>CM065689.1:17256233-17301579 GCA_017654935.2 Phymorhynchus buccinoides | reverse complement strand
TCGTCCCGGTTGACTGGCTGCATGTCGCCATACCAACCAGCAATCCCATAGTGATTTGGAATCTGCAAAAATGGCGAATAAGTATGGATATTTGAAGCTATAAAGTGACACAAGAATCAATACATGTATTCACACTGTCATTAGAACAAACATGTTTGCACACCCCACAACACAACACACAAACCACCATCAGGACAGATGGTTATATTGAATCAAGTTTATAATGTTACATGATGATACAATTACTCAGGCCATATTAAGAGCTCAAACGAGTACATTATGTACATTCACAGTTTGGAATGCTGTCTTCTCAATTTAAAAACCCCCAAAAAAAAACAAAAAAACATGGGGGGGGGAAAACGTTAAGTTGAATGTTTCATGATTTATAAATTGATGATTGAAAATTGCAATCATACTTTTCCAAATGCAACCTAACTAAAGACAACTATCTGGGATGGATTTATTTAAGTTGTGAGGCTAGACAGGAAGCCAGTCTCTTTAACCTTACTGCTACTACTAACTATACTACTACTACTACTATACATTAGTACATTATATGCAACACACATCTATTATCTCTAGTCCAGACCTTTACTAGAATATGCGTGCAGTTGTGTGGGACCCTTACCCTACAGAAAAGACATTGATGACAGTATTAGAACGTATACAACGAAATTGCTGCCCGCTTCATCAACTAGTGACCTAAAGTCTACAAAACGCCTGGCAGTTGTCGAAGCAAACTTCTTGAAAAAACTTAGCTTCCATCCCTTTTTTTTTTTTTCAAAAAAAGGACAATCAACTCCAAACTGACCATGCTCTACAGAGTGGTTGAGGGGTTAGTACTGGCCTTACCCCCCTGAAGACTTCATCACTTATCACAAATAGAGCAGACTGATAAGATCCGGACTTCCTTACTTGTCGAACCCAATCAGATCTTCAGTTAGAAACAACAACAAAGCAATAAAAGTTCCCTCCTCAAACACCGACCAGTTCAAAAACTCTTTCTTTGCTAGAACACCAACAGAGTGGAACCATCTGAATAACAGCACCGTCCAAGCGTTGAGGCCTTCAAAAGACAGCTATTAATCAACCAACATCAATAATTCACCTAAACCGCCTCTGCGCAATCTCTCCCCGTCGCAGTTATATGCCAGACTACTGGACTGTAGCGACGTATTTGAAAGAATAAGAATAAGAATGATCCACTTGCTCTTAGCAGAGACCAGTCCGATGCCGGCATTCTTGGCCTTGCGGGTGGCCAGGGCCATGCTGAAGTCGCCGACCACAGGCCCCAGGAGGTTGCAGCCGTCAACATGTGCTGTGGCCGACCGCTCGCTGACCACCACCGGTTCACAGTTGCTGACCGTTATTCCAGTGGATATGTCGTGGATGTACATGTCTGGAAGAAAGACATGCAACTGATGCAGTGCAGATATATTATTAGCTGCTCATATCTTAGATTAGAATCAACATGTGATTTTAGAGGATATTACAGGAAATTTAAATTTTTAAAAAGGAGTCACGGAATGCACAATAAATGTTTAAAGCATGTACAATATTGGTAAACTAGTGGTCAGAACTGAACCAATCAAAATGATCTCATCACAATTCTAAAGCCAATACAGTGGAACCTCCCTTATAAGACCTCCCATTATAAGACTTCCTCCTAGTCCCATATGGCTTCGGCAGAGAGGACGTAAAACATAACTGTCCACTTCCTCCATGACCAGTCTCTCATTGCCATTGTATCGTCTTCACCCTGAGAAGACCTTACAGTCTTCATGAAGACCGTCCATAAGGGTCTATGACCAATTGGACGATAATCTCACAATCTTGGGACTACATCCCACATACGACCTACTTCTCTGAGACATTGTCCTTCTTTGTAAGTATTAAAATTACCTCTCTTTATAAGACCCCTCCCTTATAAGACCTCAATTTCAATGATTTTTTAAGGTCTTATAAGGGAGGCTCCACTGTACTGGTTTTATGAACATATTATTATAAGGAAAATGAAGATCTGAACAGTTGATGAATAATCAGTCTAATACCTGAATAATGAATAAGTAACTACTGTTAGGGAAAGTACTGAACCTTTGAACTGAGACCAAATATGACACTGACAGGTTGCTAGCTGCAGTCTCCCATACAGATATTTTTTTATAACTTGTGGCTGACCAGAGCTCCTTACATAATGTAACATTGTTGTCTGGATTAGGGTTCAGGATACGGTTAGAACTGAACAGCCAGGATAGGGATTGGGATAGAGATAGTACTGGAAAAAAAGTCCACTTGCCACCATCCATTATATAATTTCTGGTATAGCCAGTTTCGAAGAAGTGTATGTGTGTGTGTGTGTGTGTGTGTGTGTGTGTGGGGGGGGGGGGTTATGCATGTGACAAGGGCATTATACAGCCATTCTGTGATATCAGTTGAAAACAAAATCGAAATAATGAATAGGCCTAATAAATGATCCCTAAATACTGACCCAATCTGTTCAGCCCATGACTGTAATGCCCCCTGTGATCTGCAGCTACCAAATTTTGGGCCAGGCTTTTAGCGTGTGCTTTACGCGTCCCAACTTTCGTCATGCAATCGACAATGAACCTCTCCACTTCTTGAACCTCAACTGCCGGCCAGTGGATCGAATCTGTGCAATATTTCACTCTCCATGGAGTCGGCTTTGTTAGAAAGTTTCCAATAAGTTTTGTCTCTAGCAGTCGACACCGCCAAGCCATTATTGAAGTTTAGAGTAATGTCCCTTATGCACGCATGCGCTGATGGATAAGTGTTACAAAATTTGACCTGGAAGCTGTGTATGTAATTCAGGTCAAGGGGAAACCATGCGTTAGCTAGGACAAGAAGAGACTAAAGAGGTAAAGACTAATGTAGGCTTGGTTTTGGTTGAAACTTGGGTCAATCTGTTGGTTATCACATAAACCATCAGTGGAAAAAAGTACATGTTATCTCGATTTTTAATTATGCATTGCATGTTTGTGTCTGAGGTGATCAATATTATGTAAAAGTATGTAACTTTGTAAGTAAATCCGTTAGATATCTAACCTCTAGAGGCTCTAGGTAGGGTGGTTATAAAATTTAAAAAAAAAATTTACTTTTTGTCAAATCCTAATGAAATTTATATCATTGGAAAGAGCCCGACAAGACCTTTAAAATGATACCCAAATTATCAAAAATCGGTCGAAAATTGAGAAAGTTACGACGTTTTAAAATGTTATCTTTTTTTACATGAGCTATATAAGAAAAAATTGATCAAGGTTACCTATCAAGGTTTGGATGAATCAAACAGCCATAACTTTTTTTTTTTTTACCAATAAACAAAACATTGGTACCAAAATAAAGCTTATTCAAAGGGGCAACATCAACCCCAAACATTATTACAGATTAGGCCTAAGCTTTTTGTGCGACTCACAAGATCGCAACATCAACATGCGCGTGACAGAAAACATGTCAGACAGTCTTCGACGTAACACCTCCCGACTTGTGGAGACCTTGAGCAGCATTGAGATTTATTCTAGATGCACCAAATTTGGTGTACTTGTAGAAAAATAATTAAATGTAACTGCGCATTTGTTTTAAAGAATTATATAATTACCGTTCAGAAATGATAAACGAATGAATTGGACCCAAATATTGGATCGCTTGTCTCTCGCGATCGGCCGTCTTAGCGTAAAAAAAGATCGTTCCCGAATGACCGAGTAGGTGTCTGCTTCCAGAAAGAAAGAAACTCGGATGGTCAGCGCCAAGAATAACCACCAATAAAAACAAGCAAAGGAAGTGACCGTTTGGCACATAGCCAAAATCGCGGTTCGGATTTTCAACGAGAAAAATCGCTGCGGCTTGACCTAATTCCGTCGTTCCTACTCTAGGACTACTGGTCAGGTTAGGTAGTTAGGACATTAGGCCTCGCGGCCTCTTCACTGTCCTTTCATTTTAATCACCCGCGGAGTTTACGGAGCGAAGGTAATATTGTTTTTGTTGTGTAAGTGGCTGTGTATGTGTATGTATGTGGGTTAACAGCATATCACCATGAAGGAATAAAGATAGGAAGATGAAACTTGATGTGCATGTAGGCTAGGTACTGTAGATGTGCCTTTTTGGTGTCAAGGTCAAGGTCATGACCTTGACGTATGACCTTGAAAACTGAAAATCTATTTTTAGCCATATCTCGGGCACCAGTCAACATATGATGTTGAAACTTGGTATGAAACTTGGTATGAAGGTGGTTTGGCTTATGCTCCTTCCGAATATTGTTGACCAATCAAGGTCAAGGTGATCGCTGGACCCTGAAAATCGGGGGGGTGTCAGAAAAATGGAGTTCCCAAAATAACAGCATATCATTTATTATCAATCAACATGAAGATGAAACTTGATGTGCATGTAGGCTAGGTACTGTAGATGTGCCTTTTGGTGTCAAGGTCAAGGTCATGACCTTGATGTATGACCTTGAAAACTGAAAAAAAAAGTTTAGCCATATCTCAGGCACCAGTCGACATAGGATGTTGAAACTTGGTACAGTCGAACCCGTTTATAAGAGACCCGCTTATAAGAAAACCCGCTTATAAGAAAGCAATTTTTTTCCCCCGGCCGAACTCCTTCTTTCTTATGTATTATCAAAACTCGGATATAAGAAAACCGCTTATAAGAAAACCCGGTTATAAGGAAGCAAATTTGTTCTCCCATCCACGATGTAAAGTCGGATATAAGAAAATGATTTCATACAAGGGAGTTGGTTTGCAGTTCTTTTTCTTATAAGCGGTTTGATTTTCTAAAGCCTTTTTTTAAAATTAGGGCATGAACTGAAAGGATGTTCCAAAAAGTGCAGTGTTCCAACAAGACAAACAAAAGAGGAAAATTTACGTCAGAGCAGCTACGTCACAGACACTCTAACCTTAATATAGAAATATACAGCTGAATCCGCTTACAAGAAACTCGCTTATAAGAAAACTTATAATGAAGCAAAAAAATTTCCCTGCCAAACTTCTTTCTTATTTATGATCAAAACTCGGATATAAGAAACTCGCTTATAAGAAAACTCGATTATTCAGCAAGCAAATTCCTTCTCCCATCTGCAATGGAAACTTGGACATAAGAAAAATATGTCATACAAGAGAGTGGTTTGCAGTTCAGTTTTTTTTTATAAGCGAGCTCTATTTTCTTATAAGCGAATTACCATTAAAAGCATTTTCTTAAAGACCCACCAGATCACGTGTCAAAATCACGGGTTCCACATGTTTTCCCTTATAGCTGGTATGAAATCTTGTTTTGACCAGGTTTGACTCCCATACAAATGCCCCCAAATTGAAAATGAAACATCATTTTAAAGAGCAGCCTCAATTTAAAGTTGGGGAAATTTGTATGTGGGTCACAGCTACCCAGAAAAAACAAGACTTAATCGTGTCTCTTTCTCCCTCCCTCCACCCCCCTTCTCTCTCTCTCTCTCTCTCTCTCTCTCTCTCTCTTCTCTCTCTCTCTCTCTCTCTCTATCTCTCTCTCTCTCTCTTTCTCTTTCACTTTCTCTGTCCCTCTTTCTCTCAACAATAGTTTATATATTGGGGTGACTTTTGCATGGTGCTTGATCATGCTAGTATAATTATGCTGGAAGACTCCATGTGATGAAAGAAAATGAAACACTCATATTATTTTATGAGAGGAAGAAGAAGAAAATCTTATTAACGCGTCATCCGGCCTGGAACAGGCACATGTGGGACATTAATAGATATAAAAACACTGATATTCAGCACTGGTTTTTATAATCTAAACTTTGTTTTTATGTACCCCTATTACAAATTTTGTTTGTTGTCCTATTATTACTTTTATACAAATTGTTTGTTTAGCTCGGTGTGTATATGTGTGTGTGTGATGGGGGAGAGGTGTGGTTGAAGGTGGAGATTTTGAATAATATGTGTGGGGAAGAGGACGGGGTGGTGTGTGTGAGGGTGGTGTGTGTGTGTGTGTCTTATATTGCATTGTAATTTAATTTTTATGATGTATTTACTGTATATTATGCATGTCTTATTATTTATATGTTTATATGTGTGTTTTATGTGTATGCCAGACAAAGAATTTCTTTATGTTTTAAAGACAATACATTTTTTTTATTGATTGATAAAGATAGTGGGACAATCCTGGAAATACCACGAAAGTCCCGATTTTTGAATCGATAAAGATATAGCCAACCATATTGGTTGGATTTGTCGTTAATGAGACTTGAGAGGAACTGAATAGAACTCGGGAAAAGTGTTGATTGTCAATGTGGCCACGCACAGTCAAGAAGAAGAAGGTGATTATTTTAGATAATTGCTTTTGATACATTAACTTAAGTCAAACGACATGATACTTGATGATAGTTTTATTAATTAATTGATAGTACTGCACAGTTCACACAATGACTGCATTTTAGCTATCTATAATAAAATGATGTGGCTTGTGTAAGCCTGGCTATCCCGCAGGTCTGCATTGATAATATGCAGACACTTGTTGAAGTTGCTATGCAGAGTTATGGAATTGGAATAACTAATTTGATTATAGCTAATATAGGTAGTTCACAAACCATTCTCTCTGAACAGATCAGAAGAATGGGAGCCAACAATTCCATCCCGTCTCCACCCCCTGCCCCAGCACAGGCAGGCTCTCCACCCAGCGGCTGTCCGATGCACCAACCAGCAGCAGCGCCCCCTCAGCCCCCGTCTGAGTGCCCCATGCACCAGAAGTCCAGTGGAGCCTCCGTCAGCGAATGTCCCATGAGACAGGGCCAGCCTGCCGAGGAGGCTTTTAACACGGACAACATGGTAAACAATCATCTTGACTTGAAAGTTGTCTGATTTTCTGCTAAAAGAACCCAACTGAAACAGACTGCAACGTCACTGGAACATACAACAAACAAACAACTACACGACAAGTGTAAAGTGACGTTATTAAACACAAGAATAAAATAACTTCACTTTACACTTGTCGTGTAGTTGTTTGTTTGTTGTCTGATTTTCTGCTAGTTTATATAATTTGTTAATTTATTATTCAAAGAATGAAAACCTTCAAATCCCCCCTTCCCCCCCTTCACCTTATAGCAACAGGCATACACAATCACCTGAAAACACATTGTTGTTGTTAAACTTTAACCTTAACTTAAAGTAAAGAAACTTTGTGGGTTGTGTTGTTGAAAATTACATCTGAAGCTTGATGTTGCTTCTTTGACCTGTTTCCATTTTCAATTATTTCTGTCATTTCCTGTAAAACTAAAAGACTATAAATATAGCTAACATCAAGGTTCTGTGTACAGAAGGTATTGCAATAATTTTCATTCTGTTTAAAGAGACTTTAAGCTCGTACTTCATATGTTTTCCTGTGAGTAATTGTAGTTGAGATCATTTCATGCAGCTGTTATATAACTGGATTACCACCACACAGTTTCATGCAGCTTTGCATGCCAATGTTTGTTGTGTTTGGCTTCAGATGCCTCCTCCGAACCAGCGGCCAGCCCCCGACCAGCCTTTCCCACTGGACGTCAGCCGTCAGAAGTCCACCATCCCCAAGGCTGATTCCGAGGAAACCTGGGTCTACCCCTCACAGCAGATGTTTTGGAACGCCATGCTGCGCAAAGGTGAGAGCTCTTCCACGCACTATGTGCAGGTGAAGTTTGTTACTGCTATTCTGTCCAGTGCATGTTGTAGTTTTCTTGTCACACTCGTCTCTTGGAGGTACTGTAATCAAGTGGATAAATGCTCTGCCTTAGCATGATCAATTACATTAATTCAATGAATCTTTGAAGGGTTTAAAAAAAAATGTTAATCCAAATATGATTGTTGTGTGTGAAGGTGACAGCTGATAGTGATAGAGCTTCTCTTGGATTTGAGAGTTCCTAATTCCCATACCCAAAGTTGGATGGTGTTATTGTATTGGCTGAAATGGAATGGAATCACACCCATTTTTTCAAATTAATACGCTGTTTTCTTGATCATCCTGAGCCTTCGTCATTTAAAAAAACCCCACTTACCCTTCATTTTTTCAGTTTCCTTGTGATTTCAGTTTGGATATACTTTTCTCCTTAGCTGTGGTTAGTAGTAGTACAGCTAAAAATGATTGATTTTTGGTTGTTGCTGCCAACACTCTTGTCATGAAAAGGCATCAAGTCAGGGTCTTGTTGAATGAGCTGATTTCTTAATTTGGGGAGGTAATGATAGTTTGCACGTGATGCTAATCATTTGTGTCCTGCACCAATTCAGTGGTCATTGCTTGTGTGACAGGGTGGCGGTGGAAGGAGTCTGACATGGATCCCAAGGACATGGACCACATCATCAAAATCCACAACGCCAACAACGAGCAGGCCTGGCAGGAGATTCTCAAGTGGGAGGCTCTGCATGCTGAGTGAGTGTTCTGGACTGCAGTGCATTGTCATGTTTCTGCAGTTCACACAGTGTGTGCGTGTGTGTGTGCCCTTGTTTAGATGAATATTTTATATCAAACAGTACCCCCACTTCTTTCTGTGCAGTGTGTCTGTTGTGTTGTGTGTGCCCTTGTTCAGATGAATATTTTATATCAAACAGTACCCCCACTTCTTTCTGTGCAGTGTCTGTTATGTTGTGTGTGCCCTTGTTCAACTGAATATTTTATATCAAACAGTACCCCCACTTCTTTCTGTGCAGTGTCTGTTATGTTGTGTGTGCCCTTGTTCAGATGAATATTTTATATCAAACAGTACCCCCACTTCTTTCTGTGCAGTGTCTGTTATGTTGTGTGTGCCCTTGTTCAACTGAATATTTTATATCAAACAGTGCCCCCACTTCTTTCTGTGCAGTGTCTGTTGTGTTGTGTGTGCCCTTGTTCAGCTGAATATTTTATATCAAACAGTACCCCCACTTCTTTCTGTGCAGTGTGTCTGTTGTGTTGTGTGTGTGGCCTTGTTTAGCTGAATATTTTATATCAAACAGTACCCCCACTTCTTTCTGTGCAGTGTGTCTGTTGTGTTGTGTTTGCCCTTGTTCAGCTGAATATTTTATATCAAACAGTACCCCCACTTCTTTCTGTGCAGTGTGTCTGTTGTGTTGTGTGTGTGGCCTTGTTTAGCTGAATATTTTATATCAAACAGTATCCCCACTTCTTTCTGTGCAGTGTGTCTGTTGTGTTATGTGTGTGCCGTTGTTCAGCTGAATATTTTATATCAAACAGTACCCCCACTTCTTTCTGTGCAGTGTGTCTGTTGTGTTGTGTGTGCCCTTGTTCAGCTGAATATTTTATATCAAACAGTACCCCCACTTCTTTCTGTGCAGTGTCTGTTGTGTTGTGTGTGTCCTTGTTCAACTGAATATTTTATATCAAACAGCATATAAGCATTTTTATGATTATGACAGACTCTCCCCTAACTGTGTAGCCATGTGTACGGAATAATGGAAAAGCGTGTTGAGGTGTTGGGGGTAGTCAGGCATGGGAATTAGAAAAGTTTAAAAAAAGCTGAAAAGAAAGCCCCTAGTATGGATCCAGGGAGTAACGCTGAAGCTTTTTTTGTAATTAAAGCCCTAAAACAGCATTCAGGCATCAGAATTGTCAGAGGATCTGCAAATTTCAGAGGATTAAGAATTTCTGACAGAGGATTGGCTTCTCTTGTCAGAGGTTTTGCCTTTTTGTTGAGTGTTATCATTTGTGTTAAATAGCATTTTAAAGTGATTTCTCACTATATTCAACCTTTTTCGTCATGTTGGGAACTCATTTCAGTGTTGTCCCTCTTCAATCTAGAGCCTTGATGGCCCCTTTACCGTGGTTTTCAGAGGATTGGACTCCACACTATTCTGATGCCTGAGCATTTAGAATGGCTAAAATTACTTAATTAGTGTATTTTTCTGTTTCGGTGGACAAAGTTTTTTTCGGCGGAAAAGCAATGTCGTATCTGCGGAAAGTTGCTGTTTGGCGGACAATTCCCATCCCTGGTAGTGTACTGAGAGTATTTTTTATTTTTTTTATCTGCTTGCAGTGAAGGCGGGATGCCGCGCCTGAAAAGGTTTGGGGGCAAGGCTCAGGAATACTCCCCAAGAGCCCGTATTCGACACTGGATGGGGTAAGTTTATGTTTGCAATGTTCTGTATATTTGTTTAACTGGGAATCAGCTGTCGTCATAGCCATGTCTTGGGATAAATATAAGTAATGGACTAGTTGGATGCGATGTCTTGTTTATGGCAAGATGGCAGCTGGGCCCCTCTTATGTCATTGCGGGGGGGGGGGGGGGGGGGGGTGGGGGGGGGGGGGGGGGGGGGGGGGGGGGGGGGGGATGGGGGGGGTGGTGTGGGGGGGGGGGGGGATATATTACTCTGTCATAAGAAAATGGTCTTTTCCTTTTAAAAAAAGGGAAGGGAAGAGGGTTAGGAAAGGAGGGAGGGAGATGGGGCGAAGCAAAGGAGTGAGCATCTTTTTTGCTCGGCATCAAAGGAGTTAAGTTTTAATGTTCACCTAATTGAGGTATTTTGGCTGAGAAAGAAGTAGAGTTCAGATAAAACCTGTTTCACTTTCACCCTTGTTAAAATCCCTCTTGGGTTTTTATCTTCTGTGTTCCGACATCATTCTCATATGAAGCATATTTTCTTGTGCAGCTACGAGCTTCCATTTGATCGTCACGATTGGATTGTGGATCGCAGTGGGCGTGAGGTTCGCTACGTCATCGACTACTACGATGGAGGCAAGGTGAACAAGAGCAACTACCAGTTCACCCTGCTGGATGTGAGACCCGCTCTGGACTCTTTTCAGGTCAGCAACAGTCTCTTTGTCAAGCTGTTTTCCTCTGCTCTTTGTTTTTGTGTGTGCTCGAGTATGCGTGTGTGCGTATTTGTGTGTGTCCCCATCCACACAAAACAGTAATCACAAACAGTAAACAAACAGTAATCACACATAAGAATCACACATAAGAACACACACATGATCATATTATGCTCATGTGTGTGTTCTTATGTGTGATTACTGTTTGTATTGTCATCATGGATCTCCCTCGGTCCTAAAGCATAAACATAGCATTAACACATTGGTGACGGGTCGCAACTTTAGTAGGAACTGCAGTACATTCTATGTGGACGGGTCGCGACTACAGTAGGATCACGGTATAAGGTACAAAACTCGTGTGTTATTTTCCAGTACAGAACACAGTTCGTTCTGTGAGTTGTTTCCCTTGTTCGATTACTTCCGTTTCTCAAATTCCCTTGGTTTCGATGTACAATTTGACAGCAATTAGTGATGAAAAATGGCATATAAACGAAGTCTTACGAGAGAGGAGGGGTTAATGAATGTACACTTATGGAAACAATTGTTTTGTTGCAGGCGTTTTCTGACCGAATGAAGGTGTGGTATTGGAGGACGACGTCGAGTGCTGACAGTTCCATCCCCGCCTCCTCTGGCCATGCTGTGCCTCACGACCCCTCGGCCACCTCTTCCGACAGTGGTCAGCGGTCATCGTGAAGTCCTGCCCTCACCATGGAGAGAGAGGAGAAAGAAAGAGAGAATGTATGAGAGAGTCATGGAGAGAGACGGTGTGTAGGGGGGGAGGGGGGGTAAAGAGTGTGTGTGTAAGTGAGACAGACAAGGAAGGAGAGAATGTGAGTGAAAGAAAGAGAGAGTGAAAGATTTACATCAACTGAGTGAGCAAGTGAATGAATGAGGGAGAATGTAATGAGAAAAGTGTGGAGGTTTTCATTACATGTGGGCATGAGATTGTTCTGATTGTTAGGTGATTTCCAGCTTATGGAGATTATGAAAATGTTGGTGTCTCCTTAACTCATTCACATCGCAACGATTTTGAATTATTAAAAACCTCACCAGTCACTCTAGCCATACACATAAACAAAAGGAGAAATGAAAGAAGATTACGGGTTTTTTTTACTTCAGGTTTAGACATAGGGAAATGGTAGATCAGACTTTTTTATATATAGACTTTATATAGAAAAACTGTCCACCGATTGGTTTCCCCACAACAGACCACTACAAAAGCAAAGTCAGAGAGGCAAAATTCTGGTATAAGGGAGCAAAGCGAGCTTAGAAGTGACCAAGGTATGGTGTGCACACAGATTTACTTCCCTTGAAGCAAATGCATCAAATTGACAGCTACCTATTAATTCCGGACATATATGGCCGGAACGACTTGAATGAGTTAAGGAGAAATTGTAATGGAGGCAGGAGGGAAACGTATGAACAAAAAGTTTAACAGAAACACCCGAAGGTACTGATAGGACCCAGAAGTTTTTACCTTTTACTAAATGTCAGAGCAGCTATGGATAAACTTATGCTGATCAGTACAAACTTGTTCGTAAATCATCCCAATGCTGTTTCTTGTGTGTTTGTTTGTTTTTAATTGAATGCAAAAGATATTATTTGGATAGGTTTGAGTCATTTTATTGAACCCATTGATATTAATGATATGCTTTGCACAGTTTCTTGAAGTTCATAGAAGAATTTGTGAAGAGTAACATGTACAGGTTGTGGAATCATAAAAAAAATTGATAGTGGCCCTTGTTTGAAACTCCTATCACGGGAACATGTTTGAGAAAGCGTATTGAAGTTGAACATGTGCGTGCAGGTTTTGAATTTAGTTAAAAAATGAGCAACCTGTACAGTTTTGATTCTGAGAATCACAAAAATTTTCAGGAGATTTTACAACAGCTTGTGTGATACAAAAAGCTTTGGAATAAGCCAAACATTTTTGCTTTCAGTGAAATTGTTTAAATTCTTCTTATCAGGCTTGTTTTCATTCTTTCTGTACAAAAGCATATAAAAAAAACCACCATATTTTTTAGCTGCTATCATTCCTCCTTTCTTTGTACATTGTTAGAAGAATGGAATAAACTACTGTGAGTGTGACAAAGCAAAACAGCTCAATGTGTGGACTTTAAGGCATGTGAAGCGTGTTTATACATGTCTATGGTATGGAGGTCTATGTAATGAGTATGTGCTGTCTGTATTAATTAACTGTGTGTAAACTGTATCCTTAGAGGTACTATGCTTGTTCATAGTTTAACAATATTCGAGCAGGTACACAAACATTTTCAAGTCATGGTTGAATTCTATTTTGAACTTTCACGTTCAGATAATGTGCTGAATAATCCATTTAAATTATACTATAAAAAACAACAACCAATAGCACGCATTAACACATCCATGATTTGACTGCAGAAACAATGACATTGACAATGATAAAAAGATCAGATTTACATGTATGTTTATTTATACACAATTTTGTAAAGACAGCCATGAGAGTACCACAGAGCAACATTCTGGAGCTAATTGTTACATCCACAATGAAATGAAAAAAGTGTTAGCAAGCCTTTTGATTTTGGCGTCCCACAAGGCTCCGTGTTAGGACCCATTTTTTTAATTCTTTATATCACCCCATTGACACCCCCCCTCATAGCGAAACACTGTCCGTCATGAAATGTATGCTGATGACACTCAATTCAATCATTGTGCTTCACCATCAGCTCATGACCAGCTTAATCACACTCTTCAAGACTGTGTCACTGAAGTGAAAACATGGATGTCAAACAATAAATTTAAACTAAACAATGACAAGACTGAAGCACCCAGAGCGCTTCCTCCATCTGTTGACTCTAGCTCTCTGCCCTCCACCATTGCCCTTGGAGATTTCAAGATCCATTTTTCTGAACATGTTAAATTATTAATTAAAAACATGAAACAGAAATTTACATTTAAACAAATATGTTTACTCTCACACCACACCCCAATCATTCATCTTGCTCGCTCATCATGCAACTCACACCACTTCTGCCTTCATTTTTGTTTTTAATTTTCTGTTCTGTTCTTTTGCCTTTCTTTTATGCACCAAATTAGGTAAAAACATTTTCTCTTCGTTTTATGTTTCTGTTTGTCTTTAATTTATTTTTTATTTTTCTCTTTTTCTCTTTCCACTTTTTTCCCATTCAACTCGGTTATAAGGGAAAAAACCTTCAAAATGTTTTCTTATATCCGAGCTTTCGGATATAAGAATACAAAACATTATCTCCTTTTGATTTTCTTATAACCGAGTTTTGTTGTACTACAAGGCAGTAAGAATTATCTTGCTCTTATTGACTTTTCATTGCCATGGGTACTGTATTTTACGTGCATACAGTGCACCGGTCAGACTTGCAAAAAGTCTCCTTGCGTGGCATGCTGGATGTTTGCTTTGTGCCAGTGCTTTCTGATTAGAGAAATGCAACCCCCGTGGGGATACCGGGAGGTTCTTCCGTTCAAATTATAGTTCCCCCACCTTGCTGTGCTTGTAACTTATCTCTAATCATCTGTCTTTCTCTCTCTTTGACTCTACCTTTTCCCTTTGCTTTCTGTCATCTACCATCTTTCTGACTTTTTGGCCCATTCTCCTGCCTTTTTCCAAAAAATCTTCCAGATAGTTTTTCTCATTTGAGCTCCTCCGAAATCGGAATGTGTCGGCTGAATGCAGCGAGGAGACCAATGAAAACTGGAAAAACGGGGACACTACGTATCCATGTGGACTTATGGGGCCTGGGAAACACAGAAGATAAATGCAGTAGGGTTCTCTCTCTTCTCTCTCTCCACACACAAACACGCACACACACACACAAAATGGACACATACTAACCATTGTGGCCTTATGGCCTGGGACACAGAAGATAAATGCGTAGGGTTCTATCGCTCTCTCTATCACAACACAAACACAGAGCTTTATTATAAAAATATTTATTACAGTGTAGAACATCTCTCTGTAATTTTGAATGCACAACATTAATCCTCCAACAATCTTGATTAACGCCTTCTCTTTGAGTGTGGAAGCGAAGATGAATAATTCTGGCAGTACAGGGGAAACACACTAGAAATCACACTTCTATAAGCTACTTAGTGTTCACAGGATTGTATCCCCTACCTGTCTAGGGGATGTTATCAGATCATGAAACCACTGGGAAATGAATATTTAATAAACCACAAACAAATCTGTGGTTGGCAAATGGCTAATCACATTTAGCCGTTCTCAAAGGAAACTGAAAATAGACAGTTAAACAGATCATAGTATAGCCTGGGAGAACGGATGTTGACGTGAAGTGCATTTTGTGCCCTGCTGTGAAACATGATTAATACACTAGCGACCAAAAGTTAAAAACTCCAAGAAAGACAATAACTCCGCAGTGGGAAGGCGGCATATTTGTTGACTGAACTCGTTCTGATAATGATTTTTTGGAACATTCAAAAAATCATTAATCAGAACGAGTTCAGTCAAAAAATAGCCCCTTTCAACAACTTCGGAGAATTATTGTTTTTGGGTTTTACTTTTCGGTCGCTAGTGTAGTATTCATGTTTCAAGCCGGGCACAAAATCACTTCAAGTCAACATCCGTTCTCCCAGGCTTATACTATGATCTGTTAACTGTCCTATTTTCAGTTTCCTTGAGAATCGGCTAAATGTGATATCCATTTGCCAAACCACCGGCATTTGTTTGTGGTTTATTTAAATATCATTCCCATGTGGTTTCATGATCTGATAAACATACCACTAGACAGGTAGGGGATTACAATCATGTGAAACTAATAGCTATAGGAAAGTGTGATTTCTAGTGTTGTTTCCCCTGTTACTGCAGAATTATTCATCTTCGGCTTCACACGCAAAGAAGGCGTAATCAAGATTGCTTGGAGGATATAATGTGTGTGCATCAAAATTTTTGAAGAGAGATGTTCTACAATGTAATAAATATTTTATAGAAAGCTCGTGTTGCTGTGTGTGAGAGAGAGAGAGAGAGAAAAACCCTACTGCATTTATCTTCTGTGTCCCAGGCCATAAGGCCACAATGGTTACGTATGTGTCCATTTGTGTGTCGGTGCGTGTTGGTGTGACGAGAAGAGAGAGAGAGAGAGAAACCTACTGCATTATCTTCGTGTTCCCAGGCCATAAGGCCACAATGGATACGTATTGTGTCCGTTTTTCCAGTTTTCATGGTCTCTCGCTGCATTCAGCCGACACATCGATTTCGGAGCTCAAAGGAGAAAAACTATATGAAGATTTTTTGGAAAAAAGGCAGCAGAAGGGCCAAAAAGTAGAAAAGATAGTAGATGACACAAAGCAAAGGGAAAGTTCAGAGTCAAAGAGAAAGACAGATTAGAGAAGTTACCAAGCACGAAGGTGGGGGGAACTAGAATTTGAACGGAAGAACCTCCCCGTATCCCCACGGGGGTTGCATTTCTCTAAATCAGAAAGCATGGCCAAAGCAAACACAGCATGCATGCCAAGGAGACCTTTTGCAAGTTGACCGGTGCACTGTAGCACGTAAAATACAGTACCCATGGCAAGAAAAGTCAATAAGAAGCAAGATAATTCTTACTGCCTTGTAGTACAACAAACTCGGTTATAAGAAAATCAAAGGGAGCTTTTTTTGTTTTTTCTTATATCCTGAAAACCTGGATATAAGAAAACATTTTGAAGGTTTTTTCCTAGAAAACCGAGTGAATGGGAAAACGTGGAAAAATAATAGAGAAAAATAAAATAAGGAAAGAACAAACAGAAACATAAAAACGAAGAGAAAAAATGTTTTACCTAATTTTGGTGCATAAAAGAAAGGCAAAAAAAGAACAGAACAGAAAATTAAAGACAAAAATGAAGGCAGAAGTGGTGTTTAGTTGCAGATGAAGCGAGCAAGATGAATGGATTGGGTGTGGTGATTGTGAGGTACCATATTTGTTAAAATTGTAAATCTGTTTCCTGTTTTTAATTAATTAATTTTAACCATGTTCAGAAAAAATGCGATCTTGAAAATTCCCAAGGGCCCAATGTTTGTGGAGGGCAGAGAGCTAGAGTCAACAGATGGAGGAAGCGCTTCTGGGTGCTTCAGGTCTTGTCATTGTTTAGATTTAAAATTTATTGTTTTTCTGACATCCATTTTCACTTCAGTGACACAGTCTTGAAGAGTGTGATTAAAAGTGGTCATGGCTGATGGTTGAAGCACAATGATTGAATTTTTTTTTGAGTTTCATCAGCATACTTTCATGACGGACAAGTGTCGCTATGACGGGGGGTGTCAATGGGGTGATATAAAGAAGATTTAAAAAATGGGTCCCTACACGGAGCTTGTGGGACGCCAAAATCAAAAGTGGCTTGCTAACACTTTTTTCCATTTCATTGGGCGATGCTAACACAATTAGCTCCAGAATGTGCTCTTGGTACTCTCATGGCTGTCTTTACAAAATTGTAGTATAAATAAACATACATGTAAATTCTGATATTTTTTATCATGTCAATGTCATTGTTTCTGCAGTCAAATCATGGATGTGTTAAGCTGCTATTGGTTGTTGTTTTTTTTAGTAGTACTTTAAATGATTATTCAGACATTATGCTGAACGTGAAAGTTCAAAATAGAATTCAACCATGACTTGAAAATGTTTGTGTACCCTGCTGAATATTGTTAAACTATGAACAAGCCTAGTACCTCTTAAGGATAAAGTTACACACAGTTAATCAATACAGACAGCACATCCACTCATTACAGAGACCCATACCATAGACATGTATAAACACGCTTCACATGACTTAAAGTCCACACATTGAGCTGTTTTGCTTTGTCCACGCACAGTGTTATTCCATTTCTTCTAACAAGACAAAGAAAGGAGGAATGGTGGGAATGATAAGCAGCTAAAAAATATGGTGGTTTTTTTATAGGCTTTTGTACAGAAAAGAATGAAAACAAGCCTGAGAAGAAGAATTTTAAACAATTTCATTGAAAGCAAAAATGTTGGCTTATTCCAAGCTTTTGTATCACACAGTCTGTTCGTAAAATCTCAGGAAATTTTTGTGATTCTCAGAATCAAAAACTGTACAGGTTGCTCATTTTTTAACAAATTTTGTTTTTCAAAACGGCACGCACATGTTCAACTTCAATAAGCTTTCTCAAACATGTTCCCGTGATAGGAGTTTCAAACAAGGGCACTTCAATTTTTTTATGATTCCACAACCGTACATGTTACTCTTCACAAATTCTTCTATGAACTTCAAAAACTGTGCAAAGCATATCATTAATATCAATGGGTTCAATTAAAATGACAAAACCATCCAAATAATATCTTTGCATTCAATAAAAACAAACAACAAACAAGAAACAGACATGGGATGATTTACGAACAGTTTTGGACTGATCAGCATAAGTTTATCCATAGTGCTCTGACATTAGTAACTTCAAAACTTCTGTGGTCCTATCAGTTTACATTCGGGTGTTTCTGTTAAACTTTTTGTTCATAAGTTTCCCTCCTTGCCTCCATTACAATTTCTCTTAAACTCTGTCAAGTCGTTCAAGGCCATATTAGGTCCGGAATTAATAGGTAGGCTGTCAAGTTGATGCATTTGCTTTAGGAAGTAAATCATTGTGTGAACACCATACCTTGGTCACTTCTAAGCTCGCTTTGCTCATATACAGAATTGTGCCTCTCTGACTTTGCTTTGTTAGTGGCTCTGTTGTGTGGAAACCATCGGTGGGACAGTTTTTCTATTTCAAGCTATATATAAAAACGTTGATCTACCATTTCCCTATGTCTCAAACCTGAAGAAAAACCCGTAATCTTCTTTCATTTCTCCGTTTGTTTATGAGTCTGGCTGGAGTGATGCGTGGGTTTTTTAATAATTCAAAATCGTGCGATGTGAATGAGTTAAGGAGACACAAACATTTTCATAATATCCATAAGCTGGAAATCACCTAACAATAGAACAATCTCATGCCCACTGTAATGAAAAAACCTCCACCTTTTTCTCATACCTTACTCCCTCATTATTCCACGTGTCACTCAGTTGATGTAAATCTTTCACTTCTCTGTCTTGTCACTCACATTCTCTCCTTCCTATGTCTGTATCACTTACACACACACTCCTTTACCCCCTGTCTCCCCACCCTACACACCGTCTCTCTCCATGGACTCTCTCATACATTCTCTCTTTCTTTCTCTCTCTCTCCAGGTGAGGGCAGACTTCACGATGACCGCTCTGACACTGTCGGAAGAGGTGGCCGAGGGGTCGTGAGGCAACAGCATGGCCAGAGGAGGCGCGGGGATGGAATTTCAGCATCGACGTCGTCCTCCAATACCACACCTTCATTCGGTCAGAAAAACGCCTGAACAAAACAATTGTTTCCAGAAGTGTACATCATTAACCCCTGCCTCTCTCGTAAGACTTAGTTTATATGCCATTTTTCATCCATAATTGCTGTCAATTGTACACGAAACCAAGAAATTTGAGAAACAGAAGTAATCGAACAAGGGAAAACAACTCACAAAACGAACTGTGTTCTGTACTGGAAAATAACACACGAGTTTTGTACTTATACCGTGTCTACTGTAGTCGCGACCGTCCACATAGAATGTACTGCACGTTCCTACCCTAAAGTGCGACCCGTCACCAATGTGTTAATGCTATGTTTATTGCTTAGGATCCGAGGAAGATCCATGATGGGGACAATACAAACAGTAATCACATAAGAACACAACATGAGCATAATATGATAATGTGGTGTTCTTATGTGTGATTCTTTATGTGTGATACTTTTGTTTACTGTTGTGATACTGTTTTGTGTGGATGGGGACACACACAAATACGCACACACGCATACCGAGCACACACAAAAACAAAGAGCAGAGTAAAACCGCTTGACAAAGAGACTGTGCTGACCTGAAAAGAGTCCAGAGCGGGTCTCACATCAGCAGGGTGAAACTGGTAGGTTGCTTCTGTTCACCTTGCCTCCGTGTCGGTAGTAGTCGAGACGTGCGAACCTCACGTCCAACTGCGATCCACAATCCAAATCGTGACGATCAAATGGAAGCTCGTCTAGCTGCACAAGAAAATATGGGCTTCATATGAGAATGATGTCGGAACAAGAAGATAAAAACCCAAGAGGGATTTTAACAGGTGAAAGGAAACAGGTTTTATCTGAACTTATTCTTTCTCAGCCAAAATACCTCAATTAGGTGAACATTAAAAACTTAACTCCTGATGCCGAGCAAAAGATGTCTCACTCTTTGCCTTTCGCACCATACTCCTCCTCCTTTCCTAACCCTCTTAACCTTCCCTTTTTTTAAAAGAGAAAAGACCATTTCTTATGACAGAGTAATATATATACCCCCCCCCCCCCCCCACCCCCCCCCCCCCCCCCCTCCCCCCCCCACCCCCCCCGCAATGGACATAAGAGGGGCACAGCTGCCATTTAGCCCTAAAACAAGACACTCGCATCCAACTAGTTTCCATTACTTATATTTATCCCAAGACATCGGCATATGACGACAGCTGATTCCAGTTTAAACAAATATACAGGAACATGGCAAACATAAAATTACCCAAATCAGTGTCGAATACGGGCTCTTGGGGGGTATTCTGAGCCTTGCCCCAAAACCTTTTCGAGGCGCGGCATCCTCGCCTTCACTGCAAGCGATAAAAAAAATTAAAAAAAATACTCTCAGTCACACTACCATGGATGGGAATTGTCCGCCCCAAACAGACAACTTTCCGCAGATACGACATGGCTTTTCCGCCGAAAAAACTTTCGCTTCCACCGAACAGAAAAAATACCTAATTAAGTAATTTTAGCATTATAAATGCTCAGGCATCAGAATAGTGTGGAGTCCAATCTCTGAAAACCAGGTAAAGGGGCCATCAACCAGGCTCTAGAATTGAAGGAGGGACAACACGGAAATGAGTTCCCAACATGACGAAAAAGGTTGAAATAGTGGAGATTATCACTGTTAAAATGCTATTTAACACAAATATAACACTCAACAAAAAGGCAAAACCTCTGACAAGAGAAACGCCAAATCCCTGTCAGAAATTTCTTAATCCTCTTGAAATTTGCAGATCCTCTGACAATTCTGATGCCTGAATGCTGTTTTGGGCTTTAATTACAAAAAAGCTTCAGCGTTACTACTGGATCCATACTAGGGCTTTCTTTTCAGCCCCTTTTTTTTAAACTTTTCTAATTCCATGCCTCTGACCTACCCCCACACCCAACACGCTTTTCATTATTCCGTACACATGGCTACACAGTTAGGGGAGAGCTGTCCTATTCATAAAAATGCTTATATGCTGTTGATCTAAAAATATTCAGTGACAAGGACACACACAACAAAACAGAAACTGCCACAGAAAGAAGTGTGCGCGGGTACTGTTTGATATAAAATATCAGTGAACAAGGGCAAACCACAACACAACCAGACACAACTGCACAGCAAGAAGTGGGGGTACTGTTTGATATAAAATATTCAGATGAACAACGGAACACACATCAAACACAACAGACACACTGCACAGAAGAAGTGGGGATACTGTTGATATAAAAATATTCAGCTAAACAAAGGCCACACACACAACACACAACAGGACACACTGCACAAGAAAGAAGTGGGGGTACTGTTGATATTAAAATAATCAGCTAAACAAGGACACACACACACTGCAACAGAGAAGAAGTTGGGGGTACTGTTTGATATAAATATTAGCTAAACAGCCACACACACAACACAACAGACACAGACAGAAAGAATGGAGCGGGTACTGTTTGATATAAAAATCATTCAGCTGAACAAGGGGAACACAACACAACAGACACTGCACAGAAAGAAGTGGGGGCACTGTTTGATATAAAAATTCAGTTGAACAAGGGGCAACACAAAATAACAGACAATGCACAGAAAGAAGTGGGGTACTGTTGATATAAAATTATTCAGCTGAACAAGGGCACACACAAAATAACAGACACTGCACAGAAAGACGTGGGGGGTACGTGTTGATATAAAATATTCAGTTGAACAAGGCACAACAAACATACCAGACACTGCACAGAAAGAAGTGGGGGTACTGTTTGATACTAAAATATTCATCTGAAAAGGCACACACACACACAACAGACCACACTGCACAGAAGAAGTCGGGTACTGTTTGATATAAAAATATTATCTAAACAAGGCACACACACACGCACCAAACTGTGTGAACTGCAGAAACATGACAATTGCACTGCCAGTCCAGAAACACTCACTCAGCATTGCAGAGCCTCCCACTTGAGGGAATCTCCTGCAGGCTCTGCTCGTTGTTGGCTTCTGCTGGATTTTGATGATGTGGTCCATGTCCTTGGGATCCATGCAGATCCTTCCACCCGCCACCCTGTCACACAAGCACAGAACACTGAATTGGTGCAGGACACAAATGATTACATCAGTGCAAACTATCATACCTCCCCAATAAGAAATCAGCTCATTCAACAAGACCCTGACTTGATGCCTTTCCATGACAAGAGTCGTTGGCAGCAACAATCCAAAAATCAATCATTTTAGCTGTACTACTGTACTAACCACAGCTAAGGAGAACAAGTATATCCAAAACTTGAAATCACAAGAAAACTGAAAAAATGAAGGGTAAGTGGGGGTTTTTAAATGCACACGCACAAGGCTCAGGATGATCACGAAAACAGCGTATTAATTTGAAAAAGATGGTGTGATTCCATTCCATTTCAGCCAATACAATAACACCATTCAACTTTGGGTATGGGAATTAGGAACTCTCAAATCCAAGAGAAGCTATATCACTATCAGCTGTCACCTTCACACACAACAATCATATTTGGATTAACATTTTTTTTAAACCCTTCAAAGATTCATTGAATTAATGTAATTGATCATGCTAAGGCAGAGCATTTATCCACTTGATTTACAGTACTCCAAGAGACGAGTGTGACAAGAAAACTACAACATGCACTGGACAATAGCAAGTAACAAAACTTCACCTGCACATAGTGCGTGGAAGAGCTCTCACCTTTGCGCAGCATGGCGTTCCAAAACATACTGCTGGAGGGGTAGACACAGGTTTCCTGAGTTGGGAATAGCCTTGGGATGGTGGACTTCTGACGGCTGACGTCAGTGGGAAAGGGCATCGGTTGGGGGCTGGCGTGGGGTTCGGAGGAGGCATCTGAAGCCAAACACAAACAAACATTGGCATGCAAAGCTGCATGAAAACTGTGTGGTGGAATCCAGTTATATAACAGCTGCACTGAAATGATCTCAAACTAAATTACTCAAGAAAAAACATAAGACAGACGAGCTTAAAGTCTCTTTAAACAGAATGAAAATTATTGCAATACCTTCTGTACACAGAACCTTTGATGTTAAGCTATATTTATAGGCTTTTAGTTTTACAGGAAATACAGAAATAATTGAAAATGGAAAACAGGTCAAAGAAGCAACAATCAAGCTGCAGATGTAAATTTCAACAACAAAACCCACCAAAGTTCTTTACTTTAAGTTAAGGATTAAAGTTTAACAAACAACAATGTGTTGTCAGGTGATTGTTGTATGCCTGTTGCTAATAAGGTGAAGGGGGGGAAGGGGGATTGAAGGTTTTCATTCTCTTGAATAATAAATTTAACAAATTATATAAACTAGCAGAAAATCAGACAACAAACAAACAACTACACGGACAAGTGTAAAGTGAAGTATTTAATTCTTGTGTTTAAATAAGCACTTTACACTTGTCGTGTAGTGTTTGTTTGTTGTATGTTCCCAGTGACGTTGCCAGTCTGTTTCAGTTGGGTTCTTAGCAGAAAAATCAGGACAACTTTCAAGTCAAGAGAGGTTACTCATGTTGTCGTGTTAAAAGCCTCCTCGGGCAGGCTGGCAATGTCTCATGGGACATTCGCTGACGGAGGCTCCACTGGACTTCTGGTTGCATGGGCACTCAGACGGGGGTGAGGGGGCCGTGCTGCGGTTCGGTGCATCGGAAAGCGCTGGTGGAGAGCCTGCCTGGTGTGGGCAGGGGGGGAGACGGGTGGAATTGTTTGCTCATATTCTGATCTGTCAGAGAGCAATGTTTGTGAACTACCTATATTAGAGATAATCAAATTAGTTATTCCAAAATCCAAACTCTGCATAGCAACTCAACAAGTGTCTGCCTAGTATTCAATGCGACCTGCGGTGATAGCCAGGCTTACACAAGCCACATCATTTTATATAGATAGCTAAAATGGCAGTCATTGTGTGAACTGTGCGTAATATCAATTAATTAATAAAAATATCATAAAGTATCATGTCGTTTGACTTAAGTTAATGTATCAAAAGCAATTATCTAAAATAATCACCTTCTTCTCTTGACTGTGCGTGGCCACATTGACAATCAACACTTTTCCCGAGTCTATTCAGCTCCTCTCAAGTTCTCATTAAGCAAATCCAACCAATATGGTTGGCTATATCTTTATCGATTCAAAAAATCGGGACTTTCGTGGTAGTTCCAGGAGTGTCCCAACTATCTTTATTCAATCAATAAAAAAAAGATTGTCTTTACAACATAAAGAAATTCTTTGTCTGGCATAACATAAAACACAAATATAAACATATAAAAATAATAAGACCTTGCATAATATAACAGTAAATACATCATAAAAATTAATTACATTCAATATAAGACACACACACACACCACCCTCACACACACCACCCCGCCTCTTACCCACCACAGATTATTCAAAATCTCCAACCTCAACCCACACCTCCCCCCATCACACACACACATATACACACCGAGCGTACAACAATTTGTATAAAAGTAATAATGACAACACCACAAAAATTTGTAATAGGTGTACATAAAAACAAAGTTTAGACTATAAAACCAGTGCTGGAATATACAGTGTTTTCTCTATTAATGTCCCACATGGCTGTTACACTTCCAGGCCGGATGACGCGTAATAAAGATTGTCTTTCTCCTCTCATAAAATAATATGAGTGTTATTTTCTGTCATCACATGGAGTCTTCAGCATTAAGTATACTAGCATGATCAAGCACCATGCAAAGTCACCCCAATATATAAACTATGTTGAGAGAAAGAGGGCAAGGAGAAAAGTGAAAGAGAAAGAGAGAGAGATGTACGATGAGAGATAGAGAGAGAGAGAGAGAGAGAGAGAGAGAGAGAGAGAGAGAGAGAGAGGAGAGAAAGAGAGAGAGAGAGAGAGAGAGAAGGGGGGTGGAGGGGGGAGAAAGAGACACGATTAAGTCTTGTGTTCTGGGTAGCTGTGACACAAATACAATTCCCCCAACTTTAATGAGGCTGCTCTGTTAATGTTTCATTTCAATTTGGGGCATTTGTATGGAGTAACCTGGTCAAAACAAGGATTTAAGACCAGCTATAATGGAAAACATGTGGAAACCCGTGATTTGACACGTGATCTGGTGGGTTTAAGAAAAAGCTTTTAATGGTTAATGCTATAAGAAAATAGAGATGCTTATAAAAAAAAACTGAACTGCAAACCACTCTCTTGTTGAATATTTTTCTTATGTCCAAGTTTCCATTGCAGATGGGAGAAGGAATTTGCTTGCTGAAGAATCGAGGTTTCTTATAGCGAGTTTCTTATATCGATGTTTGAATCATAAATAAGAAGAAGTTTGGGAGGGAAATTTTTTTGCTTCATGTAGAAGTGTTCTTATAGCGAGTTTCTTGTAAGCGGATTCCGCTGTAATTTCTATATTAAGGTTAGAGTGTCTGTTGACGTAGCTGCTCTGAGTAAATTTTTCCTCTTTTGTTTGTCTTTGTTGGAACACACTGCACTTTTTGGAAACATCCTTTCAGTTTTAATGCCCTAATTTAAAAAAAAGGCTTAGAAAATCAAAACCGCTTATAAGAAAAGAACGCAAACCAACTCGCTTGTATGAAATTCATTTTCTTATATCCGACTTTAACATCGTTGGATGGAGAACAAATTTGCTTCCTATAACCGGGTTTTCTTATAACGGTTTTCTTATCTCCGAGTTTTGATAATACATAAAGAAAGAAGGAGTTCGGCCGGGCGAAAAAATTGCGTTCTTATAAGCGGGTTTTCTTATAAGCGGGTCTATTATAAACGGGTTCGACTGATACAAGTTTCAACATCCTATGCGACTGTGCCTGAGATAGGCTAAACTTTTTTTTCAGTTTTCAAGGTCATACATCAGGTCAGACCTTGACCTTGACACCAAAGGCACATCTACAGTACCTAGCCTACTATGCACATCAAGTTTCATATTCATGTGATTGATAATAAATGATATGCCTGTTATTTGGGAACTCCATTTTTGACACCCCCCCTATTTTCAGGGTCAGCGCGATCACCTTGAACCTTGATTGGTCAACAATATGCGAAGGACGCATAAAAGACAAACCACCTTATACCAAGTTTATACCAAGTTTCACATATATGTTGACGGTGCCGAGATATGGCTAAAAAAGATTTTCAGTTTTCAAGGTCATAAGTCAAGGTCTGACCTTGACCTTGACACCAAAAGGCACATTCTACATGTACTAGACTACATGCCATTCCAAGTTCATCTTCCTATCTTTATTCCTTCATGGTGATATGCTGTAAACCCACATACATACACTACACAGCACTTACACAACAAAAAACAATATTACCTTCGCTCCTTAAACTCGCGGGTGATTAAAATGAAAAAGCGGAACCCCAAAAGAGTTTTTTTTGTGTGGAAGAGGCCGCGAGCCTAATGTCCCTAACTACCTAACCTGACCAGTAGCTAGAGTAGGAACGACGGAATTAGGTTCAAGCCGCAGCGATTTTTCCGTGAAAATCCGGAACCGCGATGTTGGCTAGTGCCAAACGGTCACTCCTTGCTTGTTTTTATTGGGGTGATTCTTGGCGCTGACATTCCGAGTTTCTTTCTTTCGGAAGCAGAACCTACTCGGTCATTCGGGAAACGATCTTTTTTTACGCTAAGCGGCCCGATTCGCGAGAGACAAGCGATCCAATATTTGGGTCCAATCATTCGTTTATCATTCTGAACGGTAATAATATCTTTAAAACAAATGCGCAGTTACATTTAATTATTTTCTAAAGTACACCAAATTTGGTGCACTAGAATAAATCTCAATCTGCTCCAAGGTCTCCACAAGTCGGGAGGTGTTAGTCGAAGACTGTCTGACCGGTTTTCTGTCACGCGCATGTTGATGTGCGATCTTGGGGAGTCGCACAAAACGCTTAGGCCAATCTGCTAATGTTGGGGAGGTTGATGTTGCCCCTTTAATAAGCTTATTGTGTACCAATGTTGGTTATTGTTTTAAAAAAAGAAACATTTATGACTTTTTTATTCATCCAAACCTTGATACGGTAAGGGCCGGTAACTTGATCATACTTTTCTTATTAAGCTCATGTAAAAAAGCAACATTTTAAAAAACGCTTAACTTTCTCAATTTTCGACCGATAATTTGATAATTTGGGTATCATTTTAAAGGTCTTGTCGGGCTCTTTCCAATGACATACATTTCATTAGGATTTGACAAAAAGTAAATATTTTTGTAAAATTTTATAACCACCCTACCTAGAGCCTCTAGAGGTTAGATATCTAACGGATTTACTTACAAAGTTACATACTTTTACATAATATTGATCACCTCAGACACAAACATGCAATGCATAATTAAAAATCGAGATAACATGTACTTTTTTCCACTGATGGTTTATGTGATAACCAACAGATTGACCCAAGTTTCAACCAAAACCAAGCCTACATTAGTCTTTACCTCTTTAGTCTCTTCTTGTCCTAGCTAACGCATGGTTTCCCCTTGACCTGAATTACATACACAGCTTCCAGGTCAAATTTTGTAACACTTATCCATCAGCGCATGCGTGCATAAGGGACATTACTCTAAACTTCAATAATGGCTTGGCGGTGTCGACTGCTAGAGACAAAACTTATTGGAAACTTTCTAACAAAGCCGACTCCATGGAGAGTGAAATATTGCACAGATTCGATCCACTGGCCGGCAGTTGAGGTTCAAGAAGTGGAGAGGTTCATTGTCGATTGCATGACGAAAGTTGGGACGCGTAAAGCACACGCTAAAAGCCTGGCCCAAAATTTGGTAGCTGCAGATCACAGGGGGCATTACAGTCATGGGCTGAACAGATTGGGTCAGTATTTAGGGATCATTTATTAGGCCTATTCATTATTTCGATTTTGTTTTCAACTGATATCACAGAATGGCTGTATAATGACCCAGGTCCATGCATACCCCCCCCCAACACACACACACACACACAGCACACACATCCACACATACACTTCTTCGAAACTGGCTATACCAGAAATTATATAATGGATGGTGGCAAGTGGACTTTTTTTCCAGTACTATCTCTATCCCAATCCCTATCCTGGCTGTTCAGTTCTAACCGTATCCTGAACCCTAATCCAGACAACAATGTTACATTATGTAAGGAGCTCTGGTCAGCCACAAGTTATAAAAAAATATCTGTATGGGAGACTGCAGCTAGCAACCTGTCAGTGTCATATTTGGTCTCAGTTCAAAGGTTCAGTACTTTCCCTAACAGTAGTTACTTATTCATTATTCAGGTATTAGACTGATTATTCATCAACTGTTCAGATCTTCATTTTCCTTATAATAATATGTTCATAAAACCAGTACAGTGGAGCCTCCCTTATAAGACTTAAAAAATCATTGAAATTGAAGGTCTTATAAGGGAGGGGTCTTGTAAGGGAGGTAATTTTAATACTTACAAAGAATGACAATGTCTCAGAGAAGTAGGGTCGTATGTGGGATGTAGTCCCAAAGATTGTGAGATTATCGTCCAATTGGTCATAGACCCTTATGGACGGTCTTCATGAAGACTGTAAGGTCTTCTCAGGGTAGAAGACGATACAATGGCAATGAGAGACATGGTCATGGAGGAAGTGGACAGTTATGTTTTACGTCCTCATCTGCGAAAGCCATATGGGACTAGGAGGGAGTCTTATAATGGGAGGTTTTTATAAGGGAGGTTCCACTGTATTGGCTTTAGAATTGTGATGAGATCATTTTGATTGGTTCAGTTCTGACCACTAGTTTACCAATATTGTACATGCTTTAAACATTTATTGTGCATTCCGTGACTCCTTTTTAAAAATTTAAATTTCCTGTAATATCCTCTAAAATCACATGTTGATTCTAATCTAAGATATGAGCAGCTAATAATATATCTGCACTGCATCAGTTGCATGTCTTTCTTCCAGACATGTACATCCACGACATATCCACTGGAATAACGGTCAGCAACTGTGAACCGGTGGTGGTCAGCGAGCGGTCGGCCACAGCACATGTTGACGGCTGCAACCTCCTGGGGCCTGTGGTCGGCGACTTCAGCATGGCCCTGGCCACCCGCAAGGCCAAGAATGCCGGCATCGGACTGGTCTCTGCTAAGAGCAAGTGGATCATTCTTATTCTTATTCTTTCAAATACGTCGCTACAATCCAATAGTCTGGCATAACTGCGACGGGGAGAAATTGCGCAGAGGCGGTTTATTGATGTCGGTTGATTAATAGCTGTCTTTTGAAGACCTCAGCGGAGTTGGCTTTGACGGTGCTGTTATTCAGATGGTTCCACTCTGTTGGTGTTCTAACAAAGAAAGAGTTTTTGAACTGGTCGGTGTTTGAGGAGGGAACTTTTATTGCTTTGTTGTTGTTTCTAACTGAAGATCTGATTGGGTTCGACGAGTAAGGAAGTCCGGATCTTATCAGTCTGCTCGATTTGTGATAAGTGATGAAGTCTTCAGGGGGTAAGGCCGGTACTAACCTCTCAACCACTCTGTAGAGCATGGTCAGGCGGAGGTGATGGCGCCTTTGCTGAAGGGATGGAAGCTCAGTTTTTTCGAGAAGTTTGGTGACACTGCCAGGCGTTGTAGACTTATAGTCACCAGTGATGAAGCGGGCAGCATTCCATTGTATACGTTCTATACTGTCAATGTCTTTCTGTAGATAAGGGTCCCACACAACTGCACCATATTCTAGTAAAGGTCTGACTAGAGATAAATAGGCATTGGGTTGCATATATGTACTAATGTAGTAGTAGTAGTAGTAGTAGTATAGTAGTAGTAGCAGTAGTAAAGAGACTGGCTTCTGTCTAGCCTCACAACTTAAATAATATCCAATCCAGATATTTGTCTTTAGTTAGGTTGCATTTGGAAAGTAATGATTGCAATTTCAATCATCATTTATAATCATGAAACATTTCACTAACGTTTTCATGTTTTTTGTTTGTTTTTGGGGGTTTTATGAGAATGACAGCATTCAAACTGTGAATGTACATAATGTACTTTTGAGCTTTACTATGCCTAGTAATTGTATCATCATGTACATTATAAACTTGATTCAATATAACATCTGTCTGATGTGTGGTGTTGTGTGTTGTGTTGTGGGTGTGCAAACATGTTTGTTCTAATGAAAGTTGAATACATGTATTATTCTTGTGTCACATTTATAGCTTCAAATATCCAATAGCTTATTCGCCATTTGCAGATTCCAATCACTATGGGATTGCTGGTTGGTATGCCATGCAGGCCAGTCAACAGGGACTGCTGGTAAGAAATCAGTAATGTATTATCCAGGTGTGCCAAAAGATGAGAAGAGATGATTTAAAGGAAACAAATTAAGAAAAAATAAGAAAGATAACACTTAAAATGCTGACTAGTTTAGTTATTCAATATGTATGTCAATATTTTGTATTAGCGTGGACAGTTTTTGTACTTTTTGTAATGCAAGTGTTCACACACAAAAATAATAATAATAGTACACACTGACACTCATAACCAATAGCATTCTCTTTCCCTCTCTCTCTTTTGACCTGTTTTCTTTATTTAACTAGGCTTAGGGCACAACTGTTAAATTGAATTTTTACATTACATTTTTTTCAGGGATTGTCAATGACGAATACATCTCCTTTGTCAGTTCCTACTCGAGCACAAAAGGTATTTTGTTTTTAGATTATGTTTAATTTTCGCTCTTTCTTAAGTCTTTAATCTCCTTCTCACTCCCTATCTATCACTCCCTCCTTTTCTCTTTCTTTTCCCCTTTCTTTCTCTCTCATTTGGCTTTTTGGTGTATCTTTATTCTAAATGGTTTGTAACAGTTTGTGCTATTAGCATCTTTTCTGTCCATTTTCTATACTGCACACAACCCATACCTAATTGTGGTCTGAGGTTGAAGTGTATTAAACTTTCCGTTTCCAAATCTAAGCGGTTGTAGTGTATTGTACATGTGCCCCAATGTGTGTTATGTAATAAAGCTAGCTGTGGTGGTGTAGAGAAGCTGAGGCAGTTTGGTGATAATAAATAATAATAATTAATAATACTTATACAGCTTTTCACTCACCATTCGTACAAACATTTCTAACAGACTGGTTTCACGTATCCTCACCATACATCTCTATGAAAATGTAAGGGTAGTCTTGATATGTTTTTATATTTGTGGTGTGAAGCAGAGGTGCTGATTTAGAACTGGCCTACTGTGTATTATTTAAGTCTATGGGGTGAAGCAGTGGTGGCCCAGAGGGCGTTAAATCTCTACTTTTCTCTCTCTCTCTCGCAGTGGTGAAGAAGAACTGGCCCATTCCTTGATTTGTCGTTTTGGAATAAAACTGTATAGGACTAGCCCAGTGGACACATGTTTTTCATATTTGTGAAGTGAAGTAATGATGATGTAGCACTAAGCAGTTGCTATTTTTGCGTCTTTGTTCGTAAGGGCTGGGCTAAAATTTGTTTGTGGTGGAGATTCCTTGCCCAGGGTACATCCCCACAAGTGTATGTTTTTCATATTTGTGAAGTGGTAGTGTGCTGCAGATGTAGCCTAGTGTACGATATATTCCACACTTGTGTAGAACATGTCCTGCAACACCGCCCACTCCACGATGTCCCCAGACAAGCAATGTGGCCAGACTTTCCCCAGACAAGCAATGTGGCCAGACTTAACTCCACTGAGGGAAAAGCTGTACGGAAACCTGAAAGGATTTCAGGACTGCTTTTGTGTGGGCCACACGCATTTTCATCGGAATAATCGACGAAGAAGAAGAAGACTGTGAAGTGAAGTAGTTAATATGGTACAGTGGAACCTCCCTTATAATAAGACCTTAAAAAATCATCCAAAATGAGGGAGGGGTCTTATAAGGGAGGTAATTTTAATACTTACAAAGAAGGGCAATGTCTCAGAAAAGTAGGTCTTATAGGGAGGGAGTCTAATAAGGGAGGTTCTACTGTATTGGTGTTGTGGTTGCAGCCAGTGCTGGGAACCAACCCCATCAGTCTGGCAGCGCCGGCCAGGCCAGGCGACGACTTTGTGCTGGACATGGCTACCACCACTGTGGCTCTGGGAAAGGTGAGGATGATGATGGATGATGAGATGGTTGGTTTAACGTCTAATTAGGCGTAGCCTCTTATAGACAGTAAAGGTGAGGACAGATTTATGGAATATTATAGGCGCTCGCTTGCATTATCACATTATCATGTCTGTGATTGATTTAAAGACTTTCTTGTTTATTTTTCATTTTTGTTTGGGACGATAATTATATTGGGCACATGATTGCATGGATGCTCCTTCTTGCAGGATGTCCTGAAGTTACCTAGGATTTTTTTATTGCCTGGAGCCGGCGTCGTCGGATTATGAGAATTTGAGAAGAAACGATTTTCTTGCACACATACACACTTGTACAATAAAAAGGACCTATATAAGCATTTGCTATATTCAAAGGAATGTAGCACTTGTACTAGTCTAGAGGTTTGATAAAAAAAAAGCAAATGTGTGTGTGTATGTGCGCGCTGCTCTTGCAATCCGCCGGGGCCGCCACCTTGCAGGTTTTTTTGAAATTTCCCAGGAGCACCCATGAAATTTATGTATTCTCCTTGTATATAAGTGAGCATCTGTTTTTAAAAATGGTTTTTAACACCTTTTCTTTTAAAATTATCGCCTCAAATGCATCTTTCCATCGACAAGTGACAGAATAGTAACATCTTTAAATCAATGTCCATCATTACTGCACCATGCAGAACACACATGTGCAAGAGTTTGTTAGGTAGAAAAGGGAAAGAAGGAAATGAGATGCCATGAATAAAAGACCTTCCCGACTTAAGGAGAACCAAATACATTTTACACCTATTAAACTAAAGTAGAAGCATTGTTTTATTCAACCTATACTTTGAGTTATTGTATTAGTGTTTCCTTGTTGTTAATGCAATCTGCCTGCAGTTGTATATATTCATATGGATGTATAAACTTACAAATCATGTTGTATTCTAAGATATGTGTACCTGTGCACAATACTCGAGGCTTGTAAAGTTTTGATTAATGCATCACCTTTTAAACTTACTGGCTTACATTTCTGGCTCTATTTGCAGATTGAGCTTCATGACAGAAAAGGGACCCCAATCCCCAAAAGCTGGGGTGTTGACAGTAAGGGAAAGGTACATTTTCAGCTTTTTTTATTCCTCATTTTTTGACTGACATCTGTTACTAATGGATGCTGGAATAGAGCCTGAACAGATACATCTCTTTTATATTTAGCAAGTGTGTGTTGCCTGTGCCTTAAAAAAGTGTTGATCATTTATTGAGAGAAATTACACTGTTTATATCTTCAAAAATCAACCAGGGTGCATCACAGTGCCGTAACTGCTACATTCCTTGGTTCTCCATGTTAAAAATAGTCTGTATCGCAGACGTTCATGTTTTCTATTTCTTTTGTGACCATTTTTCGTTTTACGTTGTTGAAAAAAGCCTTGTTCCACGGTGCCGTACCATCATTCCTTGTCTGTAGTGTGAAGAGCCTGTACTTAAAATGCCTTCAGATCATCAGATCAGATCAGATAATAGGACGAGATGATATAGCCATTAGGCTTTTAAAGTCCATCATTTTTTCTATTAAATGTATTTGCTTCATGACAAGTCGCGATTACTCAGTTTTGTGATGAATTAATCATCATATTCATATATTAGTTTGTTGTAATCGTTCGAATGTTAGCAGTTTTGAAACAGTTAGTACTTGGGGCTCTTTTAAAGTTAGTGGGTATCTATTCCATAACGGGCAATTCTGTCGAAAATGAAATTTTCGTATATTAGTACAACAATGTTCAATAAATATTTATTCACTGAACTATTAATAAATGTCTTAAAACTGTACAAATGTGACATACTATGCAGTCCTTTTCTTTTTATGTTTCCAGGAGAGCAGAGACCCAAGGAGGTGATTGGAAGGAGGGGCGGGATGCTCTTGGAGGGTCAGAAATGACAGGTGAATTGTATTAGGGATTAGGTACTTTATCGTCACAGAGGTGTCTCTGTGAATTCGGGTTGCCTCCACGGAGAGTGCGTCGCGCCAGAGGGCGCCACCCAAAAATGTTTTTGGGGGGCGCCTCTGGCTGCGACGCACTCTCCAGGTGGGAGCAACCCGAATTTCACAGAGACACCTCTGTTCGATAAAGTAACCTAATACCTAATACAATTCACCTGTCATTCTGACCCTCCAAGAGCATAGCCCCCCTCCTCAATCACCTCCTTGGGTCTTGCTTCCTAGAAAACCAGGGACGGCATAGGAATGTCACATTGTCAGTTTTAAGGACATGTAGGAATAGTTCAGTGAAATAAATATTATGAACATGTTGTACTAATATAAGAAAATTTCATTCGTAACAGAATTGTCACGTTTATGAATAAGATACCCCTAACTTTAAAAGAGCACCAAGTTACTACTGTTTCAAAAAATCTGGTTGCTAGACAATTCGAACGATTACAACAAACTAATATTATGGAATATGGATGATTAATTCATCAACAAAAAAACGAGTAATCGACGGACCTTGTCAATGAAGCAAAATACATTATAATAGAAAAAATGTGGACTTTAAAAGCCTAATGGCTATATCATCTCGTCCTATTATCTGTCTGATCTGATGATCTGAAGGCATTGTAGGTACAGGCTCTTCACACTACAGAGAAGAGGAAGGGATGGTAACGGCACCGTGGACAAGGCTTTTTCAACAACGTCGTTAAAAACAGAAAAAAATGTTCACAAAAGAAATAGAAACAATGTAACAGTTGCGAACAGACTATTTTAACAATGGAGAACAAGGAAGTACAGTTAAGGCACTGTGATGCAACATGGTTGGATTGTGTGAAAAGAAGTATAAACATTGTAATTTCGCTCATAAGAAATGAACACACTTTTTTAAGGCAACCAAAGGCAACACACACTTGCTAAATATAAAAGAGATGTATCTGTTCAGGCTCTATTCCAGCATCCATTAGTAACAGTGTCAGTAAAAAATGAGGAATAAAAAAAGGTGAAATGTTACCTTTCCCTTACTGGTCAACACCCCAGATTTTGGGGATTGGGGTCCTTTTCTGTCATTGAAAGCTCAATCTGCCCAAGGATAGAGCCCGAAATGTAAGCCAGTAAGTTTAAAAGGGATGCATTAATCAAAACTTTACAAGCTCGAGTATTGTGCCCACAGGTACACAGATCTTAGGAAAGAACAACATGATTTGTAAGTTTTACATCCATATGAATATATACACTGCAGGCAGATTGCATTAACAACAAGGAAACACTAATTACCAATAACCAAAGTATAGGGAAATAAAACAATGCTTCTACACTTAGTACTAGGTGTAAAAGGTATTTGGTTCTCCTTAAGTCGGGAAGGTCTTTAATAATGGCATCTCATTCCTTCTCTTCCATTTCTACTAACACAACTCTTGCTACGATGTGTGTCTGCATGGGGCAGTAAATGATGGACATTGATTTAAAGATGTTACTATTCTGGCACTTGTCGATGGAAAGATGCATTTGAGGCGATGCCTCACTATATACAGAAGAAATACATAATCACATTGGGTGCTCGGGCAATTTCAAAAATCTTGCCAGGGGGCGGCCCGACGGAGTGCAGGGGAGGCAGCGACACACACACACATTTACTGTCTGTTTTCACCCCTCAGATACTACTAGTGCTACATTCCTTTGAAATATCACAAATGCTTATATAGGCCCTTTTTTTATGGTACAAGTGTGATGTGTGCAAGAAAATCGTTTCTTCTCAAATTTCTCATAATCGTGACGCCGCCGGCTCTAGGCAATTTACAAAATCCTGTAATCAGGACATCTGCCAGAAGGAGCATCCATGCAATCATGTGCCGAATATAATTATCGTCCCAACACCAACCAGAAAAATAAACAAGAAAGTCTTTAAAAATCACAGACATGATAATGTGATAATGCAAAGCGAGCGCCTATAATATTCCATAAATCTGTCCTCAACCTTACTGTCTATAAAGAGGGTACGCCTAATTAGAACGTAAACAACCATCTCATCATCATCAGCATCCTCACCTTCCCAGAGCACAGTGGTGGTAGCCATGTCCAGCACAAAGTCGTCGCCTGGCCTGGGCGGCGCTGCCAGACTGATGGGGTGGTTCCCAGCCCTTGGCTGCAAACCACAACACCAAGACAGTAGAACCTCCCTTTATAAGACTTCCCTCCCATATAAGACCTACTTTTCTGAGGAAATTGCCCTTCTTTGTAAGTATTAAAATTACCTCCTATCAGACCCCTCATATTGGATGTTTTTTAAGGTCTTTATAAGGAGGTTCCAGCTACCATATTAACTACTTCACTTCACAGTCTTCTTCTTCTTCGTCGATCTTATTCCGATGAAAATTCGTGTGCCGCCACACAAAAGCCAGTCCTGAAATCCCTTTCATGGTTCCGTACAGCTTCCCTCAGTGGAGTTAAGTCTGGTCCACATTGTTGTCTGGGGAAAGTCTGGCCACATTGCTTGTCTGGGGACATCGTGGAGGGGCGGGTTGCAGGAACCATGTTCTACACAAGGTGGAATATATCGTACACTAGGCTTACATCTGCAGCACATACCACTTACAAATATGAAAAACATACACTTGTGGGGATGTACCTGGGCAAGGAATCTCCACCACAAACAAATTTTAGGCCCAGCACTCGCAAAAATAGCAACTGCCTTAGTGCTACATCATCATTACTTCACTCAACAAATAGAAAAAACAGTGTCACTGGCTAGTCCTATACAGGTTTATTCCAAAAACGACAATCAAGGAATGGGCAGTTCTGCTTCACCACTGCGAGAGAGAGAGAGAAAAGTAGAGATTTAACGCCTTCTGGGCCAACCACTGCTTCACCAATAGCTTAAAAATACAACAGTAGGCCAGTTCTAAATCAGCACCTCTGCTTCACAACACAATATAAAAAACATACAAGACTACCCTTACATTTTCATAGAGAGGTATGGTGAGGATACTTTGCAAAAACAGTCTGTTAGAAATGTTTGTGGTAAGAATGGTGAATGAAAAGCTGTATAAGTTATTAATATTATTATTTATCATCACCAAAAAACTGCCTCAGCTTTCTACACACACAGCTAGCTTTAGTACATAAAAAAACACATTGGGGCACATGTACAATACACTACAACCGCTTAAGATTTGGAACAGGAAAGTTTAATACACTTCAACTCAGACCACCATTAGGATGGGTTGTGTGCAGTATAGAAAATGGCCAGAAAAGATTGCTAATAGCACAAACTGTTACAAACCATTAGAATAAGATACACAAAAAGCCAAAATGAGAGAGAAAGAAAGCGGAAAGAAAGAGAAAAGCGAGGGATGATAGATAGGAGTGGGAAGGAGATTAAAGACTAAGAAAGAGCGAAAATTAAACATAAATCTCAAAAACAAAATACCTTTTGTGCTGAGTAGGAACTGACAAAGGAGATGTATTCGTCATGGACAATCCCTGAAAAAATGTAATGTAAAAAATTCAATTAACAGTTGTGCCATAAGCCTAGTTAAATAAAGAAAACAGTTCAAAAGAAGAGAGAGGGAAAGGAATGCAATTGGTTATGAGTGTCAGTGTGATACTATTATTATGATTTTGTGTGTAAAACACTTGCATGACAAAAAGTACAAAAACTGCCACGCTAATACAAAATATTGACATCATATTGAATAAATAAACTAGTCAGCCATTTTAAAGTGTTATCCTTCTTATTTTTTATAATTGTTTCCTTTAAACAATCTCTTCTCATCTTTGTTTTTTTAGCCACACCTGGATAATACATTACTGGATTTAATACCAGCAGTCCCTGTTGGATGGCCGCAGCATACATACCAGCAAGCCCATAGTGATTGGAATCTGCAAATGGCGAATAAGCTATTGGATATTTGAAGCTATAAATGTGACACAAGAATAATAATGTATTAACTTTCATTAGAAACAAACCTGTTTGCACACCACAACACAACACACAAACACCACACATCAGACAGATGTTATATTGAATCAAGTTTATAATGTAACTGATGATACAATTAAAGCATAGTAAAGCTCAAAAGTACATTAGTACATTCACAGTTTGAAATGCTGTCATTCTCATAAAACCCCCAAAACAAACAAAAACATGAAAACGTTAGTGAAATGTTTCATGATTATAAAATGATGATTGAAATGCATCATTACTTTCCAAATGCCAACCTAACTAAAGACAAATATCTGGATGTGATATTATATAAGTGTGAGGCTAGACAGAAAGCCAGTCTCTTTACTTACTGTAACTACTACTATACTACTACTACTGACTACTACATAGTAACATATATGCAACCAATGCCGTATTTACTCTAGTCAGACCTTTACTAGAATATGTGCAGTTGTGTGGGACCATTACTACAGAAAAGACATTGACAGTATCGAACGTTATACAAACGAAATGTGCCCGCTTCATCACTAGTGGACTATAAGTCTACAACGCATGGCTAGTGTCAAGGCAAACCTTCTTGAAAAAAACTTAGCTACATCCCTCAGACAAAGCGCCATCACCTCCACCTGACCATGCCCCTCTACAGGATGTTTGAGGCGGTTAGTACGGCCTACCTGAAGACTTCATCACTTATCACAAATCGAGCAGAAACTGATAAGATCCGGGACTTCCGTACTTGTCGAACCCAATCAGATCTTCAGTTAGAAACAACAACCAAAGCAATAAAAGTTCCCTCCTCAAACACCGACCAGTAAAAAACTCTTTCTTGCTAGAACACCAATAGAGTGGAACCATTCTGAATAAACAGCACGCCAAGTTGAGGCCTTCAAAAGACAGCTATTAATCAACCACCATCAATAAACCACCTCTGCGCAATCTTCCCGTCGCAGTATATGCCAGACTACTGGACTGTAGCGACGTATTTGAAAGAATAAGAATAAGAAATGATCCACTTGCCTTAGCAGGACCAGTACGATGCGGCATTCTGGCCTTGCGGGTGGCCAGGCCATGCAGGAAAGTCGCCCGACCACAGCCCCAGGAGGTTGCAGCCTTCAACATGGCTGGGCCGATCCGCTCGCTGACACACCGGTTCACATTGCTGAAGTATTCAGTGGATATGTCGGGAGTACATGTCGGAAGAAAGACATGCAACTGATGCAGTGCAGATATATTATTAGCTGCCTCATATCCTTAGCATTAGAATCAACATGTGATTTAGCGGATATTACAGGAATTTAAATTTTTAAAAAAGGAGTCACGGAATGCACAATAAATGTTTAAAGCAGTACAATATTGGTAAATAGTGGTCAGAAAAACGTGAACCAATCCAAAATGATCTCATCACAATTCTACAGCAATACAGTGGAAACCTCCTTATAAGACATACCCATATAGACTTCCTCCTAGTCCATATGGCTTCGGCAGAGAGGAGTAAAAATAACTTCACTTCCTCCATGCCCGTCCTCTCATTGCCATTGTATTGTCTTCACCCTGAGAAGACCTTACAGTCTTCATGAAGGAACGTCCATAAGGGTCTCATGACCAATTGGGACGTAATTCACAATCTTGGACTAATCCCACATACGACCTACTTCTCTGAGACAGTACTTCTTTGTAAGTATTAAAATTACCTCTCTATAAGACCCTCCCTTATAAAGACTCAATTTCAATGATTTTTTAAGGTCTTATAAGGAGGCTCCACTGTACTGGTTTTATGAACATATTATATAAGGAAAATGAAGATCTGAAAAAGTTGATGAAATAATCAGTCTAATACTGAATAATGAATAAGAACTACTGTTAGGGAAAGTACTGAACCTTTGAACTGAGACCAAATAGGACACTGGACAGGTTGCTAGCTGCAGTCTCCCATACAGATATTTTTTTTATAACTTGTGCTGTCCCTCTTTAACCAGAGCTCCTTACATAATGTAACATGTGTCTAGGATTAGGGTTCAGGATACGGTTAGAACCACTGAACAGCCAGGATAGGGATTGGGATAGAGATAGTACTGGAAAAAAAGTCCACTGCCACAATCCATTATATAATTCTGGTATAGCAGTTCGAAGAAGTGTATGTGTGTGTGTGTGTGTGTGTGTGTGTGTGTGTGGGGGGGGGGGTATGCATGTGACAAGGGCATTAACAGCCATTTGTGATATCAGTTTGAAAAACAAAATCGAAATAAGGAATAGGCCTAATAAATGATCCCTAAATACTGACCCAATCTGTTCAGCCCTGACTGTAATGCCCCCTGTGATCTGCAGCTACCAAATTTGGGCCAGGCTTTTAGCGTGTGCTTACGCGTCCAACTTCGTCATGCATCGACAATGAACTCTCCACTCTTGAACCTCAACTGATGCCGGCAGGTGGGATCGAATCTGTGAAATTCACTCTCAATGTGAGTCGGCTTTGTTAGAGAGTTTCCAATAAGTTTGTCTCTAGCAGTCGACACCGCCAAGCCATTGTTGAGTTTAGAGTAATGTCCCTTATGCACGCATGCGCTGATGGATAAGTGTTACAAAATTTGACCGGAAGCTGTGTATGTAATTTCAGGTCAAGGGGAAACCATGCGTTAGCTAGGACAAGAGAGACTAAAGAGGTAAAGGAAAGTAGGCTTGGTTTTGGTGAAAACTTGGGTCAATCTGTTGGTTATCAAATAAACCATCAGTGGAAAAAAGTACATGTTTATCTCGATTTTAATTAGCATTGCATGTTTGTGTATGAGGTGATCAACTATTATGTAAAAAAGTTATGTAACTTTGTAAGTAAATCCGTTAGATACTAACCTCTAGGCTCTCTAGGGTAGGGTTGGTTATTAAAATTTAAAAAAAAAATATTACTTTTTGTCAATCTAATGAAATTATATCATTGGAAAGAGACCGACACGACCTTTAAAATGATACCCAAATTATTATAATAGGTCGGAAATTGAGAAAGTTGCGATGATTTAAAATGATAGCCTTTTTTTTTTTACATGAGCTATAATATATAAGAAAAAGTTGATCAAGGTTACCGGCCCTTGCCCAAAAAGGTGATTTTGATGAATCTGAACTTCAACCAGCCATAACTTTTTTTTTTTTCTTTTTTTTACCAATTAACAAAACATTTGATACCAAAATAAAGCTTATTCAATGGGACAACATCAACCCCAAACATTAGACAGATAAGTCCTAAGCTTTTTGTGCGACTCACAAGATCGCAACATCAACATGCGCGTGACAGAAAACAACATGTCGGACAGGCTTCGACGTAACACCTCCCGACTTGTGGAGACCTTGAGCAGCATTGAGATTTATTCTAGATGCACCAAATTTGGTGTACTTTTAGAAAAATAATTAAATGTAACTGCGCATTTGTTTTAAAGAATTATATAATTACCGTTCAGAAATGATAAACGAATGAATTGGACCCAAATATTGGATCGCTTGTCTCTCGCGATCGGCCGTCTTAGCGTAAAAAAAAGATCGTTCCCGAATGACTGGGTTTTTTTTTAGGTGTCTGCTTCACGAAAGAAAGAAACTCGGATGGTCAGCGTCAAGAATAACCACAAATAAAAACAAGCAAAGGAAGTGACCGTTTGGGCCACATAGCAAAATCGCGGTTCGGATTTTCACCGAGAAAAATCGCTGCGGTCTTGACTCTAATTCAGTCGTTCTACTCTAGGCTACTGGTCCGGTTAGGGTAGTTGTAGGACATTAGGCCCGCGGCCTCTTCACTGTCCGATTTAATCACCCGCGGAGTTTACGGAGCGAAGGTAATATTGGTTTTTGTTGTGAAGTGGCTGTGTATGTGTATGTAGTGGTTAACAGAATATCACATGAGGAATAAGATCAGGAAGATGAAACTTGATGGTACTGTAGGCTAGGTACTGTAGATGTGCCTTTTGGTGTCAAGGTCAAGGTCAGGACCTTGACGTATGACTGAAACTGAAACATCTATTTTTAGCCATATCTCCGGGCACAGTCAACATATGATGTTGAACTGGTATGAAACTGGTATGAGAGGTGGTTTGCTATGTCTTCTCTTCCGAATATTGTTGACCAATCAAGTTCAGGTGATCGCTGGACCCTGAAAAATCGGGGGGGTTGCCAGAAAAATGGGTTCCAAAATAACAGCATATCATTATTACAATCAAATGAAGATGAAACTTGATGTGCATGATAGCTAGGTTACTGTAGATGTGCCTTTGGTGTTCAAGGTAAAGGCATGACCTTGATGTATGACCTTGAAAAAACTGAAAAAAAAAGTTTAGCCATATCTCAGCACCAGTCGACATAGGATGTTGACAACTGGTACAGTCGAACCCGTTATAGAGGACCCGCTTATCAAGAAAACCCGCTTATAAGAAAGCAAGTTTTTTTCCCCGGCCGAACTCCTTCTTTATTATGGTATTATCAAAAACTAGGATTATAAGAAAAAACGCTATAAGAAAACCCCGGTTATAAAGGAAGCAAAAATTTGTTCTCCCATCACGAGATAAAGTCGGATTATAAGAAAATGATTTCATACAAGGGAGTTGGTTTGCAGTCTTTTTCTTTTATAAGCGAGTTTGATTTTCTAAAGCCTTTTTTAAATTAGGCATGAACTGAAAGGATGTTCCAAAAAGTGCAGTGTGCCAACAAGGACAAACAAGAGGAAAATTTACGTCCGAGCAGCTACGTCACAGACACTCTAACCTTAATATAGAAATATACAGATGAATACGCTTACAAGAAAACTCGCTTATAAGAAAACTTATAATGAAGCAAAAAATTTCCCTGCAATTCTTCTTATTTATGATCAAATCGGATATAGAAACTCGCTTTATAAAGAAAAACTCGATTATTCAGCAAGCAAATTCCTTCTCCCATCGCAAATGGAAAACTTGGACATAGAAAATATGTCATACATGAGATTGGTTTTGCAGTCAGTTTTTTTTTTTATAAGCGAGCTCTATTTTCTTATAAGCGAATTACATTAACGCATTTTCTTAAAGACCCACCAGATCACGGTCAAAAAATCACGGGTCCACATGTTTTCCCTTATAGCTGGTATGAAATTTGTTTTGACAGGTTTGACTCCCATACAAATGCCCCAAATTGAAAATGAAACATTTAAAGAGCAGCTCAATTTAAAGTTGGGGAAAATTTGTATGTGGGTCACAGCTACCCAGAAAAAACAAGACTAATCGTGTCTATTTCTCCCCCCCTCCACCCCCCTTCTCTCTTCTCTCTCTCTCTCTCTCTCTCTCCTCTCTATCTCTCTCCTCTCCTCTCTCTCTCTCTCTCTCTCTCTCTATCTCTCTCTCTCTCTCTTTCTCCTTTCACTTTCTCTGTCCCTCTTTCTCCTCAACAATAGTTTATATATTGGGGGACTTTGCATGGTGCTTGGACATGCTAGTATAATTATGTGGAAGACCCATTGATGAAAGAAAATGAAACAACTAATATTATTTTATGAGAGGAAGAAGAAGAAATCTTATTACACGCGTCATCCGGCCTGGAAGTGGAACAGGACATGTGGGACATTAATAGATATAAAACACTGATATTCCAGCACGGGTTTTTATAATCCCTAAAAACTTTGTTTTTATGTACCCCTATTACAAAGTTTGTTTGTTGTCATATTTATTACTTTTATACAAATTGTTTGTTAGCTCAGATGTGTAATGTGTGTGGTGATGGGGGAGAGGTGTGTTGAGGGTGGAGATTTTGATAAATATGTGTGGGGAGAGGACGGCGGTGGGGCTGTGTGTGAGGGGTGGTGTGTAGTGTGTGTCTATTATGCATTGTATTTAATTTTAGATGTAGTTACTGTATATTATGCATGTTATATTTATATGTTTATATGTGTGTTTTATGTGTATTGCCAGACCAAAGAAATTTCTTTATGTTTTAAAGACAATACATTTGTTTTTATTGATTGATAAGATAGTGGGACAATCCTGGAAATACCCGAAAGTCCGGGATTTTTGAATCGATAAAGATATAGCCAACCATTGGTTGGATTTGTCGTTTACATGAGATACTTGAGAGGAACTGAATAGACCTCGGAAAAGTGTTGATTGTCAATGTGGCCAGCACAGTCAAGGAAGAAGAGGTGATTATTTTAGTAATGCTTTTGATACATAACTTAAGTCAAAACGACATGGTACTTGCCCCATGATGAGAGTTTTATTAATTAATGATGTAATAATTACTGCACAGTTTCACACAATGACTGCATCTTAGCTATCTATAATAAAAGATGTGGCTTGTGTAAGCCTGGCTATCCCGCAGGGTCTGCATTGATTAATATGCAGACACGTGTTGAAGTGCTATGCCAGAGTAATGGAATTGGGGAATAACAATTGGATGATAGTAATATAGGTAGTTCACAAACCATTCTCTCTGAACAGATCAGAAGAATGGGAGGCCAACAAGCCATCCGTCCCACCCCCTGCCACCAGCACAGGCAGCTCTCCACCCAGCGGGCTGTCCGATGCAGCCAACAGCAGCAGCGGCCCCCTCAGCCCCCGTCTGAGTGCCCCATGCACCAGAAGTCCAGTGGAGACTCGTCAGCGAATGTCCATGAGACAGGGCCAGCCTGCCGAGGAGGCTTGTTAACACGGACAACATGGTAAACAATCATCTGACTTGAAAGTTGTCTGATTTTTGCTAAAAGAACCCAAACTGAAACAGACTGCAACGTCCACTGAACATACAACAAACAAACAACTACACGACAAGATGTAAAGTGACGTTATAAACACAAGAATAAAATAACTTCACTTTACACTGTGTGTAGTTGTTGTTTGTTGTCGATTTTATGCTGTTTATATAATTTGTTAATTTATTATTCAAAGGAAGGAAAAACCTTCACAATCCCCCTTCCCCCCCTTCACCTGGTATAGCAACAGGCATACACAATCACATGAAAACACATTGTGTGTTAAACTTTAACCTTAACTTAAGTAAGAAACTTTGTGGGTTGTGTTGTGCAAATTACATCTGAAGCTGATGTGGCTTCTTGACCTGTTTCCATTTTCAAATTATTTCTGGCATTCCTGTAAAACTAAAAGACAAAATATGCTAACATCCAAGGTTCGGTGTACAGAAAGATGTATTCGCAATAATTTCCTTCGTTTTAAAGAGAACTTAGCTCGTATTCATATGTTTTCCTGTGAGTATTGTAGTGAGATCATTTCATTGCAGCTGGTATATAAACTGGATTCACCACCACACAGTTCAGCAGCTTTGCATGCCAACGTGGTTTGTTGTGTTTGGCT
>CM065689.1:17238988-17255733 GCA_017654935.2 Phymorhynchus buccinoides | reverse complement strand
AAACAAACATGACACTTAGACGAGTTAATAAATCAATTCATCCATGGGTTTTTTAGCCATCCGCCCTAATTACAGCAGACTGTCAATATACTACAGAGGAGCCTCCATTAAAAGACCTTCAAAAACCATCCAAAATGAGCAGGGCTCCAAAATGTCCGCAAAATACAAGGGGTCCCAAGGACTCCTTCACTCATAGTATGATGGTCCCCGTGCATTGTGATGCTAAAAAAAGATTTTTTCTAGTGCAGCCCTGGACCCCCTGACACATTCTTTTTAGAGGGTCCTGTAGAATTTTAGTGCTTCAAACCCAAATGGGGGTCGCCTGGGAGCCCTGATGAGGTCTTATAAGGGAGGTAATTTTTAACCCTTCACGCAAAGTCGGCATTTTTAGCCCACCGCGATTTAACATCTATTTCCCTAAAAGGCATCAAATTGGGCTCTATTATCCAAAGACCTATTGTCTTTAGTTTGGAAGTAAGGACAGAACCTTATTTTATATATGTCACAGAAGAAGCCCATACTGCAGATGGATATTGTTCTCTACCCAGTCATTCATGGACATTTTTGGCTGATATGCTGGCGGTTAAGGGTTAATGCTCACGAAAGAGGGCAAAGTCTCAGAGAAGCAGGTCTCCTTGTTTGAGGTGAGGTCTCCATGATGGAGGTCTTATATCAAGGGGGTTCCGCGACTGTCAAGCCGAATGTTAGTTCAATGGTGCTCACGGTGACGAAAGGCGTAGGCTGCCTTATCCGAACAGGGACATCAAGGCTTCCCAACCGGCAGCAGGATCTTACTGCGGCTTCTTCAGTCGCTTGTTGACATCACCGAAGCTCCATCACCTGAAAATAGAACGTAACTCAACTCTTGACTGTCTGAATGATTTCCCTTGTTTCTGTGGGACTGTCATTTTTGACTAGAATCGAACAGTGCACCCAAACCAAAATATGGATGAGTTAGGCATCAATATTTTCAGAAAAGATTAGCAAAATCATGCACTAAACAATCGTAAATATTAAGATTCACATACCTTCGTCGTTGTCCTCCTATTGACGAAAACAGCTAACACCTAGAAAGAAGGAAAAATGTTCCAATTCCGATCTTGACCCCTCTACAACCACAACTGATGTAACTATGCAATGATTCTGGTTGGTTCAAGAGAGACCAGGTGCAGACAACAGAAAGTAGGTTATGACTCGCACTAGAAAGCTGGTACATCCAGAAATCAAAACTTCTTGAAAACTCTATGATGAGCCAGATCCAGTGGCCATTCATCCTAACAGTTGTGCGCAGCCATGAGCCGGATCCCAGCTCATTCGTCCCGAGTGGTTAAAACTAAAAGAACAGTTCATTCAACCATCCCAAGTTTCTTCTTTCTCCTCTGCATTGCTGTTTATATTTTATTTATTTATTATTATGTACATTTTTTTATATGCGTTTATTCGTCAAGCTCTAAGTCTTTACATATTTTTTTTACTAAAGAATATATATATTAAAACAAATATGAACAACATTCCTATTCCCTCACATGTCACCCACCCACCACCCCACTGCTCCATCTCTCATTATCGAACACGGACACACACAAAGTAAACATGAACAGTTATTGTAAACAACATATAAAGTATAGTATAAATAACATACCCACACCACATACAGAGAGAGAAGAGAGAGAGAGAGGAGAGAGAGAGAGAGGAGAGAGAGAGATGAGGAGGAGAAAGAGAGAGAGTAGAGAGAGAGAGAGGAGAGATAAGAGAGAGAGAGAGAGATAGGGATGGAGCTGGAGAGTAGAGAGAGAGCAAAGAGAGGGAGCTGGGGAGCGTCAAGAGGGAGCTGAGATAGAGAGGAGGAGAGAGCGGAGAGATAGGAGAGAGAGAGAGAGAGAGAGAGAGAGAATCAATTTTAGTCAAACAAATTCATAATCTTAGCAACACTATTTACAAAAGTACATTATTGTTATATTAACGTAAGATTTTCTTCGAAACTTCATCTAGTAAAATATAGAACACCGCACTTGTTCACAGAAACAAACACACCCTGTCCATTAAATCCTAATATTGAATGGTGTCTTGTTTTCAAAAGCCAAGCGTTTGATTCTTACTAAAAGTATCTTTACACAGACATGGCATCACATTTTGTAACCACAAACAAAAATGTATAATTCCTATGCAAGAGGTAAGGGGTCTCAGGGCTCCCGGGACCCCATTTGGGGTCTATGAAGTCTAAAAATTCTAAAGGACCCTCTAAAAGGATGTTCAGGGATGCACTAGAAAAATTTCTCTTTAGCTTCGCAATGCCACGGGGACCCTATGATCCCGCCTCTAGGACCTCTTACTGTAAGTGAAGAGTCCTGTGACCCCTTGTTTTGCAGGACGATTGGGAGCCCTGGGGTCTGCTCCACTGTTAGCATGATTCTGACCTTGCATAGAGATTAACCCTTTCAACTGCCAGCATTTTTTAAGCCACACAAAAATCTGTTAATATACACTTCCTGAGTAGAAAAAAAACCTGGGCAATACTGGGATTTATCTGCGACATGACTAAAGTAGGGCAAATAAGAAAATAGGGACTTTGGATAACACATTAACAGACCTGGTTTAGCCTTTTAGTGACATGGGTGTTTTAAATCATTGTAACGCAGAAAATGCTACATCCGCTGTGAAAGGGTTATATCCTTTTGCATATGTTACACTTATTGTGCAGTCTGGTTCCAAGGAAAATGGCAACTGTGAGCATTCGCTGATGATTCTTGTGTAGCAAAAACTTAGCATCTTTTAGAATTAATTTACCTTTTTTCTTACAGCTTCCTCGTGCTGTTGATTTTCCAGAAGCACAGGAGCCAGGATTTGTCGAGAGCTGCTTTCAAGTTGCTCATCGGTTCACGCAGATCCGATCCGCAAAACACCTTCCACCAACACTGAAAGTCAAAGTGCTCAGAGAAAATAAACTTTTCTGATTAACAGTGTTTGTGACTGACGCACGCAAAAAGCGTGCGTTGGCTATTTGCACGAAGTTCTTGCGTGTGAGCTGTTTTTCATAATGGCCTGCACTCAGTATGGCCGGAGTTAGGAATAGCAATTCAGTCTTATGTGTCACCACCCCCCCCAACCACCCACCCCGAACAATGACGACCCGTCCTCCAGATACTCCAGCCGGCAGTGGTGCTGTTCAGGCTGTGGGCTGGTGTGTTTGTAGCTTGGGGTTAGCCCAGTGTGGATGATAGACGACTGAAACCTGCGACCACACACCACAGTTGCCTGCTCCTTCTCAGTTCATCTAGTATTTGTAGTTTAGTAGTTTTGTGGGGTACCAGCTTGTGTCCCTTTGACACTGCTAGTGGCGTCCCTGTTTGCTGGAAGAGCTGTGATGTGCGTGGGCACCATCCTGAAACCCTTCCACACCGTTCCATAAAGTGAGGTCTTGTGTTTGGTTTGTGACAGTTGCATGAGTATGTGGTGTGTGTGGCATGCAGCTGTGCTGAGTCATTGTCCAATGTGAGTATTAATCTGCAGTCATTCAGTCTAGCTAGTCGGTCAATACTACCCTTATAAAATAACACTTTGGAATGAGAGACTCCAACGGTTGAATAAATATACATTATAAACTGAAAATCAGTTGTGCATCTTCTTCTTCGCCTCAGGCAGCCAAATTCATCAGGCTGAAGATTCTGCTGCACTTTGGGGGGCAGTAAGAAGACAAGAAAATAGAAAAGCCTGATGAGAATGGAAAGGAAAGTAAACATAGAATAAAACCTAGTGTGGATCTGTCTATTAAAAAAAGAAGAAGAAAAAGTGGACCATAGCCTTTATTTTGCAGTATCTGGCTATTGTGGCGGTCCCCGGGGGTTAACCCCGACCGGTCACAGCTCCTGCCCTTTATTTACCACTACTTTTATCTATGGCCCCTAGTTCCCTGGTTTTAGTTACAGTGGAGGTGTTTGAATGGGTGTGACAGAATATTTTTACCTCTATGAGATAAGTAGTCCTAGCCAGAAGTAGTCCTAGCGTAGCCAATCAGAATCGTTTGTTTGTCCGCCATTGTGAATTTTACGAAACTAAGTGCATGGCTTTGTACATCGATTTCTCGGCAAATATGTAGATTTACACCCTCCTGCTCTATTTCTTGGTTCTTTCCGTGGTTAGGGATAGGGTTAGGGTTAGGGATAGGGTTAGGGTTATATGGTTACAGTTTGCATGCGAGGTAGATATTTCATAACAGGTACTTATTTATCATGACACCTCCAATGACTGAGAGGAGGCAACTGCTTCTGGGAGGCAGTTCCACTGTGGGATGGTGCGGAGAGAAGAATGTGGATTGTCTGTACTCAGTGTACTGTGTTCTGTGGCTTGGAATGTCGTAGGCAGCAGAGTGGGATTGACGGAGGCTTTTCTTCTGTTGTGTATTTGTTGGTGAGTATTTGGTATTAATGGACAGAAGACCTGTGTGGAATTTATAGAATGCATTCAGGCAGGCTTCAGTTCTACAGGTCTTAAGAAGGGGCCATTTCAGGGCCTTGTTGTGGGGGTCCCAGACTGGACTGGCGTATTCCAGGAGGGGGCATACCATAGCCTTGTAGGCCTGCTGCTTGAGCTTATTATTATTGATCTTCAGGGCCCTCCTCAGCAAGCCAAGGGTTTTGTTTGCCCTGTTCACCACTTCATTGATGTGCGTTGTTTGTGTGTGCGTGTGTGTGTGTGTGTGTATGTAGGCGCGTGTGTGTGTGCGTGTGTGTGTGTGATCTGTGTGCATACCTCACTTGTGCAAGTGTGTGCATAAGTGTGCATCCATGCGTGCATGCATGCATGTGCATGCATGTGTGTGAACATGTGTGGTGTGTGTGTGTGTGTGTGTGTGTGTTTGTGTGTGTGTCGCGTGTGTGTGGTGTGTGTGTGTGTGTGTGTGTGTGTGTGTGTGTGTGACTGTCACTCACTGTGTGTGTAGTTTTAACTTTAAGTCTTGTAGCTTTACATTTTACGAAGCTATAAAAGTTTGCAGTGATCCTTTACATGACGATTTTGTACTTTTAAATTATTAATATTAGTAATACTAATATCATACTATCCATGCCTTAAGTGTATGAAAGACCATTGATTAATCAAAATGATTTCACTCTTGAAATAAGTAAAAGCAGCAGTTTGGTTAGCCAGGCTAATTAATACAGTAATAGCCTACACTCTGTGTAACACTATGAGTGTGACTGGCTTCAATCTTCAATTGTTTTGGTCACGCCGTCTAATTAGACTATTAGTGACTTGGAGGCTGCACAATCATCAATGCATATGATACTACTTTTAAAGAAAGAAAAAAAAGAGAAATAAATAACTGTCTTCCTTCCTTCCTAGAGTATAGTATAAGGGACCACAGTCAAACTTGACTTCTGTCACTGCAGAAATTGGCGATCTGCGGAAGAGTGCCTTAATAGGGGTCCCACCCGCCAGGGGGAGGGGTAGAGGGGGAGGGAATTGGGGGAGGAGCGCGGGGGGAGGGAGGGGGGGAGGGTTGCTGGATAATTATTTGGAGACCAAAGGTGCCGATGGTCTTGGCCTGCACAGCTTCCTGGGGCAGCTCGTTCCAGTCCCGGATTGTGCGTGGGAGGAAGCTGGCTTGTCGGTACTGAGTGCGACAGAAGATCTGAGAGAGCTGCCGTGGGTGAGTGTGTTGCTGACATGCTGGCGAGGGGGTTAGTTTTTGTTGCAGAGTGTCCATGTACACCTCTTGTTTTTGCAGCTTGAAGAGCATCGCAAGCCTTGCAAAACTGAAAATGTCACCGCTGCTGCAGTGAGGGCCATCCAAGCTGTTCAAGCATTGAAGTGACACTGAACGTGTTTCGAAAACGTCTGAGGACGAAGCGTGCTGCGCGCCGCTGGACTGCCTCCAGTCTGTCAATGTCCTGTTGTTGGTGAGGGTCCCAGACTGATGATGCATACAGTAGGACCAGATGGACGAATGATTAGTAGGCCAACTCCCTCATGGTCTGGGAGCTGACTTGTCTTGTTGGCTTGCGCGCAGATGTTCTCGACATGTCATGTTTCTTCCAGCTCAGCTCCTTTGTCAGTCACTCCAACTTCCAGACCAAGGTACTTGATGGAGTCAACTGCTTGCAAGTTGTGGCCATGCAGCTGGTAAAATGATGCTGCCGGGGCTTTTCTGCTTCTTGATACGCTCAAGACAGCGACAGAATAGTCAGAAGTGACTGTGTGGTTGCTCTACAGGAAAGAAAGAAAGAAGAAGGTGTTACACTTGCCATGGTGGAAAACCATGTCCAGTTCTCTGACTTCTCCCACTAAGCGAGTCGATGGAGGTCATCCTGTAGCTGGTCATGATCCTGGGGCGCCGCAACAACATTGTAAATAGCAGTATCATCAGCGAAGTCATATCTGTATCAATCTCTGTGAGTGAGTGTGTGTGTGTCATCAGCGAAGTCATATCTGTATCAATCTCTGTGAGTGAGTGAGTGAGTGAGTGTGTGTGTGTCTGTGTGTGTGTGTGTGTGTGTGTCACTGTGTGTGTGTGTGTGTCTGTGTGACAGTGTGTCTGTCTGTGTGACAGTGTGTCTGTGTGTGTTTGGCTACACTACTACGACTACAGGCAAAACAGTTATGAGTTAAACACGCAAAAAAGAAGTGGCTGTATAACATCACAATTTACAATACAAGTCAATAATCGCAGCATACGCTCTCATATGGTCAGCAAATTAGTTGTGTCAGTCATTAAATGAAAAGAGGGTTTATTTACCATTTTCGTCTTGCGCAGTTGAAGAAGCCATTTTGACAATGATGACGCCGAATTGGTCGCTAGATTTTCCCGGCAGATGGTGCAAAACTAGGATCGGATAAGAAACGAAATATACCTAGTGCGGTCGGTATCGTAATCGTACTCAACCGTACCCAAACTGTGTGAATGTGTGTGTGTGTGTGTGTGTGTGTGTGTGTGTGAGTAATCTAATCCAAATATCTTTTATAAGTACTTTTTTATGGAACTTGTGTGATAATAATTTACTTTTTTGCTAGGCAGTGGCTATTTAGTAATTTACCCTCTCAGACTCACCAAAGATACTGTACAGTCTTTGGTCTCACCCTTTTAGAATATCTTTGTTGGAAATAGAACACAGGCTATTTATTCTCACACTCTGTCTGTCTCTGTCTTATTCTTTTTGTGTTTGTCTTTATCTTTCTCTGTCTCTCTATTTCTCTCTCTCTCTCTCTCTTCCTCTCTCTCTCCTCTCTCTCTCTCTCTCTCTCTATCTCTCTCTCTCTCTCTCTCTCTCTCTCTCGAGCTCTCTCTCTCTCTCCTCTCTCTCTCTCTCTCTCTCTCTCTCTTTGTCGAGCTCTGTTTCAGGTTTTCTATCTGTACGTAAATTATAATCTCTTTGTCTCAGTCTGTGTGTGCCTGTTTCTCTTTCTATCTCTCTCTCTCTTTGCCGCTTTCTCTATTTGTTTCTCTGTCTTTCTCTCTGTGTCTGTGACACATGTACACGGTCTGTCTCACTTTCTCTCTCCATGTCTCCCTCTCTCTGTCTCTCCCTGTCTTTCTCTCTCTCTGTGCGTGTCTCCCTTTATGTCTGTTTCCCTGTCTCTCTTTCTAGCTGTCATTGTCCTTCTGTCTTTGGTTTTTCTTTGTGTTGTTGTTGACCTACCCTGGCTAAAAGACAGAGAAAGAGAGACTGATGGACACAAAGCGGAGAGAGATTGAAGAGCGAGACAAACTGAGACACACACAGAAAGAAAGAGAAAGAGTCCAAAATGGACACACACAGGGTCGGACATAAGAGGGAGACACAGAGAAAGAAAGACTGAAATAGAGAGAGAGAGAGAGAGAGAGAGAGAGAGAGAGAGAGAGAGAGAGAGAGAGAGAGAGAGAGAGAGAGAGAGAGAGAGACGAGAGAGAGGAGAGAGAGAGAGAGACCGATGAGAGAGAGACTGAGAGAGAGAGAGAGCGACAGAGGAGAGAGAGAGAGGAGAGTTTGTGAGAGAGAGAGACAGAGAGACAGAGAGAGAGAGACAGAGATACAAAGAGCCTGAGAGAGAGAGAAACACATAGAGACAATAATAATAATAATAATGGGAATTTATATAGCGCTCTTTCTCACATGAGCTCAGTGCGCTTTACATTGATAACAAGAACATTAAATTTAAAGGCAAACAAATAATTAATCATTAGAAAGTAAAATAAGCACGATGCCTACACACAACGTTCTCTTACTTCCTTACTCATCACACACACACACACACACACACACACTACACACACACACACACACACACACACACACACACACACACACACACACACACACACACACACACACACACACACACACACACACACACACACACATGCACATGCATGCATGCGCACACGCACACTCGCACACAATTAATTATACAAGAGTAAAATAGTTACAACATGAACATTCTAAGAAGAAACATAGAGACCACATTCACATTCCCAATCAAGTTTGAATACAATACTGCAACTTGAAATAAAATCATACTGCCATCGACATACCAATTACATGACTAATTATAATAGACAAATTTTGCAAAAACAAAAATACCCTTCTACCTCATTTACAAGCATTTAAAGTTTACAAGACGTAGACATTCTACATACAAAATACGAATAATAAAATAATTATAAATAATTTTTTTACAAGATTTCTGCAATATAAAAACTGACCCCCCCCCCCCCCCATCCCTCCCCCCCCCCCCCCCCCCCTACACACACACACACACACACACACACACACACACACACACACCTCACTCACAAACACTAATCAATCATAATATGTCCGAAACAAGTGAGTTTTAAGGGCAGAGCGAAAGGCGGAAATAGAGTCAGATGAGCGGACATGTTGTGGGAGGGAATTCCATAAGTGAGGTGCTAAATAGTAGAAGGATCGTTCACCAAAAGATTTCGTGTGGACCCGAGGAACCTTGAGTGTGCAGCAGTCAGAGGAAGAACGTAGGGAGCGAGCAGGTAAGTAGACAGTTACTAGTTCGGAGAGATAGACGGGACCAGAGGAGTGAACAGCACCGAAACAAAGGCAAGCTATTTTATACTTGATTCTAGCCTCTACTGGAAGCCAGTGCAAGTTACGAAGATGAGGTGTTATATGATCAGAACGTGGAATCTTGAGAGTGAGGCGTGCTGCACTGTTTTGCAGTTTTTGAACACGTTGCAGGAGATACTGAGGACAGCCACAGAGAAGAGAGTTGCAATAGTCAATGCGGGAAAGAATAAAGGCAGAAATAAGAGTTTTCGTGGCTGCAACAGACAGAAAGTGTCGAACAGCACTGATTCGTCTGAGCTCATAATTGATGGAACGTATGAGATTAATAACCTGTTTATGCATTGTAAGATTTGAATCGAGGGTAACTCCGAGATTCTTTGCTGACTTAGAAAACTGAACACAAGCATTGCCAACTGTAAGAGTTTCTGGAAGAGATATCGTTGCAGACATACGCTGAGAGGAAACAATCAGAGCTTCCGTTTTGTCATCATTAAGTTTTAATTTGTTGCATGTCATCCAGGATTTGACATCATGAAGGCAGGATTCCATAGACTGAATAGCGCTGTCAAGTTGGGTAGGTTCCGCCGATTTTTGAAGCTGGGTATCATCAGCAAAGGAATGGTCAATAACAGAGTGACTAGCAAAAACATCAGAGAGAGGAGCAGTGTACAGGACAAAGAGAACTGGCCCCAATACAGATCCCTGAGGTACACCACAAGAAATTAACTTCGGATCTGAACTGCAGTTGTTGATCAAGACAGTCTGAAAGCGATTTGTTAGATATGAGGAGAACCACTGTAGAACTGTAGAATGGATTCCAAAAACACGTTCCAGCCGGGATAGAAGAATGGTGTGATCTATTGTATCAAATGCTGCCGACAGATCTAGGAGGGTCAAGACTGACACTTTTCCATTGTCAAGAGCTAAGAGGAGATCGTTAAGAACTTTAGTCAGAGCCGTTTCAGTGCTGTGAGCAGGTCGATAGGCAGACTGGAGGGGGTTGAACAAATTGTTTGCTGACAGATGGTTAGACAATTGTGCAAGGACAATGAGAGACATGAGACAGAGAGAGGTGTGAGACATAGAGAGAGAGAGAAGAGAGAGAGAGAGAGAGAGAGAGATTTTAAACAGAGAAAAGAGAGAGAGAGAGAGAGAGAGAGAGAGAGAGAGAGATGAGAGAGAGAGAAGAGAGAGGGTGAGGGAGAGAGAGAGAGAGAGAGAGAGAGAGAGAGAGAAAGAGAGAGAGATAGAGAAAGAGAGAGACTGAGAGAGAGAGACTGAGAGAGTATTAGAGAAGAGAATGAAAGCCAAAGCAGAGAGAGACACATATATAGAGACAGAAGCCAGCAGAGAAACAGATACACAGAGAGAGACAGGCAGAGACATACTATCACATAGAGAGAGAGAGAGAAAGACAAACAGAAAAGCACAAAAAGAGAGACAGAGACTGTGAGGAGAAAATAGCCTGAATTCTACTTTCGCACTAGAGGGTAAATAGCCACTGTCTTCTTTTGTTGTTGCTTACTTCAGTCAAAGACACTGAAAGGAGTTCTTTTCAGTGTCTTTGCTTCAGTTTTACGGATTTCACTTAGGTCCCTATTCTTTCTTTCTTTGGGGGGGGGGGGGCCACGAGACTGGGGAGAGAGCAGGAGAGAGAGGGGGGGGGAGAGAGGAGAGAGTAGAGAGAGAGAGAGAGAGAGAAGAGAGAGAGAGAGAGAGAGAAGAGAGAGAGAGAGAGAGAGAGAGAGAGAGGAGATAGAAGAGAGAGAGAGAGAGAGAGAGAGAGAGAGCCCGAGAGCGAGAGAGAGAGAGAGAGAGAGTGCATTGACTCTGTTCAAGTGTGTGTCATATGGTGTGACGGTGTGTGTGTGTGTGGTGTGTGTGTGTGTGTGTGTGTGTGTGTGTGGTGTGTGTGTGTGTGTGTGTGTGTGTGTGTGTGTGTGACACGCGTGTAACAACAACACAGATAATAATTTGTAGTCTTGAGTCTTGAACATAGCTTACAATATTCACTAATGATACAAGAAAATAAAGAACACAAACGCCCATATTCTAGTTTGCAGCAATACATACACCAGCTTCACACAGTATGAATGTGTCAGTACACCAAACACTAGGTCACACAGAAACCCAGACATTTTTGTATCAAGTAGCAACACTCTCGGAAATGTCCACATGATCTTACTACGGTCAGCCACACAGACAATAGGATGAAAGAGCGGAAAAAGCCTACCTAAAAATAATGTAAAAAAAGAAGGGGGGGGGGGGGGGGGGTTAGCCCCCTCCCTTTTTTCCTAAGAAAACAACCACATTCATGTCGCCGAGCGGCAGCTAACATTTCCTCGTGGGCTATGCCTAGCACTCATCAGCACCACCAGTTGATAGGTACTTAATGGTTCAAAACATATGTTTCAATTGGGGTATGAACAGTAATGTCATTAGTCCTTTTTTTCATGCCCAGATTGCACTATTTTTCTTCTCAGATTAAAAACATTTCCGGGGGGAGCACGCCCCTCGACCCCCTTAGAGGTCTTGGTGCTTTGCACCTTCGATGAATTAGCCCCCACCCCTTGAAATAGGTCTGGTCCTGAATGAATATGGGTCACAATGTCGTGTTGCTTTGCTTCACACTACGAGATGGTTAAAAAATCTCTCAGGGCTGGACCTAATTTTTTTAGGGGGGTCCGGGGGCATGCTCTCCCCCGGAAATGTTTTAAATCCAAGAAGCAAAAATAGTGCAATCTGGGCATGAAATGAAGGACTAATGCCATTACTGTGTTCATACCCCAATTAAAACATGTTTTGAACCATTAAGTACTTATATCAACTGGTGGTGCTGATGAGTGCTATAGGTATAACTCGCAAGGAAATATAGCTGCTGCTCAGCAACATTAATTTTTTTTTTTTAAAGGGTGGGGGCTAAAGCCCCCGGGGTAAGCCTCCCCCCGGAGGTCCAGCCCTCTCTCTCTCTCTCACTCTCTTCTCTCTCTCTCTCTCTCTCTCATCTCTCTCTTCTCTTCTCTCTCTCTCTCTCTCTCCTCTCTCTCTCTCTTATTTTAGTTATAATAGGTCGTCGTGTGTGTATGTGTGTGTGTGTGTGTGTGTGGGGGGAGGGGGGGTGACGTAACATGGAACGCACGCCCGCTTTCTCCCTTTCAACGATACACCCCCACCCCCTCTAAACACCCCCCTCCCCTTTCTTTTTTCGGGGCCGCCACTTTAATTGCAATTTGGAGACATCAAACAGTTCGCTGATTATAGGTGCTATCTGTTTCATCCCCGTTTTTTCCCTTGGGCGTCTAGCTAGTGACACGGACAGTCGCTGCCCTTTGAAGTTGCTTTGACACGGGTCACAGGTTCAAAAAGCGGTTGTAGCAATGTTAGATATGTGATGATGATGTAATAACCACCGCGTGATGATAGTGTCTTCTCCTGACTTGTCAACGGCTAGTAGCCAATCATAGGCCCTCGGGTATTTAAAATTAAACGGGGGTTTGAATAGTGGGAGAAAAGAGACAAACCGCCTAAACACTCTCTTGCTCACAAGATTACCAAAACCTGGCTGAAGCAACATCGTCTAATCAACCTCTCTTCCTGCCAGTCCTTATTAGCCCAACTCGTGAGTAAATAAGGCAATTGTGTAAACTATGTGACTGAGATTTGTTTTTGTTTCATTCTATTTTTGATCTAGATCCTATGTTCCATGATGAATAAGGAGTAGATATGTCAGTGAAAAAGAATTGGTAAACATGTTGTTCTAATTATGTGCACTTATTATATTTGTGTTTTTGTTATTTTCCTTTAACTCTTTTGTGACAAGAACCGGATTCTATGCCTACTAATCCTTTTGTATATTTTTAGTAGGAAATCTCTGGGTTGCAGCCTTGCAACTTATAATAACATTCCTTTCCAAGTGTTGGATTGAGAGTGATGTTGGCTTCATCATAGACTTTGATCTAGCCGGTTACTGAATCATACCAGTTGATTCTAGTACCCCTTTTATTATGTTTTACTGATTTCAGTTTGGTAACTGAAATTCAGGTTATTTGTTCTTTGTGCCATTGTACAAGGGCAGCCTTCTAGCCGGTTGGGATCCACTAATTCCCTGCTGGCTGAAGCCCCTTGTCTCTAAGCCATAGAGATCTACACCCACCTTCTCCTGTGATTATTAGCAGGGCATCGTGGTCAGGAGGCATAATCCCTGACTCACAAGCCCCAAGATGGGGCCGCCGCAAAGACGCCACCGCACCAAGAATCCGCGAGGAGACCATGCCTGAGCCGTGCCATCCTGTGATGCCGCAACCGGAATGACTGGGAGCTACTCTACCCCGAAGAGCAAGCCTAGTCACCCCAGCACTCGCCGATCCCTACGGAGGAACTTCACACAGTTAAGTCCCTAAGACAGTGCAATAAACAATAACTGGAACCCAAGACACTGGATACTAGTAGTGACCCTTCCGACTTGGGGCCTAACCTTCTAGAAACACAAAAGTCTTGTAAATCCTTTTGGATTTCATTGTTTTTCATTCATATTTTGTTTTGGCGCCATTGAGCTGCTTTATTCTTATTGCTGCATAATCTTAGGCAGATTTGTGAGTAAATAAAATGCAAGTGTTCAAGTAATTCTGAACCCTTTGGTCAGACTGATGAGAGTGGAAGTCTTGTAATTTTCATGTAAAACCCTACTTCTCTCTGTCTGCCATTTAGAGCAAATCAACCACTTGTATTTCTTACAATCATACGAGCCAGAACCCAGGCACAAAATATAAATTTATTAGATGAAAAGGGGGGGCCGGGAAAGTTGCTCACCTCCCATACCCTAGAGAAGTGGGCTAAAGGCAAATGTTCTATTTGAAAATTTAACACACTAAAAGTCTTCCCTAGAGACTTAGCCTTTTAACCCATTCCCTCGTCACAGGGGGCGTGCGTGCTGTTGACTGAAAAACTGACGATTTTGATTTCTACACCCATCTGCTGATTTTCCTTGGTTAGTGTCAGTGCTCGATACCCCTTCTTCCCAAATCTCATAATGAAATGAACCTATGTGTGTAGTCCATAGCATGTATTATGTCTTATGCTCTCTCTCTCTCTCTCTCTCTCTCTCTCTCTCTCTCTCTCTCTCTCTCTCTCTCTCTCTCTCTCTCTCTCTCTCTCTCTCTCTCTCTCTCTCTCTCTCTCTCTCTCTCTCTCTCTCTCTCTCATATTAGTTTATAGGTCGTGTGTGTGTATGTGTGTGCACCCATATGCCCTTCCACTGAGAGGACATATAAGTGGGATAACAATTTTGTGATGACGTCAAACGCATAAGTGAGATGAAAATATGTTTAACGTCCTCTGGTCTGGAACAGACACATATATGGGACATTAGTAGATATGAAGATGGTGGGAACGATCCCGGAGGCAATGCCCGGAGGCAGTGCAACACCAGGAAAGTCCCTATTTGTTAATAATATAGATCAAATAACATAAGTGGGGTGAAATAGCTTGGGTTCTATTTAGCCACATGAGGTCGAATAGCCACTGCCTTTTGTATAGTAGGGGAAGACGGGGTAAAAAGCGCATGGGCGGGTAAGAAGCCCACCCCAATTATCTCATGAAATGAAGCAAATTTCAGTCTCATTTTGCCCATGAGACGAGCGTTAATGTTTAGCATTCGTCTCATGGGCAAAATTTGACTGAAAGTTTCTTTATTTCATGAGATAATTGGGGTGGGCTTCTTACCCGCCCATGCGCTTTTTACCCCGTCTTCCCCTAGAAGTAGACTAGGCCCTACCACAAGCCTATATATTTGACAAGAAAGGCGTGAGTTGAGTTTAAGGAAGTAAGTTGGGCCTGTATGTTTTGTGTATCCGTGCTGTTGACCTCACAAAAAACGTAAGCATTATCACTTGTAAGATCGTGTAAAGTTCACAACAATTGTCTGAACATTTAAGAATTCGTATTGAACCCGCTATTTTATGTTCCTAGCCATATGTCCTAATCATATGACAACTTTTCATGTGATGATATGGTTCTAGACTAAAGTAAGGCGGAGGGTCGTCCACCCACCCCAGGTCACTAGGCGTTCAAGACTGCACTTGGTCATCTCCAAACACGGAAACACTCAACATTTTTTTAGGTCAGGTCAGGTAGTTAGGACATTAGGCCTCGCGGCCTCTTCACTGTCCTGTCATTTTTGTTTGAACTTTTGCACAGCTGAGAGGTTTTTGTATTTTGTTTTCGGCAAATCTGCCTTTTAGTCATGCTCATATTGTAGTTTTGATATGTTGGTGTATCCACCAAGGAGGTTTTTGAATTGTGTTAGATTCTGTGCTCGTTTAATGAAGTTTTAGTGAAGTTTTATTCTGTTGTGTGTTTAACGGTTTAAGGTTTTGGTTAGGGTTAGGGATAGGGTTAGGGTTTGGGCTAGAGTCAGTTTATTTTCAGACTGAATGGTTAAAAGATACACGTTCTAAAGTTTTGCTGAAAACCGACATTATCACGCGAATGGCGTCACTTTCCATATTTGGAGATGACCAAGTGCAGCATTGAACGTCTTGTGGGCCGGAGGGTCGTCCACCCACTCAAGGTCTCTTCTTCCAGGTCAGGTCAGGTCAGGTAGTTAGGACATTAGGCCTCGCGGCCTCTTCACTGTCCTTTCATTTTTGTTTGAACTTTTGCACAGCTGAGAGGTTTTTGTATTTTGTTTTCGGCAAATCTGCCTTTTAGTCATGCTCATATTGTAGTTTTGATATGTTGGTGTATCCACCAAGGAGGTTTTTGAATTGTGTTAAGATTCTGTGCTCGTTTAATGAAGTTTTAGTGAAGTTTTATTCTGTTGTGTGTTTAACGGTTTAAGGTTTTGGTTAGGGATAGGGTTAGGGATAGAGTCAGTTTAATTTCAGACTGAATGGTTAAAAGATACACGTTCTAAAGTTTTGCTGAAAACCGACATTGTCACGCGAATGGCGTCACTTTCCATATTTGGAGACGACCAAGTGCAGCATTGAACGTCTTGTGGGCCGGAGGGTCGTCCACCCACTCAAGGTCTCTTCTTCCAAAACCGAAACCGACAAGTAGCCATTATTTCTGATGTGCATAAAACTGTGTCCAGTCTGGCAGTTTACGTCACGGTCCGGGAGGAAGGAGGGGGTGGGATAACTTGAAGAGGTGGGGGGGGGGGGGGGGGCTTGATCATGGGGATTTGGGGGAGACAGGGGAGATCAGTGGACAACCTCCTGCTGCAGACGCCACGTCTGATGGCCCCACTCTGGGGTCATCGGACAACAAGCTACAATACTCTCCCCCCTCCCCTCCGATCCCCTCCCCCCTCCATTTTTCTTTTCCCACTCCCCTCCCCTCCGATCCCCCCCCCCCCCCCCTCCGTCCGTTTTTCTGTTTTTCTCCTCCTCCCATCCGCCCCATCCCCACTACCCCTTCTTCCAACAACCCAGCAGATCAACAGTTGGCTAGGCTTATGGTTCTCTTTTATATATCCCCTCTTCTGTCACACTATTTCTTCTCAGGCCTTGAGCCTTTCTTCCGGCAAAAGTGGTATAGAACCTCCCCGGTTCCGTGGCGAAATAATCAAAGTGTTGATTGTGGCCACGCATAGCTAATAGGGCATAAGAAGAAGAGAGAGAGAGAGACATGGGTGGGATAACAATTTTTTTGATGACGTCAAAACGCATGAGTGAGGTGTAATAGCCTGGGTTCTATTTAGCCACATGAGATCGAATAGCCACTGCCTTT
>CM065689.1:17226488-17236488 GCA_017654935.2 Phymorhynchus buccinoides | reverse complement strand
TGAAAGTCCCTGCATGATAGAGGACCATGGAATGAAAGTCCCTGCATGATAGAGGACCATGGAATGAAAGTCCCTGCATGATAGAGGACCATGGAATGAAAGTCCCTGCATGATAGAGGACCATGGAATTAAAGTCCCTGCATGATAGAGGACCATGGAATTAAAGTCCCTGCATGATAGAGGACCATGGAATTAAACTCCCTGTATGATAGAGGACCATGGAATGAAGGTCCCTGCATGATAAAGGACCATGGAATGAATGTCCATGCATGATAGAGGACCATGGAATGAATGTCCATGAACGATAAAGGACTTTGGAATGAAAGTCCATGCATGATAGGGGATTTTGGAATGAAAGTCCATGCATTACAGAGAACCATGGATGAAAGTCCATGCATGATAGAAACCATGGAATGAAAGTCCCTGCGTGATAGAGGACCATGGAATGAAAGTCACTGCGTGATAGAAGACCATGGAATGAAAGTCCCTGCATGATAGAAACCATGGAATGAAAGTCACTGCGTGATAGAAGACCATGGAATGAAAAGTCCCTGCATGATAGAGGACCATGGAATGAAAGACTCTATCATGCGGGGACTTTCATTCCATGGCCCTATAGTTAATATAGGAACAGTGATTCCTTAATCCTATGCAATGCAGGAACTTTCATTCTGCGTTCTTGTGTTGTGCATGTCTTTTCCAAGCAGGGACTTTCATTCGTTAGTCCTCTATCATGCATGTGCACTCAATCCATGTTCCTCTATGATGCATGAGTTTCATTCCATGGTCTTCTATCATGCATGTGCGCTCATTCCATGTTCCTTTATCATGCATGAGGGACTTTCATTCCATGGTCCTCTGTCATGCATGGACTTTCATTCCTTGCTCCTCTGTCATGCAGTGACTTTCATTTCATGGTCATCTATCATGCATCAACTTTCATTCCATGATCCTCTATCATGCAGGGACTTTCATTCCATGGTCATCTATCATGCATCGACTTTCATTCCATGGTCCTCTATCATGCAGGGACTTTCATTCCATGGTTCACTATTATGCAAGGACATTAATTCCCTAGTCCTTTATCATGCAGGGACTTTCATTCCATGGTCCTCTATCATGCAGGGACTTTCACTCCTCAGACATCTATCTTGCAGGGACTTTCATTCCATGGTCCTCTAACATGCAGGGACTTTCATTCCATGGTCCTCTATCATGCAGGGACATTAATACAATGGTCCTTTATCATGCAGGGACTTTCATTCCATGGTCCTCTATCATGCAGTTACTTTCATTCTATGGTCCTCTATCATGCAGTTACTTTCATTCCATGGTCCTCTAACATGCAGGGACTTTCATTCCATGGTCCTCTAACATGCAGGGACTTTCATTCCATGGTCCTCGATCATGCAGGGACTTTCATTCCATGGTCCTCGATCATACAGGGACTTTCATTCCATGGTCCTCTGTCATGCAGGGACTTTCATTCCATGGTCCTCTGTCATGCAGGGACTTTCATTTCATGGTCCTCTATCATGCAGGGACTTTCAGTCCTTGGTCCTCTATCATGCAGGGACATTCATTCCTTGGTCCTCTAACATGCAGGGACTTTCATTCCTTGGTCCTCTGTCATGCAGGGACTTTCATTCCATGATCCTCTATCATGCAGGGACTTTCATTCCATGATCCTCTATCACGCAGAGACTTTTATTCCATGGTCCTCTAACATGCAGGGACTTTCATTCCATGGTCCTCTAACATGCAGGGACTTTCATTCCATGGTCCTCTAACATGCATGGACTTTCATGCCATGGTTCTCTATCATGCAGGGACTTTCATTCCTCAGTCCTATATGATGCAGGGACTTTCATTTCATGGTCCTCTATCATGCAGGGACTTCAGTCCTTGGTCCTCTATCATGCAGGGACTTTCATTCCTTGGTCCTCTCATATGCAGGGACTTTCCTTGGTCCTCTGTCATGCAGGGACTTTCATTCCATGGTCCTCTGTCATGCAGGGACTTTCATTTCATGGTCCTCTATCATGCAGGGACTTTCAGTCCTTGGTCCTCTATCATGCAGGGACTTTCAGTCCTTGGTCCTCTCACATGCAGGGACTTTCCTTGGTCCTCTGTCATGCAGGGACTTTAATTCCATGGTCCTCTGTCATGCAGGGACTTTCATTCCATGGTCCTATAATTAAGCCATGACAATCTCCCTGCATAACATCATCAGTCTAAAATCCCCCGAAGATGGAGTGTGGCTGCCCACATAGCGGGGTAATCAAAAACGGTCACACACGTAATGTTCTCATCCCTAGCTGATGCATTTGTTCCTTAGTGTTCAAGTGCTTCTCGCTGTTGGGATGATCCCTGGAGTCTTTTAGCCAGGGTAAGCCAACCAACCAAGAGAGAGAGAGAGAGGACATACGGGTGGGATAACACATTTTTTGATGACGTCAAACGCATTAGTGAGGTGAATTAGCCTGGGTTCTATTTAGCCACATGAGGTCGAATAGCCACTGCTTTTTGTATTGAAATAGACTACCGCAAGTCTCAAGTCTCGCAAGGCGAGAAAGACGAGAGTTGCCAGAAGGAAGTAGCTACATAGGGCCTGTGTCGACTTCACAAAAAACGTAAGCATTATCACTTGTCAGCTCGTGTAAAGTTAACAACAATTGTCTGAGCATTTAAGAATTCGTCTTAAATCTCATTTTATGTTCCTAGCCTTATGACAACTTTTCATATTGGTTCTAAAGTAGGGCGGAGGGTCGTCCACCCACTCCAGGTCAGAGGTCTTTTCTTCCAAAATGAAAACAGAAACCGAAAGTAGACATTCTTCTTTCTTTAAACATCCTCTTTCAGCGTATCTGAAGATTCTGATGTGTGTAAAACTGGGGGGTTTTCCAGTCTGGCAGCCCACGGTACGAGAGGAGGAGGTGGGGGTGGGGGTGTGCCTGCTCCCCAGTAACACAACACGGGCTTCCAGGGCTGGAGCAGGGCTGCTCTCGTGTTGATGGGGCGGGCATCTCTTGGTCCCATTAGCACCTCCGGGTGTTTCTACTTCATAGGGGACTTTCCAGTCTGGCAGCTTATCTCAGGGTATGGGAGGAGGGGAGGCTGGGGGCAGAACTTGAAGAGGGGGAGGAGGTGGTTGTGGGCTGGATCATGGGGATTTGGGGGAAAAGGGGAGAGGGGATGGGAGGAGAGGGGGGGAGTGGGTTTCTATATTCAGGATTTGAATCCTTCCACTGAGGGTGATGATACAACCTCAGATGGAAGGGCGTTCCACTCGCTGATCATCCGTGGAAAAAACAAATACTTCCTGTAGCTGGTTTTGCAGGAAGGGAGGAGGTAAGTGGACTGGTGGGATTGCCTTGTCCTCCTCGTGGGTGGATTCAGACACGGAGAGTACGGCGTGTTGATGGAGACTTGGCCATGGTGGTACTTATAAAAAGTTGTGAGCCTTCGCTGTACGTCTCCTTTCGGCGAGTGGTGTCCAGTTCAGCTGCGTGTACATTTCCCCCACGCTGGATGTCTGGCGATGCCTGTTCACCACCCAGCGGGCGGCTCACCGCTGAACTTTCTTCACCCTGCCGACGTCCTTTGTAGAGTAGGGATCCCACACTGAGGAAGGATACTCCAGGACAGGTCTTAACAAAGGATTTGTATGCTGTCTCCTTGATATGTTTATGGATCTGACTTTCAAGTTTCGCCGAAGAAAGCCTAGGTACTGGCTTTGCTTGTAACATTTGAAATATGGGTGTCCCACCTGAGATCTTGGAAGATGGTGACACCCAAGTACTTAGTTTCTTGAACTTGCTTCAGCTTTTGACCGTGGAGATGGTAATCCTGGGTCAGGTGGCATTTGTCAGGATGGAACGACATTTGCCATTTAGTCCCCCATGATGCCAGTTTGTTGAGGTCACATTGAAGGTCGGTGTGGTCCTTGTTTGAGTTCACTGTTCTGTGGCAGAGAGTGTCGTCAGCAAAGAGACGAGAGGCAGAAGACAGTTCTTTCGGAAGATCATTTATATAGTACAGAAACAGGGCTGGCCCAAGCACAGAACCTTGAGGAACTCCTGATTCAACTGGGATTGCTTCCGATGATGCGCCATCTACCACAACTCTCTGCTGTCTGCCTGTCAGGAAGTTTTGAATCCACCTGTTGATGGGGCCACTGTTTCCATAGTAGCGAAGCTTATGGATGAGGGGTGGGTGGGAGATTTTTCAGTCTAAAAAAAAGAGAGGGCCGCTGATTCCATAGTAGCGAAGCTTATGGATGAGGAGTGGGTGGGAGATGTTTCAGTCTAAAAAGAAGAGAGGGCCGCTGATTCCATAGTAGCGAAGCTTATGAATGAGGGGTGGGTGGGAGATGTTTCAGTCTAAAAAGAAGAGAGGGCCGCTGATTCAATAGTAGCGAAGCTTATGGATGAGGCGTGAGTGGGAGATTTATCAGTCTGAAAAGAAGAGATCCATTCTGCTTTAGGGTATGCTCTTTGTATTATTGGAGGCAAACAAAATGTAATGTTACCCGTCTCTTGCTGTCCCTCTGACTGACTGACTCTCAGTAACTCACAGGAAGTACTTCCAGAGCCGAGGGCTGTGTGTGAGTAGAACAGTCTTCCACCTGAGGCTTTTAATCTGCCTAGGTGGAGGACTTCAAATCCTGGATATAAGCCTCAGCCCCTGCCCCCCCCCCCCCCCCCTCCCATCCCTCTTCTATCCCCTACCCACCTCCCCTCCCCTGCCCCTGCCCTCCTACCTCAACTCCCCCCTTTCCATCTCATCATCAACATATCTCTACAGGATGGCGCAAAGAAAGAAAAGGAAAGGAATAAGAAGGGAAGAACTTTTTGATTAGTATAGGTGTTCAGGTGGCTGCTGGACTTGGCATCGCACTGGCAACTCGCTGAACGGGTGCTGGCTGGCCAGGTCACTGAGTTTTTTTAATCTGTAGGGTTTTTACGAATGCTCTCCCTAGTTTTTCGTCGATAATATGCCACAGGATGGCCCTTTCAACTACGTATCCAGATCCAGATCCAGATCCAGATCCAGATCCAGAACTCCTGCCGTCCTGGCCCACCAGCCCTCCCCTACCCCCTACCCAACTGCTGATCATCTTGGCAGCAAAAATGTGCATCTGTTTGAATCGCCCCTAAAGTACATAGTGCTATAAAAATCGCCAAAATGATGACTGCGGATGCCGAGTAAGAAAAGAAAAGAAGAACTCTCTGTCTCTCAGTCTCTGTGATTTTGTCTGTCTGGCTGTCTCTCGATCTTCTCTCTGGTTCTGGCAGTATATATATATGTTACAGGTAATATGTCTTTTCAGGGATTATGTATAATCCTTGAAAAAAACAGTGGATATGTATATTCCCTAATTCACACAGGGAATATATTATATATATATTCCCTAAAAATTCTAGGGAATATACATATTCCCTGAAATTTGGAGGCATATTTTAGACATATTCCCTGATTTGTATTTGTGACGTCAGTGTCCCGCGCGACCCCTCTTTCTTTATCTTCACCCCCCCCCCCCCCCCCTCTCCTTTTCTTTTCTCGGTCCGGCCGCCACGTTAATTGCCACCCACCATCTAAAGAATGCCGATTAAGGGATTGGTCCCTTTCAAGTTCGACTTGTCTCCCCGGTCGGCATGCAACCCCTACCGAGTTTATCTCCCTTCAACCCCCCCCCCCCCCTCTTATCTACCGTCTCATCACGAGATAGTGATATCAACAGTCGGCTGCCTTTGTAAGACACCGCGCCCTTACCCATTACAAGAAAGTGACAACCACGGTTATCTCCCTTTGAAGATGGTTTCCGAGCACGAGAAGGATTTGAAAGTCAGCACGTGATAAGGATGTAATAGGCGCGTGATTGTTCGGTACATTTAGAACAGCATCTTGTGACGTGTCGACTGTAATAAACCAATGACAGGCTTTCATTGTTTGAAAGTGAAGGCTATAATTGGCGTAGTGAGAAAAAGTTTTTCATACAAGACGCTGAAACTGACTAGAGCAACACCTCTCCCAGCCAGAATAGCCCACCTAGTAAGTCTTATTGATGACTGGTGATTGAGACTGGTTGTTTGTTTGACTCTAGTTTTGATCTAGATCCTATGTTCAATGATGAATAAGGAGTAGATAGATATGTTATAGAAAAGAAGTGGTAAACATTCTATTCTATTCATGTGCACTGATTATTTGTGTGTGTGTGTTTTTGACTTTAACACTTTTGGCACCAGAACCGGAGTTTATGCCTACTAACCCTTTTGTCTATTTTTAGTAGGAAACCTATGGGCCGCAATCTTGCACTTTATGATACCATTCCTTTCCAGGTGTTGGATGGGGAGTGATGTTGTCTTGATCACCTTTTATGTTTTACTGATCTCAGTTTGTTAACTGAAATTCAGTTTATTTATTAATTAGTGCTATTGTACAAGGGAAGCCTTCTAGCCGGTTGGGATTCACTAATTCCCTGCCGACTGAAGCCCCTTGTCTCTAAGCCATAGAGACCTACATCCACCTTCTCCTGTGATTATCAGCAGGGCATCGTGGGCCGGAAGATCATCCCGGACTCCACCACGCACCAAGACGGGACTGTCGCCAAGACGACCCGCACCCAGAATCCGCGAGGAGACCACGCCTGAACCGTGCCATCCCGCGAAGCCGTAACCGGAACGACTGGGAGCTACTCTCACCTGACGAGCAAGCCCAGAACTTGAAACAGCTAAGTCCACCGGACTGCGCCAATCATTTGAACTTTCCTACGGACAATGAAGATAATTAGTAACCCTTCCGGCATGGGGCGAACCTTATAGAAAGACAAAAGTCTTGTAAATCCTTTCGGATTCCATTGTTTTTTTATCCATATTTTGTTTTGGCGCCATTGAGCTGCTTTATTATTATTGTTGCATAATCTTATGCAGATTTTGGGAGTAAATAAAATACAAGTGTCAAATAATCCTGAACCCTTTGGTCAGACTGATGAGAGTGGGAGTCTTGTAATTTCATGTAAAACCCTACTTCTCTCTGTCTGCCATTTAGAGCAATTCAACCACTTGTATTTCTTACAACCATACGAGCCAGAACCCGGGCACAAATATAAATTTATTAGATGAAAAGGGGCCGGGAAAGTTGCTCATCTCCCATACCCTAGAGAAGTGGGCTAAAGGCAAATTTTCTAAAGTCTTCCCTAGGGACTTAGCCTTTTAACCCATTACCTCGTCACATCTAATTGGGGGCTCGCGTCCGGGATATTTTTTTTCATAAAGTCTAACAAATTTCAATTCAAACGGTAGTTCCTTTTCAAAACTTATCTTGTGTCCACTGGGAAAGTTATTGTGATTTGGTTCACTGTGTTTTGATTTGATTTGTTTGAATGCTATTTATGACTTTATTTTGATGTGCATGCTATTTCTGTTTATGTTGAAATAGTTAAGTGTTGTTTGATACATTCAACTCAGCAGCTTTGTTTTTATTTTGAATAGTTGTATTTACAACCATGGCTGAGATTGTTAAACTTAGGCGGGAGCTTAAAGAATGGGGAGAGTCTCTAGGATTGTCAGGCCAAGAGTTAGCCAATTTTGTCATATCTGAATATTGACAAAGAGAAAACTCGCGAGGCTCAAGAGGCTGATAAAGCTCACAAGGAGGCCGAGAAAGACAAACAGAGAGCTCATGAGGCTCAAGAGAAAGCTCGGGAGGCTCAACAAGCAGATAAAGATCGCGAGGCTCAACAAGCAGATAAAGATCGCGACGCTCAAGAGCAAATCCGTACTCATGAGTTTAGGCAGAGGCAACTAGTGCAGGATGCCAAAAATAAAGAACTCGAACTTGAGGCCACTGAGCGAGAAAAAGCGCGAGACCATGAGCTAGCTATGAAGCAGCTTGAAAACTCAGTAGACTCCGAGACTGCTGCGCCTCCAAATTTTCCCCCTCCCATTCATACCTCAGCCATGACCTTCACCTTGGAGGCATTCAATGAGGCAACAGAGTCTATCGATGCATTCCTCGATAGATTTGAAAGACTGGCCCAGGAATTTGAGCTTGCTCCAGAAAAGTACAACCTCAAGCTTGCCCAAAGTCTCAGGGGTGTGGCTTATGAGGTGTACAGCAAACTTCCGTCAAGCCAAATTACCGACTACCCAGCTTTGAAAGAAGCCCTGCTCAACAGATACGAGTTGACAGCTGATGCCTACCGGAAAAAGTTCCGGTCAACCCGAAAAGGTAGGGGAGAGTCCTATGCCCAATTTTCAGATAGACTGGGGAACTATTTGACAAAATGGGTGTCGCTTTCTGCCAAATCAGAGTCCTATGAGGATCTCAGGGAACTGATGGTTGGCGAGCAACTGCGCGAAACCATGTCCCCAGAGTTACGCACCTTTACTGCCGAACAAGGTGCCACAACTCTGGCTGACCTCATCCAGCTAAGTGATAGGTACACTCTAGCCCATGAAGAACCTAGCGCCCCTAAAAAGCCAAAACTACAGCAAGTAGTTGGGTCAACTGTTTCACAGCAGAGCAGGTTTAACCCCAACTCCAACAGTGGGTCAAACAGTTCTACCCATGAACGACAACCACTGGGACAACCCTTATTCTGTTCATACTGCAAGTCGAACACCCACAATCGGGATGACTGCAGAAAACTTGCTTACAAGCGGCAAAATGTTGCAACTATGCAAGTCGTCTCGACTTCGCAGAATTGCACAAACCCCTCCCCAGTACAGTGTCCAGGCACACCGTCAGTCGTCGGACAGGCGACTGTCAACAACATCCCTGTTCAGTGTCTCTATGACACTGGACTGTCATGCGACGCCATTGTCTGCGGATCCTTAGTCCCTGCGTCAGCATACACGGGAGACTTCATCTCTCTGCAGGGCCCTGATGCTGCAATCCCTCCTTCCACTTTGCCAGTCGCCATAATCAATGTCGACACCAGGTTTGTAAAGGGACCCATCAAGGCAGTGCTCATGGACAGTCCTGTCTATGACCTCATACTGGGATCACAGTATGTGTTTTTAGGGCACCCCTCTCAACCTGCCCTAGTTTCAGCAGGATTCCCTTCTCCCCAATCCACAAACCAACTCCCTCCCTCCTTCCCAAAGAGCAAATCTCCCTCAGCGGGGAAGAAAACTCTCAACGCGGCAAACCAAATTGCCGCGCAAGCCAATCCAGATTGTCCCAAGTCCCCAAGTCCGCCACAACTTGGAAAATCCTTCCCAAGGAATGTCCGCCACACGACCCAAGACCACTCGCCGTCTGTACCTCAGGTGAAAGGCAGCACTGTACCCGCAAACACCCACCGAAGGTACTATCGGGACAGGCCGCCGCACGTACAGCTGTCACCTACCCCTCCCTTTCAGCGAGTGGCAGTCGACTTGGTCGGGCCTCTACCTAAACGGAAGAAGAAATTCCGGTACATAGTCACCGTGGTCGACATATGTACCATGCAGTGCGATGCCGCCCCAATCTCCTCACTTGATGCTAGTCAGGTAGCCGCAGCACTCAAAGCCATTTTCGCCCGAATCGGCCTACCAAACCACATCATCAGCAATGATGAATCCAGGCTAAAGGGGAAACTCAGGCAAGAGGTGTTTGCTATTCTGCAATCAACCTTGGGACAACTCAACACAGGATTGCCGCACCAACCTCAGTTGGAATCCATTCCACTGATCTCTAACCCTCCTGCTCCTTTGAACTCTGTGTTGTGACCAGATGTTCCACCATTCCAGCCGACCCAGTCTCCCCACTAATTTGTCCCTGTCGCCCAAGTTGAAAGTGGAGTCGGCGTTCCACAGGAAGATTCCGGTACCAGAATCTTTTCTTCGGGGGGCCTCTGTGACGTAAGTGTCCCGCGCGACCCCTCTTTCTTTATCTTCACCCCCCCCCCCCCCCCCCCCCCACCCCCCTCTCCTTTTCTTTTCTCGGTCCGGCCGCCACGTTAATTGCCACCCACCATCTAAAGAATGCCGATTAAGGGATTGGTCCCTTTCAA
>CM065689.1:17191782-17225988 GCA_017654935.2 Phymorhynchus buccinoides | reverse complement strand
AGGGAAGATAATATCCACTTTTTTCAAGGAGTATACAAATCCTGAAAAGACATATTACATGTAACAATATATATACTGCCAGAACAAGAGAGAAGATCGAGGAGACAGCCAGACAGGACAAAAATCACAGAGAATGAGAGACAGAGAGTTCTTCTTTTCTTTTTCTTACTCGGCATCCGCAGTCATCATTTGGCGATTTTTATAGCACTAGTACTTTAGGGGCGATTCAAACAGATGCCACAGTTTTGATGCCAAGATGATGAGCAGTTGGGATAGGGGGGAGGGAGGGATGGTGGGCCAGGCGGGCAGGAGTTCGGGATCTGGATCTGGATCTGGATCTGGATCTGGATACGTAGTTGAAAGGGCCATCTGTGGCAATTATCGACGAAAAAACTAGGGAGAGCATTCGTAAAACCCTACAGATTAAAAAAAACTCAGGACCGGCCAGAGCACCCGTTCAAGCGAGTTGCAGTGCCGATGCAAGTCCAGCAGCCACCTGACACCTACACTAATTAAAAAGTTCTTCCCTTCTTATTCCTTTCCTTTACTTTCTTTGCGCCATCCTGTACAAATATGTTGATGATGAGATGGAAAGGGGGGAGTTGAGGTAGGAGGGCAGGGGCAGGGGTTTGGGAGGGGAGGTGGGTAGGGGATGGAAGGATAGGCAGGGGGGGGGGCAGGGGCTGAGGCTATTTATCCAGTATTTGAAGTACCTCCACCTAGGCAGGATTAAAAGCCTCAGGTGGAAGACTGTTCTAACTCACACACAGCCCTCGCTCTGAAAGTACTTCCTGTGAGTTACTTAGAAGTCAGTCAGTCAGAGGGACAGCAAGAGACGGGTAAACATTTACATTTTTCAGCTTTGCCTCCGATAATACAAAGAGCATACACTAAAGCAGAATGGATCTCTTCTTTTCAGACTGATAAATCTCCCACTCACGCCTCATCCATAAGCTTCGCTACTATTGAATCAGCGGCCCTCTCTTCTTTTTAGACTGAAACATCTCCCACCCACCCCTCATTCATAAGCTTCGCTACTATGGAATCAGCGGCCCTCTCTTCTTTTTAGACTGAAACATCTCCCACCCACTCCTCATCCATAAGCTTCGCTACTATGGAATCAGCGGCCCTCTCTTTTTTTTAGACTGAAAAATCTCCCACCCACCCCTCATCCATAAGCTTCGCTACTATGGAAACAGTGGCCCCATCAACAGGTGGATTCAAAACTTCCTGACAGGCAGACAGCAGAGAGTTGTGGTAGATGGTGCATCATCGGAAGCAATCCCAGTTGATTTAGGAGTTTCCGAAGGTTCTGTGCTTGGGTCAGCCCTGTTTCTCTACTATATAAATGATCTTCCGAAAGAACTGTCTTCTGCCTCTCGTCTCTTTGCTGACGACACTCTCTGCCACAGAACAGTGAACTCAAACAAGGACCACACCGACCTTCAATGTGACCTCAACAAACTGGCATCATGGGGGACTAAATGGCAAATGTCGTTCCATCCTGACAAATGCCACCTGACCCAGGATTACCATCTCCACGGTCAAAAGCTGAAGCAAGTTCAAGAAACTAAGTACTTGGGTGTCACCATCTTCCAAGATCTCAGGTGGGACACCCATATTTCAAATGTTACCAGCAAAGCCAGTAAGACTCTAGGCTTTCTTCGGCGAAACTTGAAAGTCAGATCCATAAACATATCAAGGAGACAGCATACAAATCCTTTGTAAGACCTGTCCTGGAGTATGCTTCCCCAGTGTGGGATCCCTACACTGCAAAGGACGTCGGCAGGGTGGAGAAAGTTCAGCGGCGAGCCGCCCGCTGGGTGGTGAACAGGCATCGCCAGACATCCAGCGTGGGGGAAATGTACACGCAGCTGAACTGGACACCACTCGCCGACAGGAGACGTACAGCAAGGCTCACAACTTTTTATAAGTACCACCATGGCCAAGTCTCCATCAACACGCCGTACTCTCCGTCTCTGAATCCACCCACGAGGAGGACAAGGCAATCCCACCAGTCCACTTACCTCCTCCCTTCCTGCAAAACCAGCTACAGGAAGTACTCCTTTTTTTTTCCACGGACGATCAGCGAGTGGAACGCCCTTCCATCTGAGGTTGTATCATTACCCTCAGTGGAAGGATTCAAATCCTGAATATAGAAACCCACTCCCCCCCTCTCCTCCCATCCCCTCTCCCCTGTTTCCCCCAAATCCCCATGATCCAGCCCACAACCACCTCCTCCCCCTCTTCAAGTTCTGCCCCCAGCCTCCCCTCCTCCCATACCCTGAGATAAGCTGCCAGACTGGAAAGTCCCCTATGAAGTAGAAACACCCGGAGGTGCTAATGGGACCAAGAGATGCCCGCCCCATCAACACGAGAGCAGCCCTGGAAGCCCGTGTTGTGTTACTGGGGAGCAGGCACACCTCCTCCTCTCGTACCGTGGGCTGCCAGACTGGAAAACCCCCCAGTTTTACACACATCAGAATCTTCAGATACGCTGAAAGAGGATGTTTAAAGAAAGAAGAATGGCTACTTTCGGTTTCGGTTTTCATTTTGGAAGAAGAGACCTGGAGTGGGTGGACGACCCTCCGCCCTACTTTAGAACCAATATGGAAAGTTGTCATATGGATAGGAACATAAAATGAGATTTAAGACGAATTCTTAAATGTTCAGACAATTGTTGTTAACTTTACACGAGCTGACAAGTGATAATGCTTACGTTTTTCGTGAAGTCGACACAGGCCCTATGTAGCTACTTCCTTCTGGCAACTCTCGTCTTTCTCGCCTTGCGAGACTTGAGACTTGCGGTAGTCTACTTCAATACAAAAGACAGTGGCTATTCGACCTCATGTGGCTAAATAGAACCCAGGCTATTTCACCTCACTAATGCGTTTGACGTCATCAAAAAAAATTGTTATCCCACCCGTATGTCCTCTCTCTCTCTCTCTCTCTCTGTTGGTTGGTTGGCTTACCCTGGCTAAAAGACTCCAGGGATCATCCCAACAGCGAGAAGCACTTGAACACTAAGGTACAAATGCATCAGCTAGGGATGAGAACATTACATGTGTGACCGTTTTTGATTACCCCGCTATGTGGGCAGCCACACTCCATCTTCGGGGGATTTTAGACTGATGATGTTATGCTGGGAGATTGTCATGGCTTAATTATAGGACCATGGAATGAAAGTCCCTGCATGACAGAGGACCATGGAATGAAAGTCCCTGCATGTTAGAGGACCATGGAATTAAAGTCCCTGCATGATAGAGGACCATGGACTGAAAGTCCCTGCATGATAGAGGACCATGGACTGAAAGTCCATGCATGATAGAGGACCATGGAATGAAAGTCCCTGCATGATAGAGGACCATGGAATGAAAGTCCCTGCATGACAGAGGACCATGGAATGAAAGTCCCTGCATATGAGAGGACCAAGGAATGAAAGTCCCTGCATGATAGAGGACCAAGGACTGAAGTCCCTGCATGATAGAGGACCATGAAATGAAAGTCCCTGCATCATATAGGACTGAGGAATGAAAGTCCCTGCATGATAGAGAACCATGGCATGAAAGTCCATGCATGTAGAGGACCATGGAATGAAAGTCCCTGCATGTAGGGAGGACCATGGAATGAAAGTCCCTGCATGTTAGAGGACCATGGAATAAAAGTCTCTGCATGATAGAGGACCATGGAATGAAAGTCCCTGCATGATAGAGGACCATGGAATGAAAGTCCCTGCATGGTAGAGGACCATGGAATGAAAGTCCCTGCATGTTAGAGGACCATGGAATGAAAGTCCCTGCATGTTAGAGGACCATGGAATTAAAGTCCATGCATGGTAGAGGACCATTGAATGAAAGTCCCTGCATGATACATTGATAGAGGACCATGGAATGAAAGTCGATGCATGACAGATGACCATGGAATGAAAGTCCCTGTATGATCGAGGACCATGGAATGAAAGTCCCTGCATGATAGAGGACCATGGAATGAAAGTCCATGCATGTTAGAGGACCAAGGAATGAAAGTCCCTGCATGATAGAGGACCATGGAATGAAAGTCACTGCATGATAGAGGACCATGGAATGAAAGTCCCTGCATGATAGAGGATCATGGAATGAAAGTCCCTGCATGATAAAGGACCATTGTATTAATGTCCCTGCATGATAGAGGACCATGGAATGAAAGTCCCTGCATGATAGAGGACCATGGAATGAAAGTCCCTGCAAGATAGATGTCTGAGGAGTGAAAGTCCCTGCAAGATAGATGTCTGAGGAGTGAAAGTCCCTGCAGAAATGATAGAGGACCCTGGAATGAAAGTCCCTGCATGATAGAGGACTGAGGAATGAAAGTCCCTGCAAGATAGATGTCTGAGGAGTGAAAGTCCCTGCATGATAGAGGACCATGGAATGAAAGTCCCTGCATGATAGAGGACCATGGAATTAATGTCCTTATGCATAAATAGTGGACCATGGAATGAAAGTCCCTGCATGATAGAGGACCATGGAATGAAAGTCAATGCATGATAGAGGACCATGGAATGAAAGTCACTGCATGATAGAGGATCATGGAATGAAAGTTGATGCATGAATAGATTACCATGGAATGAAAGTCCACTGCATGACAGAGGAGCAAGGAATGAAAGTCCATGCATGACAGAGGACCATGGAATGAAAGTCCTCATGCATGATACAAGGACCATGGAATGAGCGCACATGCATGATAGAAGACCATGGAATGAAACTCATGCATCATAGAGGAACATGGATTGAGTGCACATGCATGATAGAGGACTAACGAATGAAAGTCCCTGCTTGGAAAAGACATGCACAACACAAGAACGCAGAATGAAAGTTCCTGCATTGCATAGGATTAAGGAATCACTGTTCCTATATTAACTATAGGGCCATGGAATGAAATCCCCCCGCATGATAGAGTCTTTCATTCCATGGTCCTCTATCATGCATGGACTTTTCATTCCATGGTCCTCTATCATGCAGTGACTTTCATTCCATGGTCCTCTATCATGCAGGGACTTTCATTCCATGGTCCTCTATCATGCATTGACTTTCATTCCATGGTCCTCTATCACGCAGGGACTTTCATTCCATGGTTTCTATCATGCATGGACTTTCATTCCATGGTTCTCTGTCATGCATGGACTTTCATTCCATGGTCCTCTATCATGCATGGACTTTCATTCCATAGTCCTCTATCATTCATGGACTTTCATTCCATGGTCCTCTATCATGCATGGACATTCATTCCATGGTCCTTTATCATGCAGGGACCTTCATTCCATGGTCCTCTATCATACAGGGACTTTAATTCCATGGTCCTCTATCATGCAGGGACTTTCATTCCATGGTCCTCTATCATGCAGGGACTTTCATTCCATGGTCCTCTATCATGCAGGGACTTTCATTCCATGGTCCTCTATCATGCAGGGACTTTAATTCCATGGTCCTCTATCATGCAGGGACTTTTATTCCATGGTCCTCTATCATGCAGGGACTTTCATTCCATGGTCCTCTATCATGCATGGACTTTCATTCCATGGTCCTCTATCATGCATGGACTTTCATTCCATGGTCCTCTATCATGCATGGACTTTCATTCCATGGTCCTCTATCATGCAGGGACTTTCATTCCATGGTCCTCTATCATGCATGGACTTTCATTCCATGGTCCTCTATCATGCAGGGACTTTCATTCCATGGTCCTCTATCATGCAGGGACTTTCATTCCATGGTCCTCTATCATGCAGGGACTTTCATTCCATGTTTCACTATTATGCAAGGACATTAATTCCCTAGTCGTTTATCATGCAGGGACTTTCATTCCCTGGTCCTCTATCATGCATGGACTTTCATTCCATAGTCCTCTATCATGCAGGGACTTTCATTCCATGGTCCTCTATCATGCAGGGACTTTCATTCCATGGTCCTCTATCATACAGGGACTTTCATTCCATGGTCCTCTATCATGCAGGGACTTTCATTCCATGGTCCTCTACCATGCATGGACTTTCATTCCATGGTCCTTTATCATGCAGGGAGTTTCATTCCATGGTCCTCTATCATGCAGGGACTTTCATTCCATGGTCCTCTATCATGCAGGGACTTTCATTCCATGGTCCTCTACCATGCATGGACATTCATTCCATGGTCCTCTAACATGCAGGGACTTTAATTCCATGGTCCTCTATCATGCAGGGACTTTAATTCCATGGTCCTCTATCATGCAGGGACATTCATTCCATGGTCCTCTATCATGCAGGGACTTTCATTCCATGGTCCTCTATCATGCAGGGACTTTCATTCCATGGTCCTCTATCATGCAGGGACTTTCATTCCATGGTCCTCTATCATGCAGGGACTTTCATTCCATGGTCCTCTATCATGCATGGACTTTCATTCCATGGTCCTCTATCATGCAGGGACTTTCATTCCATGGTTCACTATTATGCAAGGACATTAATTCCCTAGTCGTTTATCATGCAGGGACTTTCATTCCCTTGTCCTCTATCATGCAGGGACTTTCATTCCATGGTCCTCTATCATGCAGGGACTTTCATTCCATGGTCCTCTATCATGCAGGGACTTTCATTCCATGGTCCTCTATCATGCATGGACTTTCATTCCATGGTCCTCTATCATGCAGGGACTTTCATTCCATGGTCCTCTATCATGCATGGACTTTCATTCCATGGTCCTCTATTATGCATGGACTTTCATTCCATGGTCCTTTATCATGCAGGGAGTTTCATTCCATGGTCCTCTATCATGCAGGGACTTTCATTCCTTGGTCCTCTATCATGCAGGGACTTTCATTCCATGGTCCTCTATCATGCAGGGACTTTCATTCCATGGTCCTTTATCATGCATGGACTTTCATTCCTTAATCCTCTAACATGCAGGGACTTTCATTCCATGGTCCTCTAACATGCAGGGACTTTCATTCCATGGTCCTCTAACATGCAGGGACTTTCATTCCATGGTCCTCTATCATGCAGAGACTTTCATTCCATGGTCCTCTAACATGCAGGGACTTTCAATCCATGGTCCTCTATCATGCAGAGACTTTCATTCCATGGTCCTCTAACATGCAGGGACTTTCATTCCATGGTCCTCTATCATGCAGGGACTTTCATTCCATGGTCCTCTATCTTTCACTCTTCAGCCATACACAGTAGAAATAATTAATTTTATTAGGCCCAGACAATGCAAGAAATCATATTCCTAAGGCTAATGCCAGATTCTATACCATGAATTGATGCTGTGGATCATATTCAGTCTATGATAATTATCAGAGATAAGCCTGCAAGACTTTTATTCTTTGATCCATTAAAGTTTGTACACACAGGTGTAGAACACACACACACACACACACACACACACACACACACACACACACACACACACACACACACACACACACACATGCACACGCACGCACACGCACGCACACACGCACGCACGCACAACGCAACACGCACACACACACACACACACACACACACAACCCACACATACTGCACACACGCGAGGACACGCACGTAGGCCTATGCACGAAACACCACCATGACAGCACAGATATAGGCCTAATAGTTTGTACATCACAGTTTTGCATTCACGTTTGAAAGAAGACCTATTTATTTTTTGTATAGGGAAGGAACAAACAATATTTAAATGCTCTCTCTCTCTCTCTCTCTCTCTCTCCCTCTCTCTCCACACACACACACACACACACACACACACACACACACACACACACACACACACACACACACACACGCGCGCGCGCGCGCGGCGCGCGCGCGCACATACACACACGCACACATACACACACACACGTGCACAACACAGCTTTGCGCACGGCACTAAAACCGTTTGACGTCAGGATTCAGAGTCGAGTCAAGTCACCCCACCCCCTAGTCTACTCATAGTCTTCCTGGTCTATTCACGGATCCTATAATTATTTACAATGTAGTGTCTACTTCACTAATACAAAAGGCAGTGGCTATTCGATCTCATGTGGCTAAATAGAACCCAGGCTATTACACCTCACTCATGCGTTTGACGTCATCAAAAAAATTGTTATCCCACCCATGTCTCTCTCTCTCTCTTCTTCTTATGCCCTATTAGCTATGCGTGGCCACAATCAACACTTTGATTATTTCGCCACGGAACCGGGGAGGTTCTATACCACTTTTGCCGGAAGAAAAGGCTCAAGGCCTGAGAAGAAATAGTGTGACAGAAGAGGGAATATATAAAAGAGAACCATAAGCCTAGCCAACTGTTGATCTGCTGGGTTGTTGGAAGAAGGGGTAGTGGGGATGGGGCGGATGGGGAGGAGGAACAGAAAAACGGACGGAGGGGGGGGGGGGGGATCGGAGGGGAGGGGAGTGGGAAAAGAAAAATGGAGGGGGGGGAGGGGATCGGAGGGGAGGGGAGGGGGAGAGTATTGTAGCTTGTTGTCCGATGACCCCAGAGTGGGGCCATCAGACGTGGCGTCTGCAGCAGGAGGTTGTCCACTGATCTCCCCTGTCTCCCCCAAATCCCCATGATCAAGCCCCCCCCCCCCCCCCCCACCTCTTCAAGTTATCCCACCCCTCCTTCCTCCCGGACCGTGACGTAAACTGCCAGACTGGACACAGTTTTATGCACATCAGAAATAATGGCTACTTGTCGGTTTCGGTTTTGGAAGAAGAGACCTTGAGTGGGTGGACGACCCTCCGGCCCACAAGACGTTCAATGCTGCACTTGGTCATCTCCAAATATGGAAAGTGACGCCATTCGCGGGATAATGTCGGTTTTCAGCAAAACTTTAGAACGTGCATCTTTTAACCATTCAGTCTGAAATTAAACTGACTCTATCCCTAACCCTATCCCTAACCAAAACCTTAAACCGTTAAACACACAACAGAATAAAACTTCACTAAAACTTCATTAAACGAGCACAGAATCTTAACACAATTCAAAAACCTCCTTGGTGGATACACCAACATATCAAAACTACAATATGAGCATGACTAAAAGGCAGATTTGCCGAAAACAAAATACAAAAACCTCTCAGCTGTGCAAAAGTTCAAACAAAAATGACAGGACAGTGAATAGGCCGCGAGGCCTAATGTCCTAACTACCTGACCTGACCTGACCTGGAAGAAGAGACCTTGAGTGGGTGGACGACCCTCCGGCCCACAAGACGTTCAATGCTGCACTTGGTCATCTCCAAATATGGAAAGTGACGCCATTCGCGTGATAATGTCGGTTTTCAGCAAAACTTTAGAACGTGTATCTTTTAACCATTCAAGTCTGAAAATAAACTGACTCTAGCCCAAACCCTAACCCTATCCCTAACCCTAACCAAAACCTTAAACCGTTAAACACACAACAGAATAAAACTTCACTAAAACTTCATTAAACGAGCACAGAATCTAACACAATTCAAAAACCTCCTTGGTGGATACACCAACATATCAAAACTACAATATGAGCATGACTAAAAGGCAGATTTGCCGAAAACAAAATACAAAAACCTCTCAGCTGTGCAAAAGTTCAAACAAAAATGACAGGACAGTGAAGAGGCCGCGAGGCCTAATGTCCTAACTACCTGACCTGACCTAAAAAAATGTTGAGTGTTCCGTGTTTGGAGATGACCAAGTGCAGTCTTGAACGCCTAGTGACCTGGGGTGGGTGGACGACCCTCCGCCTTACTTTAGTCTAGAACCATATCATCACATGAAAAGTTGTCATATGATTAGGACATATGGCTAGGAACATAAAATAGCGGGTTCAATACGAATTCTTAAATGTTCAGACAATTGTTGTGAACTTTACACGATCTTACAAGTGATAATGCTTACGTTTTTTGTGAGGTCAACAGCACGGATACACAAAACATACAGGCCCAACTTACTTCCTTAAACTCAACTCACGCCTTTCTTGTCAAATATATAGGCTTGTGGTAGGGCCTAGTCTACTTCTAGGGGAAGACGGGGTAAAAAGCGCATGGGCGGGTAAGAAGCCCACCCCAATTATCTCATGAAATAAAGAAACTTTCAGTCAAATTTGCCCATGAGACGAATGCTAAACATTAACGCTCGTCTAATGGGCAAAATGAGACTGAAATTTGCTTCATTTCATGAGATAATTGGGGTGGGCTTCTTACCCGCCCATGCGCTTTTTACCCCGTCTTCCCCTACTACAAAAGGCAGTGGCTATTCGACCTCATGTGGCTAAATAGAACCCAAGCTATTTCACCCCACTTATGTTATTTGATCTATATTATTAACAAATAGGGACTTTCCTGGTGTTGCACTGCCTCCGGGCATTGCCTCCGGGATCGTTCCCACCATCTTCATATCTACTAATGTCCCATATATGTGTCTGTTCCAGACCAGAGGACGTTAAACATATTTTCATCTCACTTATGCGTTTGACGTCATCACAAAATTGTTATCCCACTTATATGTCCTCTCAGTGGAAGGGCATATGGGTGCACACACATACACACACGACCTATAACTAATATGAGAGAGAGAGAGAGAGAGAGAGAGAGAGAGAGAGAGAGAGAGAGAGAGAGAGAGAGAGAGAGAGAGAGAGAGAGAGGAGAGAGAGAGAGAGAGAGAGAGAGAGAGAGAGAGAGAGAGAGAGAGAGAGCATAAGACATAATACATGCTATGGACTACACACATAGGTTCATTTCATTATGAGATTTGGGAAGAAGGGGTATCGAGCACTGACACTAACCAAGGAAAATCAGCAGATGGGTGTAGAAATCAAAATCGTCAGTTTTTCAGTCAACAGCACGCACGCCCCCTGTGACGAGGGAATGGGTTAAAAGGCTAAGTCTCTAGGGAAGACTTTTAGTGTGTTAAATTTTCAAATAGAACATTTGCCTTTAGCCCACTTCTCTAGGGTATGGGAGGTGAGCAACTTTCCCGGCCCCTTTTCATCTAATAAATTTATATTTTGTGCCTGGGTTCTGGCTCGTATGATTGTAAGAAATACAAGTGGTTGATTTGCTCTAAATGGCAGACAGAGAGAAGTAGGGTTTTACATGAAAATTACAAGACTTCCACTCTCATCAGTCTGACCAAAGGGTTCAGAATTACTTGAACACTTGCATTTTATTTACTCACAAATCTGCCTAAGATTATGCAGCAATAAGAATAAAGCAGCTCAATGGCGCCAAATCAAAATATGAATGAAAAACAATGAAATCCAAAAGGATTTACAAGACTTTTGTGTTTCTAGAAGGTTAGGCCCCAAGTCGGAAGGGTCACTACTAGTATCCAGTGTCTTGGGTTCCAGTTATTGTTTATTGCACTGTCTTAGGGACTTAACTGTGTGAAGTTCCTCCGTAGGGATCGGCGAGTGCTGGGGTGACTAGGCTTGCTCTTCGGGGTAGAGTAGCTCCCAGTCATTCCGGTTGCGGCATCACAGGATGGCACGGCTCAGGCATGGTCTCCTCGCGGATTCTTGGTGCGGTGGCGTCTTTGCGGCGGCCCCATCTTGGGGCTTGTGAGTCAGGGATTATGCCTCCTGACCACGATGCCCTGCTAATAATCACAGGAGAAGGTGGGTGTAGATCTCTATGGCTTAGAGACAAGGGGCTTCAGCCAGCAGGGAATTAGTGGATCCCAACCGGCTAGAAGGCTGCCCTTGTACAATGGCACAAAGAACAAATAACCTGAATTTCAGTTACCAAACTGAAATCAGTAACAACATAAAAAGGGGTACTGGAATCAACTGGTATGATTCAGTAACCGGCTAGATCAAAGTCTATGATGAAGCCAACATCACTCTCAATCCAACACTTGGAAAGGAATGTTATTATAAGTTGCAAGGCTGCAACCCAGAGATTTCCTACTAAAAATATACAAAAGGATTAGTAGGCATAGAATCCGGTTCTTGTCACAAAAGAGTTAAAGGAAAATAACAAAAACACAAATAATAAGTGCACATAATTAGAACAACATGTTTACCAATTCTTTTTCACTGACATATCTACTCCTTATTCATCATGGAACATAGGATCTAGATCAAAAATAGAATGAAACAAAAACAAATCTCAGTCACATAGTTTACACAATTGCCTTATTTACTCACGAGTTGGGCTAATAAGACTGGCAGGAACAGAGGTTGATTAGACGATGTTGCTTCAGCCAGGTTTTGGTAATCTTGTGAGCAAGAGAGTGTTTAGGCGGTTTGTCTCTTTTCTCCCACTATTCAAACCCCCGTTTAATTTTAAATACCCGAGGGCCTATGATTGGCTACTAGCCGTTGACAAGTCAGGAGAAGACACTATCATCACGCGGTGGTTATTACATCATCATCACATATCTAACATTGCTACAACCGCTTTTTGAACCTGTGACCCGTGTCAAAGCAACTTCAAAGGGCAGCGACTGTCCGTGTCACTAGCTAGACGCCCAAGGGAAAAAACGGGGATGAAACAGATAGCACCTATAATCAGCGAACTGTTTGATGTCTCCAAATTGCAATTAAAGTGGCGGCCCCGAAAAAAGAAAGGGGAGGGGGGTGTTTAGAGGGGGTGGGGGTGTATCGTTGAAAGGGAGAAAGCGGGCGTGCGTTCCATGTTACGTCACCCCCCCCCCCCCCACACACACACACACACACATACACACACACGACCTATTAAATAACTAAAATAAGAGAGAGAGAGAGAGAGAGAGAGAGAGAGAGAGAGAGAGAGAGAGAGAGAGAGAGAGAGAGAGAGAGAGAGAGAGAGTGAGAGAGAGAGAGAGGGCTGGACCTCCGGGGGGAGGCTTAGGGGGCTTTAGCCCCCACCCTTTAAAAAAAAAAAATTAATGTTGCTGAGCAGCAGCTATATTTCCTTGCGAGTTATACCTATAGCACTCATCAGCACCACCAGTTGATATAAGTACTTAATGGTTCAAAACATGTTTTAATTGGGGTATGAACAGTAATGGCATTAGTCCTTCATTTCATGCCCAGATTGCACTATTTTGCTCCTTGGATTTAAAACATTTCCGGGGGGAGCATGCCCCCGGACCCCCCTAAAAAATTAGGTCCAGCCCTGAGAGATTTTTTACCATCTCGTAGTGTGAAGCAAAGCAACACGACATTGTGACCCATATTCATTCAGGACCAGACCTATTTCAAGGGGTGGGGGCTAATTCATCGAAGGTGCAAAGCACCAAGACCTCTAAGGGGGTCGAGGGGCGTGCTCCCCCCGGAAATGTTTTTAATCTGAGAAGAAAAATAGTGCAATCTGGGCATGAAACAAAGGACTAATGACATTACTGTTCATACCCCAATTGAAACATATGTTTTGAACCATTAAGTACCTATCAACTGGTGCTGCTGAGTGCTAGGCATAGCCCACGAGGAAATGTACCTGCCGCTCGGCGACATGAATGTGGTTGTTTTCTTAGGAAAAAGGGAGGGGGCTAACCCCCCCCCCCCCCCCTTCTTTTTTTACATTATTTTTAGGTAGGCTTTTTCCGCTCTTTCATCCTATTGTCTGTGTGGCTGACCGTAGTAAGATCATGTGGACATTTCCGAGAGTGTTGCTACTTGATACAAAAATGTCTGGGTTTCTGTGTGACCTAGTGTTTGGTGTACTGACACATTCATACTGTGTGAAGCTGGTGTATGTATTGCTGCAAACTAGAATATGGGCGTTTGTGTTCTTTATTTTCTTGTATCATTAGTGAATATTGTAAGCTATGTTCAAGACTCAAGACTACAAATTATTATCTGTGTTGTTGTTACACACGCGTGTCACACACACACACACACACACACACACACACACACACACACACACACACACACACACACACACACACACACACACACACACACACACACACACACACACACACACACACACACCGTCACACCATATGACACACACTTGAACAGAGTCAATGCACTCTCTCTCGCTCTCTCTCTTTCTCTCTCACCTCTCTCTCTCTCTCTCTCTCTCTCTCTCTCTCTCTCTCTCTCTCTCTCTCTCTCTCTCTCTCTCTCTCTCTCTGCCCCCCCCCCACACACACAAATGAGAAAGAAAGAATAGGGACCTAAGTGAAATCCGTAAACTGAAGCAAAGACACTGAAAAGAACTCCTTTCAGTGTCTTTGACTGAAGTAAGCAACAACAAAAGAAGACAGTGGCTATTTACCCTCTAGTGCGAAAGTAGAATTCAGGCTATTTTCTCCTCACAGTCTCTGTCTCTCTTTTTGTGCTTTTCTGTTTGTCTTTCTCTCTCTCTCTATGTGATAGTATGTCTCTGCCTGTCTCTCTCTGTGTATCTGTTTCTCTGCTGGCTTCTGTCTCTATATATGTGTCTCTCTCTGCTTTGGCTTTCTCTCTCTCAGTCTCTCTCTCTCCGTCTCTCTCTCTCTCTCTCTCTCTCTCTCTCTCTCTCTCTCTCTCTCTCTCTCTCTCTCTCTCTCTCTCTCTCTCTCTCTCTCTCTCTCTCTCTCTCTCTCTCTCTCTCTATGGTAAATCATTATTGAATATGTGCAGTGTCCTTGATCTGACGATTTTAAATGGAATGTGTCGTGGTGATGAATTAGGTCAGTACACATACACAAGTGAGACTGGGAGCAGTGTCAATGATTATTTTTTGTTGTCCAGTGAATTTTATGATTCTATTTCGGATGTCTGTGAATTGCATGTTGTTGATAGAACTGAGTCGGACCATTTTCCTATTGAGTGTCGTGTCGTGTTTTCAAAGGATGATGTTACAAATAATGATAATAAAGCTGTACTGGTGATAGAGAAGTTACTCTGGAATGAGGATCTCAGTCATCATGTTATTAGTAAATTACTTGAAGATGAAGTTGATAATAAATTAAAGGCAGCCATAGATATGATCGATGTTAATATTGATTTAGCCTTAGAAATGTTTAATGATTGTATATATGATTGTGCCTCTTGTATGAAGAAAATTATTAAGATAGGTAATTGTATGCCCAAAGGCTGGTTTGATCAGGAATGTCGTTGTACAAGAACAACAATGCGTCGGTTACTAAGAACTTTCCGAAGAACATTGGATAAAGATGATCGAATCTCTTATGTTAGGACTCAAAGAGAATATAAACATATGTTGGAAAACAAGAAAGAGGAGTTCAATAACAATTTGTTAACTGAGTTAAGAGGTTCTATTAATAACCAAAAGGAGTTTTGGCAATGTATGAATAAAATTTCACTAAAAAGGAAACAACCCCAAAACAACGTTTCTGCCGATGACTGGTTCCAACATTTTAAATCATTGTTAGATGTAGATACACCATCAGATGAAAATGAGAATTGTAATGTGCCAGCAACGGAAAATGATGCTATTAATGAGTTCATAAACCATGCTATTTCTCGAGAAGAGGTCATTACTGCACTAAGAAAGTTAAAGAACCGCAAAGCAACAGGCCCTGACGGAGTTATTGGAGAACTTTTAAAAGTACCTCACGAAAGGATTGCAGACTTTTTTGTTGGATTCTTTAATGCTTTGTTTGATAAAGGTGTTTTCCCTGATAGCTGGTGTGACTCTATAACTCTTCCACTTTATAAAAAAGGAGATGTTAACAATACAAACAATTATAGGGGAATTTCCTTATCTAATATTAGTAGTAAGGTATTTAGTACAATTATCAATCGTAGACTTCAGGAATATGTAGACTTTAATAACATAACAGGTGAACAACAAGCAGGATTCAAACGTGGTTACTCTACAACAGATCATATGTTTACTCTTCTGGCTTTCATTCAGAAACAATTTTCATTCAATCGCAAATTTTATGTAGCATTTATCGACTTTGAAAAGGCATTTGATTCAATCAACAGAAACCTACTGTGGCCTATTTTGATTAAAAATGGAATAAATGGGAAATTATTCAAATGCATTAGAAGTATGTACGATAAGGTTAAAACAAGAATTAGATGTGGTGATAAAGTTACTGATTATATTAATTGTGCAAGGGGGGTTAAGCAGGGTGACGTGTGTAGCCCTATTCTGTTTTCTTTATTTATTAATGAATTAGCTCTAGAAGTAATGGATAAGGGTAGACATGGTGCTAGGTTCACAACAGACGCGTTAGAATTATTCATTTTATTGTTAGCAGACGATGTTGCATTGCTATCAGAAACTGTTATTGGCTTGCAAAGACAACTAAACATTTTAAGAGATTCTGCTCGTAAATTACAATTAAAGGTTAATTTAGGTAAAAGTAATATAGTTGTTTTCAGAAAGGGGGGGTACCTGTCAGCAAGAGAGAGGTGGGTGTTTGATGGTAATATTATGCCTGTAGTTAATGTTTATAAGTACCTTGGAATTATGTTTTCTACTCGTTTAAGTTTCGCAGCAGCCTGTAAAGATTTGTCTAGTAGGGCAAAAAAAAGCGTTGTTACATGTTATGAGGAAATTAGCTTTGTTAAATAATAACTCATTAGAACTGTTTGTTAAAGTTTTTGATACTCAGATACAGCCGGTTGTACAATATGGGTCAGAGTTATGGGGGTTAGATAAAACTGCTGTCATACACTGTGAATCTGTTCATTTGTTTGGACTTAAAAGATTTTTGGGAGTTTCGATGAAAACTCCAAACGATCTAGTTTATGGGGAGACAAATAGATTCCCAATTCACATAAATTCTGCTGTCAGGTGCATTTCCTACTGGTTCAAATTATTGAAAATGGACAGTGAAAGATTGCCACGAAAAGCGTATGATATGCTCTATGATTTAGACTCGAAGGGGAAAAGTAATTGGGTAACTAAGGTACGTGTGTGTTTGTGTGAACTTGGTTTTGGTTTTGTCTGGTATTGTCAGGGAGTAGGTGGGGAAAAACTGTTTATAAGCAGCTTACGTCAAAGACTTACAGATACTAGGTGGCAAGATTGGGAAGGTCATATAAATGCTAGCACTAGATTCGATGTATATAGAATGTTTGCCTCTTCACATTTAGTTCATAGCTATCTTTTGTTGAATATTGATCGGTGTCAGCGAACTGTTTTGACTAAGTTTAGATTCGGTATGTCTGTTATAAAAAAGCATAAGTATCGATACGAAATTGTCCAGCATGCTGATCTGTTATGTCCATTATGCAAAGATTCAATTGAGGACGAGGTACATTTTGTCTTAAAATGTCCTGCTCTAAGTGTTCTTCGAGCAAACCTAATCCCGTATAAATACTACAAATATCCATGTCAATTTCGTTTAACTTTATTGATGGCGAATACTAATGAGAGAACAGTACGTAATCTAACTCTGTATTTGTACAAAGCTTTCCGGTTAAGAGAGATAATTATGTCCTAGTTTGTAATTGTTTGCTAGTATATGCTTGTGTTCCAAAGCGATTTGTTGTCGTTCTCAAGTGCTATAATCCACTGATGTATTAATATTGTTAATTATTGCCCCTTATTCATATGGGGCCTTGGCCTTTGAATGAATAAACCATTCGACTTCGACTTCGACTTCGACTTCGACTTCGACTTCGACTTCGACTTCTCTCTCTCTCTCTCTCTCTGTGTTCTAATCTCTGTCTCTCTCTCTCTCTTCTCTCTCTCTATGTCTCACACCTCTCTCTGTCTCATGTCTCTCATTGTCTCTATGTGTTTCTCTCTCTCAGGCTCTTTGTATCTCTGTCTCTCTCTCTGTCTCTCTCTCTGTCTCTCTCTCTCTCTCTCTCTCTCTCTCTCTCTCTCTCTCTCTCTCTCTCTCTCTCTTCTCTCTCTCTCTCTCTCTCTCTCTCTCTCTCTCTCTCTCTCTCTCTCTCTCTCTCTCTCTCTCTCTCTCTCTCTCTCTCTCTTTCAGTCTTCTTTCTCTGTGTCTCCCTCTTATGTCCGACCCTGTGTGTGTCCATTTTGGACTCTTTCTCTTTCTTTCTGTGTGTGTCTCAGTTTGTCTCGCTCTTCAATCTCTCTCCGCTTTGTGTCCGTCAGTCTGTCTGTCTCTCTTTCTCTGTCTTTTAGCCAGGGTAGGTCAACAACAACACAAAGAAAACCAAAGACAGAGGAACAATGACAGCTAGAAAGAGAGACAGGGAAACAGACATAAAGGGAGACACGCCGGCACAGAGAGAGAGAAAGACGGGGAGAGACAGAGAGAGGGAGACATGGAGAGAGAAAGACTGAGAGACAGACCGTGTACATGTGTCACAGACACAGAGAGAAAGACAGAGAAACAAATAGAGAAAGCGGCAAAGAGAGAGAGAGATAGAAAGAGAAACAGGCACACACAGACTGAGAGAAAGAGATTATAATTTACGTACAGATATAAAATGAAACAGAGCTCGACAAAGAGAGAGAGAGAGAGAGAGAGAGAGAGAGAGAGAGAGAGAGAGAGAGAGAGAGAGAGAGAGAGAGAGAGAGAGAGAGAGAGAGAGAGAGAGAGAGAGAGAGAGAGAGAGAGAGAGAGGGGGGGAGGAGGGAGGGGGGGGGAGAGAAATAGAGAGACAGAGAAAGATAAAGACAAACACAAAAAGAATAAGACAGAGACAGACAGAGTGTGAGAATAAATAGCCTGTGTTCTATTTCCAACAAAGATATTCTAAAAGGGTGAGACCAAAGACTGTACAGTATCTTTGGTGAGACTGAGAGGGTAAATTACTAAATAGCCACTGCCTAGCAAAAAAGTAAATTATTATCACACAAGTTCCATAAAAAAGTACTTATAAAAGATATTTGGATTAGATTACTCACACACACACACACACACACACACACACACACACACACACACACACACACACACACACACACACACACATTCACACAGTTTGGGTACGGTTGAGTACGATTACGATACCGACCACACTAGGTATATTTCGTTTCTTATCCGATCCTAGTTTTGCACCATCTGCCGGGAAAATCTAGCGACCAATTCGGCGTCATCATTGTCAAAATGGCTTCTTCAACTGCGCAAGACGAAAATGGTAAATAAACCCTCTTTTCATTTAATGACTGACACAACTAATTTGCTGACCATACGAGAGCGTATGCTGCGATTATTGACTTGTATTGTAAATTGTGATGTTATACAGCCACTTCTTTTTTGCGTGTTTAACTCATAACTGTTTTGCCTGTAGTAGTAGTCACTAATAATAGTACTAGTAGTGTAGCCAAACACACACAGACACAGACACACACACAGACACAGACACACACACACACACACACACACACACACATACACACACACACACACACACACACACACACACACACACACACACACACACACACACAGTGACACACACACACACTCACTCACTCACAGAGATTGATACAGATATGACTTCGCTGATGATACTGCTATTTACAATGTTGTTGCGGCGCCCCAGGATCATGACCAGCTACAGGATGAAGTCAGAGAACTGGACATGGTTTTCCACCATGGCAAGTGTAACACCTTCTTCTTTCTTTCTTTCCTGTAGAGCAACCACAGTCACTTCTGACTATTCTGTCGCTGTCTTGAGCGTATCAAGAAGCAGAAAGCCCCGGCAGCATCATTTACCAGCTGCATGGCCACAACTTGCAAGCAGTTGACTCCATCAAGTACCTTGGTCTGGAAGTTGGAGTGACTGACAAAGGAGCTGAGCTGGAAGAAACATAACATGTCGAGAACATCTGCGCGCAAGCCAACAAGACAAGTCACTTAGTCAGCTCCCAGACCATGAGGGAGTTGGCCTACTAATCATTCGTCCATCTGGTCCTACTGTATGCATCATCAGTCTGGGACCCTCACCAACAACAGGACATTGACAGACTGGAGGCAGTCCAGCGGCGCACAGCACGCTTCGTCATCTGACGTTTTCGAAACACGTTCAGTGTCACTTCAATGCTTGAACAGCTTGGATGGCCCTCACTGCAGCAGCGTTGACATTTTCAGTTTTGCAAGGCTTGCGATGCTCTTCAAGCTGCAAGAACAAGAGGTGTACATGGACACTCTGCAACAAAAACTAACCCCACCGCCAGCATGTCAGCAACACACTCACCCACGGCAGCTCTCTCAGATCTTCTGTCGCACTCAGTACCGACAAGCCAGCTTCCTCCCATGCACAATCCGGGACTGGAACAAGCTGCCCCAGGAAACTGTGCAGGCCAAGACCATCGGCACCTTGGTCTCCAAATAATTATCCAGCAACCCTCCCCCCTCCCTCCCCCGCTCCTCCCCCAATTCCCTCCCCCTCTACCCCTCCCCCTAATTAAGGCACTCTTCCGCAGATCGCCAATTTCTGCAGTGACAGAAGTCAAGTTTGACTGTGGTCCCTTGTACTATACTCTAGGAAGGAAGGAAGACAGTTATTTATTTCTCTTTTTTTTCTTTCTTTAAAAGTAGTATCATATGCATTGCGCAGCCTCCAAGTCACTGTCTAATTAGACGGCGTGACCAAAACAATTGAAGATTGAAGCCAGTCACACTCATAGTGTTACACAGAGTGTAGGCTATTACTGTATTAATTAGCCTGGCTAACCAAACTGCTGCTTTTACTTATTTCAAGAGTGAAATCATTTTGATTAATCAATGGTCTTTCATACACTTAAGGCATGGATAGTATGATATTAGTATTACTAATATTAATAATTTAAAAGTACAAAATCGTCATGTAAAGGATCACTGCAAACTTTTATAGCTTCGTAAAATGTAAAGCTACAAGACTTAAAGTTAAAACTACACACACAGTGAGTGACAGTCACACGCACACGCACACGCACACACACACACACACACACACACACACACACATACATGCACACCACATGTGCACACACATGCATGCACATGCATGCATGCACGCACGGATGTACACTTATACACACACTTGCACAAGTGAGGTATGCACACAGATCACACACACACACGTACACACACACGCGCCTACACACACACACACACACACACACACACACACACACACACACACACAAACAACGCACATCAATGAAGTGGTGAACAGGCCAAACAAAACCCTTGGCTTGCTGAGGAGGGCCCTGAAGATCAATAATAAAAAGCTCAAGCAGCAGGCCTACAAGGCTATGGTATGCCCCCTCCTGGAATACGCCAGTCCAGTCTGGGACCCCCACAACAAGGCCCTGAAATGGCCCCTTCTTAAGACCTGTAGAACTGAAGCCTGCCTGAATGCATTCTATAAATTCCACACAGGTCTTCTGTCCATTAATACCAAATACTCACCAACAAATACACAACAGAAGAAAAGCCTCTGTCAGTCCCACTCTGCTGCCTATGACATTCCAAGCCACAGAACACAGTACACTGAGTACAGACAATCCACATTCTTTCTCCGCACCATCCCACAGTGGAACTGCCTCCCAGAAGCAGTTGCCTCCTCTCAGTCATTGGAGGTGTCATGATAAATCAGTACCTGTCATGATATATCTACCTCTCGCATGCAAACTGTAACCATATAACCCTAACCCTATCCCTAACCCTAACCCTATCCCTAACCACGGAAAGAACCAAGAAATAGAGCAGGAGGGTGTAAATCTACATATTTGCCGAGAAATCGATGTACAAATCCATGCACTTAGTTTCGTAAAATTCACAATGGCGGACAAACAAACGATTCTGATTGGCTACGCTAGGACTACTTCCGGCTAGGAGTACTTATCTCATAGAGGTAAAAATATTCTGTCACACCCATTCAAACACCTCCACTGTAACTAAAACCAGGGAACTAGGGTCCATAGATAAAAGTAGTGGTAAATAAAGGGCAGGAGCTGTGCCGGTCGGGGTTCGCCCCCTGGGACTGCTACAGTAGCCAGATACTGCAAAATAAAGGCTATGGTCCACTTTTTTTTTCTTTTTCTTTTTTAAAATCAAATCCTACAGATCCACACTAGGTTTTATTTTATGTTTACTTTCCTTTCCTTCTGTCTCCTCAGCTTTCTATTTTCTTGTCTTCTTACTGCCCCTCAAAGTGCAGCAGAATCTTCAGCCTGATGAAGTTGGCTGCCTGAGGCGAAGAAGAAGACACACAACTGATTTTCAGTTAATAGTGTATATTTATTCAACCGTTGGAGTCTCTCATTCCAAAGTGTTATTTTATAAGGGTAGTATTGACCGACTAGCTAGACTGAATGACTGCAGATTAATACTTGGACAATGACTCAGCACAGCTGCATGCACACACATACATACTCATGCACACTGTCACACAACCAACACACAAGACCTCACTTCATGGAACGGTGTGGAAGGGTTCAGGATGGTGCCACGCCACATCACAGCCTTACAGCCAAACAGGACGCCACAGCAGTGTCAAAGGACACAAGCTGGTAACCCACAAACTACTAAACTCCCAAATACTAGATGAACTGAGAAGGAGCAGCAACTGTGGTGTGTGGTCGCAGGGGCCTCAATCGTCTATCATCCCCACTTGGCTAACCCCCAAGCTACAAACACACACAGCCCACAGCCCCGAACAGTCACACTGCCCGTTGGAGTATCTGGAGACAGGTCTTTCTTTATCGGGGGTGGGGGGGTGCACATCCAGACTGACTGCTATTCCTGACTCCAGCCACTACGAGTGCAGGCTGTATGACAACAGCTCACACAAGAACTTCGTGCAACTAGCCAATGCACGCTTTTTGCGTGCGTCACGTCACAACACTGTTAATCAGAAAAAGTATATTTCTCTGAGTACTTTGACTTTCAGTGTTGGTGGAACGGGTGTTTCTGCGGATCGGATCTGCGGAAACCGATGAGCAACTTGAAGCAGCTCTCGGCAAATTCCTGGCTCCTGTGCTTCTGAAACTCAACAGCACAGAGGAAGCTGTAAGAAAAAAGGTAAATTTAATTATGAAAGATACAAGTTTGGGTATAGGTCAAGAAGTGCCACCCCCCTTACATTTCTCGGTTAATTTAATTTTTCCGTTTTTGCCTTTCTTACCAAACATGAAGCTGTATTTTATGAACATTTTCAGCTAATTATCTTTGTTCAATAATTAATTGCAGTCATGATAAAGGCCATTATCTAATAGGACCCCCCCAGCCCCCAATTCCACCCCCCCCCCCCCCCCCCCCCCCCCCCCCCCCCCCCCCCCCCCCCCCCCCCCCCCCCCCCCCCCCCCCCCCCCCCCCTATGTAGTGCAGTACACCGCGGCATTTGTCACAGTCGTGGTTCATTGCGTTTTTTCCGTCTTATAGGTTAGGGTTAGGGTTAGTATTCCAAAAAGATAATTAGCTGAAAAGGTTAATAAAATACAGCTTTATGTTTGGTAAGAAAGGCAAAAACGGAAAAATTGAATTAACCGAGAAATGATGGGGGGTGGCACATCTTTACCTTTACCCAAGTTTGCTACACAAGAATCATCAGAGAATGCTCACAGTTCTCATTTTCCTTGGAACCAGAACTGCACAATAAGTGTAACATATGCAAAAGGATATGAACCCTTTCACAGCTGATGTAGCATTTCTGCGCCACAATGATTTAACACCCACGTCACTAAAAGGCCTTAAACCAGGGTCTGTTATCCAAAGTCCCTATTTTCTTTATTTTGGCCCTACTTTACTCATGTCGCAGAAAATCCCCAGTATTGCACAGGTTTTTTTTCTACCCAGGTAAGTGTATATTAACAGATTTTTGTGTGTGCTAAAAAATGTCTGGCAGTGAAAGGGTTAATCTCTATGCAAGGTCATAACTCAAGCTAACACTAGTAACAGTGGAGCAGACCCCAGGGCTCCCAATCGTCCTGCAAAACAAGGGATCCCAGGGACTCCTTCACTTACAGTAAAGAGGGTCCTAGAGGCGGGATATAGGGTCCCAGTGGCATTGCGAATGCTAAAGAGAATTTTTCTAGTGCATCCCTGCACATACTTTTAGAGGGTCCTTTAGAATTTTAGGACTTCATAGACCCCCAAATGGGGGTCCCCGGGAGCCCTGAGACCCCTTACCTCTTTGCATAGAATTATACATTTTTGTTTGTGGTTACAAAATGTGATGGATGTTCGTGTTGTAAAGCTACTTTTAAGTAAGAAGTCAAACGCTTGGCTTTTGAAAACAAGCAACATTCAATCATTTAGGATTTAATTGTACAGGTGTGTGTTTGTTTCTGTGAACAAGTGCGGGTGTTCTATATTTTACTAGATGAATGTTTAGAAGAAAATCTTACTTTTAATATAACAATAATGTAATGTTTGTAAATAGTGTTGCTAAGGATTATGAATTTGTTTGACTAAAATTGATTCTCTCTCTCTCTCTCTCTCTCTCTCTCTCTCTCTCTCTCTCTCTCTCTCTCTCTCTCTCTCTCTCCTCTCTCTCTCTCTCAGCTCCTCTCTCTCTCTCTCTCCTCTCTCTCCCTCTCTCTCTCTCACTCTCTCTCTCTCTCTCCCCTCTCCTCTCTCTCTCTCTCTCTCTCTCTCCAGCTCTCTCTCTCTCTCTCTCTCTCTCTCTCTCTCTCTCTCCTCTCTCTCTCTCTCTCTCTCTCTCTCTCTCTCTCTCTCTCTCTGTATGTGCGTGTGTGTATGTTATATTTATACTATATTGTATATGTTGTTTACAATAAACTGTTCATGTTTTATCTTTGTGTGTGTCCGTGTTCGATAATGAGAGATGGAGCATTGGGGGGTGGTGGGTGGGTGACGGTGAGGGATACTATAGGAATGTTTGTTCATATTTGTTTTTAAATATATATTCTTTAGTAAAAATATATAAAGCACTTAGAGCTTTGACGAATAAACGCTATAAAAAATGTACATAATAAATAAATAAATCATGCAATGCAGAGAGAAAGAAGAACCTTGTGATGGTTGAATGAACTGTTCTTTTACTAGTTTTAGGTTTTAACTCACTCTGGACGAATGAGCTGGATCCGGCTCATGGCTCGCACAACTGTTTAGGATGAATGGCCCGGATCCGGCTCATTATCATAAGAGTTTTCAAGAAGTTTTGATTTCTGGCGTGTAACCAGCTTTCCAGTGCGACGTCATAACCTACTTTCTGTTTGCTTTGACCTTGCCTCTCTTGAAACCAACCAATCATTGCATAGTTTACATTCAGTTTTGGTTGTAGAGGGGGGTCAAAGATCGGAATGTGAACATTTTTCCTTCTTTCTATGTGTTAGCTGTTTTCGTCAATAGGAGACAAACGACGAAGGTATGGAATCTTAATATTTTACGATTGTTTAGTGCATGATTTTGCTAATCTTTTCTGAAAATATTGATGCCTAACTCATCATATTTTGGTTTGGGTGACTGTTTTCCGAACCTAGTCAAATGCCCAGTCCCCACAGAACAAGGGGAAATCATTCAGCCAGTCCAGAGTGAGTTACGTTTTATTTTCAGGTGATGGAGCTTCTGGTGCATGTCAACAAGCGACTGAAGAGTCGCAGTAAGATCCTGCTGCCGGTGGAAGCCTTGCTGTCCCTGTTCCAGGATAAGGCAGCCACGCCTTTCGTCACCGTGAGCACCATTGACACTAACATTCTGCTTGTACAGTCAGTGGAACCCCCCTTGATATAAGACCTCCCATCATGAGACTCCCTCCCACAAAGAGACCTGCTTCTCTGAGACTTTGCCCTTCTTTGTGAGCATTAACCCTTTCACCGCCAGCCATATTTCAGCCAAAAATGTCCATGAAATTGACCTGGGTAGAGAACAAAATCCATCTGCAGTATTGGGGATTCTTCTGTGACATATATAAAATAAGGTCTGTCCTTACTTCCCCAAACTAAGACAATAGGGTCTTTGGATAATAGACCCCAATTTGATGCCTTTTAGTGACATAGGTGTTAAATCACTGTGGTGCTAAAATGCGACTTTGGCGGTGAAAGGGTTAAAATTACCTCCCTTATAAGACCTCATCAGGGCTCCCAGGGACCCCCATTTGGGGGTCTTTGAAGCACTAAAATTCTACAGGACCCTCTAAAAGAATGTGCAGGGGGTCCCAGGGCCTGCACTAGAAAAATTCTGGTTTTTTTAGCATTCACAATGCACTGGGACCCTCTATACTATGAGTGAAGGAGTCCCTGGGACCCCTTGTTTTGCGGGACATTTGGAGCCCTGCTCATTTTGGATGATTTTTGAAGGTCTTTTAATGGAGGTTCCTCTGTAGTATATTGTACAGTCTGCTGTAATAGGGCGGATGGCTAAAAACCCATGGATCAATTGATTTATTTAAACTCGTCTAGCGTCATGTATTGTTTTGCATGTTTGGTTGTCCGTTGCATCTCAACAATTGACAAGAGGGGAGTTACGATTTTTTTCGAGTGCGCATGTGTTGCTTTAACGGGAAAAAGTTACTGACATAGAAGGCGCTGTAAAAATTGACAAACACATGGCACGGTACTTGGCAGTGAATGTCTTTCCATTTGGTGGAAGTGCAGAGCGATGGACTGCGTGAATGTATTCGCCCGTGGTGCTAGAAGAAGCTGCTGTAAAAATAGACAAACACATGGCATTGTACTTGGCAGTGAATGTTGCCACTTTCGATGTTGTGACTCACAGTAGACTGTACTGAACACGGCAATCGTTGCCTCTCTTCTCACGATTTTGTTCACTTTATAGGGCGCCCTCGTTTATTAGGCGCATAGGTCGAAATTGGAGAAAAAAATATCGCCTTATAGTCCGAAAAATACGGTAGTAGTAGTAGTAGACACTTTACGCACCACTCGCTTCGCGGGAGTTCTTCCCCGGTGGAGGTTTATTCTGGAGGTGTAAAGTGTGCCCAGGTACCTTCCTTGGGTGATGCTGATGAAGAAATAGGGGTTTCAAACTTGTAACCCTTTTCAATCTAAGCCTCAAGTCAAATGTCAAGGTCAGGTGGTTTTAAATATCTCATACTGCGTTGCTGAGGTCATGGTGATCAAGAATATAATTATGTGGGTGTAAACCCAACAGTGTCCAAACTATAGTGATTGCTAAAACAGAGTTAAAAAATGACGGTCAAGGTCATCTCGATAATCAATACTTTGCACCACATGTGACCTTGAAGCAGTCCACCAACCTATATCTTACAGGGTTTTTTCCGGGGGATCAAGTAACTGATTTCATTTTTACTCTTAAATTACATGTTTACTCCTTAGTTGTCTACTTAGAACAAACTAAGATTGTGTATTATGTAAACTTTTCTGGCCCTTAGTGTACTCAAGTTGACAAAATTTAACCATCCGTCTTGGGTGGGATCAGTGAATGACTGAATCAGAATGTTAACAGCTTTGATGGAAAAATACATGGTGCTTTGCATTTATTCTCAAAGGGAAAAGTAACAATATTGGTTCTATGTCTTTTCTTCTTTTTGGTAGTCGGGGTTCGCACTGTCCTTGAAGGTCTGTGGAAATTGTGAAATAGTTTGTGAAAAAGTCATTGATGCCTAAAATGTAATTGACTTCATAAAACTTGTTTTCTTTGCTTCCAGAATTAAGAAAGAAGCCATTTGATTTGGTTTATTTTCTGATATGCGTGGTTCGACGATCTAGTTCTGTCTAGCAGACATCCTCGATTTGTTGAGAGTTACTTCTCTTCGCTATATATGGGTCTTTTGGCTGCACAGGTGCAACTTAAATGATCGTGATCGAAGCAATCGTCATCAAATAGAAAAGAATTACAAAAAATTCAGTTTATAAACTTTATTGAGATTGCATGTGGTGAGAGGTCTTTGAAAATAGGATAAAGGGTCTTTGAAAAGGTCTTTGAAAGTTTGTGGATTTTGATATGACAAATCTGTACAAACCCTTCTTGACCATACATTTTATATATAATCTTTTAATTGCTGGCCTTGTGTGATCTTCATAGAAACCAGACCTCATAGATCATAGATGATGGTGTGATGTTTTGTTGCAGAATTTCACCATTCTGTACATCAAGATGGGCTACCCTCGTATGAGCGTGGAGAAACAGGCCGAGCTGATCCCCCTGTTGATGGGATGTCTGGAGAGCAGGCCTGTCAACCATCAGGATTTGTGAGCAATTCAGATCTGTTTACCATCCTCTTTAGGGCATGATGCAGTTGACAGTGAGGCTTTATACTGAAAATTCTCCGCCCCGGACTCATGTACTGAATTGCATGCGCCACCAACATAAAATTATCACCCTTGCATGATGTGAAGAATCGGAATATAGACACTGAACATTCTCTGCATCTGATCATCTCTAAGTGGCACGCTCATTTCAGTTAACAAAATTCGCCAAGAAGTAGTATAATAAATCCCCGTTGAAAGCCTCTTTATGTCATCACAATTTTTACAGGGTGTAAAAAAATAAAATAAAAAAAAGTTTAAAAAAAAAAAATTCTTATAGCTGGCAAGAATATTACTGTGTGTGTGACCTTTTTTCATTACCCTGCCACGTGAGCAGCCACACTGACTTTGAGAGGAAGCCTTTTTGGTTATGATTGGAACTGATTTCAGTGTTGCCCCTCTAAATAATAATAATAATAAAGAAAGCTTATATAGCGCACATTCCAGGCTAGCTGCTCATGGCGCTACAAAAAATACATTTAGCCAAATCACATCAATGCCCATGCTCACGCGCACACAAGCACATACACTGATGAACACAACATATAATTTACATATGCATGCACCCATACATACATACATGTACATACATACATACATACATGTACGCATGTACGTACATACATACAGACAGACAGACAGAAACATAGACACACACATGATTAAAAAAAGCTTTTGTTTAGCTTTTTTTTTCCTTTTATCGTCAATAAAGATCAATTTTGACTTGACTTGACACACATACAAACACAACATACACACACACACACACACACACACCAACCTATGCCTACACACGCACGAGCACACACACACACGCGCACACCCTCTACAGTCTGTGGCCTGGACGGACCCTTTTACTGCACTTTTCAGAGGATTGGACTTCAACCTACTCTGATCAGGGATGGGAATTGTCCGCCAAACAGCAAATGTCTGCCGAAATTACATTGCTTTCCTGCTAAAAAAAAAAGTCTGTCCGCCGAAAACCCCCCCCCCCCCCTCTAAATTTAGCTATTGTAATGCTGTTTTAGGGCTTCAGTTACCAAAACAGGTTCAGCATTACCTCCTGGACCTCTACTAGGGGCCTTTTGCGGGCCCCCAGACACCCGCTTTTCAGATTAAAAAAACCCACCTTTTCCAATGCCCATGCCTGGTCTCATGCCAGAAGTTTATAAACAGGTTCACTGGGTGTTGTTTCAGACTGCTGCAGCTGATGGTACCGGCGCTGCAGCACGTGAAGATGCCTCGCACCATGGAGGAACGGAGGGAGAGGTTCCAGCTGGGGGACAAACCAGTGACCCGGCGCCTCCTGCTGGACTACATGATGGATCTCCTTCTCCTTCCATACAGGTTCCGTTTAAAAAAAAAAAAAATTTGTACCGGTGGTTCTGTTTTTTTGCAGAGCTGCTTCTTTCTTCCTCTGTGTTTTTTGTTGTTGTATGTTTTATTTGTCCTCTCCCTACAATGCCAGTCCCTAACCCATTCTCCCCCCCCCCCCACGCGTTCTTGACAACATCGTCAGGTTAGGGTGGATGCTTGTGTGTTATGGCTCACATGGCATTATCAGTGCAGATTTCTGGCGAACAATCGTTAAACTCTGGCCCTTTTCTTAAAAAATAATCTTTTATCTGTAATGTTTCCTATTTGCTTTTTTCCCCCCCATTATGTCAACAAGGGACTGAGAAATATGTTTTGCAGTATTTTGGAAAAAAAATCTTTTTGTGAATGTTTTGAACAATGAACAAGAAACACCCGAAGGTGCTGATGGGAACCAGAGATGCATTGGCCCCACCTGCCCTACCAGCACAAGAGCAGGCCTACACCAGCCATGGAAACCCGTACTATGTTATGCATGTGTATTTATTCTCTGTTTCCCCCCCCCGCTACATCACATTAATGTTAGATACATTTCTTGTAACTTGCTGATGGACATTATCATTGCGGTCCTAATTTTAGATACATTTCTTGTGAATTGTTGATGCACATTATGATTACGGTCCTAATTTTAGATACATTTCTTGTGAATTGCTGATGGACATTATGATTACGGTCCTAATTTTGGATACATTTCTTGTAACTTGCTGATGGACATTATGATTACGGTCCTAATTTTGGATACATTTCTTGTAACTTGCTGATGGACATTATGATTATGGTCCTAATTTTGGATACATTTCTTGTAAATTGCTGATGGACATTATGATTACGGTCCTAATTTTGGATACATTTCTTGTAACTTGCTGATGGACATTATGATTACGGTCCTAATTTTGGATACATTTCTTGTAACTTGCTGATGGACATTATGATTATGGTCCTAATTTTGGATACATTTCTTGTAACTTGCTGATGGACATTATGATTATGGTCCTAATTTTGGATACATTTCTTGTAAATTGCTGATGGACATTATGATTACGGTCCTAATTTTGGATACATTTCTTGTAAATTGCTGATGGACATTATGATTACGGTCCTAATTTTGGATACATTTCTTGTAACTTGCTGATGGACATTATGATTACGGTCCTAATTTTGGATACATTTCTTGTAAATTGCTGATGGACATTATGATTACGGTCCTAATTTTGGATACATTTCTTGTAACTTGCTGATGGACATTATGATTACGGTCCTAATTTTGGATACATTTCTTGTAACTTGCTGATGGACATTATGATTACGGTCCTAATTTTGGATACATTTCTTGTAACTTGCTGATGGACATTATGATTACGGTCCTAATTTTGGATACATTTCTTGTAAATTGCTGATGGACATTATGATTACGGTCCTAATTTTGGATACATTTCTTGTAACTTGCTGATGGACATTATGATTACGGTCCTAATTTTGGATACATTTCTTGTAACTTGCATGATGGACATTACGGCCCTAATTTCTTAAAATGCAAACATTCTGCTTTTGTTCCATTCTCTCTTTCCCTAACCTTATAAAAAGTGCGACGTTTCTACAGAAATTGTTTTGCACATTCTGACCGTCCCATCTCGCTGTTGTTGCTGTTGTGCCGATTTAGCTTCCTACAACGTGGCGGCAGCTGAAGAGGGGGCCGCCCCCGCCCAGCCCCCCCTCCCCGGTGTGCCTCCGCCAGGCCTGACGAGAAAAACCTTGAAGCGCGGTGCTGGGGGAGTCGCTCTGACCCGCGCGAGAACTTAAGGAGAGGCCAAGCTGGGGTCATCAGTTTGCCTGAGCAGCGGGTTTTTTTCCGAGTCGTAGGTGTGTGTCCACTATTGTCCATCGGCTCTTCTTACGCTCAGAAGAAGACCAGGTAAAAGGATGATTGGTTGTCTTGCTATTGTGGAAGTGAGAGGGGGGCGAGCATAGAGGGAGAGAGAGAGAGAGAAGAGGAGAGGGAGGGATGGAGAGAGGGAGGGAGAGAGAGGGAGAGAGAGAGAGGGAGAAGAAGAGGAAGAAAAGGGGGGGAAGGAGAGAGAGGGATGTGAGGAGAGGGAGGGAAGGAGAGAGATGGAGGGAAGGAGAGAAGGAAGGAGGGAAGGAGAGAAGATGGGGAGGGAAGGGAGGGAGGAGAGGGAGGGAGGGCGAGTTTATTTTGCAATTGCCTGATCTATCTCTGCCTCCAGTCAGCATTTGAGAGAGTTATTGTCAATTGATGACTTGACGACCTTAGCGTAAAAAATGGAGATAAAATCTCGTTGATTACTTTTTTTTGTTTATTTTGATAAACACGCAGGAGAATAATGTTTCCAACCTAATTTACTCTGGACTCCTGCAACTGTTCTTCATTTTCTTATGTTGTTATGTAGCTTGGAACTTTTTGGATTTTACACTTTTAGATAACTGTAAAGGGGACATAATTCTGTACATCCAGTGGCAGACCCTGTAAATGATATAACGACATACAGGTGCGAATCTTCCATTATAAGACCTTGCAAAAATCATCCAGAATGAAGGTCTTATAAGGGAGGGGTCTTATAGGGGAGGTAAATTTTAGATACTTGCAAAGAAGGGCAATGCCTACAGAGAAAGCATGTCTTACATATGGCTCCGGAAGTCTTATAATGGGAGGTCTTATACAAGGGAGGTTCCACTGTATTGGACTTATTCAGTGTTCCTGGCCTGGAAACATGTGAACTTGATGTGGTTTTGTTTTCAGTTTGCTTTGGAACTGATTGTGCACAAGTTGTTTTTCCGTTGTGTTTGACAGCGTGGCTAATCACCCGAACTTGGATTGAAGAAATATCACAGGGTGAGTACGCAGTCCTTTGTCTGAATGTTCGTGTGTTTTTACAATTTCATTAATACGCTCTGCTGCTCTTGTGTTCATTGTTATGTTGCTGCTGTTGTAGCAGTAAAGTTATGAAAAGGAATGTTTTTGTCGATCCGAGCAAAGAGGAAAATTATGATTTGTTTGGTGTTTCCATATGCAATTCTTTCTCTTTTAGGAATGGCTTTGTGTGTTTTATGTGCATTTTAACTGAAGATTTGGTCAATGTACTGAATATCTTTGAGAAACGTTGGCAGCGAAAAAAGATTTTCTTATTTTTATGTCACCACTGCCATATTATGCAGGTTTCCTCGGATAGTACTAGGTATTAGGGATGTTTAGTCCAGAAGGCATCTCTGTGAAATTCGAGTTTGCTCCACCCTGGCAGTGCGCGTCGCGCCAGAGTGCACGCCACCCCAATTATTATTAGTTGTTTTAGCATGCGATTTTTTTGTCGAACTGTTGATGAAGGAAAGGGGGGGGGGGTGGGGTACAATTTGACCCAAAAAGACAACTTTTTTCATGTACCACTGGGTTTAACGCATGCTAAAGTGACATGGTCGCGCAGGGGTACCTATCGGTTTATCGTCTCTCCGAAAGACTCCACTTTCAGCCCGTGAAGTTCTAATGCAAAGTGAGAGAAAAAAACACCCTTACCCAGGTTCGAACTCGGTGTATAACTTGACACGAGGCGAACGCGGTTAACTAACTGTGCCACTCTAATCATCCTGTAAACAAAGAGAAAACTTAGTCAAAAACTAATGTAAACTACTAGTGCAGCTAAGTGGTTATGAAGTAGCACATAATGGTAACTGTACACACTTAAATTCATGTTTAAGAGTTACCCTTTCGCCGCCAGCCATTTTTTCAGCAACAAATTCCATTAACTTCCTGGGTTAGGGAAAAAAGTCTGTCTGTAATATTTGGGGATTCCTACTGTGACGATACTTTAAAGTAAGGCCTATCATTACCTCCCAAAATTAGAGAACAGGGTCTCTGGATAACAGACCCTAGATTTGACTGCCTTTTAGTGACAATGGGTGTTAAAATCATTGTGTGGATGCCAAATGCGACGTTGGGCGGTGAAAGAGGTTAAAGCTTGTGTGACAAATTAGGTTATAATTGGATCTACCCTGTACCCACAGAAGTTGTTAAGAATTTGACATCAGTATAGCTCATGACAACTGAAATTGTAGAGACAACTGAAATTCCTATAATAATAATAATAATGACGAAATTTATATAGTCGCCCAGCACTAACTATGAGGCTACAGGGAGCTTTACCAAAATTGAAATGGAATAAACACATGAAAACAAAATCCAAATACATCATGGATGTAGACAAAACAATAACACATTCAATCATCAACAACAAACTAGCCTGTGGCTACTACTACTACTGACTACTACTATACTACTACTACTACTACTACTAAGGCCTAATACACGTATGCATTGTCACACATTTCACAAGCATGAATAACACATAATAGTTCACAACAACATCACACAAAAAAGCACACACACACACACACACGCATACCACATACACACACACACAACATACAGCATGCACGCGCACGGAAAAGCTACACACACAACACACCATGCTACATAGCTCATATAGGGGCCCTACACATGAACGCATCACACCACACACACAAACACAACATGCGCACGCACACATACACCACACACACACACGTGCACTAGCACGTACGCCACATACACACACACCGACTACACACCGCGCACGTACAAGCTCACACACACACACACACACACACACTCCACAGAACAGCTGATGAACACCTACACACATACAGATGGGCAAAATAGAGTGGCTGGCAATATTTCCTAAGTTTTATATGACTCATTGCAGCTGCAGTTTGAAGTAGATGTGTTTTTTCAGAGTCAGAACTTAAACGTTACAAAGCATTGGTGCATGACGAGGAGGCTGAAAGGGGAGGTGAGTTCCAGCGTGTAGCAGCTTGCAA
>CM065689.1:17173734-17191282 GCA_017654935.2 Phymorhynchus buccinoides | reverse complement strand
AGGGAATATAATATCAACCGTTTTGTCAAGGATTATACATAATACCTGAAAAGAACATATTAACTGTAACATAAATATACTGCCAGAACCAGAGAGAGATCGAGAACAGCCAGAAAGACAAAATCACAGAGACTGAGAGACAGAGAGTTATTCTTTTCTTTTCTTAATCGGCATCCGCAGTCATTCATTTTGGCGATTTTTATAGCTAACTATGTACCTTTAGGGGCGATTCAAACAGATGCACATGTTGCGCCAAGATGGATCAGCAGTTGGGTAGGGGGGGGGAGGGCGGTGGCCAGGACGGCAGGAGTTCTGGATTGGATCTGGATCTGGATAGGCATCTGGATACGTAGTTGAAAGGGCCATCCTGGCATATTATCGAGAAAACTAGGGAGCGCATTCGTAAAAACCCTAAAGATTAAAAAAAACTCAGTGACTGGCCAGCCAGCCAACGTTCAGCGATAGTTCGCCAGGCGATGCAAGTCCAGCAGCACCTCGACACCTATACTAATCAAAAACGTTCTACCTTTCATTCCTTTCCTTTTCTTTCTTGCGCCATCCTGTAGAGATGTGTTGATGATGAGATGGAAAGGGGGGGGAGTGGAGGTAGAGGGCAGGGCAGGGGTGGGGGGAGTTTGGGTTAGGGGATACGAAGAGGGATGGGATGGGGGTGGGGGGGCAGGGGCTGAGGTATATCCAGGATTGAAGTCCTCACCTAGGCAGATTAAAAGCCTCAGGTGAAGACTGTTCTACTCCACACACAGCCCTCGGCTCTGGAAGTTACTTCTGTGAGTTAACTGAGAGTCAGTCAGTCAAGGCAGACAGCAAGAGAAGGGAACATTACATTTTGTTTTGCCTCAACAAATACAAAGAGCATACCTAAAGAGAATGGGATCTCTCTTTTCAGACGCTAAAATCTCCCACTCACGCCTCATCCATAAGCTTCGATACTATGAATCAGCGGCCCCTTCTTTCTTTTAGACTGAAACATCTCCCAACCCAACCCCTCTTCAGAAGCTTCGCACTATGGGAATCAGCGGCCCTCTCTTCTTTTTTTAGACTGAAAACATCTCTCCCCACCCCACTCCTCATACATAAGCTTAGTACTATGGAACATCAGCGGCCCTCTCTTTTTTTAGACTGAAAAATATCCCACCCACCCCTCATCCATAAGCTTCGCTTACTATGGAAACAGTGGCCCCATAAACAGGTGGATTCAAAACTTTGACAGGCAGACAGCAGAGAGTGTGAGTAGATGGGCATCATCGGAAGCAATCCCAGCTGACTCAGGAGTTCTCAAGGTTCTGTGCTTGGGCCCAGCCCTGTTTCTGTACTATATAAATGATCTTCCGAAAGAACGTCTTCGCCTCTCGTCTCTTTGCTGACGACACTCTCGGCCACAGAACAGTGACTCAAACAAGGACCCACCGACTTCAATGTTACCTCAAAAAACTGGCATCATTGGGACTAAATGGCAATGTCGTTCCATCCTGACAAATGCAAAGGACGTCGGCAGGGTGGAGAAAGTTCAGAGGCAAGCCGCCCGCTGGGTGGTGAACAGGCAATGCCAGACATCCAGCGTGGGGGAAATGTACACACACCTGAACTGGACACCACTCGCCGACAGAAGACATACGGCAAGGCTCACAACTTTCTATCATGGCCAAGTCTCCATCAACACGCCATACTCTCCATCCCTCAACCCACCAACAAAGAGGACAAGGCAATCCCACCAGTCCACTTACCTCCTCCCTGCCTGCAAAACCAGCTACAGGAAGTACTCATTTTTTCCACGGACGATCAGCGAGTGGAAATCCCTTCCATCGGAGGTCGTATCATTACCCTCAGTGGAAGGATTCAAATCCTGAATATAGAAACCCACTCCCCCCCTCTCCTCCCATCCCCTCTCCTCCCCCCACCCCAAATCCCCGTGATCCAGCAATCACAACAGCCTGACGTCACATAGTCCTCAAGTTCTTGCCACCAGCATCCAGCGACTCCCGGACACTGAAAAGCTGCCAGACTGGAAAGTCCCCTATGAAGTAGAAACACCCGGAGGTGCTAATGGGACACAGAGATGCACCAGCCACGCCCGCCCCATCAACACGAGAGCAGCCCTGGAAGCCCGTGTTGTGTTACTGGGGAGCAGGCACACCTCCTTCTCTCGTACCGTGGGCTGCCAGACTGGAAAACCCCCCAGTTTTACACACATCAGAATCTTCAGATACGCTGAAAGAGGATGTTTAAAGAAAGAAGAATGTCTACTTTCGGTTTCTGTTTTCATTTTGGAAGAAAAGACCTCTGACCTGGAGTGGGTGGACGACCCTCCGCCCCACTTTAGAACCAATATGAAAAGTTGTCATAAGGCTAGGAACATAAAATGAGATTTAAAACGAATTCTTAAATGCTCAGACAATTGTTGTTAACTTTACACGAGCTGACAAGTGATAATGCTTACGTTTTTTGTGAAGTCGACACAGGCCCTATGTAGCTACTTCCTTCTGGCAACTCTCGTCTTTCTCGCCTTGCGAGACTTGAGACTTGCGGTAGTCTATTTCAATACAAAAAGCAGTGGCTATTCGACATCACGTGGATCAAATAGAATACTCCATGACTAATTCACCTCACTGAATGCGTGTGACGTCATCAAACAAATGTGTTTATCCCACCCGTATGTCTCTCTCTCTCTCTCTCTTGGTTGGTTGGCTTACCCGGCTAAAAGACTCCAGGGGATCATCCCAACAGCAGAAGCACTTGAAAAACTATGGTACAATGTCATCAGCTTAGGGATGATAAATTACTTGTGTGACCGTTTTAATTGATTACCCGCTATGTGGCAGCCCACACTCCTCTTCGGGGATTTTAGACTGAATGATGTTAATGCGGGGAGATTTCATGGCTTAATGGTATATGACCTGGAATGAAGCTCCCTCTCTCTGACAGAGTGACCCTGGGAATTAAAGTCCCTGCAGTACTCTCTCTCAAGAAGTCTCCTGCATGTGGAGAAGGACTCAAGGCTGAAACTAGTCGCCTGCATGATAGAGGTCAAGGACTGAAAGTCCTTGCATGAACTAAATAAAGACAAGACCTCTCTCTCTCTCTCTGAAAGTCCCTGCATCTTAGAGGACCATGGAATTAAAGTCCCTGCATGTCCACGAGGACCATGTCACTAAAGTCCCTCTCTCTTAGAGGACTCTGGAATTAAAGTCCCTGCATGTTCTCTCCTCATGGAATCTCTCTCCTTGCATGTTAGAGGACCTTTCAATTAAAGTTCCTGCATGTTAAACTGTGTGTGGAATTAAAGTCCCTGCATGTTAGAGGACCATGGAATGTGTGTGTGTGCATGTGTGTGAGGACCATGGAATGGTGTGTCCCTGCATGTTAGAGGACCATGCGAATGAAAGTCCCTGCATGTTAGAGTGTGCATGGAATGAAAGTGCGTGCGTGATAGTGTGCCTGTGGAATGAAAGTCCATGCATGTACAGAGGATCATGGAATGAAAGTCCCTGCATAAAAAGGACCATGGAATGAAAGGTGGAATCGAGAAGTGAAAGGAATGAAAGTCCATGCATGTTAGAGGACCAAGGAATGTGTGTCCCTGCATGATAGAGTGACCATGGACTGAAAGTCCCTGCATGAGATGATGAGTGAGTGTATGTGAATGAAAGTCCATGCATGTGAGAGTACCATGGAATGAAAGTCCCTGCATGACAGAGTGACCTGTGGGAATGAAAGTCCCTGCATGATATATGACCATGGAATGAAAGTCCCTGCATGTGCGTTTGACCATGGAATGAAAGTCCCTGCATGTTAGAGGACCATGGAATGAAAGTCCCTGCATGATAGAGGACGAGCGGAATGAAAGTCATTGCAGAGATAGAGTGACGATGGAATGAAAGTCATGTGCTGTGATAGCGGACGATGGAATGAAAGTCATTGCATGATAGAGGACGATTGAATGTGTGTCATTGCATGATAGAGGACCATGGAATGAAATCCTGTCATGTTAGATGACCCTTTGGGAATGAAAGTCCCTGGCAACTTACACTGATGTCTGGAATGAAACTACATGCATGATAGAGGATCATGCATGGAATGAAAGTCCATGCATGATCGAGGATGCATGGAATGAAAGTCCATGATCCTCTGATCATGCAGGGACCTTGGATCCCAAAGTCCTATATCATTGATGGAATATCATGAGAGTGAGTCCTCAAAAATCATGATAGAGGACCATGAAATGAAAGTCCCTGCATGATGCAAGGACTAGGGAATTAATGATCCTCTATCATGCATAGTGACTTTCATGGAATGAAAGTCCCTGCATGATAGGGACTTTCATGGAATGAAAGTCGATGCATGATAGATGACCATGGAATCCTAAGTCCTCTATCATGCATAGAGGATCATGGAATGAAAGTTGATGCATGCATAGACTGACCATGAAATGAAAGTCACTGCATGATTCAGAGGACTTTTATGGAATGAAAATCCCTGCATGACAGAGGACCATGGAATGAAAGTCCCTCATAACATGATAGAGGAACATGGAATGAACGCACATGTATGATAGAGGGACTTTCATGGAATGAAACTCATGCATCATAGAGGAACATGGATTCCATAGTGCACTATGCATTGATAGAGGACTAACGAATGAAAGTCTATCCTGCTTGGACTATCAAGACATGCACAACTATCATGAATGGACTTTCAATCCAAAGTTCTCTATCATTGCATAGGATTAAGGAATCACTGTTCCTATATTAACATATAGGGACTTTCATTCCATGGTCCTCTATCATGCAGGGACTTTCATTCCATGGTCCTCTATCATGCAGGGACTTTCATTCCATGGTCCTCTATCATGCAGTGACTTTCATTCCATGGTCCTCTATCATACAGGGACTTTCATTCCATGGTCCTCTATCATGCAGTGACTTTCATTCCATGGTCCTCTATCATGCAGGGACTTTCATTCCATGGTCCTCTATCATGCATGGACTTTCATTCCATGGTCCTCTATCATGCAGGGACTTTCATTCCATGGTCCTCTATCATGCATGGACTTTCATTCCATGGTCCTTTATCGTGCATGGACTTTCATTCCATGGACCTCTATCATTCATGGGACTTTTTTTTTTCATTCCATGGTCCTCTATCATGCAGGGACTTTCATTCCATGGTCCATCTATCATGCATGGACTTTCATTCCATGGTCCTCTACGTCATGCAGGGACTTTCATTCCATGGTCCTCTATCATGCAGGGACTTTCATTCCTATGGTCCTCTATCATGCATTGACTTTCATTCCATGGTCCTCTATCATGCAGTGACTTTCATTCCATGGTCCTCTATCATGCATGGACTTTCATTCCATGGTCCTCTATCATGCATGGACTTTCATTCCATGGCTCCTCTATCATGCATGGACTTTCATCTCCATGGTCCTCTATCATGCAGGGTGGACTTTCATTCCATGGTCCTCTATCATGCAGGGACTTTCATTCCATCGTCCTCTAATCATGCAGGGACTTTCATTCCTATGGTTCTCTATCATGCAGGGACTTTCATTCCATGGTCCTCTATCATGCAGGGACTTTCATTCCATGGTCCTCTACCATGCAGGGACTTTCATTCCATGGTCCTCTATCATGCAGGGACTTTCATTCCATGGTCCTCTATCATGCAAGGACATTAATTCCCTAGTCCTTTATCATGCAGGGACTTTCATTCCATGGTCCTCTATCATGCAGAGGACTTTCATTCCATGGTCCTCTATCATACAGGGACTTTCATTCCATGGTCCTCTATCATACAGGGACTTTCATTCCATCATGTCCTCTATCATGAACATGGACTTTCATTCCATGGTCCTCTATCATGCATTGACTTTCATTCCATGGTCCTCTATCATGCATGGACTTTCATTCCATGGTCCTCTATCATGCATTGACTTTCATTCCATGGTCCTCTATCATGCAGGGACTTTCATTCCATGGTCCTCTATCATGCAGGGACTTTCATTTTTTCTACCATTCATTTTTCATTCCATGGTCCTCTACCATGCATGGACTTTCATTCCATGGTCCTCTATCATGCAGGGACTTTCATTCCATGGTCCTCTAATCATGCAGGGACTTTCATTCCATGGTCCCTCTATCATGCAGGGAATTTCATTCCATCCTCCTCTATCATGCAGGGACTGTCATTCCATGGTCCTCTATCATGCAGGGACTTTTTCATTCCATGGTCCTACTGTCCTCTATCATGCAGGGACTTTCATTCCATGGTCCTCTATCATGCAGGGACTTTCATTCCATGGTCCTCTATCATGCATGGACATTCCATTCTATCATACATGGCTTTCATTCCCAGTCCATATCATGCATGGACTTTCATTCCATGGTCCTCTATCATGCAGGGACTTTCATTCCTATGGTCCTCTATCATGCATGGACTTTCATTCCACGGTCCTTTATGCAGGGCAGACATCTATCTTGCAGGGACTTTCATTCCATGGTCCTCAATCATGCAGGGACTTTCATTTCATGGTCCTCTATCATGCATGGACTTTCATTCCATGGTCCTCTATCATGCAGGGACTTTCATTCCATGGTCCTCTAACATGCAGGGACTTTCATTCCATGGTCCTCTATCATGCATGGACTTTCATTCCATGGTCCTCTATCATGCATTGACTTCCGTACCAGTGGTCCCTCTTATCATGCACGGGACTTTCATTCCATGGTCCTCTATCATGCAGGGACTTTCATTCCTTGGTCCTCTATCATGCATGGACTTTCATTCCATGGTCCTCTATCATGCAGGGACTTTCATTCCTTGGTCCTCTATCATGCATGGAGTTTCATTCCATGGTCCTCTATCATGCAGGGACTTTCATTCCATGGTCCTTTATCATGCAGGGACTTTCATTCCATGGTCCTCTATCATGCAGGGACTTTCATTTCCATGGTCCTCTAACATGCATTGACTTTCATTCCATGGTCCTCTAGTCATTCAGGGACTTTCATTCCATGGTCCTTCTAGATCATGCAAGGACTTTCATTCCATGGTCCTCTATCAATGCAGGGACTTTCATTCCATGGTCCTCTACCATGGCAGGGACTTTCATTCCATGGTCCTCTACCATTCATTGACTTTCATTTCATGGTCCTCTAACATTCAGTGACTTTCATTCCATGGTCCTATCTTATCTTTACATCTCTTCAGCCATACACAGTAGAAAATAATTAATTTTTATTAGGCCCCCAGACAATGCAAGAAATCATATTCCCTAAAGGCTATATGCCAGATTCTATATCCATGAATTGATGACTGTGGATCATATTCAGTCTATGATAATATATCAGAGATAAGCCTGCAAGACTTTTATTCTTTTGATCGGCGACTTAAAGTTTTGTACACAACAGGTGTAGAACACACACACACACAATTCACACACACACACACACACGACACACAACACAGTTAAACAACACCACACAACACAACACTATCAAATACTGCACACACAGCACAGGCACACGCAGCAACGCAGCGCGACACGCACACACACGTTCACACGCACACTACATCCAACACACACAGCACACATCAGACCCACACTACTACTGCACACGGCCAGGACGCGTTGCACATGACACGCACGTAAGGCCTATGCAACGAAACACCACCATGAACAGCTTACAGATATAGGCCTAATACGGTTTGTACATCACAGTTTTGCATTCACGTTTTTGAAAGAAGACCTATTTATTTTTTGGTTATAAGGGAACAATGGATACGAAACAATATTTTAACTGCTCTCTCTCATCTCCTCTCTCTCTCTCGTGTTTCCCTCTCTCTCTCTCACACACAGCACAGCTACAAGCACACAGCACACAGCACACTACACACACGACCACTACACACACACACACACACACCGCGCGCGCGCGCGCGCGGCGCGCGCGCGCACATACACACACGCACACATACACACACACATCACACACTACAGACACAGCTTTGCGCACGGCACTAAAACCGTTTGACGTCAGGATTCAGAGTCGAGTCAAGTCACCCCACCCCCTAGTCTACTCATAGTCTTCCTGGTCTATTCACGGATCCTATAATTATTTACAATGTAGTGTCTACTTCACTAATACAAAAGGCAGTGGCTATTCGATCTCATGTGGCTAAATAGAACCCATGGCTATTACACCTCACTCATGCGTTTGACGTCATCAAAAAAATTGTTATCCCACCCATGTCATCTCTCTCTCTCTTTCTTCTTATGCTCCTATTAGCTATGCGTGGCCACAACTCAACACTTTGATTATTTCAGGGGGGGCCACGGAACCGGGGAGGTTCTATACCACTTTTGCCGGAAGAAAGGCTCAAGGCTGGGCTGAGAAGAAATAGTGTGACAGCTAGAAAGGGGACAATATTATGAAAAAGAGATAAAAACCATAAGCCTAGCGCAACTGTTGATCTGCTGTGGTTGTTGGAAGTAAGGGGTAGTGATGGAGGGGACGGATGGTAGGAGAAGCTATGAAAAAATCGGAACGGAGGGGGGGGGGGGGGGAGTCGGAGGGGAGGGAGTGGGAAAAGAAAAATGGAGGGGGGGAGGGGATCGGGGAGGCCGGGGGGAGGAGGGGGAGAGTATTGTAGCTTGTTGTCCGATGACCCAGTCCCAGAGTGGGGCCCATCAGACGTGGCGTCTGCAGCAGGAGGTTGTCCACTGATCTCCTCCCTGTCTCCCCCAGAATCCCCATGATCAAGCCCCGGCGGTTGACGGCCCCCTTCCCGCACTCTCTATCAAGTTATGCCCGAGCTACCTCCTTCCTGCCCGACCGTGATCGTAAACTGGCCATAAAAAAAAAAAAAAAAGAAAAAAAAAACAAAAAAAAAACGGACTAGGACACAGTTTATGGCACTAGTCGAGAATAATGGCTACTTTGTGCGCGTTGTCGGTTTTGGAAGATAGAGACCTTGAGTGGGTGGACGACGCCTCCGTGCCAGGCACAAGACGTTCAATGCTGCACTTGGTCGTCTCCAAATATATGGAAAGTGACGCCATTCGCGTGACAATGTTGGTTTTCTAGCGAAACTTTTTAGAATGTGTATTTTTTTTAACCATTCAGATCTGAAATTAAACTGACTCAGTTCCTTAACTGCCCTATGCCCTATCCCTTAACCAAAACCTTAACCGTTAAACTACACAACAGTATAAAACTTCACATAAAACTTCATTAAACGAGGCACAGAATCTTAACACAATTCAAAACCTCCTCGCTTGGTGGATACACCAACATATCCAAAAAACTACAATATGAGCATGACTAAAAAGGCAGATTTGCCGAAAACAAAATACAAAAACCTCTCAGCTGTGCAAAAGTTCAAACAAAAATGACAGGACAGTGAATTAGGCCGCGAGGCCTAATGTCCTAACTACTACCTGACCTGACCTGACCTGAAGAAGAGACCTTGAAAGTGGGTGCGAACGACCCTTCTCCGGCCCTGACGTCAAGCGCACGTTCAATGCTGCACTTGGTCATCTCCAAATATGGAAAGTGACGCGAGCCCATTCGCGTGATAAGATGTCGGTTTCAGCAAAACTTAGAAAAGAACGTGTACGGTCTTTTAACCCATTCAGTTCTGAAATTAAACTGACTCTAGCCCCAACCCTAACCCCCTATCCCTAACCCTAACCAAAACCTTAAACCGTTAAAACACACAACAGAATAAAACTTCACTAAAAATTCATTAAACGAGCACAGAATCTAACACAATTCAAAAACAATCCTTGGTGGATACACCAACATATCAAAACTACAATATATGAGCATGACTAAAAGGCAGATTTGCCGAAAACAAAATACAAAAACCTCTCAGCTGTGCAAAAAGTTCAAACAAAAATGACAGGACATAGTGAAGAGAGGCCGCGAGGCCTAAATGTCCTAACTACCTGACCTGACCTAAAAAAATGTTGAGTGTTCCGTGTTTGGAGATGACCAAGTGCAGTCTTGAACGCCTAGTGACCTGGGGTGGGTGGACGACGGGTGGACCAGCGCCTCCGCCTTACTTTAGTCTAGAACCATATCATCACATGAAAAGTTGTCATATGATTAGGACATATGGCTAGGAACATAAAATAGCGGGTTCAATACGAATTCTTAAATGTTCAGACAATTGTTGTGAACTTTTACACGATCTTGACAAGTGATAATGCTTATGCGCATTTTTTTTGTGAGGTCAAACAGCACGGATACACAAAACATACAGGCCCAACTTACTTTCCTTAAACTCAACTCACGGCCTTTCTTCTTGTCAAAATATATAGGCTTGTGTGTAGGGCCCTAGTCTCTCTACTTCTAAATAGGGGAAGACGGGGTAAAAGAGCGCATGGGCGGGTAAGAAGCCACACCCCAATTATCTCATGAAATAAAGAAACTTTCAGTCAAATTTGCCCCATGTGGACGAATGCTAAACATTAACGCTCGTCTAATGGGCAAAATGAGACTGAAAATTTGCTTCATTTCATGAGATAATTGGGGTGCCGGGCTTCTTACCCGCCCCATGCGCTTTTTACCCCGTCTTCCCCTACTACAAAAGGCAGTGGCTATTTCGACCTCATGTGGGCTAAATAGAACCCAAGGCTCAATTTCACCCCCCACTTATGTTACTTTGATTTTATCTATATTATTAACAAATAGGGGACTATTTCCTGGTGTTGCACTGCCTCGGGCATTGCCTCGCGCGCCGCTCCCGGCGCATCGTTCCCACCATCTTCATATCTACTAATGTCCCATATTATGTGTCTGTTCCAGACCGAGAGGACGTTAAACATATTTTCATCTCACTTATGCGTTTGACGTCATCACAAAATTGTTATCCCACTTATATGTCCTCTCAGTGGAAGGGCAGATATGGGTGCACACACATACACACACGACCTATAACTAATATGATGAGAGAGAGAGAGAGAGCAGAGAGAGCGAGAAGAGAGAGTCAGAGAGAGAGAGAGAGAGAGAGAGAGAGAGAGAGAGAGCATAAATGATGAGGATAGAGAGAGTAGAGAACAGAAGAAGAGAGAGAGAGAGAGAGGAGAGAGAGAGAGAGAGAGCATAAGACATAATACATGCTATGGACTACACACATAGGTTCATTTCATTATGAGATTTGGGAAGAAGGGGTATAAACCCAGAGCGAAATCAGCAGTGAAAACATGATGACAAAACTAACCAAGGAAAATCAGCAGATGGGTGTAGAAATCAAAATCGTCAGTTTTTCAGTCAACAGCACGCACGCCCCCTGTGACGAGGGAATGGGTTAAAAGGCTAAGTCTCTAGGGAAAGACTTTTAGTGTGTTAAATTTTCAAATAGAAACATTTGCCTTTAGCCCACTTCTCTAGGGTATGGGAGATGAGCAACTTTCCCGGCCCCTTTTCATCTAATAAATTTATATTTTTGCCCTGGGTTCTGGCTCGTATAGATTGTAAAGAAATACAAGTGGTTGATTTGCTCTAAATGGCAGACAGAGTAGAAGTAGGGTTTTTACATGAAAATTACAAGACTTCCACTCTCATCAGTCTGACCAAAGGGTTCAGAATTACGACTTGAAACACTTGCATTTTATTTATTTACTCACAAATCTGCCTAATATTATGCAGCAATAAGAATAAGCAGCTCAATGGCGCCAAATCAAAATATGAATGAAAAACAATGAAATCCAAATAAAGGATTTACAAGACTTTTGTGTTTCTAGAAGGTTAGGCCCCAAGTCGGAAGGGTCACTACTAGTATCCAGTGTCTTGGGTTCCAGTTATTGTTTTTTGCACTGTCTTAGGGACTTAGCTGTGTTGAAGTTCCTCCGTAGGGATCGGCGAGTGCTGGGGTGACTAGGCTTGCTCTTCAGGTATAGAGTAGTTCCCAGTAGTCGGGGGCTAAAGTGGATCCCACAGCGTCGCGGGATGGCACGGCTCAGGCATGGTCTCCTCGCGTCTCCTCGCCGAAATTACTTCTGCGGTGGCGGTGGCGTCCCTTTTGCGGCGGCTCCCCCATCTTGTGGGGCTTGTGAGTCAGGGATTATGCCTCCTGACCACGATGCCCTGCTAATAATCACAGGAGAAGGTGGGTGTAGATCTCTATGGCTTAGAGACTAAGGGGAGCTTCAGCCCAGCAGGGAATTAGTGGATCCCAACCGGCTAGAAGGCTGCCCCTTGTACAATAGCACTAAAGAACAAATAACCTGAATTTTCAGTTACCAAACTGAAATCAGTAAAACATAATAAAAGGGGTACTAGAATCAACTGGTATGATTCAGTAACAAGCTAGGATCAAAAATCTATGATCAAGCCAACAATTATCACTCTCAATCCAACACTTTGGAAAGGAATGTTATTATAAGTTGCAAGGCTGCAACCCAGAGGATTTCCCTACTAAAAATATACAAAAGGATTAGTAGGCATAGAATCCGGTTCTTGTACCAAAAGAGTTAAAGAAAAAAACAAAACACACAAATAATAAGTGCACATAATTAGAACAGCATGTTTACCAATTCTTTTTCAATAACATATCTATCTACCTTATTCATCATGGGAACATAGGATCTAGATCAAAAATAGAATGAAAAACAAAAACAAATCTCATGTCACATAGTTTACACAATTGCCTTCTTATTTACTCACGAGTTGGGCTAATAAGACTGGCAGGAACAGAGGTTGATTAGACGATGTTGCTTCAGCCAGGTTTTGGTAATCTTGTGAGCAAGAGAGTGTTTAGGCGGTTTGTCTCTTTTCTCCCACTATTCAAACCCCCGTTTAATTTTAAATACCCGAGGGCCTATGATTGGCTACTAGCCGTTGACAAGTCAGGAGAAGACACTATCATCACGCGGTGGTTATTACATCATCATCACATATCTAACATTGCTACAACCGCTTTTTGAACCTGTGACCCGTGTCAAAGCAACTTCAAAGGGCAGCGACTGTCCGTGTCACAAGCTAGACGCCCAGGGAAAAAACCGGGGATGAAACAGATAGCACCTATAATCATGCGAACTGTTTGATGTCTCCAAATTGCAATTAAAGTGGCGGCCCCGAAAAAAGAAAGGGGAGGGGGGGTGTTTTTAGTCCCAAGGGGGTGGGGGTGTATCGTTGAAAGGGAGAAAGCGGGCGTGCGTTCCATGTTACGTCACCGTGCCCCCCCCACACACACACACGACACACACACATACACACACGAACCTATTATAACTAAAAATAAGAGAGAGAGTTAGAGAGAGAGAAGAGAAGAGAGTAGAGAGAGAGAGAGAGAGTGAGAGAGAGATGAGAGAGAGAGAGAGAGAAGAGTTAGTAAGAGAGAGAGAGAGAGGGCTGGAGCAGGCTCGCCGACCTCCGGGGGGAGGCTTAGGGGGCTTTAGCCCCCACCCTTTTTAAAAAAAAAAAATTAATGTTGGGCTGTAGCAGGGCAGCTATATTTCCTTGGTCGAGTTATATACCTATAGCACTGCATCAGCACCACCAAGCACGATCAGTCGATATAAGTACTTAATGAAGTTTCAAAACATGTTTTCAATTGGGGGTGATGAACAGTAATGGCATTAGTCCTATCATTTCATGCCCAGATTGCACCAGATTACTTTTCGCTCCTTGGGATTTAAAACATTTACGCGGGGGGAGCATGCCCCCCGGACCCCCCTAAAAAAATTTAGGTCCAGCCCTGAGAGATTTTTATACCATCTCGTAGTGTGAAGGGCAAAGCAACACGACATTGTGACCCATATTCATTCAGGACCAGAACTACTATTTCAAGGGGTGCGGGGGCTAATTCATCGAAGGTGCCAAGTCACCAAGACCTACTAATGGGGGTCGAGCGGTGGGCGTGCTCCCCCCGGAAATGATGTTTTTAATCTGAGAAGAATAAATTTATAGTGCAATCTAACGCAATACTAGGGCAATGAAACAAAGGACTAATGACATTACTGTCATACCCCAATTGAAACATATGTTTTGCAACCATTAAGTACCTATCAACTGGTGCTGCTGAGCATGCTAGGCATAGTGGCCGCACGAAGGAAATGTACCTGCCGCTTCGGCGACATGAATGTGGTTGTTTTCTTGTTACTAGAAAAAGCGGAGGGGGCTAATCGCTCCGCCGCCCCCCCCCCCTTCTTTTTTTACATTATTTTTAGCGTATGGGCCTTTTTCCGCTCTTTCATCCTATTTGGTCTGTGTGGCTGACCGTAGTAAGATCATGTGGGACTTTGAGTTCCATTTCCGAGAGTGTTGCTACTTGATACAAAAATGTCTGGGTTTCTGCTGTGACCTAGTGTTTGGTGTACTGACACATTCATACTGTGCCTGAAGCTGGTGTATGTATATGCTGCAAAACTAGAATATGGGGCGTTTGTGTTCTTTATTTTCTTGTATCATTAGTGAATATTGTAAGCTATGTTCTAAGACTCAAGACTACAAATTATTATGCTGTGTTGTTGTTACATCGCGTGTCACACCACACACACACACACACACACACATCACACACACACACACATACACACACATCACACGTACACACACACACACACACACAACACCGTCACACCATATGACACACACACTTGAACAGAGTCAATGCAACTCTCTCTCTCTCTCTCTCTAACCTCTCAAAACTCGCTCTCAAAATCTCTATTCTCTCTCTCTCTCTTGTCTCTCTCTCTCCTCTCTCTCTCTCTCCTCTCTCTCTCTCTCTCTCTCGGCTCTAATCTCTCTCGTCTATCTCTGATTCTCTCTCTGCACCCCCCCCCCCCCAAATGAGAAAGAAAGAATAGGGACCTAAGTGAAATCCGTAAACTGAAGCAAAGACACTGAAAAGAACTCCTTTCAGTGTCTTTGACTGAAGTAAGCAACAACAAAAGAAGACAGTGGCTATTTACCCTCTAGTGCGAAAGTAGAATTCAGGCTATTTTCTCCTCACAGTCTCTGTCTCTCTTTTTGTGCTTTTCTGTTTGTCTTTCTCTCTCTCTCTATGTGATAGTATGTCTCTGCCTGTCTCTCTCTGTGTATCTGTTTCTCTGCTGGCTTCTGTCTCTATATATGTGTCTCTCTCTGCTTTGGCTTTCTCTCTCTCAGTCTCTCTCTCTCTCAGTGCGTCTCTCTCTTTCTCTATCTCTCTCATCTCTCTACTCTCTCTCTCTCTCTCATCTCTCTCTCTCTCTCTCTCATCTCTCTCTCTTCTCTCTCTCTCTCAACTCTCTCTCCTCTCTCTCTCTCTCTCTCCTGTTTAATCTCTGTCTCTCTATCTCTCTCTTTCTCTCTCTCTCTATGTCTCACACCTCTCTCTGTCTCATGTCTCTCATTGTCCTTGCACAATTGTCTAACCATCGGTCAGCAAACAATATGTTCAACCCCCTCCAGTCTGCCTATCGACCTGCTCACAGCACTGAAACGGCTCTGACTAAAGTTCTTAACGATCTCCTCTTAGCTCTTGACAATGGAAAAGTGTCAGTCTTGACTCTCCTAGATCTGTCGGCAGCATTTGATACAATAGATCACACCATTCTTCTCTCCCGGCTGGAATGTGTTTTTGGAATCCATTCTACAGTTTTACAGTGGTTCTCCTCATATCTAACAAGTCGCTTTCAGACTGTCTTGATCAACAACTGCAGTTCAGATCCGAAGTTAATTTCTTGTGGTGTACCTCAGGGATCTGTATTGGGACCAGTTCTCTTTGTCCTGTACACTGCTCCTCTCTCTGATGTTTTTGCTAGTCACTCTGTTATTGACCATTCCTTTGCTGATGATACCCAGCTTCAAAAATCGGCGGAACCTACCCAACTTGACAGCGCTATTCAGTCTATGGAATCCTGCCTTCATGATGTCAAATCCTGGATGACATACAACAAAATAAAACTTAATGATGACAAAACAGATGCTCTGATTGTTTCCTCTCAGCGTATATGTCTGCAACGATATCTCTTCCAGAAACTCTTACAGTTGGCAATGCTTGTGTTCAGTTTTCTAAGTCAGCAAAGAATCTCGGAGTTACCCTCGATTCAAATCTTACAATGCATAAACAGGTTATTAATCTCATACGTTCCATCAATTATGAGCTCAGACGAATCAGTGCTGTTCGACACTTTCTGTCTGTTGCAAGCCACGAAAACTCTTATTTCTGCCTTTATTCTTTCCCGCATTGACTTATTGCAACTCTCTTCTCTGTGGCTGTCCTCAGTATCTCCTGCAACGTGTTCAAAAACTGCAAAACAGTGCAGCACGCCTCACTCTCAAGATTCCAACGTTCTGATCATATAACACCTCATCTTCGTAACTTGCACTGGCTTCCAGTAGAGGCTAGAATCAAGTATAAAATAGCTTGCCTTTGTTTCGGTGCTGTTCACTCCTCTTCGGGGGTCCATGTGCTATCTCTCCGAACTAGTAACTGTCTACATTACCTGCTCGCTCCCTACGTTCTTCCTCTGACTGCTGTACACTCAAGGTTCCTCGGGTCCACACGAAATCGTTTGGTGAACGATCCTTCTACTATTTATCACCTCACTTATGGAATTCCCTCCCACAACATGTTCGCTCATCTGACTCTATTTCCGCCTTTCGCTCTGCCCTTAAAACTCACTTGTTTCGGACATATATTATGATTGATTAGTGTTTGTGAGTGTGTGTGTGTGTGTGTGTGTGTGTGTGTGTGTGTGTGTGTGTGTAGGGGGGGGGGGGGGGTCCGTTTTTTATTGCAGAAATCATTGTAAAAAAATGTATTTATAATTATTTTATTATTCGTATTTTGTATGTAGAATGTCTACGTCTTGTAAACTTTAAATGCTTGTAAATGAGGTAGAAGGGTATTTTTGTTTTTGCAAAATTTGTCTATTATATATAATTAGTCATGTAATTGATATGTCGATGGCAGTATGATTTTATTTCAAAGTTGCAGTATTGTATTCAAACTTGATTGGGAATGTGAATGTGGTCTCTATGTTTCTTCTTAGAATTTTCATGTTGTAACTATTTTACTCTTGTATGATTAATTGTGTGCGAGTGTGCGTGTGCGCATGCGTATGTGTGTGTGTGTGTGTTGTGTGTGTGTGTGTGTGTGTGTGTGTGTGTGTGTGTGTGTGTGTGTGTGTGTGTGTGTGTGTGTTGTGTGTGTGTGGTGTGTGTGTGTGTGTGTGTGAGTAAGGAAGATAAGAGAACGTTTGTGTTTACATCGTGCTTATTATTACTTTATTATTATTAATTATTTGTTTGCCTTTAAATTTAATGTTCTGTTATCTATGCAAAGCGCACTGAGCTCATGTGAGAAAGAGCGCTATATAAATTCCCAATATTATTATATTATTGTCTCTATGTGTTTCTCTCTCTCTCAGGCTCTTTGTATCTCTGTCTCTCTCTCTGTGTCTCTCTCTCTGTCTCTCTCTCTCTCTCTCTCTCACTCTTCTCTCTCTCTTTCTCTTCGTCCATCTCTTCTCTCCGTCTCTCTCTCTCTCTCTCTCGTCTCTTCTAAATCTCTCTCTCTCTCTCTCTCT
>CM065689.1:17121234-17168734 GCA_017654935.2 Phymorhynchus buccinoides | reverse complement strand
CTCTCGGCAAATTCCTGGCTCCTGTGCTTCTGAAACTCAACAGCACAGAGGAAGCTGTAAGAAAAAAGGTAAATTTAATTCTAAAAGATGTAAGTTTGCTACACAAGAATCATCAGCGAATGCTCACAGTTCTCATTTTCCTTGGAACCAGAACTGCACAATAAGTGTAACATATGCAAAAGGATATTAACCCTTTCACAGCTGATGTAGCATTTCTGCGTTACAATGATTTAACACCCATGTCACTAAAAAAGCTTTATGTTTGGTAAGAAAGGCAAACCCAGGGTCTGTTATCCAAAGTCCCTATTTTCTTTATTTTGGCCCTACTTTAGTCATGTCGCAGATAAATCCCCAGTATTGCACAGGTTTTTTTTCTACTCAGGAAAGTGTATATTAACAGATTTTTGTGTGTGCTTAAAAAATGTCTGGCAGTGAAAGGGTTAATCTCTATGCAAGGTCATAACTCAAGCTAACACTAGTAACAGTGGAGCAGACCCCAGGGCTCCCAATCGTCCTGCAAAACAAGGGGTCCCAGGGACTCCTTCACTTACAGTAAAGAGGGTCCTAGAGGCGGGATATAGGGTCCCAGTGGCATTGCGAATGCTAAAGAGAATTTTTCTAGTGCATCCCTGCACATACTTTTAGAGGGTCCTTTAGAATTTTAAGACTTCATAGACCCCCAAATGGGGGTCCCCGGGAGCCCTGAGACCCCTTACCTCTTTGCATAGAATTATACATTTTTGTTTGTGGTTACAAAATGTGATGGATGTTCGTGTTGTAAAGCTACTTTTAAGTAAGAAGTCAAACGCTTGGCTTTTGAAAACAAGCAACATTCAATCATTTAGGATTTAATTGTACAGGTGTGTGTTTGTTTCTGTGAACAAGTGCGGGTGTTCTATATTTTACTAGATGAATGTTTAGAAGAAAATCTTACTTTTAATATAACAATAATGTAATGTTTGTAAATAGTGTTGCTAAGGATTATGAATTTGTTTGACTAAAATTGATTCTCTCTCTCTCTCTCTCTCTCTCTCTCTCTCTCTCTCTCTCTCTCTCTCTCTCTCTCTCTCTCTCTCTCTCTCTCTCTCTCTCTCTCCAGCTCCCTCTCTCTCTCTCTCTCAGCTCCCTCCAGCTCCCTCCCCAGCTCCCTCTCTCTCTCTCTCTCTCTCTCTCTCTCTCTCTCTCTCTCTCTCTCTCTCTCTCTCTCTCTCTCTCTCTCTCTCTCTCTCTCTCTCTCTCTCTCTCTCTCTCTCTCTCTCTCTCTCTGTATGTGCGTGTGTGTATGTTATATTTATACTATATTGTATATGTTGTTTACAATAACTGTTCATGTTTTATCTTTGTGTGTGTCCGTGTTCGATAATGAGAGATGGAGCATTGGGGTGGTGGGTGGGTGACGGTGAGGGATAGGAATGTTTGTTCATATTTGTTTTTAATATATATATTCTTTAGTAAAAAAAATATGTAAAGCACTTAGAGCTTTGACGAATAAACGCTATAAAAAATGTACATAATAAATAAATAAATAAATAAATCATGCAATGCAGAGAGAAAGAAGAACCTTGTGATGGTTGAATGAACTGTTCTTTTAGTTTTAACTCACTCGGGACGAATGAGCTGGATCCGGCTCATGGCTGGCACAACTGTTTAGGATGAATGGCCCGGATCTGGCTCATCATAAGAGTTTTCAAGAAGTTTTGATTTCTGGCGTGTAACCAGCTTTCTAGTGCGACGTCATAACCTACTTTCTGTTTGCTTTGACCTTGTCTCTCTTGAAACCAACCAATCATTGCATAGTTTACATTCAGTTTTGGTTGTAGAGGGGGGTCAAAGATCGGAATGTGAACATTTTTCCTTCTTTCTATGTGTTAGCTGTTTTCGTCAATAGGAGACAAACGACGAAGGTATGGAATCTTAATATTTTACGATTGTTTAGTGCATGATTTTGCTAATCTTTTCTGAAAATATTGATGCCTAACTCTTCATATTTTGGTTTGGGTGACTGTTTTCCGAACCTAGTCAAATGCCCAGTCCCCACAGAACAAGGGGAAATCATTCAGCCAGTCCCGAGTGAGTTACGTTTTATTTTCAGGTGATGGAGCTTCTGGTGCATGTCAACAAGCGACTGAAGAGTCGCAGTAAGATCCTGCTGCCGGTGGAAGCCTTGCTGTCCCTGTTCCAGGATAAGGCAGCCACGCCTTTCGTCACCGTGAGCACCATTGACACTAACATTCTGCTTGTACAGTCAGTGGAACCCCCCTTGATATAAGACCTCCCATCATGAGACTCCCTCCCACAAAGAGACCTGCTTCTCTGAGACTTTGCCCTTCTTTGTGAGCATTAACCCTTTCACCGCCAGCCATATTTCAGCCAAAAATGTCCATTAAATTGACCTGGGTAGAGAACAAAATCCATCTGCAGTATTGGGGATTCTTCTGTGACATATATAAAATAAGGTCTGTCCTTACTTCCCCAAACTAAGACAATAGGGTCTTTGGATAATAGAGCCCAATTTGATGCCTTTTAGTGACATAGGTGTTAAATCGCTGTGGTGCTAAAATGCGACTTTGGCGGTGAAAGGGTTAAAATTACCTCCCTTATAAGACCTCATCAGGGCTCCCAGGGACCCCCATTTGGGGGTCTTTGAAGCACTAAAATTCTACAGGACCCTCTAAAAGAATGTGCAGGGGGTCCCAGGGCTGCACTAGAAAAATTCTTTTTTTAGCATTCACAATGCACTGGGACCCTCTATACTATGAGTGAAGGAGTCCCTGGGACCCCTTGTTTTGCGGGACATTTTGGAGCCCTGCTCATTTTGGATGATTTTTGAAGGTCTTTTAATGGAGGTTCCTCTGTAGTATATTGTACAGTCTGCTGTAATAGGGCGGATGGCTAAAAACCCATGGATCAATTGATTTATTTAACTCGTCTAGCGTCATGTATTGTTTTGCATGTTTGGTTGTCCGTTGCATCTCAACAATTGACAAGAGGGGAGTTACGATTTTTCGAGTGCGCATGTGTTGCTTTAACGGGAAAAAGTTCACTGACATAGAAGGCGCTGTAAAAATTGACAAACACATGGCACGGTACTTGGCAGTGAATGTCTTTCCATTTGGTGGAAGTGCAGAGCGATGGACTGCGCGAATGTATTCGCCCGTGGTGCTAGAAGAAGCTGCTGTAAAAATAGACAAACACATGGCATTGTACTTGGCAGTGAATGTTGCCACTTTCGATGTTGTGACTCACAGTAGACTGTACTGAACACGGCAATCGTTGCCTCTCTTCTCACGATTTTGTTCACTTTTAGGGCGCCCTCGTTTATTAGGCGCATAGGTCGAAATTGGAGAAAAAAATATCGCCTTATAGTCCGAAAAATACGGTAGTAGTAGTAGTAGACACTTTACGCACCACTCGCTTCGCGGGAGTTCTTCCCCGGTGGAGGTTTATTCTGGAGGTGTAAAGTGTGCCCAGGTACCTTCCTTGGGTGATGCTGATGAAGAAATAGGGGTTTCAAACTTGTAACCCTTTTCAATCTAAGCCTCAAGTCAAATGTCAAGGTCAGGTGGTTTTAAATATCTCATACTGCGTTGCTGAGGTCATGGTGATCAAGAATATAATTATGTGGGTGTAAACCCAACAGTGTCCAAACTATAGTGATTGCTAAAACAGAGTTAAAAAATGACGGTCAAGGTCATCTCGATAATCAATACTTTGCACCACATGTGACCTTGAAGCAGTCCACCAACCTATATCTTACAGGGTTTTTTCCGGGGGATCAAGTAACTGATTTCATTTTTACTCTTAAATTACATGTTTACTCCTTAGTTGTCTACTTAGAACAAACTAAGATTGTGTATTATGTAAACTTTTCTGGCCCTTAGTGTACTCAAGTTGACAAAATTTAACCATCCGTCTTGGGTGGGATCAGTGAATGACTGAATCAGAATGTTAACAGCTTTGATGGAAAAATACATGGTGCTTTGCATTTATTCTCAAAGGGAAAAGTAACAATATTGGTTCTATGTCTTTTCTTCTTTTTGGTAGTCGGGGTTCGCACTGTCCTTGAAGGTCTGTGGAAATTGTGAAATAGTTTGTGAAAAAGTCATTGATGCCTAAAATGTAATTGACTTCATAAAACTTGTTTTCTTTGCTTCCAGAATTAAGAAAGAAGCCATTTGATTTGGTTTATTTTCTGATATGCGTGGTTCGACGATCTAGTTCTGTCTAGCAGACATCCTCGATTTGTTGAGAGTTACTTCTCTTCGCTATATATGGGTCTTTTGGCTGCACAGGTGCAACTTAAATGATCGTGATCGAAGCAATCGTCATCAAATAGAAAAGAATTACAAAAAATTCAGTTTATAAACTTTATTGAGATTGTATGTGGTATGAGGTCTTTGAAAATAGGATAAAGGGTCTTTGAAAAGGTCTTTGAAAGTTTGTGGATTTTGATATGACAAATCTGTACAAACCCTTCTTGACCATACATTTTATATATAATCTTTTAATTGCTGGCCTTGTGTGATCTTGATAGAAACCAGACCTCATAGATCATAGATGATGGTGTGATGTTTTGTTGCAGAATTTCACCATTCTGTACATCAAGATGGGCTACCCTCGTATGAGCGTGGAGAAACAGGCCGAGCTGATCCCCCTGTTGATGGGATGTCTGGAGAGCAGGCCTGTCAACCATCAGGATTTGTGAGCAATTCAGATCTGTTTACCATCCTCTTTAGGGCATGATGCAGTTGACAGTGAGGCTTTATACTGAAAATTCTCCGCCCCGGACTCATGTACTGAATTGCATGCGCCACCAACATAAAATTATCACCCTTGCATGATGTGAAGAATCGGAATATAGACACTGAACATTCTCTGCATCTGATCATCTCTAAGTGGCACGCTCATTTCAGTTAACAAAATTCGCCAAGAAGTAGTATAATAAATCCCCGTTGAAAGCCTCTTTATGTCATCACAATTTTTACAGGGTGTAAAAAAATAAAATAAAAAAAAGTTTAAAAAAAAAATTCTTATAGCTGGCAAGAATATTACGTGTGTGACCTTTTTTCATTACCCTGCCACGTGAGCAGCCACACTGACTTTGAGAGGAATCCTTTTTGGTTATGATTGGAACTGATTTCAGTGTTGCCCCTCTAAATAATAATAGTAATAAAGAAAGCTTATATAGCGCACATTCCAGGCTAGCTGCTCATGCTACAAAAAATACATTTAGCCAAATCACATCAATGCCCATGCTCACGCGCACACAAGCACATACACTGATGAACACAACATATAATTTACGTATGCATGCACCCATACATACATACATACATACATATGTACGCATGTACGTACATACATACATACAGACAGACAGACAGACACATAGACACACACATGATTAAAAAAAGCTTTGTTTAGCTTTTTCCTTTATCGTCAATAAAGATCATTTTGACTTGACTTGACACACATACAAACACACATACACACACACACACACACACACACCTATGCCTACACACGCACGAGCACACACACACACGCACACCCTCTACAGTCTGTGGCCTGGACGACCCTTTTACTGCACTTTTCAGAGGATTGGACTTCAACCTACTCTGATCAGGGATGGGAACTGTCCGCCAAACAGCAAATGTCCGCCGAAATTACATTGCTTTCCTGCTAAAAAAAAAAGTCTGTCCGCCGAAACCCCCCCCCCCCCCCCCTCTAAATTTAGCTATTGTAATGCTGTTTTAGGGCTTCAGTTACCAAAACAGGTTCAGCATTACCTCCTGGACCTCTACTAGGGGCCTTCTGCGGGCCCCCAGACACCCGCTTTTCAGATTAAAAAAACACACCTTTTCCAATGCCCATGCCTGGTCTCATGCCAGAAGTTTATAAACAGGTTCACTGGGTGTTGTTTCAGACTGCTGCAGCTGATGGTACCGGCGCTGCAGCACGTGAAGATGCCTCGCACCATGGAGGAACGGAGGGAGAGGTTCCAGCTGGGGGACAAACCAGTGACCCGGCGCCTCCTGCTGGACTACATGATGGATCTCCTTCTCCTTCCATACAGGTTCCGTTTAAAAAAAAAAAAAATTTGTACCGGTGGTTCTGTTTTTTTGCAGAGCTGCTTCTTTCTTCCTCTGTGTTTTTTGTTGTTGTATGTTTTATTTGTCCTCTCCCTACAATGCCAGTCCCTAACCCATTCCTCCCCCTCCCCCCCGCGTCTTGACAAATCGTCAGGTAGGGTGGGTGCTTGTGTGTTATGGCTCACATGGCATTATCAGTGCGATTTCTGCGAACAATCGTTAAATTCTGGCCCTTTTCTTAAAAAATAATCTTTTATCTGTAATGTTTCCTATTTGCTTTTTTCCCCCCCATTATGTCAACAAGGGACTGAGAAATATGTTTTGCAGTATTTTGGAAAAAAAATCTTTTTGTGAATGTTTTGAACAATGAACAAGAAACACCCGAAGGTGCTGATGGGACCCAGAGATGCACTGGCCCCACCTGCCCTACCAGCACAAGAGCAGGCCTACACCAGCCATGGAAACCCGTACTATGTTATGCATGTGTATTTATTCTCTGTTTCCCCGCTACATCACATTAATGTTAGATACATTTCTTGTAACTTGCTGATGGACATTATCATTGCGGTCCTAATTTTAGATACATTTCTTGTGAATTGTTGATGCACATTATGATTACGGTCCTAATTTTAGATACATTTCTTGTGAATTGCTGATGGACATTATGATTACGGTCCTAATTTTGGATACATTTCTTGTAACTTGCTGATGGACATTATGATTACGGTCCTAATTTTGGATACATTTCTTGTAACTTGCTGATGGACATTATGATTATGGTCCTAATTTTGGATACATTTCTTGTAAATTGCTGATGGACATTATGATTACGGTCCTAATTTTGGATACATTTCTTGTAACTTGCTGATGGACATTATGATTACGGTCCTAATTTTGGATACATTTCTTGTAAATTGCTGATGGACATTATGATTACGGTCCTAATTTTGGATACATTTCTTGTAACTTGCTGATGGACATTATGATTACGGTCCTAATTTTGGATACATTTCTTGTAACTTGCTGATGGACATTATGATTACGGTCCTAATTTTGGATACATTTCTTGTAAATTGCTGATGGACATTATGATTACGGTCCTAATTTTGGATACATTTCTTGTAACTTGCTGATGGACATTATGATTACGGTCCTAATTTTGGATACATTTCTTGTAAATTGCTGATGGACATTATGATTACGGTCCTAATTTTGGATACATTTCTTGTAACTTGCTGATGGACATTATGATTACGGTCCTAATTTTGGATACATTTCTTGTAACTTGCTGATGGACATTATGATTACGGTCCTAATTTTGGATACATTTCTTGTAAATTGCTGATGGACATTATGATTACGGTCCTAATTTTGGATACATTTCTTGTAAATTGCTGATGGACATTATGATTACGGTCCTAATTTTGGATACATTTCTTGTAACTTGCTGATGGACATTATGATTACGGTCCTAATTTTGGATACATTTCTTGTAACTTGCATGATGGACATTACGGCCCTAATTTCTTAAAATGCAAACATTCTGCTTTTGTTCCATTCTCTCTTTCCCTAACCTTATAAAAAGTGCGACGTTTCTACAGAAATTGTTTTGCACATTCTGACCGTCCCATCTCGCTGTTGTTGCTGTTGTGCCGATTTTAGCTTCCACAACGTGGCGGCAGCTGAAGGAGGGGGCCCGCCCCCACCCAGCCCCCCTCCCCCGCCAGGCCTGAGCGAGAAAACCTTGAAGCGCGTGCTGGGGGAGTCGCCTCTGACCCCTGAGAACTTGGAGAAGGCCAAGCTGGGGGTCATCGGTTTCCTGAGCAGCGAGGTTTTTTCCGAGTCGGAGGTGGTGTGTCACTTTGTCATCGGCTCTTCTGACACTCGACACAGGTAAAAAGGATGTTGTTGCTTGGATTGGAAGTGAGAGGGGGGAGAGAGAGGGAGAGAGAGAGAGAGAGAGAGAGAGATGGAGGAGAGAGAGGGAGAGAGAGAGAGAGAGAGGAGAGAGAGAGAGAGAGAGAGAGGGAGGGAGGGAGAGAGAGGGAGGGAGGGAGAGAGAGAGGGAGGGAGAGAGAGAGGGAGGGAAGGAGAGAGAGAGGGAGGAGAGAGGAGAGAGAGGGAGGGAGGGAGGGAGGGAGGGAGAGTTTTTGCATTGCCTGATCTTCTCTGCCCCAGTCAGCATTTGAGAGGAGTTTTTGTCATTGATGACGTGACGACCTTAGCAGTAAAATGGAGATAAATCTCTTGATACTTTTTTTGTTTGTTTTTGAAAACACGCAGGAGGAATAATGTTTCCAAACTAGTTTACTGGGACGGTATTCACGTTGAGATAGCATGAGACTTAGCATGATGCTAACTTAGAAGCTCTTCCAATGTCCTATAGGATTTAATAGGACTTTTGGAAGAGCTTCTAAGTTAGCATCATGCTAAGTCTCATGCTATCTCGACATGAATACCGTCCCTGGACTCTGCAACTGTTCTTCATTTTCTTATGTTATTTTGTAGCTTGGAACTTTTGGATTGCATTTTTAGTAACTGTGAAAGGGGACATAATTACTGTATCCAGTGTCAGACCCTGTAAATAATATTAACATACAGTGGAACCTCCATTATAAGACCTTCAAAAATCATCCAGAATGAGGTCTTATAAGGGAGGGGTCTTATAAGGGAGGTAATTTTAATACTTACAAAGAAGGGCAATGCCTCAGAGAAGCAGGTCTTACATGGAAGGGAGTCTTATAATGGGAGGTCTTATAAGGGAGGTTCCACTGTATTGGACTTTTCAGTGTTCCTGGAAATGAAGTGATGTGGTTTTGTTTTCGTTTGCTTTGGAACTGAGTTGTGCACAGTTTTTCCGTTGTGTTGCAGCGTGGCTACATCAGCCGACTTGGAGTTGAAGAAAATCACAGGGTGAGTACGTAAGTCCTTTGTCTGATGTTCATGTGTTTTTATATTTCATTAATAGCTCTGCTGCTCTTTGTTCATTTTTATTGTTGCTGCTGTTGTAGCAGTGAAGTTAGAAAAGAATGTTTTTGATCCGAGCAAGGAAAATTATGATTTTTGGTGTTTCCTATGCATTCTTTCTCTCTTAGAAATGAGGCTTTTTATGTGTTATGTGCATTTTCTGAAGATTTGGTCAATGTACTGAATATCTTTGATAACTTTGCAGCTAGGATTTTCTTATTTTTATGTCACCACTTCATATTATGCAGGTTTCCTGGAATAGTAATTAGGTATTAGGTATGTTATAGTCACAGAGGCATCTCTGTGAAATTCGAGTTGCTCCCACCTGGAGTGCGCGTCGCAGCCAGAGGCGCGCCACCCAATTATTATTAGTTTTTTTGCATGCGATTTTTGTGCGACTGTTGAGGAAGGAAAGGGGGGGGGGGGGGGTACATTTTGACCAAAAGACAACTTTTTCATTGCCACTGGGTTTAACGCATGCTAAGTGCATGGGCACAGGGGACCTCGGTTTATCGTCTCATCCGAAAGACTCCACGTTCAGACCGTAAGGTCTAATGCAAAGTGAGAGGAAAAAAAACCTGTACCCAGGTTCGAACTCGGTGTTTACTTGACACGAGGCGAACGCGGTACCACTGTGCCACTCTAATCATCATAAACAAAGGGAGAAAAACTTAGTTCAAAGAACTAATGTAAACTACTAATGTGCAGCTACAGTGGTTATGAAGTAGCACATAATGGTAACTGTACCCCTTAAATGTCATGTTTAAGAATTAACCCTTTCGCCGCCAGCCATTTTTCAGCAACAAAATTCCATTAAACTTACCTGGGTTGGGAAAAAAGTCTGTCTGTAATATTGGGGATTCCTCTGTGACATATTTAAAGTAAGGCCTATCCTTACCTCCCAAAATTAAGAGAACAGGGTCTTTGGATAACAGACCCTGATTTGATGCCTTTTAGTGACATGGGTGTTAAATCATTGTGGTGCAAAAATGCGACGTTGGCGGTGAAAGGGTTAAAGCTTGTGTGACAAATTAGGTTATAATGGATCTACCCTGTACCCCAGAAGTTGTTAAGAATTTGACATCAGTATAGCTCAGAAATTAAATTGTAGAGACAACTGAAATTCCTATAATAATAATAATAATGACGAAAATTTATATAGCGCCCATCCTACTATGTAGGCTACAGGGCGCTTTACACAAAATTGAAATGGAATAAAAACATGAAACAAAAATCCAATAACATCAGTAGACAAAACAATACACATATCAATCAGCAACAACAACTGCTGTGACTACTACTACTACTACTACTACTACTACTACTACTACTACTACTACTAGGCCTAATACACGTATGCATTGTCACACAATTCACAAGCATGAAATAACAGCATAATATTCACAACAACATACACACAAAAACAACACACACACACCCAGCACGCATACACACACACACACACACACACATACACATGCATGCACGCACGCACACACACACACACCATGCATACATACTCATATAGGGGCCTACATGAACGCATCACACGCACACACACAAACACAAACATGCGCACGCACACATACACCACACACACACACGTGCACGCACGTACGCACACATACACACAGACACACACACACACGCGAGCGCACACACACACACACACTCACAGAACACGTGATGAAACACATACACATAACAAGATGCACATAACACATAAAAAGCATCATTTCTAATAGAGTGGCTGGCAATATTTCTAAGTTTTATGTACTCTGCAGCTGCAGTTTGAAGTAGTGTGTTTTCAGAGCAGACTTAGACGTTACAAAGCATTTGGCATGACGGAGGCTGAAAGGGAGTGAGTTCCAGAGTGTAGCAGCTGAAATTGAAAATACTCTGGAGCCGTGTTGTTTCCGATGGTAAGAAGGAATTTGAAAAATACGGTCATCAGAGGAAGAACGAAGGCTACGGGCAGGAACAAGAGGGCTTGGCAGATCTGCTATTGTCCACTTAGGTTAGAAACGTTAGGTTAGGTAGATCAAAGAATGAAATAGTGAGGCCAAGAGAGGAGATAATGAAATTGAACAAAGGGTGAATACTCTCTTTCTAATTAACTCCCCTCCACCAAAGTTGATTACGATACCAATCACCTAGCAGTGCGTGGGTCAGAACCAAAGTGAGACAAGCAAAGCATCATTCTCAAAAAAGAATGTGCCAAGTTCGCCTTTATGACCCTCCACCCATACAGTAACATATTCAAGGTTAGAAGGCTATTGCCACTCTTGGATAGATGTTGATTTGTTTGTATGTTGTCCTCTCCACCATTGTTGATGTGTACTGTGTGGGTGGAGGGTCATAAAGGCGAACTTGGCACATTCTTTTTTGAGAATGATGGTTTGTTTGTCTCACTTAGTTTGGTTCTGACCCACGCACTGCTTGGTGATTGGTATCGTGATCAACGTTAATGGAGGGGAGTTAATTAGAAAGAGAGTATTCACCCTTTGTTCAATTTAGGTTAGGTAGTAAGGTTCTTCTATTGTTGCCTTTATTATTTGTATGCATGTGTGTGTGTGTGTGTGCACGCGCATATGCGTGCATGTTTATGTGTGTGTTTTGTGCACGTGTACTAACTCTTCTTGCCTTGTACTCAATGTTCAGAACCGTGGATTGGAATTCAGCAGAGATTCTGAGCAAACTGTTCTCCATCTTCCAAGGAAATGTACCCGTGAAAGGCCAGGTAAAACATTTTCAAAGTTAAGACCTAGCAGAATTTGAACAAAGATGAGTTTGTGGTACAGACAAACCTCTATTTTAAGACTTCCAAAATGTCCGGAAAAATCGGTCGTAAATTGGAGGGGTCGTATGACGGAGGTTTTCACTGGCAGCCGTAGAAAGAAAAAGTTCAGCACAGTTCATACTCTCTTCTTCATGCACACATACAATGACATATTAAAACTGGATTTGGGTCTTTCCAACTCCATAGGATTGTGCAATCGATGTATTACAGTTTCACTTCTGTTAATCACCTCCACTCTCGTCCAAAGTCAGTGGTTTTCTTTTTCAAAGTCAGTGGGTTTCGTGCTTTTCCTACGCTTTCCGCCATCTTTTCTACAACAAGGGAAGCGACTCCGCTTTCAGGCCCTTGACCGTGGTTGTTTCCCTTTGCTCGAAGTCTATGCAGACGACAACAACGGTCGTAAAAACCAACAAAATGGCGGTCGTAAGTCGCGTTTTAGAGGAAGTCGTTTAAGAGAGGTCGTTTACATAGTAAAATGCATCCGTGCCAACAAATCCGGTCTCAAAGGAGAGGTGGTCGCTTAACAGAGGGTCGTAAAATAGGGGTTTGTCTGTAGTATTATATAATCCTTTGTTGACTGTAGGAGTTTGATTGTAAGAGAGATGATGACAGGAGGGGAACTTCGGAAGAAAAAACCTCACCGACTTGAAGGAACTGTATCTCTTACAAGCACTGTTGTTTTGTTTTGAACTTGCTGAAGTTTTTCCTGGTTTCACAAATGATCATTTTTTAAAATTTTCTGCTTTTCATAAAAATAAAAGTTTCGGTAAAGGTCGGTTAATTCCATTTTTTTGTTTTTGCCTTTCTTACCAAACATAAAGCTGTATTTTATGAACCTTTTCAGCTAATTATCTTTTTGGAATACTAACCCTAACCCCCCCCCCCCCCCCCCCCCCCTGTATAAGACGGAAAAACGCAATGAACCACGACTGTGACAAATGCTGCGGTGTACTGCAGTACATAGGGGGGGGGGGTCCTATTAGATAATGGCCTTTATCATGACTGCAATTAATTATTGAACAAAGATAATTAGCTGAAAATGTTCATAAAATACAGCTTCATGTTTGGTAAGAAAGGCAAAAACGGAAAAAAAATCACCGCCAACCATATTAACCATAGAAACAAAAAGGGGGTGGTGGCACATCTTGACCTTTACCAAAGTTTCTATTCCCAAAACAAAATGGTCTTTGAATAAGTGTCACTTTATAGTTTATTTGGTAGCTTTTTAACCCTTTCGCTGCCAGCCATTTTTCAAAAACAAAATACCATTAAACTTGTCTTGGTACAGATTTAAAAAAAAAATCTGAAATATTGGGAATTCTTCTGTGACATTAGGCCTATCCTTACCTCCCAAAATGAAGAAAATGTGGTCTTTGGATAACAGGCCCTGATTTGATGCCTTTTAGTGACATTGGTGTCAAACCTTTATGGTGCATAAATGCGACATTGGCGGTGCAAGGGTTAATCTCTTCTTATGAACCATTTTATTTGGCTTTTTAAACTCTTCTTATGAACCAGTTTATTTGATGTCTTTTCAAACTGTTTTCATGAAAGAAAGTAGATATTTGATATTTTCTCTCTCTGTGTGATTATGGGTTGTGCAGGCCCCAGTCAAAGCGGAAGAGAGACGTTCTGCGGTGTGCACCAGGATTCGGCTGAAGATTTTCCCCGTGTTTCTGCGTGCCAGAGAGGCTGTCAACATGTTCCCCTCCTGCATTCAGGTCAGTCCTGATTCTTGGCAACAGATTTTCCCTGTGTTTCTGCGTGCCAGAGAGGCTGTCAACATGTTCTCCTCCTGCATTCAGGTCAGTCCTGATCCTTGGCAACAGATTTTCCCCGTGTTTCTGCGTGCCAGAGAGACTGTCAACATGTTTCCCTCTTGTATCCAAGTCAGTCCCAAGATGTGCTATAAATCATCATGCTTATTGGCTTGAAACATCATTGTTTATCTCTTTGCAGTCTTGAAAAAGAAATTAAAAAATCTATCTTGTTCTGAGATATCCAAAGACTTTTTAGAGCAATTAAAAAAATAATGATGCCAGCAATGATTTGGATGATAATTTTAGTCCAATCTTTTGACAGAAAGTGAAGACCAATTCCAAGGTTCTCTTAGTATTTTAACCCTTTCGCTGCCAACGTCACATTTTTGCACCTCAATGATTTAACACCCATGTCATTAAAAACCTTGAACTCAGGGTCTGTTATCCAATTATTTTTGTGTTCTTGATTTTGGGAGTTAAGGATAGGCCTTTAAAAAAAAGAAAAAAAAAGTAAAGAAATCCCCAATATTTCAGACAAAATCTTTTCTTTACCTTATGTAAGTTTACTGGATAATTTTGGTTAAGAAATGGCTGGCGGCGAAAGGGTTAACTCTGTTGTACAGCAGGTGGTGTTTGACTCTGGCACCAACCCCAACGCCAAGCTTCGCTCCATGGCTGGCGGCGAAAGGGTTAACTCTGTTGTACAACAGTCGTTTGTGTGTGATTGCAGGTGGTGTTTGACTGTCTGTTTGGCACCAACCCCAACGCCAAGCTTCGCTCCATGGCTGGCGGTGAAAGGGTTAACTCCGTTGTACAACAGTCGTTTGTGTGTGATTGCAGGTGGTGTTTGACTGTCTGTTTGGCACCAACCCCAATGCTAAGCTTCGCTCCATGGCTGGCGGCGAAAGGGTTAACTCCGTTGTACAACAGTCGTTTGTGTGTGATTGCAGGTGGTGTTTGACTGTCTGTTTGGCACCAACCCCAATGCTAAGCTTCGCTCCATGGCTGGCGGTGAAAGGGTTAACTCCGTTGTACAACAGTCGTTTGTGTGTGATTGCAGGTGGTGTTTGACTGTCTGTTTGGCACCAACCCCAATGCTAAGCTTCGCTCCATGGCTGGCGGCGAAAGGGTTAACTCCGTTGTACAACAGTCGTTTGTGTGTGATTGCAGGTGGTGTTTGACTGTCTGTTTGGCACCAACCCCAATGCTAAGCTTCGCTCCATGGCTGGCGGCGAAAGGGTTAACTCCGTTGTACAACAGTCGTTTGTGTGTGATTGCAGGTGGTGTTTGACTGCCTGTTTGGCACCAACCCCAACGCCAAGCTTCGCTCCATGGCTGGCGGCGAAAGGGTTAACTCCGTTGTACAACAGTCGTTTGTGTGTGATTGCAGGTGGTGTTTGACTGTCTGTTTGGCACCAACCCCAACGCCAAGCTTCGCTCCATGGCTGGCGGCGAAAGGGTTAACTCCGTTGTACAACAGTCGTTTGTGTGTGATTGCAGGTGGTGTTTGACTGTCTGTTTGGCACCAACCCCAACGCTAAGCTTCGCTCCATGGCTGGCGGCGAAAGGGTTAACTCAGTTGTACAACAGTCGTTTGTGTGTGATTGCAGGTGGTGTTTGACTGTCTGTTTGGCACCAACCCCAACGCCAAGCTTCGCTCCATGGCTGGCGGCGAAAGGGTTAACTCCGTTGTACAACAGTCGTTTGTGTGTGATTGCAGGTGGTGTTTGACTGTCTGTTTGGCACCAACCCCAACGCCAAGCTTCGCTCCATGGCTGGCGGTGAAAGGGTTAACTCTGTTGTACAACAGTCGTTTGTGTGTGATTGCAGGTGGTGTTTGACTGCCTGTTTGGCACCAACCCCAACGCCAAGCTTCGCTCCATGGCTGGCGGCGAAAGGGTTAACTCCGTTGTACAACAGTCGTTTGTGTGTGATTGCAGGTGGTGTTTGACTGTCTGTTTGGCACCAACCCCAACGCCAAGCTTCGCTCCATGGCTGGCGGTGAAAGGGTTAACTCCGTTGTACAACAGTCGTTTGTGTGTGATTGCAGGTGGTGTTTGACTGCCTGTTTGGCACCAACCCCAACGCCAAGCTTCGCTCCATGGCTGGCGGTGAAAGGGTTAACTCTGTTGTACAACAGTCGTTTGTGTGTGATTGCAGGTGGTGTTTGACTGTCTGTTTGGCACCAACCCCAACGCCAAGCTTCGCTCCATGGCTGTGCAGTTTGTGCACCACATGTGTCTCAAGTGAGTTTGTTAACGCCTTAATGCACAGGATTTTGGTGTGTGTGTAGCTCTGTGTGTGTGTGTGTGTGTGTGTGTGTGTGTGTGTGTGTGTGTGTATTCTTCGTGGTTCAATAATCTTTGCATTTGATAACCTTATGTGAATGTGATCGTTTGATGTTTATTGTAGTTTTTGTTGTTTATACATGGCAGTTTGTATCATCCAAACGATAAGCAGACCACACGTGGACACACACACACACACACACACACACACACACACACACACACACACGTGTGCATGTGCACGCACGTACGCTCGCACGGTGCACACATACTTTTATGCTGGTCTTAGAAACATGAGATTCGAAGTGTGTTATGAGAATGTTATATGAATAGCTGGAGTTAGAAACTTGTAGAACTGATTTGAAATGTAGTTCTAAGAAAAAGACAATTCAACACCCATCTAAATAACCATTTCAGATTTTGTTTCCTGTTTCCAAGTAAAGCAACCCACACACCCATGCAACCATGAACCACAGACTTGAAATGTGTGACCTATTATTCCTTTCGCCCCCAGGCATTTTTCAGCCCCAAAAAACCCCCCATTAAACTTTTTTTTAAAATCTGCAATATTGCGAATACCTCTGTGACATATATAACATTAGGCCTGTGCTTACCTCCCAAAATTAAGAAAATAGGGTCTTTGGATAGCAGGTCCTGATTTGAAGACTTTTAGTGACATGGGTGTTGAACCACTGTGGTGCTAAAATGCAACGTTGGCGGTGAAAGGGGTAAGCAGTCGGTGACAACGGTCGTGGTTCTCTGTTGACAGTTGTGAGGACGCCAAATTCGCCATGTTCGACGCTGTTCTTCTGGGAGGGATGGTCAAGGTGATTGGTGAGGCCAAGGAGGTAAGAGTCCCCCCCCCCCCCCCTCCTCCTCCCTTTTTTTTTAATACTTTTTATTGGTGTAATGTCCTGTTCTTTCATTTCTCCGCTTGGTGTGTTGGCATCAGCAGACGTAATCAGCAGTTGCCCGGGTTTTTGTCATAAACTTAAGGAGGCCCACGACACAGCTCTCCTTTTGATTGCCTTGCCAGCAATGATGGAGAAAAAAAACCCTGCCCAATGCTGACACTTTTTTGATCACCTGTAGTTTTCTGAATCTTAAATTTGGGGTTGGCAATAGTTGTGTGAGCCATTGCTTCAAAAGCAGTGAAATGAATGCATTGAAGTTTGTGAAGATGGTGGCACAGACGCCTGCAGAAAGTACTGTGCCATATTATATGGACTGATAAGGCAATACTGTTTCTTCCCCCCCCCCCACCCCCCCCACTGAGACACCTGCATCTTATTATATGACTAACAATCAGGCATGAAAGAATTCCGCGTTTTGCGGAAAATCTGCGGACATTTTTCAAAACTTCCGCGTAAAGGACCGATCTTGCCGTATTCTTATATCTACAAGTCTCTATTTGGCGAACTGGTTAACCGGAAGTCGCTTTAGCTCACTCGCTTCAATTGTGCGAAGGAAGGCGAAATGAGTAGCTCCTGCTGAACAAAAGTAGCGATGTTAGCTGTGTGGAAGGCTATTTGTGCCGACCAAATTTTCGGACCCCCTCCTTGCTGAATAAAACTTGTGACGTGAGGTAGGTGAAAAGGTGGTTTGAAAAAAAAAAATTGGAACGTTGTGCACGCGCACCCCCCCCCCCCCCCCCCCCCCCCCCCCCCTCTCCCCCCTCAACAAAACATTGGATGTTAGGTGAAAATCCGGGTGGAAGGATTTTTCTCGGCTGAAAAGAATCTCATTCTTTGATGCTTGAAAGATGTTTGTGCTTGAAAAAAAATGTTTGGGGAACGTTCGCCCCCCCCGCTTAACAAAACTTCCGACGTCAGGTGGAAATCCGGGTGGAAGGATTTCTCGGACTAAATTTTTTCATCTTTTTTGATCTTCATCCAGTTTCATGCCTGAACAATATACAATGGAACCTCCCTAACATTCCCTCTAAGATGTGAGTTGAAAATTTTTCACTTGATTTTCCCCCCTTTGTATCCGAATTTCTGAGTGTCAATCTCTCTGTTAAGACTTTTTGGAGGCTGATTTTTTTAAGATCTTAACCCTTTCACCGCCAATGTCGCATTTATGCACCTTAATGGTCGCCCATGTTACTAAAAGGCATAAGATCAGGGTCTGTTATCCAAAGACCCTATTTACTTAACCCTTTCACCGCCAGCCTTTTTCCAGCAAAAAATACCATTAAACTTGACTGGGTAGAGAAAAAAAAAGTATCTGCAATATTGGGAATTCCTCTGTGACATGCATAACATTAGGCCTATCATTACCTCCCAAAAATAAGAAAATAGGGTCTTTGGATAACAGGCCCTGATGTCATGCCTTTTAGTGACACGGGTGTTGAACCATTGCGGTGCTAAAATGCGACATTGGCGGTGAAAGGGTTAATTTTGGGAGGTAAGGATGGGCCTAATGTTATATATGAGGAATTAGCAATATTGCGGGGGGGGGGTGTTCTGTACCCAGCTAAGTTTAATGGTATTTTTGGGCTGAAAAATGGCTGGCGGCGAAGGATTAACAGGGAGGTGGTTCCACTGTTGTTAGAAACTGAAAATAATATCAGAATTTTGTATAAAAAGTGGTTGGTGCGCTTTATAATATGACGTCTTATGGCTGGTACCCACGTGTCGTCATATCCGGCCACAAGGAGCGCCATATTATGGGAGACCGCCATCTTAGTCACTAACTTTGTTTGAAAAATGCCAGATCGATGCTGCGTATTTGGCTGTTCCAATTCGAAACTTATCTAAACTGTATTTATAACATCTGGATGTTTTCTTTACACGTTTAGATAACATTTTCACTTTGTTTACACACAAATAAGGACTAAGATGGCGACACTTCCGTTGGAAGGGTCGAGATGCGCACGCAGGTGGGTTGGAGCCATAGTCCGTAAAATACGGTATCTGTGAAAATATTACACGAATTGGTCAAACTGTTTTTGTTTCGAAGCTCGTTTAAAAAAAAAAGTGGTCATTTCTTCTTCTTCTTCTGCGTTTCCAGGCCATATGGCCATAATGGGTAAGGTACGCATGTGTCCGTTTTTCAATTTTCAGTGGTCTCCCCGCTGCTTACAGCCAAAACATTCCGATTTCGGAGGAGCTCAAAATAGCCTCACTATTTCATCATTTATTATTTGGAAGATTTTTTTGAAAAAAGGCAGGAGAATGGGCCAACAAGTCAGAAAGATAGTAGATGCTACAAAGCAAAGAGAAAAAGGCTGAGTCAAAGAGAGTGGCAGATTAGAGGAGGTTACAAGCACAGAACTTCCAGAAGATGGGGGAACTATTTTTACGAAAGACCCCCCCCCCCCCCCCCTCCACCGGTATCCTCGCAGGGAAAAAGCGGTCATTAATTTTTGCTGGTGTTGGCGATGGTATTTTCAGCCAAGAGGTGGGGGAAGGTGGCGCCGTATGGTTGCCAGGTTACAGGCAAGTGGTGCATGACTGCCGCCCCCGCACACCCTGCCATGTGCGCCCGCCCGTAGCCTACGCTTCCCCAGATGCCATTGCCCTGTCATATTGTCATTTTCCTCATCGAGCTATCATTTCTCTTGTCCTTAGAAACCGGGGATGTGCAACCTCTTCCATGTACAAGTCTTCTCCTTTGCCCTTCTTGCCCTGCCATTCTTTATAGCTGTAAACTACACGAGCTGTTGAGTGATTTACCAGTAAATGAAACGTACAGGCAGTTACTGATCTATGGATTTGAATGGTCTAGTACTTGTTGCTTTTTGTTTCTACATGGATGAAGTTTTAGGCGACTGCTCTTGGAGTGGTTTGACAATCCAAACGAATAGTCCAGACCTGTTTACTCTACTCTTTTTGAGTAGTATTCTACTCAAATTTGGACCTCTACTACTCTTCAAAACTGAAAATAATGCTCTTTAATTCTTGATTACTACTCGTTTTCAGTGAACATTATTTGATGGTTTAATGAATAAAACTAGGCATTTCGCACCCAAACTACTCATTTCAGCTATCCAGACTACTCAAGACTTGTGTAGGGGGTAAACAGGTCTGATAGTCCTTTTGAATAATCAGTCAGTCTGCGCCTACATTTTCTGTATTTTTGCTCTTTTCACAAATTAAAGTGCGATGAAGCCGAAATAAGAACAAGCAAAGATTGGTTTGTTGTGTTAACCCTTTCACCGCCAATGTCGATTTTTGCACCACAATGATTGAACACCTATGTCATTAAAACTGTTGAAATCAGGATCTACTATTCAATGATATTATGTTCCTAAATGTGGGTAGTAAGGATTGACCCTATTCTAAATGTGTCGCAAAGAAATCCCACAATATTGCAGACGAAATCTTTTCTGCAGCTATGTAAGTTTAATGGAATTTTTTTGGTTCAAAGATGGCTGGCGGTGAAAGGGTTAAAACATTTACATTTAGTGACTTATGCAATATTATTGTATGTTTTACAGCTTTCACGTTGGATCAGCCAGATAAATCAGATAGCTTCAGGGTTGTTGTTTGCTGTCAGCCATCGGCGATTCGCCGAAAATGACAAAAAATGTCCTAAAAGTCAACCGTCATGTCGGCCCAGTGGGCCGAAGGTTTGATTACCAAATCGGCACGAGTATGTCCGTTTTTGGTGAACAACGAAGTGTATCCGGTTTTTTTATGAACAACGAAGTGAAACAAAGTTTGCTTGCACCGCGTGTGACCGAGATCAAAAAGCTAACTTTGTCGCGTCATGATTTTGCTAGCACAAGGCCAATTGCCTCGTGAGAGTTGCTTCCCTTGCTGCTTATGGCGGACGTTTGCCACACCGTAGTGTGAGTCTGTGTGATCTTGTCGTCCTTTAGCGTCAGTGTTTGACTGGTTTTTGATTGAAATGCCTCCCAAAAAGAAGACAAAACTTATAAGCGGGCAGTCGCTACTTTCGTTTGGGGGATCAGTTAACAAGCAAGCAGAGATCGACAGCACCTGTGACTGAGTGAGAGGGCCTAAAATTGTTGAAATTGGCCTAAGGTTTTGTGGCTGTTTAGGCCAAATGGCCTAAAGTGAAAATTTCTAGCACCATCTCTGTAGCTTTCTCGTGCCTGGGGATAAAACTTGTTTACTATGGAATAAGAGCATGCAGTGCACATTCCATTTAACCGGTGAACATGGACACTTTCTCTTTGACAGCTCATGTGGTGGAATCTTCAACAGGAATGAACATGATCTCATCCCTTCTCCCCATTTTCCCCTCCTGAAGCATTACACTGTAGAAGTTTGACATGCTTAGTGTTCACCAGAAAAATTGTACTGTCCTTAGAAGCATTGCCGAGTTTCATATTACCTGAACCGCCTTGACCAGAATTTGAAAACATCTCATTATTTTATATTTAGTTTTTCTTCTCCTGCCCCATATTTTTTGTTGGAATCTGTTTTTGTTGTTGTTTTTATTACGCAGATTGAGGGTCTGTGCAGTGCGTTTCCTGCACTATTTTTTTTTTCTTTCAGTTTTGCTTGTCATTTAAAAAAAAAAATTCTTGTTGAAAGTGGTTTTATATACGATGTAGGTGTGTGCATTACTGTGGAACATTATTCATTGGGGAGGATTACGATGTGTTCTCATGATGCAGTTGTCAAGCATACCTGCTAGCAACTAAAAAAAACTTCTTTTTTTTCTTCTCTGTGTCATTTTCCATTTCCCCTTGTGGAAAATTAGGCTGACTTTATAACGCCTATGCTTTTGTGGATCATGTCTTTTTTGTTTTGTTTAGCTAGTTTTTAGTGACCTGTGCTTAATTTTATGAAGTTCTACTAAAGCTTAAGTGGGAAACTAAACGTCGTTACGTTCTAAATTTACTTTCTAAATTAAGTAAACCGATTTACTTACTTCAGAAAGTAACAACGTTTAGTTTCCTACTTAACCCTTTCACCGCCAATGTCGCATTTTAGCACCACAATGATTTAACACCCATGTCACGAAAAGGCCTCAAACCAGGTTCTGTTATCCAAAGACCCTATTTTCATAATCTTGGGAGGCAAGGATAGGCCTTACTTTATACATGTCACAGAGGGAGGCAAGGATAGGCCTTACTTTATACATGTCACAGAGGGAGGTAAGGCTAGGCCTTACTTTATACATGTCACAGAGGGAGGTAAGGGTAGGCCTTACTCTATACATGTCACAGAGGAATCCCCACTATTGCAGATAATTTCTTTTCTCTACCCAGGTAAGTTCAATGGACATTTTTTGCTGAAAAATGGCTGGCGGCGAAAGGGAGAGCTTCATAAAATTAAGCACAGGACCTGCTGTAGCCTTGTCATCAATTCTGTCTTGGCTTGCAATAGACCAGACTGTGGAATCTTGTTCTAAAACGTCATCAGCTTAAGCTAAGGTAAAAAAACCAAAAGCTTGTGGTTTTTAGCTTCTTGGAGGATTGACTGACAGTGACAGCCAATGTTAAGGACTGACTGACTTATAAGTAAAAGTACTTTTCATTTATTTATGTTGTGTTTCGTCTTTTTTATTTTTTTATAAAGAATTCGTGAAGTTTTGTATTCTACATCGAAGTCTTTTTTTATCTATGACTTTGGTAAAAAAAAAAATCTAAAAAAATCAGCGAATGCATGAATACCATTATTCTAATAATTGACATAACAGTAAAACTATCTTTTTTAAAGATAAGGCACAAAATAGACCCTTTTGAGCTGATACTCTGTGGTACAGGAAAACTGAATCTGATATAATCGACTTGACTTTTTGTTGATATGTGTATGGGGAAAATACAGTGGAACCTCCCTTATAAGACCTTCAAAAATCAACCAAAATGAGGTCTTATAAGGGAGGGGTCATATAAGAGAGGTAATTTTAATACTTACAAAGAAGGGCAATGTCTCCAAAAAGTAGGTCTTATGTGGGAGGGAGTCTTACAATGGGAGGTCTTATAAGGGAGGTTCCACTGTATGCAGCAGAAGCAGCCAGATGGTGTTTGCCTTCCTTAGTTGAACATGTACCGCCATTTTCGGACTATAAGGCAATATTTTGTTCTCCAATTTCGACCTATGCGCCTAATAAACGAGGGCGCCCTCTTAGTGAACAAAATCGTGAGAAGAGAGGCAACGATTGCCGTGTTCAGTTCAGGCTACTGTGAGTCAGACATCGACAGTGACCACGAGTCGCTGATGCGACGAATACTCACGTTAAAATGATGAAAAATCCCTATTATCGTCCGAGATACCGTCCAACAGATGCCATAGCCCTTCATTGGATGTAAAAAGCATCGTTGTAGAGCTTAAAAAGCCATAATTCTATCAGTCTTCGCGAAGAATTGTCCAAACACAGCAACAGGAAGCAGCACAAACGGAAGTTTGATCATTTGAAAGGGGAACCAACTCTAGTTTATGACAGCAGTAATGGCGGTCGGCAAGCGTTTACTGGACACATACAGGCTTCAAAGTTTGACTTTCTTTTGTGAGGTGCCTTATCAACAAGGGTGCATTTTGCTTTGCTTTTTTGAGATTTTTCTTGAAAATTGCCCTGTTCGCCTAATGATCCGAAAAATATGATACTGTAAAAATGGTGTTCTAGGAAAATAATTATTTTGTTGACTGCATTTTAGGATTTTGGTTTAACCCTTTCCCCGCCGATGTTACATTTCTGCACCACACTGATTTAAACCCATGTCACAAAAAGGCGTTAAATTAGGATCTGTTACCCAAATGAGCTTAAGTTGAACAAGACATTACTTTGGGGAGATAAGGAAAGGCCTTATTTGATACATGCCACCCCCCGTGGGGATACTAGGGTATGTGTGTGTGGGGGGTCTTCCGTACAAATAGTTCCCCCACCTTCAGGATGTTCTGTGCTTGTAACTTCCTCTAATCTCTCTCTCTCTTTGACTCTGCCTTTTTCCTTGCTTTGCGTTGTCTACAATATTTCTGATTTGTTTGCCCATTCTCCTGCCTTTAAAAAAATTCTTACATATTGTTTTCTCCTTCAAGCTCCTCCGAAATCGGAATGTGTCGGCTGAATGCAGCGAGGAGACCAGTGAAAACTGGAAAACTGACACATACGTACCCATTGTGGCCTTATGGCTTGGGAACACAGAAGAAGAAGAAGATAAGGGGATTCACAGAATTGCAGATGTCAACTTTTCTTTACTCAAGTAAATTTAACAAAACATTCTGGCTGAAAAATGGCAGTCTGCGAAAGGGCTAAGCCCTGATATGTTTTGAAATAAAGGTTTATATTTGAATTGTGCTTAAAAAAACATCTGCTCAATTTACTTATTGATGTTATTTCAGACAAGAACAAGACAAGAACGTACACATTCATTCGATCATCATCTAATTAATGTGAAAAGTTACAGAGAGAAAGCTCTTTGAAACAAGTGAGTTTTTATTTGGGTTTTGAAAGCGGGAAGTGCTGAATTGTGACGGAGGTGAACAGGCAAGGAGTTCCAAAACTAAAACTGCGTTGTCCGAAAGACTTTAACCCTTTCAACGCTAGCCATTCTTCAGCCAAAATTTACCATTTAACTTACCTGGGTAGAGAAAAGATTTTGTCTGGAATACTGGGGATTCCTCTGTGACATGCCTAAAATAGGGCCTACCCTTACCTCCAAAAATAAAGAACATGAGGTCACTGGATACCAGACCCTCATTTGATGCCTTTTAGTGACATGGGTGTTGAATAATTGTGGTGCCAAGAGGCGACAGTGGCGATGAAAGGGTTAAATTCACTTTAGGAGCTTTCAACAGTTTGGCATGGGAAGATTGGAGTGAGCGAGAAGGAGTGTAAGTTAGATTGGTTTTTGCAGGACCCCAAGCTTCGAAGCCTAGCCTATGTAGCTGTTGGGAAGATAGCGCGGCGCTCCCCTCATCGTGTGGCCAAAGACATCGCCCTTATCCAGCGCTTCTTTGAGGCCATGTGTCAGGTGGGTTCTTCTTCTTCTTCCAATATAGGTGGACAAAAACAAGCAAACACTTGGGTGGTGTAATTTTGACTAGGAAATAATTTAATTGCACAATACTTCGGGTCACAGACCCTTCAAAGGTGCAAAAATATAGTTGTCAAAGTCAGTTCTGACCATTATTACAACTGAAAATGGCGAAGAGGTTGAAGAGAGAGAAAAACACAAGAAAAGAAGAAAAACTAAACCAAAAGAGAGAGAGGGAGAGAGAGAGAGAGAGGGAGAGAGAGAGAGAGTTTTGGTGGGTAGACAACCAGACAACCGGCCAGACTGGGACCGTTCAGCGGAACCCAGCCATGATGCCGGCCCAACCACTGCCTACCCTAGGGTCTGAAGCTTTTAGTGCTCTGCCAACAGCCTCCTGAAGAAGGCCTTGGCAGAAGGGGCCTGAACAGTTTCTGGAAGCAGGGCGTTCCATTCTCTGATGGCACGGGGGAAGGAGGAGGAGCTGCGCTGCTGGGTGCGGCAGGGGATCCTGCTGAACTGATCTCATGATTGAGGGCTCTTGGGTTTCATGATTGAGGGCTCTCAGTTAATGAGTTGCTCTGGTGTCTCTATGAGAGATAACTCTCCTGTCTTGTTCTATCTTCCTCTGATCTAATAGGAGGATTATTATGTTGTTGTTTTTAGCCCCACGTGAGTGCAAGAGAGACAGTTGTTGAGAAAGATATAGCAAGCTTGTCGTTGCTTACCGTACGCTTTCTAATGCGCTACCTTGTGAAAAAGTGAGAAACCCACCTGAAGTGGCCATTGTTAGAAATGAGTGCAATTTAGATGTGCAAAGCAGGCTGTGAATTTCACTCCAATTAAATATTTTTTCTGAAGTATTGCACGGTAAATGTTCAGTTAGGCAAAAATTACATTCTGTTTCGCATGACTAAATTCAGTTGAACAGTCTAGAGAGGGCTGATGAGTAAGTGACTGCTTTAAGAAATAGGTGATATGATATTGAGGAAAAGATGCAACAACAACAAAAATAAGGAAAAAAGAATGATGTGTGAGTGTGTGTGTGTGTGTGCATGCATGCACACACATGCTTGAGTGAATGAGAGAGTGATAGGAGAAAAACAGGGAGGAGATGAGAGAGCAAAGAAGCCAATATGTGTGTGTGTGCGTGCGCGCGCGCGCGCGCGCGTGTGTGTGTGTGTGTGTGCGTGTGCGCGCGTGTGTGTGTGTACAAAGAGTAAGTGAATGACTTGGAGAGAGAGAGAGGCTTGTATGTTTTGGAATGTGTGTGTCCGTGTCTACATGGCTCTGTGATAGATAAAAAGAGAAAGATTTCCATAAGAAAAGAGATAAAATTGATTCTGTATGTGGTCACTGTATCGTCCAGGAGGACACGGAGACTCGGCTGGCCGTGCAGGAAGCCCTGTCCATGATGTCCAGCTCCTTCCAGCAGATCGACCACACCAACCTGCAGCTTCTGGAGGCCCTGCTCATGCAGAACGTCGACAAGGTCAGACCCCCACCCGTCGTTAACCTCACCCAATTGTTGCCCTGCATTTTCAGCGTTTAGAGCAGTTTATCGACAAGGTCAGACCCCCACCCTTCTTAACCTCACCCAATTGTTGCTCTGCATTGTCTGCCTTTAGAGCAGTTTATCGACAAGGTCAGACCCCCACCATCTTTACCTCACCCAATTGTTGCTCTGCATTGTCTGCCTATAGAGCAGTTTATCGACAAGGTCAGACCCCCACCATCGTTACCTCACCCAATTGTTGCCCTGCATTGTCTGCCTTTAGAGCAGTTTATCGACACAGTCAGACCCCCACCATCGTTACCTCACCCAATTGTTGCCTTGCATTGTCAGCCTTTAGAGCAGTTTATCGACAAGGTCAGACCCCCACCATCGTTACCTCACCCAATTGTTGCCCTGCATTGTCTGCCTTTAGAGCAGTTTATCGACACAGTCAGACCCCCACCATCGTTACCTCACCCAATTGTTGCCTTGCATTGTCAGCCTTTAGAGCAGTTTATCGACAAGGTCAGACCCCCACCATCGTTACCTCACCCAATTATTGCCCTGCATTGTCTGCCTATAGAGCAGTTTATCGACAAGGTCAGACCCCCACCATCGTTACCTCACCCAATTATTGCCCTGCATTGTCAGCCTTTAGAGCAGTTTATCGACACGGTCAGACCCCCACCATCGTTACCTCACCCAATTGTTGCCTTGCATTGTCAGCCTTTAGAGCAGTTTATCGACAAGGTCAGACCCCCACCATCGTTACCTCACCCAATTGTTGCCCTGCATTTTCTGCCTATAGAGCAGTTCTAGTCTGCCCATCATCCCCCACTTTTTGTTTTCTTTCTTTTTAACTTTGGGTTGCCAGCCACTTTTTGAATTCTGTGACGATTAGGGTCTGGAGAAGAGCTGGAGAAGACGGCACTGTTTGTCACTGGAGCTGCTTTGGTCGTGTAGTAGCATGCGTACGCCAGAAGAAGATGAAGAAAACCTCCCGGAGCTCAGCGACGGAAGTCGATGGTGACGAAAGGGGAGAGAGCATGACAAAGGTGCAAGGCTCTATAACGCTTGAGCCAGTACAATGGCGGGTTTAAAAAAAAAGAAAAAAAGTGAAATCAAGAAGGGGAATTTTACTTCTTTTGGTCAGCAAAATAAGAGAACTGATCGAAAGGTTTTGTCTGAATTCAGGGGAAAGGATCCTTGTACTTGAATGTCAAGTTGGAGTGTATATACACTGTGCATGATGTGCTCACTGGGTTTATGATACCCCGCAAAGGGTCTCCGGATATGTACCGGATAACTCCACTAAGAATCTCTCTGACACATCAAGATTTATAAGCTTCCAAGACAGACTTAATCTGCTGCTACAGTGAGATATGGGTGCCGCTCAACTTGAAAAAAAAAAAATCCTGCTTTACAGCTACAAATATTTCTTTGTCACCTTGTCTTTGAGGAGGGGGTTGCCAGGTCTCTAGGCTGTTGAAAGAAAGTTTGGGTCATCACATGCACCCCTGTAAAGAAGCTGTGTGTTAGATTCGCTCCGCTTGGACTGCTGGTCTCGGATTCTGCAACCTGAACGTGCGGAGGTGTGGCTGCGAAATCGGAATGAGCGGCGTGGGAGCAACGCCACTGTACGGCCCAGAAGATGGGACAGAAAAAAAAAGATTTTTTTTTTATACATATAAAGAGATTTGTGTGTGTGTTCTTTGCTGGCAGGTGGAGCCCCAAGCTCGTGTGGTGGCGGTGCAGTATGCGGCAGCAGTGTTCCCTTCCAACCACGTGCCGTCCAGATACATTCTCATGCTGGGAGCGGGGGATGTGTGAGTAGCCCATGTCATTTTGGTACTTTTAACCCTTTCACCGCGAGCCATTTTCAGCCAAAAATTACCATTAAACTTAAACTGGGAAGAGAAACAAAATTATCTGCAATATTGGGAATTCCTCTGTGACATGCATAACATTAGGCCTATCCTTACCTCCCAAAATTAAGAAAATAGGGTCTTTGGATAACAGGCGCTGATTTGATGCCTTTTAGTGACATGGGTGGTAAACCATTGTGGTGCATAAATGCGACATTGGCGGTGAAAGGGTTAATACGTGATTTTAGTCTGTTGCAAATTTACTACGCTTTATTACATTGTTCTTGAAGTGTGCTGCTTCCCTGTGGGGAAACCAGGGGGTCTCGTATGAATAGTTCCCCTGCCTTCTCGAAGTCCTGCGCTGGCAGCTTCTTCCATGGGTGAAAGTAGTTCAGGAGTGCTCCTGAAATCAGGCTTGGAAACAGCTGATGGAAAGAGTTTTCAGGATTGGCCATCTTGTGTGTGTATGCATTCTGTGTATGTGTGTGTGTGTGTGTGTGTGTGTGTGTGTGTGTGTGTGTGTGTGTGTGTGTGAGAGAGAGATACAGAGAAAGAGAGAGAAAAAGATAGAGAGAGAGAGTTTGATTAATCTGATCTAAACATGTTTTGTCTCAGCTGATATGGGTTTGGGCTTGGTTTGAAACTGAAAATGTAGAGACGCTGAAAACATTTCAGAAGAGCATGGTAGTCTTTCATTTCCAGACTGCGCCATGTATTATAACTGATAATGATATACAGTCGACCCCCTCTTTTAAGACCTTCAAAAAATCGCGAAAAATCGGTCGTAAAAGAGGGGGGTCTTAAATCAGGGGTGACCAAAACAATGCACTCAGTGACTCACTACACCGTATATGACGCACAGCACATGCATACACTAAAACTAAAACATGCTTTCTCCGTCATTCTTGAATGAAACATCGCGGTCTAGCTAATATACGAAAACGGGCGAAAACAGAAAGTGTGCTCGACGGCCCGTGTTGCACTCGCACACAAACTACACATAACAACAGTACAGACATAATTTTCGCCTTTTTACGCTCTGGCAGTTCATTTTCAATCAGTTTGCACACACAGAACTTTTACCGCGCATACAACTCGGCTGACAAAATGGCGCCTCACACACGGCAGATACGAAACCACGGCAAACGCTAATGCGCCAGCTTCTTTCATTTATCGGATTTTGTGAGTTGTTTGCATTCAGTGAGTGTTTCAGTGCACACACTAACGCCAATTTATCAGTTTGATAACGGAAAGGAGCTGCTTTTCAACTTATTTTTTGTAAAGTGAGACCATTCACTGAGTTCCAACTTATGGAGTGTGACCGATCACCTAGTTTCAACTTGGGAGTTGACTTCGCATTTAGGCCTATGTGTGCACAGATTTCGTAAAGATCGACACGATCGCGACTGTTTCAGTTCAAACTTTGATCATAAACTGCTCAGTGATGACACATGTGCATAAAAGTGGTGACATTTAGTGGTCAGATCGTGATATCGCTGATTAAATTCTTCAATTTCGGCATGAGAACGGTTCGTTTTTACCGAGATTGACCTAACAACAGTGGTACCCCAGCTGTGCGTCGGCTGACAGGCTCGAACTGAGGCCGAGAAGGATAGATATACGTTTTTGCGACTGATAATTGTCAGAATGTGTTGCATCGGTCGTAAAATCAACAAGATTTATGGTCGTAAAACACGTTAGAGGGGGGGTCGTAAATGAGGAGGCAAGTTTAGAAGAAAAACCATCCGTCATTCATATTTCAGTCGTAAAAGAGGGGAGGTAATAAATCAGAGGGCCGTTCGTGAGGGGGTCGACTGTAGTAAGAAATTACAATAACACATTCAAAGTGTTGTATAAAATGTGGGAGGTTCGCCTTATAAATCTGACGCTCCTTGTAGTCAGTTAAATAGTGTATCTTCTATTTAACCCTTTCATCGCCACTGTCGCCTCTTGGCACCACAATGATTTAACACCCATGTCACTGAAAGGGCATCACATGAGGGTCTGGTATCCAATGACCTTATGTTCTTCATTTTGGGAGGTAATGACAGGCCCTATTTTATGCATGTCACAGAGGAATCCCCAACATTGCACACAAAATCTTTTCTCTACCCAGGTAAGTTGAATGGTAAGTTTTGGCTGAGGAATGGCTAGCGTTGAAAGGGTTAAAACATTTTCTTCTTGTTTTTGTCCATCAGAAAGGACGACATTCGTCTGGAGTCGGTGAAGGCGCTGAGAGGCGCCGCCAACGCCGAAGACCCCGGGGACAGGTCCCCGAAAAAAGACGGCGCCAACCTGCCTGACTTTGTCAGCATGATCACCTTCATCAAGGAAAAGGTACAGAGGTTCAGGCTTTATAATGATAATAATAATAATAATGAACATTTATATAGCGCTTTACTCCCTTTGCAGGGAGATCAAAGCGCTTTACACAGAGAATAAAACACAAATAAGTTAACATTATACACATAAGACTCACTACAACCAAAATTTGAAGTGCTGAATTTGTTACCATTTTTACATTAGTTGTCCATCCAAGTGCATGCTTCTTGTTGTTGCTGGGTTGCATGTTTGATTTCCTCTGTACACTGATGCATTGTCTGATTAAAGAATCTTGAATCTCTTGAATCTTGAAATTATACGGTAGTTTTACTACCGTATTTTACAGACTACAAGGCCATACTTTTTCCCTCAACTGAAACCCCTGTGCCTTAAAATGTGTTGCGCCTAGTGTACGACTGAAATCTGATCAAACAAAGTTGTGAATATATCGTGCCTATTAAGATCGATTATCAGGCCGAAATCGTGAATGAAGCCACGGATGACAAATTCAAAGTCAAAGGGGTGGGTGGGTTTCAAGCAGGATATGACGTCATAGCCTCGTTTTCGACAGTAACCGTCGTAACAATCATGGTGGAAAAGTATGTTGCTGCTCAAGGCGAGCAAAACTGGTTGTAGAAATCTACTCCTTGTTTATCAATTCCGACTTTTCCCTGGCTCTCTGACACAGACGATTCGTAAAAGTGCTTCATCATATGGATATCTGGATAGCGGCGTGAGTGTAACTTCTGTCGTTCTGAAGATTGTTTTGACAGAACTAGGTTAAATACGGCCTCCTTTGTTTGAGTCGATCTCAGGTTTTCGATCTATTTTTTTTGCTTTTGTTTGATCATTGTGCATGCGACTTAGCCCTTTCAACGTTAGCCATTCCTCAACCAAAATTTACTATTAAACTTACCCGGGTAGAGAAAAGATTTTGTCTGCAATACTGGGGATTCCTCTGCGGCGTGCATAAAATAGAGCCTATCCTTACACCTCCCAAAATTAGGATCATAAGGTCACTGGATACCAGACCCTCTATTGATGCATTTTAGTGACATGGATGTTAAATCATTGTGGTGCCAAGAGGCGACAGTGGCGATGAAAGGGTTAAGATACGTTGCGCCTTGTGTATGTTTAAATTCGCATTTTTAGTTAAATTCAGGGGGTGCGCCCGATGATTAGAAAGGCCTTGTAGTCTGAAAATACTGTAATGTTTGTGGTGTGTGTGTGTGTTGTGCAGGCTGCGCTGAGGGAGAAGAGTCAGCACAAGTACATGGTGGGCAACGTGGTGATGCCCTTCAACCCCCTCACCTACACTGAGGTGAGATCCACCACGCACCACACGTAGAAAGCTTGAGCCTGTCTCTGACTTTGGCCTGGAAGTTGGTGAATCTTTATGTTGGTTTCGTTTCTCTCTGTTTCCCTTGCTTGAGAGAGGAATACGCAAGAAAAATAAGAAACGGAGCAGCCTGACAACATTTGTTTGTGTGTCTTCTTCTTCGATCGCTCAGACGGTTCCCTGTCAATTATGAGCGCAGATGCGTCATGCTGCCGTTATGCGCCTAACTAAGAAATAGGCCCAGCAAGTCCGACTTCGGCTGGGGGAAATGTTTTTGAAAGTGTTTCGTGAAAAAAGGCAGGAGAATGGACCGGTAAGGCAGAAAGATAGTAGATGACAGTAAGCAAAGGGAAAAGGCAGAGTCAAAGAGAATGACAGATTAGACGAAGTTACAAGCATATAACTTCCAGAAGGTGGGGGAACTATTTATGCAAAAGACCCCCCGGTATCCCCTTGGGTTTTTTTGTGAGTGTGGCCTACACGTTTTTTTCGTGCCACAATAAAACTAAGTAATCCAGCAATTTTTGTTTCTAAGGACTTTGGTTGCTATGCACTCTTTCTATTCTATGCCCCAGGGCCTGTATTCACGTTGAGATAGCATGAGACTTAGCATGATGCTAACTTAGTCTAAGTCTCATGCTATCTCAACGTGAATACAGGCCCAGGTTTGTATGCCTTCGCTCCCAATGTTCTCTGCCGTGCTTCTCACCCTTTTCTTAAGCTCCCTGCCATATTTTTTTCCTTTTCTACCTTTGTCGCTTCTTTCTGTTCACATTTGATGTAATGAAGAAGTTTTGAACTTTTGCCCTCGAACAAAATAATGTACTACGGTCAACTCACGCATAGCTTTCACCAGACGTCCGTCCGGCTTCGTCAGTGCTTAGCACACTGAATGGAGACTTGGAGTTCAGTCAACGCGCCAATGAGATGAACTCACAACGTGCGACTGACTAATGGAGTTGTAGACTGCTGGCAAGATGTGTCTGCCCCTGTCCCTGTTTCACGTGGGTTTGGTGGCCGCGATGTGGATGGCCTCCTTTACTTCCTGGCATAACCAGTTCGTCTCACGTTCCAGCACCGAAGCGCTGTCTTCAAAGAAGTCGTGCTTTGCCCGGTCAAGATGATCGCCAACCGGGGACGACTCCCGTCGGTGCTCCCCCAGTCTCTTCTTCCCAGGTCTTTCTGTTTCTCCCACATAGAGCTCTTTGGTGTTGAGTTGGCTACAGTTGTCACAGTCTGTGCAGCTTCGTGACAATGCAGCACTGGACTGGTCTATTTGATGTATATTGCAGATTGGGGCTGTATACCTGCATGGTCCATAATGCATGCCATTTTTCTGTTTCTCTCGTTTTCTACCTCCTAGCCCTTTTTTCTCTTTATTCCTTAGGTGATCTACTTCATGCGATGTGTGTGCAGATTGTGCTGTACCTGCGGATGTGCCTGGCTCAGAACGTGGGCCTGTCGCCCACCCCCCTATGTTTCTGTTACCTTCTCGAGGTGATCGATCTACTTTGTTTGATCTGTGCCTGGCCCAGAACGCAGGCCTGTCGCCCACCCCCCTCCCTGTGTTTCTGTTACTTTCTGGAGGTGATCTACTTTGTTTGATCTGTGCCTAGCCCAGAACGCGGGCCTGTCGCCCACCTCCCTCTCTATGTTTCTGTTACTTTCTGGAGGTGATCTACTTCGTGCAATGTGTGTGCGGATTGTGCTTTACCTTTGGATGTGCCTGGCCCAGAATGCGGGCCTGTCGCCCACCTCCCTGTGTTAACTTTCTCGTGGTGATCTACTTCATGCGATGTGTGTGCAGATTGTGCTGTACCTGCGGATGTGCCTGGCCCAGATTGCGGGCCTGTCGCCCACCCCCCTCCCTGTGTTTCTGTTAACTTTCTGGAGGTGATCTACTTTGTTTAATCTGTGCCTGGCTCAGAACGCTGGCCTGTCGCCCACCCCCCTCCCTGTGTTTCTGTTAACTTTCCCGAGGTGATCTACCTCGTGCGGTGTGTGTGCAGGTTGTGCTGTACCTGCGGATGTGCCTGGCCCAGAACGCGGGCCTGTCGCCCACCCCCCAGCTGTCGGAGCTGCAGGAACAGGCTCCTGCGGTGGGGGGCTACATGTCCAAACTCCTCGCCGAGCACCCTGCCGACGACGGCCCTGTCCACACCTATGTGTCCATGCTGAGGCAGCTCCTCACCGCTATTTCAGGTTAGCTTAGGTGCATTATAGTCACAGAGGTGTCTGTGAAATTCGGGTTGCTCCCACCTGGAGAGCGCGTCGCAGCCAGAGGCGCACCACCCTTTTTTTTTTTTTTTTTTTGCATGCGATTTTTGTGTGACTGATGAAGAAGGAAGGGAGGGGTATACATTTTGACCAAATGACAACTTTTTCGTTGCCACTGGGTTTAGCGGGTGCTAAGTGCATGAGCACACAGGACCTCGGTTTATCGTCTCATCCAAAAGACTCCACGTTCAGACCGCAAGGCCTAGTGCAAAGTGAGAGGAAAAATCCCCTGTACCCAGGTTCGAACTCGGGTTTGCTTGACACGAAGCGAACGCGCTACCACTGTGCCACTCTACACTAGGGAGGGAAAATGGGATCCATTTTGCTCAATGAATGAATGAGTCGCAGTGATGCACTGTGGACTGAAAAGTGATGGGACAAACTGTCCTGAGACAAGAGAAATCAACAGGACAATGTCCTGGTTCTTGCAGAAGTCAATAAGACAAAGCATGCCAGTGTTAAAAATTGAATCACAAACATTTGTCCCTGACAGGGGGGAAACACAATATGACATTTTAAATTCTAATAGGTCAGTAGCGTATGACCAGGGCTTCAGGACATCACAGGAGTTGTGGGGATTTTTGATGAGTGTAAGGGGGGTACATTGTGGTGTATGACCTTGATGCATGCTTTTTTGTTGTTGTTGTGTCCTGCATTGCATTGACGCTAATTCAGGGGTGCATATATGGGTGTGCCTGAAGCCTGAATTCAGGCAATGTGATGCAGGCTCAGGCAGTGGTCTGCCTGAAGACAGGGCCCTTCTCATGCTCTTTGTGCTCTTACATTGACCGTTATAGCAAGGGTTATGATGGGAAGTTCAGGCAATTTGATGCAGGTTCAGGCAGTGGTCTGCCTGAAGACAGGGCCCTTCTCATGCTCTTTGTGCTCTTACATTGACCATTATAGCAAGGGTTATGATGGGAAGTTCAGGCAAACGCTTTGGTCACCACATGCACCCATGCGCCATTTACAGTAACAGGCTAGTTAAAAAAGGTGAATAATTTTTAGTTACTCATCTAAAACGATTAATTGACTTTTAATTCGCTGTACTCTTAGGCTCCTTGGAATTAAGTTAAGGTTTGCATTGCCCTTTCAGCTACAGAAACCATGTCGCGAGTACAAGCTGTGTAATACAAACCTTACCATAACCAAGCTGTGTAATACAAGCCTTGCTTTCCGCCACTTTGAACAGCCCCTACCATCCTACCTCTCAAGTGCTCTCCAAACTTACACTCCTTCTCACTCACTCCGATCTTCCCATGTCAAACAGTTGAAAGTTCCTAAAGTGAATTTAAAGTCTTTTGGACAACGCAGTTTTAGTTTTTGCGCCCCCACTGTCTGGAACTCCTTGCCTGTTCACCTCCGTCACAATTCAGCACTTCCCGCTTTCAAAACCCAAATGAAAACTCACTTGTTTCAAAGAGCTTTCTCTCTCTAACTTTTCACATTAATTAGATGATGATTGAATGAATGTGTATATTAGCCCAATTGCGTGTGAATCAGTGAATGTGAGCGCCTTGAGTTTAATTCTAAAGAAAGGCGCTATATAAATACTATGTATTATTATTATTATTATTATAAAGATACATTACTGTTAGTTTCCAAGTAATTGAATTTTAAGTACGTCACATGTTGTGTCTTTCTAGTCTTTCTGTAAGTGTATGCACACTTCTTTGTGTGAGTGTGTGGTTGCATGTGCGTGAGTGCTTTGCGCACGCTGCGAACATGCTTTTGTACGTGTAAGAATGTTATCCCTTTCATGGAACGAATGTAAGAAATAAGAAATACCCTTGGTCTTGATTTGGGTCATACTTATCATCATTGTCTTGTATTCGATTTTGGAAGCACCTTGCAAGCTAGAATAATTAATTTAGCAGGAAAACAAGCTGCTCTTCAAAAATATTTTTGAAAGATAGAGATCCTCACTCTCAGAACTTTGAATATAACATTGTGATTGTTTATCTCAATAACGTTTTTTTTCTCTTCAAAACCACCATCGTCATTACCAACTAACACTAACCACCATCTTCACACGTTCTATGAAGTGTCTTGGACCTTGAGAAAGGAGGGTCACGGTAAGGATATTTGACTAACTGTGGGGAAATAGTTGACAGAGTATATAGTATGATGGTTATTATTCATGTTTATCTGTGTGCACATTTATTTATATATATTTATGATTTTTTTCTTCTTTACTTCCTCCTCTTTCTTTCCTTTTTTCTTTCTTCATTCCTTTCTTTATTTGTCTCATTCTGTCTTTCTGTCTGTCTCTTTGTCATATAGGCTGGAAAGCAGAAAAGGCAACAAATGTCACTAAAGAAACCAAAAATGCATTTCTTTGGTGCGCTGTCATTTATAGAATTTGTCCTATTTTTGTTTGTACTGAATTTCATTTTAATCCTTGCCGCCAATGTCGCAGTTTTGCACCACAATGGTTTAACACCCAAGTCACTAAAAAGCTTCAAACCAGGGCCCTATTTTCGTAATTTTGGGAAGTAAGGATAGGCCTAATGTTATACATGTTACAGAGGAATTTGCAATATTGCGGATCTTTTTTCCTCTCTATCCAGGTAAGTTTAATGGTATTTTGTGGATGAAAAATGGCTGGCGGCGAAAGGGTTAATACAGTGGACTCGGGAATTACAGCTAACATGAATTTCTCTGAACAAACATTTTCTTTTGATTACATTGCATTTATTGCATTGACTTTACGAACAGGACGAAGAAGAACCACAACATGACATTTCCAAAAACTTTTGAATGTTCCTATAATGGCCTTGTTTTTGTATTGATGTTGATTAGTGTTTTGTGGAAGACTACAACCAAGACTTGGTCTTGGTGCTGCAGCTGAAAGGATAACTGCCCTTTGAGGATTTTCCCCCAAGGCCGAGATAGTGGGGATGTACTTTGGGCAAGGCATCTCTACTCTAAATAAATTTTGATAATACAGCGCTCTTTCTCACATGAGCTCTGTGCGCTTTACATTGATAAAAAGAGCATTCGAAGGCAAACAAGTAATAGAATTAGAAAGTTTAAATAAATGCAAAGCTTGCACGCTACATTCTCTTTCTTCTTCCTACGCACGCACGCACGCACCCACTGACACACACACACACACGCATGCACGCGCGCACGCACGCACACACATACGTACACACACACACACACTCACAATTATACAATAGTAAAAGAATTGCAGTATGAAAATTCTAAAAAAGGAAAAAAGCCCATCCCACCGGAATAGCAGCTACCCCCTGTGCTATATCTGGCAGTCGTAGTCCAATATGACAGACAGACTGGCCACACATGCACATACATTGATTAGTGTTAGGGCCTGTGCGCATCATATGCACACAAATTCCGTACAAAACCCCATCTCCAATCGGCCCATAAAATCTGGAAATAAGAAGTGTAAGGGGGTATCACCGTGTGCACATATAAGCGTAAATCTGTCCGCATATCCTATCCGCTTACTTTTTGTTGTTGTTTCTTTGTTTTACTTTACTTGCAGGTGAGATATGCGCATTAATTTACTCGTATATCGTATGCACATGCCCTGACGCTTCATGTTATTCAGCGATCCCAATCGTCCCGCAAAACAAGGGGTCCCAGGGACTCCTTCACTTACAGTACAGAGGGTCCTAGAGGCGGGATAGAGAGTCCCAGTGGCATTGTAAATGCTAAAAATATTTTTTTTAGTGTATCCCTGGGACCCCCTGCACATTCTTATAGAGGGTCCTTTGGAATTTTAGTGCTTCATAGACCCCCAAAATGGGGGTCCCTGGGAGCCCTGCTATTATTGTAGTTTGTGGTTGATGCTGTTCAGGTCAGGAGGCCATGTACTGTCTGCTGGAGGTGGTGGCCATGGCTCCCAAACAACTGGCGCCCCACTTCCTCAAACATCTGGACTGGCTGAAGGTGGGTACCTACTTGTTTTAGCATTTGAGTAGGAGTAGTTGTGTTCGACCATGTTAGCCCTCTTCTCCGTTTTTTGCACTGGCTTCCTGTCGCAGACAGAATTGAGTATAAATTAAACACCCTTTGCTATAAATCTATCCATAAAGCTGCTCCATCTTACCCCTGTGACAATATTTCCATTTATACGCCAGCTTGCACGCTACATTCAGTTCCAGATCCTTAGGTATAAGCTTTCAACTGTTGGTCGGCGCTCTTTTGCTGTCTCAGGACCGACATCTTGGAACAAACTTCCTCTTTCCCTCCGTCAGCGACCGACCCTCTCTGCTTTCAAATCTAACTTCAAAACCCACTTGTTTCCCCGTCATTGAGGCTCCGCTCTCTTTCTCTTCCCTCTCTTGCCTTTAGGTCTGTTTCTGCTGTATACCATTTATGTCATGCGTGTGTGTTCGCTTTGTATTGCATTTTCGTTTGAATGCGTTATGAATGCTAACGTGTGCGCGCGCTTTGATTTGATTTATGTCAGGATTCAGCGCCGTACAAATACTGTATGTTGTTTTTGTTGTTGTTATTTGGAGGAGGAGGGAAAGTGAGCCAGACAAATAATTGACTAAATATTACCAGGTAAAGCATGAAAATTTTGCTCAATTCTGACAGAGGAGTTAATTTGGATGAAAATATAATTATTAGAATCAGCCATCAGGGATGGGAATTGTCCGCCAAACAGCAAATTTCCGCCTAACTGACATTGATTTTCCGCCAAAAAAAGGTCTGTCCGCCGAAAAAAATTAAACAAAAATAACTAAATGTAGCCATTGTAATGCTGTTTTAGGGCTTCAATTAAAAAAAAAAAAGCTTCAGTGTTTCCCCATGGACCCTACTAGCGGCCTTCTGCGGCCCCACAGACCCCCCCGCTTTTCACCTTTTTTTTTACTTTTCTAATTCCCATGCCTGATCCATTCTTTTCAGAAACCCTGATTTGTTTGTTCAGTCAAACCTCTTTTAAGACTTCTAAAAAGTCAGGGGAAAAAAAATATCGGTGCTGAATTGGAGGGGTCTTATAATGGAGGTTGGTTTTATACATAAATTATAGTAAGATACTTACATCCGTGCCAAAAGAATCAGTCTTAACCCTTTCACCTCCGATGTCGCATTTATGCACCACAATGGTTTAACACCCATGTCATTAAAAGGCATCTAAATTGGACCTGTTATCTGAAGACCCTATTTTCTTACTTTTGGGAGGTAAGGATAGGCCTAAAATGTTATATGCATGTCACAGAGGAATTCCCAATATTGCAGATAAGTTTTTTCTCTACCCAGTTAAGTTTAATGGTATTTTTGGCTGAAAAGTGTCTGGCGGCGAAAGGGTTAAATGAGATGAAATATTTGGACATAGGGTCTTTTTATAATAGAGGTTTGACTGTATTTTGTTTTCAGACTCTCGCATGCTTACTTTCATAATTTGGTTTTGGTGTTTAACTGCGTTGTTGACTCGGGGGTGTGTGTGATGTTTCCAGGGCTTTATTTCCTCGCCCAAGGACGAGATCAAGCAGCACGCCGCAGAAATGTACGCCATAGTGGTGGTGGGTACCTCAGGGTCGGAAGACATCACCACTGCTGTTGAAAACATGACGCACAACTTGAATGACAAGGTGAGCAGGGAAACGGGAGGGATTTTATCAGGGAAATGGGAGGGATTTTTAAATTGATTAATTGATTGGTTCTTGGATTAATCAAGTACTCATTGCAGGGCTCCCAATCGTCGCCGCAAAACAAGGGGTCCCAGGGACTCCTTCACTTACAGTATAGAGGGTCCTAGAGGCGGGATAGAGGGTCCCAGTGGCATAGCGTAGGCTAAAAATAATTTTTCTAGTGCATCCCTGGGACCCCCTGCACTTTCGTTTAGAGGGTCCTGTAGAATTTTAGTGCTTCATTGACCCCCAAATGGGGGTCCCTGGGAGCCCTGCATTGGTCAATGCATTGATTGCTTTCAGTGGATTAATTTGATTGGCTCTGAGGGTAAGGAGTGTTTGCTAGTTGATTTGAAAGACTCGCTTTATTGATTGATTATTTTTATGGCTAAGATTAATTAAAGTTATCAATTATTTTGATTAGACTTATAAAATGTTTGTCAATTGGTTTTAATTGAATGGTTTTAAAGATTAGAGCTCTGGTAACTTGTCTTTTTATGGATGACAGTTTGTCATCATTGATGGAATTTCATTTGAAAATTGTTTTTGAATTTTTGTTGTTGGAAAACTTAAGGCACTTTTGGGTGATGAGTATATTTTTTTACAGCTTTCTGCATATGTACTCATAAGTATAATAATAATAATAATAATATTGTAAATTTAGGATGCACTTACCTCCCGATAAAATTAGGATCCCAAGGTGTTGACAATGACAACTTGAAAAAACAACAACAATAAAAGGCTTCATTAAATCGTACCAAAAAATATTTACATAGCACTCAATTTATAAATCGATGCATGCACACATACGCACAGACATAGCCAATTATCTACGCATCCTCCCACCAGCGCAGTGACAACCACACCTATAAACACCTATGCCTGCGCGCTCGCACGCACACACACATAGTCTCTCACGTCCCTCGTCTCACCCACCCGTGCCGCCTACCTGAGATCATCGCCCTTGCCTGTCATGAAGTAGTAGTTCATGGCCACAGAAAAGTCTCTGCCCCTGACTCGTGCACTGATATGCATGCGCCATCTACATAAGATTATTATCGTCCTTGCCGGTCCTGAAGTAGTAGTTCATAGCCACAGAAAATTATCTACCCCTGACTCGCCGCTAGGTGGCATGAGCAGTTCGGGCCTGAAATTATCGCCCTTTCATGTTGGCAAGAAGTAGTATAAAGTCCCATTGCACGGGTGAAGGTAGTTCAGGCATGCTCCTGAAATCAGGATTGAAAAAGCTGATAGAAAGAGTCTTCAGGATTGGCCATCTTGTCATCCGGAACCACGTCCTTATAGAATCGATCGTTTCTGACAAAATTGATGGCACATGAACGATAGATAGATGCGATAGGGCATTTGCCACGAGTGTTCGTTCGTTCTCTATACTAGACTGCAAATTTGCCCGAGCTCGTTCTGCTCGAGTTACGCTGACCTTTTTTGTTTGACTCTCTAAATTCAACTCGGTGGAATTCAAGGCCACCGGCACGCAGCAAATGCCCTATTCAAATACTAACCCCACCCATCCTGTATACACAGACACACACACATTGGAAATTATTTTTAAAGCAGTCACCACTTGAGGATTGGGAAGGTTCAGAGAACATTGAAACGTGTCATTTCAAGATTGAGAGAATGTGTTACTGTCGCCCACGCCATTGACAAATTTGAAGTGTAGCAGAGGTCCAAATTGTGTAGAGTGCTTCTGAAAATGTATGGCATAACGGTTCCTTGTTGTTCCTCAGAGCCTGGAAGTCCAGCAAGTGAAATTCAAGGTTTCCCGCTTACAGCAAATGCCTACTGAAAATGTATGGCGTAAAGCTGGAAATCCACATCCACGTCACGCCAGCTTTTTTGTCGTTGTTGTCGTCCTAGGTTTCTGTGACGAAACCCTGAAGTTTTGAATCCATGCAAGTGGAAACGACAGGCGCCTTTTCTGTTTGAAAGAGATGGTACCCTACCTATCCAAATACGACCTTGACCGAAATCCCCACCCCCTCTCTTTCCATAGTTGACCGAGTCATTTTTCTTCTCAGATTTCATGGTGCCGTCCCCTATTTCGTGGACGGCAACGGCAGAATTCGCTACATGCTCTGAAAACTCCTGCCTTGCTGATACCATCAACGGTACCGGTGACTTGCCGTTGTCGTTTCGTGTCTTCTGGATTCAAGTAATAGAAATTTAGTTTGAGCGATTACCTTTTCACCGCCAGCCATCTTTGATCCAAAATTTTCCATTAAACTTACTTGGCTACAGAAAAGATTTCGTCTGCAATATTGTGGGATTTCTCTGTGAAGCGTCTAGAATAGGGTCAATCCTTACTGCCCAAATTTAGGAACACAACATCGTTGAGTAACAGACCCTGATTTCAAGAGTTTTAATGACATGGGTGATCAATCATTATGGTGCAAAAATGCGACATTGGCGGCGAAAGGGTTAGCATGACATGAATATTGCCTTTGTCGTTGCCATCGCTGTGCCGTTTTCGTCGATCGGGATTTCCAGCTTTGCAGTCGCTTGTTGTTCCCCAGAGCCTGGAGGTCCAGCAAGGCGCGGTCCTGACCCTGGGTCACCTGCTGGGCCGGTGGTGCTCCCAGGGGCATGATGCCGACCAGCACGTGGTGGAGGACATGGAGCACGACGGTGAGGTGTCTGACCAGGGGGACCACACCAGCACCAAGCATCGCCAGTCGGCCCTGCTCAGCACCATCAAAAAGCTGTGTAAGTAATGACAGCTGTTATTAGTGCATGGATGCTCCTTCTTGCAGGATGTCGTGCATTGCAGGATTTTTAAATCACCCAGAGCAGGCATCGCCGGATTATGAGAATTTGAGAAGCAACGATTTTCTTACACATACGCCCGCACACGCCTGTACAATCAAAAGGGCCGGTATAAGCATTTGCTATATTCAAAGGAATGTAGCACTTGTACTAGTCTAGAGGGGTGAAAAAAGAGCAGTAAGTGTGTGTGTGTGTGTGTGTGTGTGCGCTGCCCCTGCACTCCGCCGGGGCCGCCCCCTTGCAGGATTTTAAAACTGTCCCAGGAGCACCCATGTTACCATGTTACAAAGTTTGGTAGAAGTAGTGTGCTGACCTTTGTGGAGGCATGCATGGTGTGGCCAAAGCACCTAGCATTGGGCCTAGAAGTAGTAGCATTGGCAGCCTGCACTGCTGACCTTCATGTGGAGGCATAGAGCATGCTGGGGAGCAGGGGGGGTAACAACAGCACCTAGCATTGGCAGCCTGCACTGCTGACCTTCATGTGGAGGCATAGAGCATGCTGGGGAGCAAGGGGGGATAACAACAGCACCTAGCATTGGCAGCCTGCACTGCTTGCCTCCATCATAAAGATACGTCAGTTCTGACGTTGTTTTTGTTCCTTGTTGAAGCTGGGGTTCTGTTAGAGTATTTCGTTTTTGTTAGAGTATTTCAGTACAGTTGAGCATTGATGGTCCCTAAAGGTCATCTCCTTTAGACTTTCATTTACAGCTAAATCATAACACACTGCATTAATTAAGTTACCTGATGTATTCTTCTTCTTCGTTACTAGGCCGTATGGCCATAATGGGTGAGGTACTTATTTTTCAGCTTTCACTGGTCTTCCCTCTGCATTCAGCCAGCACATTCTGATTGGGAAGATCTCTTAGGAGACATTTATTTGGAATATTTTTCTTTAGGAAAGAGAAGAGAAACGGAAGAGAAATATAGTGTAAAACGTAGTTTCAAAACTTAGGTGTTCTTTTTCCAGATCCGTTCTTGCAGTCGGACAACGCAGGCCTGAAAGGCGCTGTGTGCATCGCGCTGGGAGAAATCGGCAAGAACACCACCCTGCCGCTTCCTACAGGGGCTGGCGGCGAGGCCTCCGGAGAGATCAGCAAACTGTCGTTGGTGGAAAGCCTCGTCGCCATGATCAAGACGGTCAAAGAAACTAACAAGGTCAGCTTCTTAGTAGTTCTTACAGAGTTAGAACACAATTCTGATTATTTTTCTGACTCTAAGGCAATACTGTTTTCCTAGACTGAGACACCTGTGTCTTATAATGTGACTGATAATATAGTAAGAAAATATAACAACATCTGAATTTTGTGTACGATATGAGAGGTGCAGCTTACAATCAGGTGCGCTTGTAGTCCGTACAATAGGGTAGTTCTTACAGTTAGAACACAATTCTGATTGTTTTTCTGACTCTTAAGGCAATACTGTTTTCCTAGACTGAGACACCTGTGTCTTACTATAATGTGACTGATATATATAGTAAGAAAATATAACATCTGAATTTTGTGTAAAATTTGGGGGGTGCAGCTTATAATCAGGTGCGCTTGTAGTCCGTACAATAGGGTAGTTCTTACAGAGTTAGAACACAATTCTGATTATTTTTCTGACTCTAAGGCAATACTGTTTTCCTAGACTGAGACACCTGTGTCATATAATGTGACTGATAATATAGTAAGAAAATATAACATCTGAATTTTGTGTAAAATTTGAGTGGTGCAGCTTATAATCAGGTGCGCTTGTAGTCCGTACAATAGGGTAGTTCTTACAGTTAGAACACAATTCTGATTGTTTTTCTGACTCTAAGGCAATACTGTTTTCCTAGACTGAGACACCTGTGTCATATAATGTGACTATATTTTGTGACTGCTTATATCAGGTATAGTAAGAAAGGGTAGTTCTTACAGATAACACAATCTGAATTTTGTGTAATATTTAGACTGAGACACCTGTGTCTTACTATAATGTGACTGCTTATAATCTGAATTTTGTGCGCCTTGTAGTCCGTACAATAGGGTAGTTCTTACAGAGTTAGAACACAATTCGGTACACCCTCTTTTGACCAAAAATATTTGAACTCTTCTAGCGCCATGTATGTTTTTATGTTCTTGGTTGTCCGTTGCATCTCAACTAGCAAGAGGGGTGTAACTATTTATTTCGAACGCACATGCATTGCTTTAACGGCAGAAACAGTGACAACAGATCTAAAAAAACAAACACTTGGCAGGGTGCTTGGCAGTGAATGTCTTTGCATTTGGTGGGAGTGTTGAGTGATGGTCTTGGGCGAATGTATCCGCCCATGGTGCTAGAAGAGTTAAGGAAAACACTCAACTCTCATCTGACCTAATGATTTTAAACAAAACTCTTTGAATATTCAGAAGATCTGAAAGCAAACTTTAAAGGGGAAAAATGTTTTATGTAGATTTCCTTTGGGCTCTTTCTTTAAAATTTGTTCTTCGTAAATTGTTCCTCTGAACATTGTTACCATGTTACGCACTATGATTACAAATCAACAAGCAAACAAGCAAACAAAACCCAACAAAATACCATACTATAAATTGTAACTGGACACTTTCATTATCCATTCACTCTGGAACTCACTCCCTTTCAGCCTTCGTCATGCCAAATGCTATGTAATGTTTGGGTCTGCTCTGAAAACACACTACTTCTTACTGCAGCTGCAGAGTACATAAAACTTAGAAATATTGCCAGCCACTCTATCTGTCCATCTTGTTATGTGTATGTGTGTCATCACGTGTTCTTTTTGTGTGTGCATCCCTGCGCGACACGCTCGCGTGCGTGTGTGTGTCTGTGTGTGTGTGTATGTGTGCGTGCGTAGTGCACGTGTGTGTGTGGTGTATGTGTGCATGCGCGTGTTTGTGTTGAGTGTGTGCGTGTGATGCGTTCATGTAGACCCCTATATGAGTGTATGTATGCATGGTGTGTGTGTGTGTGTGCGCGTGCATGCGTGTGTGTGTGTGTGTGTATGTGTGTGCTTGTGCTGGGTGTGCGTGTTGTTCTTGTGAATATTATGCTGTTATTTTGATGCTTGTGAATTGTGTGAAAATGCATACGTGCATTAAAACTAGTAGTAGTAGTAGTAGTAGTAGTAGTAGTAGTAGTAGTAGTCGTCACAGCAGTTGTTGTTGCTGATTGATATGTGTATTGTTTTTGTCTGCTGATGTTATTGGATTTGTGTTTCATGTTTTTATTCCATTTCAGTTTTGTGTAAAGCGCCCTGTAGCCTACATAGTAGGATGGGCACTATATAAATTTTCCTCATTATTATTATTATTCATACCCAGGGCTCCCAATCGTCCCGCAAAACAAGGGGTCCCAGGGACTCCTTCACTTACAGAATAGAGAGTCCTAGAGGCGGGATAGAGGGTCCCAATGACATTGTGAATGCTAAAAATAATTTTTATAGTGCATCCCTGGGAAGTAGGATTCTTTTAGAGTTTTAGAATTCTAGTACTTCATAGACCCCAAATGGGGGTCCCTGGGAGCCCTGATACCATAGAATCGCTCCTACTGGTAGATAGTACTGGTAGTCTGTTACTCTGAAGCCTTGCCACCATCGATACAAATGGCTCTATTGCAACCCTTGGGATTCAGTTTTTTTTGTTCTTTTTAATCGTCTTGCATTCACATTTGTTAGACAAAAACCTTTTGTGGTCTTCAGGTTTTTTTTCTCACGTTTTTTGTTTTGTTTTTAGAAAATTTTGTCTTTTGAAGCACCTTGAGCACCGTACAGTTAACCTTGGCATCAATGTCTTCTTCTCTTCCTTGCCTCAGGCAGCCAACTTCAACAAGTTGAAGATCCTGGTGCACTTTAGGGGGTAGTTACAAGAGAAGAATTGCAAGTGAGAAGCTCCTTCATAGTGTGTATGACAAGCCAGAACTTGATGGAAATGCCATCAAGGGGGGGACTCTAGCTAGAGGGGGGGCAAGCTACGGATGGTTTTGGCCGGATTGAATACAAATGTGACCCAGCACCACGAAAGGGACATTAAGTCGCTGGGCTAGTTTCTCACAACAGGCTTGGAAAGTCAACAATTTCATTTTTTGTCAATTTTGAGTTATGGGCATTTTCGTGTTCTCTGACATCTTATTTTTCATATTTATAAAGGACAATCTTTGGTATGCTCTCTAAATGGTCTTATAAGTGCTTTAAAACAAATAGGTCAATGCATTTTCTTCAGCGAGGCTAGACTTTAGACTGTGTTTTCTCAAAATGACCAACACTCACCCTACCAACATTACGTGCTCATAACTCTGGAACAGAAAAAGATACAAGAATGGTTCTTGTGTCATTAGAAAGAGAATATTGTCTGAAGTTTTGAAGTGTACAAATTTTGCAGAACAGTCAGTTTGACGCTTAACCCTTTCGCCGCCAGCCGTTTTTCAGCAAACAATAACCATTAATCTTACCTGGGTAGAGACAAAAAATCATCTGCAATATTGGAAATTCCTCTGTGACCTGTAGAAAGTAAGGCCCTATCCTTACCTCCCAAAATTAAGAAAATAGGGACTTGGGATAACAGGCCCTGGTTTGATACCTTTTAGTGACATGGGTGTTAAACCATTGTGGTGCATAAATGCGACATTGGCGGTGAAAGGGTTAAACCATTGTGGTGCATAAATGTGACATTGGCGGTGAAAGGGTTAAACCATTGTGGTGCATAAATGCGACATTGGCGGTGAAAGGGTTAAACCATTGTGGTGCATAAATGCGACATTGGCGGTGAAAGGGTTAAACAGGGTTCATAAGGGCCTTACCAGTCCTTATAAGTCTTGACAAATTGAAATCTCCAAGTAAGGCCTTACAAGTGCTTTCATTCACTTCAAGGTCCTTACAAGTCCTGACAGCTGCCAAAAACTGCCCTGAGCAGCAAGACCATACTCAAAATAGATCGCAGAAGCAGCACTTTTACACTTGAGAAACATCGCTCAGCACCTACTTCACCTTGTGGTGCCTCCCCGACCTTCCCGTTTCAACTGACCGACAGGTGTCG
>CM065689.1:17113734-17116234 GCA_017654935.2 Phymorhynchus buccinoides | reverse complement strand
TTAGCGTCCAATCGGTCAAAGACCCTTATGATACAAGAACCATTCTTATAACTTTTTCCGTTTTAGAGTTATGAGCATTTAATGTTGGCAGGGTGACTGTCAGCAATTTTGTGAAATCACAGTCTGAAGTTTAGCCTGGTTAAAGAAAATGCATCGACCAACTCTCAGTCGATCACTAAGTGCTTATGAAATTTAGGCTGCCCTTGCAGGAACATAACACATACCTGCCAACCCTCCCGGTAAATCCGGGAGCTTCTCCCGGTCTTCCCGAAATTCACGTGAAACTCCCGGATTTCGAAATTTCCAGCTTAGATGACCTCAGAAACGAGTGTTATGAAACCCGAAAACCGAAACTGGGTTTCATCTGTCTTGTCCTTTGCATTAATCGGAAGCATATGAAGCTTCGCGGAGCAGAGTTCGTACTGCGCATGTCGGAAGCGGGGGCTACTTCCTCCTGCAATCCTTTGTTTGGCGGTCTTTAGGCCTGTCTCACGCCGCCATTGAAGTAACCTCGCCACGATGCCGAAGGCAAAGGAGAAGACGAAGAAATGGAAGACCGTCTTTTCAGACAAATACAATTTTTTTTTGGCATTTTTGCTGCTGGTAAACTTTAATTTAGAATGACTTCAGTGAGCCTCCTGAGGGCTAGTTTTCACATAAGAAAAAAGTTACTCCCCCCTCCCAAACCCACCTCCCGCCAGGATTTTGTTTGGGAAAAGTTGGCAGCTATGATAACATTGCCGCTTCTATAGTGCCGCGCTTTGTTGTTGTTGTATGTGCTGGCTTATCCGTATGATTTAACTTGGGGATGGCGAGGTCAGGTTATACAAGGATTTCCTGTTTTTGAATTTTACTAGAAAAGGAATTCCTTTTTTTGCTCACAAAGTGAGTCTATAGTATGATAGTTGTTCGGTTGTGTGTGTGTGTGTGTGTGTGTGTGTGTGTGTGTGTGTGTGTGTGTGTGTGTGTGTGTGTGTGTGTGTGTGTGTGTGTGTGTGTGTGTGGCATCCGTGGTCTAATCTCCAAACTTTAACGTTGGCATTTTCTCGGGAAATAGAAGGCATACATTGTTCACGCATATAGATGTCTATGCAAGCTTTCAAACAATAATGATTTGAATAATTAAAGTACTTAAAACAACGCTGTAAACAGATAACATTTTAGATTAGTGGGGTAGAGAGTATTCAACAGGCAACATGAGTTAAGAAACTCAAACACTGAAAGCCTTGATAGCTCATTGGTAGAGCATCCGTCTGTCATACCAATGGTTCTGGGTCCGATTCTCTGCACGGGCACTTTTTTTTTTAGTTGTATCCATTAATGATAGTTTCATTTGTACTTTAAAATGTTATTGGCAATCTTGTACTTTAGACCCCCCCCTCAATCTTTGTTTGTTGTCCTACATGTGCCTGTTCGAATGAGCCTTGAAGACTTTGCCCCCCCCCTCCCCCCCCCCTCTCTCTCTCTCATTGAATTCCAGCTGTGTTGTTTTTTGCAGGCAGCCTGTATCTGGTTGCTCTCTCTCCCTCCCCCACCTCCCCCCTTCTCTCTCTTTCTCTCCCTCTCCCTCCTTCCCCCCTCTCTCTCCCCCTCTCTCTCTCTCTCTCTCCCTCCCTCTCTCTCTCTCTCTCTGTCTCTGTCTCTGTCTCTCTCTCTCTCTGTATCTGTATCTGTCTCTCTCTCTCTCTGTATCTGTCTCTCTCTCTCTCTGTCTGTATCTGTCCTCTCTCCTCCCTCTCTCTCTCTCTCCCTCCCTCCTCTCTCTCTCTCTCTCTCTCTCTCTCTCTCTCTCTCTCTCTCTCTCTCTCTCTCTCTCTCTCACACACACACACACACACATTGAATTCCAGCTGTGTTGTTTATTTGCAGGCAGCCTGTATCTGGTTGCTGACCCTGGTCAAGCAGAGCGGTCAGCACAGCGCCGTGCAGTCACACCTCCTGGACATCCAGCGAGGCTTCATCCGACTGCTGTCAGACTCTGATGGTCAGTACTTCGATCAATCAATCAGTCAATCAATCAATCAGTAACTTTTTCACTACGTAGCATGCACACATGCGTGCTATGGACCTGTTTACTCTGCTCTTTTCGAGTAGTATTCTACTGAAATTTGGACAAAGACTCTAAAAGGGTAAGATGGACTACTTTAGAGTTACGGCGAGTTACGAGAGTTAGTGGGGTAGTTACACCATTCACAGTGGCGGATATCCAAAAACTCAGACTGGAATTTGAACGGAGAATTCAACTGGCCTATCGACGTGTAAATATGTGTCACGTTTAAAAGGGACATAACCAGTGTTTCTGTCCTCATTACTCATATAGGAAAAAGGGACCGGATGCTAGTCTTTTCTTTTCAGTGTCTTTGATTTGGACCTCTACTCAGGCATGAAAAAAGCTCCGCCGTCTCAGCTTTTTCTGCTGAAAACTTTTCGTAATTTATGGAATCTCCCCTCTCAAATTAATATCCGCTGTTTTTGCGAGCGCGATGTTATTCCCAAATGG
>CM065689.1:17091234-17108734 GCA_017654935.2 Phymorhynchus buccinoides | reverse complement strand
CCTCCAATTAGAAGACTTACCGTAATTTTCGGACTATAAGGCAATATTTTTTTCTCCGATTTCGACCTATGCGCCTGATAAACGAGGGTGCCCTATTAGTGAACAAAATCGTGAGAAGAGAGGCAATGATTGTCTACTCAGTACAGTCTACTGTGAGTCACAACATTGAAAGTGGTAACGAGTCGCCGATACGACGAAGGCTCATGTTGAAATGCTTCAAAATCCCTATTATCATCCGAGATACCGTCCAACAGATGCCATAACCCTTCATTGGATGTAAAAAGCATCGCTGTAGAGTTTAAAATGCCATCATTCTACCAGTTTTCGCGAAGAAAAGTCCAAACACAACAACTGGAAGTCGCAAAAATGGAAGTTGGATTATTTGAGAAGGGAGCCAACTCTCATTTATGACAGCGGTAATGGCGGTCGGTAAGTGTTTACAGGACGTGTACGGGCTTCAAACTTCGACTTTCTTTTGCGAGGTGTCTATCGCCTTATAAACGAGGGCACCTTTAACTTTCATTTTTTCAGATTTTTCTTGAAAATTGCCCTATTCGCCTTATACACAGCAGCACCTAATGAGCCGAAAAATATGGTACTCTCATTTAGGACTGATTTTGTTTGGCACGAGTATGTTGTATCTTTCTTTAATTATAATTATTAACATACCTCCATTATAAGACCCCTCTGATAGACTTTTTGAAAGTCTTAAAATTGATTATAAATATATTTCCTCTTTACTGGACTCTCCATATTAATCAAATCAAATCAAATTCACTTTATTATCTCCCAAGCAGAAATTTTGCAGGACTTTCAAATTTATCGGTCTCTAAGCATCTTTGCAGGATTTTCAAAATTTGTGTGAACAAATTTCCTCTTTATCGACCTCTAAGTATCTTTGCAGGACTTTCCTCTTTATCGGCCTCTTAGCATCTTTGCAGGACTCTCCTCTTTATCGGCCTCTAAGCATCTTTGCAGGACTTTCCTCTTTATCGGCCTCTAAGCATCTTTGCAGGACTCTCCTCTTTATCGGCCTCTAAGCATCTTTGCAGGACTTTCCTCTTTATCGGCCTCTAAGCATCTTTGCAGGACTCTCCTCTTTATCGGCCTCTAAGTATCTTTGCAGGATTTTCTCTTTATCGGCCTCTAAGTATCTTTGCAGGACTTTCTTCTTTATTGGCCTCTAAGTATCTTTGCAGGACTTTCCTCTTTATCGGCCTCTAAGCATCTTTGCAGGACTTTCCTCTTTATCAGCCTCTAAGTATCTTTGCAGGACTTTCCTCTTTATCGGCCTCTAAGTATCTTTGCAGGACTTTCCTCTTTATCGGCCTCTAAGTATCTTTGCAGGACTTTCCTCTTTATCGGCCTCTAAGTATCTTTGCAGGACTTTCCTCTTTATCGGCCTCTAAGTATCTTTGGAGGACTTTCCTCTTTATCGGCCTCTAAGTATCTTTGGAGGACTTTCCTCTTTATCGGCCTCTAAGTATCTTTGCAGGACTTTCCTCTTTATCGGCCTCTAAGTATCTTTGGAGGACTTTCCTCTTTATCGGCCTCTAAGTATCTTTGCAGGACTTTCCTCTTTATCGGCCTCTAAGTATCTTTGCAGGACTTTCCTCTTTATCGACCTCTAAGTATCTTTGCAGGACTTTCCTCTTTATCGGCCTCTAAGTATCTTTGCAGGACTTTCCTCTTTATCGGCCTCTAAGTATCTTTGCAGGACTTTCCTCTTTATTGGCCTCTAAGTATCTTTGCAGGACTTTCCTCTTTATCGGCCTCTAAGTATCTTTGCAGGACTTTCCTCTTTATCGACCTCTAAGTATCTTTGCAGGACTTTCCTCTTTATCGACCTCTAAGTATCTTTGCAGGACTTTCCTCTTTATCGGCCTCTAAGTATCTTTGCAGGACTTTCCTCTTTATCGACCTCTAAGTATCTTTGCAGGACTTTCAAATTTGTGTGAACAAATTTCCTCTTCATTAGATAAAAGAGAAAACAAAAGGCTGGTTTTAGCTGAATGATTGATAATGTTCATGATATGATTGGTTTAATCATAGGTATAATAGTACAGTGGAGTACTCTAAACATGAAATTCAAGGGACAGAGATTGTTTGTGTGCGTTAACCATTATTTGTGTTAAGCATTAAATAATAATAAAGAGGGGTTTCGTCCGTTCAAACAGATTTTGTGTGTGTGGACCAATATTTCACGTTACCCAGTTTTGTGTTAAGTGCACTTCACTGTATACGATTACTGATTTAGCCGTGTGATGAATGGTTTCCAGAGGAGGGATGTCGACCTACAAGGAGCTGTGTGCCATCGCCAACGACCTGAACCAGCCTGACCTCATCTACAAGTTCATGCACCTGGCCAACCACAACGCCACCTGGAACACCCGCAAGGTCAGCCACTCCCCGCTCTCCTGCCACTTCTTGGCCGCTAGTCTCGCCTGTTCTAACCCCGGCTTTGTATCATTGGTTTTAATATCACAGGGGTGGGAGTCCTTCAGTATAAATACTGAGTTCAGTATGATGTCCACACCCCGCTCTCCTGCCACTTCTTGGCCGCTAGTCTCGCCTGTTCTAACCCCGGCTTTGTATCATTGGTTTTAATATCACAGGGGTGGGAGTCCTTCAGTATAAATACTGAATTCAGTATGATGTCCACACCCTGCTCTCCTGCCACTTCTTGGCCGCTAGTCTCGCCTCTTGTAATCCCCAGCTTTGCATCATTGGTTTTAATATCACAGGGGTGGGAGTCCTTCAGTATAAATACTGAATTCAGTATGATGTCCACACCCCGCTCTCCTGCCACTTCTTGGCCGCTAGTCTCGCCTCTTGTAATCCCCGGCTTTGCATCATTGGTTTTAATATCACAGGGGTGGGAGTCCTTCAGTATGAATACTGAACTCAGTATAGCTATGATGTCCACACCCCACTCTCCTGCCACTTCTTGGCCGCTAATCTTGCCTCTTGTAATCCCGAACTTGCATCATTGGTTTTAATATCACAGGGATGGGAGTCCTTCAGTATAAATACTGAATTCAGTATGATGTCCACACCCCACTCTCCTGCCACTTCTTGGCCGCTAGTCTCGCCTGTTCTAATCCCGGCTTTGCATCATTGGTTTTAATATCACAGGGGTGGGAGTCCTTCAGTATAAATACTGAATTCAGTGTAGCTATGATGTCCACATATCTTGATTGGAACATTGTTAATATCCCTGATGGCCTTTTTGTTTGTGGCACAAGCCACAAACCTATAACTCACTTTGTCGGTCGGTCCAAAATTGTCGCACGCCACAAACGATTGCGAATCCGCGCTTGTTTCAGTATAGCTAACATTTTCTGCACCCACCCATGATTTATTATCACTTAGCTTACTATATCTGTCTTTCCATTCTGTTCTTCTTTCTGTTGACATCCTCCGTCATCATGTTGACATAATTATGGGTGCTACTCTTTCATTTTTACACAGATTTAACTATTTTTAATTTTACCAGAAACTGAACTTCAGTTGTTTTATTAACCCTTTCGCCGCCAGCCATTTTTCAGCCAAAATATACCATTAAACTTACCTGGGTAGAGAACATAAATTATCTGCAATATTGCGATTTCCTCTGTGACATGTAGTACTGTAACAGGCCTATCATTACCTCCCAAAATTAAGAAAATAGGATCGTTGGATAACAGGCCCTGATTTGATGCCTTTTAGTGACATGGGTGTTACGCCATTGTGGTGCTAAAATGTGACATTGGCGGAATTCCTCCCCCCCCCAAAAAAAACACACAAAAAAACCATAAGCGATTTGGGGCATTTTGAGTCTATTTGTTGTAAAAACTTCTATCTTGGAAGTTTACAGAGGCAATGTCATACATTTACAAGGCTTATCAGACTCAAACTGTCTATCATTTTAACTGTCTGTCTGTCTCGTTATTATATATCTCTCTTAAGTTGCCCCCCTGAATCGTCCGATGGGGCTCTCTGCCCCTGTACCCTGCCGGGGCCATGGGTACCCGCCCCGGCCTGGACCCCTGCCTTTCATTTTTTCCCATTTTGGGGAGTTGCACCCATGTATTGACATGACGATTACGATGCATTATGACAAGGGGTTCCGGTATGCTAATTGATTCTTGGTGGAAGTTTATACTGCCCAGATGATCGTTTTTTAGGTGCAGCTTTTTTGTTATAACTTCAACACGTGTGTGTGTGTATGTGAGACAATGTATTTCTCTGTTTTGAGAAATAAAGTATATTTGTTATGATTGATTGATTGATTGATTGACATGTTCAGTCTCTCTAAACTGCTGTGCCAGTTGCAATTTGACTTGACAGATCCATCTACAATGCCCCAACATCGATGCCTGCTATGTCAGTTTAACCTCAAAGCCAACATTGATGGGAATAATGAAAGAAAATTAAAAAGAAAAAAAGGTTTAACCCTTTCGCCGCCAGCCATTTTTCAGCCCCCAAAAAATACCATTAAACTTAACTGGGTAGAGAAAAAAATTATCTGCAATATTGGGATTTCGTCTGCGACATGTACAAAATTAGGCCTATCCTTACCTCCCAAATTTCAGAAAATAGGGTCTTTGGATAACAGGTCCTGATTTGATGCCTTTTAGTGACATGGGTGTTAAACCATTGTGGTGCAAAAATGCGACATTGGTGGTGAAAGGGTTAAAGACTGAGAAGGGAAGGTAATTGAATTTGCAAAGGGAAGCAAAAAGATTGAAACCCAGCCACTAGCACAGCTTGTGCTTCCCTGGACCACTTGCTGTCATTAGTCTATTTTCTCTCTCTCTCTCTGTCTGTCTGTCTCTCTCTCTCTCTCTCTCTCTCTCCCTCCCTCTCTCTCTCCCTCCTCTCTCTCTCTCCCTCTCTCCCTCTCTCTCTTTCTCTCTCTCTCTCTCTCCAGCCCAGCCTAAATTTTTATCCTTGTAAAATAACGTGTCTGAAGTTTTCCCCCCCCCTCTCTCTCTCTCTCTCTCTCTCTCTCTCTCTCTCTCTCTCTCTCTCTCTCTCTCTCTCTCTATATATATATATATATATATATATATATATATATATATATATATATATGTGTGTGTATGAGTGTGTGTGTGTAGCTGTCGTGTATATGTATGTGTGTGGCTGTGTGGATAATTGGTATTTACAAATATTTGTCATTCATGCATTGATCTGTTTTTTTTCTTCTAATATTTTCTTCTTTGTTGTTGGCGAGATGTAAACAAGCGTGCATTGCGCTTATTCTTTTCCAGCATTGAAAAAGATTCGTTCGTTCTCTCCTAATAAACGGGAATACCTTTATATGGCTTGCCATCTTGTTTTGACGCGGCAGGGTGCGGCCTTCGGGTTCTCCACCATTGCCACCCAGGCCGGGGAGCAGCTGGCGCCCTACATGAGCCAGATCGTGCCGCGCCTGTACCGCTACCAGTTCGACCCCAACCCCCGCATCCAGCAGGCCATGGCTGGCATCTGGAGCGCCCTGGTCAAGGACAACAAGAAAACGGTAACAGGGGTGCATGTGGGTTAGGGTATGCCTGAAGCCTGAATTAGGCTTTATAACGAAAATTATCTGCCCCTGTCTCTGGACCTGAGATGCGAACTCCCCTACTGAAGATTATCGCCCTTGCCTGTCAGGAACTAGTAGTATATAGCCACTGTACGTTATCTAGACCTAGCCTTCGAATATTGGTTTTGCGTTAAAAACTTCAAGAGTTCCAACCAAAACCAATATTCGAAGGCTAGATCTAGATGACATATATATCTCGACGGTTTCAAATGCAGTTTATAGTTATTGAAACGAAATAGTGACTAAGCTAGATCTACTGCCTGCATTGCAAGCACAGGCCCACTGACGTTCTCATCTGCATGTTCATGCGCAACGAAATTAAGTTCCACTGATTCTGAGAAGTTTTCAAATATTTATGTTTGGTGTTAATAGTTGTTTTTTGCGTATTTTTTCGTCATCTGAAATTGTCGCAAAACGCTTCATTTTGCCAGTTTGGGTCGTCTGCTTTCGTTGACATCCAATGTGATTGTATCCTTCCGCGAAGCTCAGATGCGAATATAACGTTATATGACTTACTGTTATCTCGACCTGCGGTCACATGGGTCAAAGAAGGAGGGGTCGAGATATAGAAAATGATGTGTTCCTGACTCATCACCAGGGGGCATCGGCAGTTCGGGCCTAAAATTATCGCCCTTTCGTGTCGGCAAGGAGTAGTGTAAAGCATCATTCATGCAGTTTGATACAGGTTCAGGCAGTGGTCTGGATGAAATCAAGGCTCTTTACAGAACCAAGCTCTTGAAATGATCCTTATATCAAGGGTTGTGATAGAAAGTTCAGGCGAAAGATTTGGTCACCGCATGCACCCATGCGGTAAGTAAAGGCACTTCTTTGTATAAGGCGCACATCCGCATGTATTCGACAATCACATTCGCCCAAGGTTGCTAGAAGAGTTGATAAGGGCAACATCATACTGTCAAATGCGGACTATAAGCCGCTACTTTTTCCCTGATCTCTGGTCCATGCGGCTTATAGACTGATGCGGCTTGTCTGTGATATTTTTCAATTTTATATTTACGAGTATCTTTAAATTTGTTTTCAGCCACATTCTTTAGCCTATTTTGAGTTTCTTTACAGCTCTCGAACTTGGTTTTGACAATGAATGGATTCAAATCCCATGTTTTTGTGTTGCTTTGTGCACACATGTTAATTTTTTTTGGGGGAAGGTAGGCAAAATCTGCTGCGTTTTCCTTTCACTTTGACAACTTTTTGTGTGACTTATTTTCCCTGCGGCTTATAAACTGGTGCAGCTTATATGTGGATAAATACCTAACACTTTCTTTTCAAACTCAAAAGTCCTCTTTCTGTTGTGCTTGCTATCTGGAACTCCCAGTCGCATTGCTTCTGTTCGTCGTCTTCTCTCTGAAGACGCCACCAATCTCTACCTTTGTTCTCTCTCGCTTAGACTACTGCAATTCCCTTCTTGCTGGTTGCCCACAAAATCTCCTCGCTAAATTGCAGAAAATTCAGAACAATGCTGCTCGCCTTGTACTGAGGTGTTCCAAATTCTCTCACTCTATCCCAATGCTTGAATCTATTCTATCATCCTTACCATTCCACTACAAAGTGCATATTTGTACAAGATTAGCTTGGAAGACAGAAATAAAACCAAGAGTGTCTTACTACCACAACTCCCAATCCAGGTAACTTCCGGTTAAGCAGACTACTCACTTTCTTTCAAGCTAGCATGGAAGGCAGGTTTGTTTTTCTGTTTCTCCAGGAATTTTGTCTCCTGCTTTCAGCTTAATGAGTGTCTTTTGTTTTCCTTTGGTTTTCTTTGTGTTGCTTTGCTACTTGGGTAAGTTCGTTCGGCCCTCCCCCCTTTTTGGTTGTAATCTTTGTGAAGATTTCGGGCCTGTTGGTCAAAAGGTGGGCGTGGCTTCTGGCTTCGGGTTTCGCGTTATGGAATCTACTCCTTCTAAAGAAGGTTGTAGATTCTTCGGCGTTAGTTAGCAAACCTTCAAGTAGTTCAACTAAGGAACCTCAGCCTTCTCCTCCCAGGGATGACAAAGACCGTTTTCTAAAATCTAGTCCTTCAGAAAAGTCTTTGTCCAAGTCAAATCTCGGTCAAGAAGTTCGAGTAAGTCTCATTCTTCGCGTTCGGTTCAAGATACAAAGCAAGTGGTGTCGGAATTGCTGGCTCATTTGCGTTCTACGGGCGAATAGTCTTCGGCCATGCCGTTCTCCTTCTCCCAAGTGGATTCGGCTGGTTTGGTCCAGCACATTTCGGTGGATGATTCTCATGTTGTTGGGTGTTTTGGACGTTGACCCGGCCTTTTCGACGGTTGGTCTTCCACTCCAGGATTCGTTGTCCGTTGAAGATCTCTCACGGATGGAGCTGCAAACCGGCATCCGGGTTTTTCCCGAATTTTTTTTTTTTTTTTTTCTTTTTTTTTTTTTTTTTTTTTTTCTTTTTTTTTTTTTTTTTTTTTTTTTGTTCCCCAAGGTCAGTACGGCTCTTCTAGCCAAGCTAGCTCCCGTACCCCATTGGTTCCTGGCGTTCATGATACCGCACGGGCACTTCCGGTTCTGGAAGAAGAAGCTGCGAAGAAACCGGTGGTGCTGTCCGACTTGTCTTACAGAGCTATAGACAACCGGGCGGTACCCACCGATGCCACCATTACGCCTGGTGATGCCGGCCGAAAAACGGACGATGCCGCTAATGGGGGTAGCTTCCCTGGCGACGGCAGCCTCGGTGCCTTAGGCACCGGGCCGGCATCCGCACCCGGAGTTCTCCGAGCGGACCGGCCACGGCGACATGGTCTCGCGGGTCCACCACGGGCACGGCGGCTACGGCCTCTCCCGTGGGTGGTCCCTGGCGACGGCAGCCTCGGTGCCTTGGGCACCGGGCCGGCATCCGCACCCGGGGTTCTCCGGAGCGGACCGGCCACGGCAACATGGTCTCGCGGGTCCACCACGGGCACGTCGGCTACGGCCTCTCCCGTTGGTGGTCCCTGGCGACGGCAGCCTCGGTGCCTTAGGCACCGGGCCGGTATCCGCACCCGGAGTTCTCCGAGCGGACCGGCCACAGCGACATGGTCTCGCGGGTCCACCACGGGCACGGCGGCTACGGCCTCTCCCGTGGGTGGTCCCTGGCGACGGCAGCCTCGGTGCCTTAGGCACCGGGCCGGCATCCGCACCCGGGGTTCTCCGGAGCGGACCGGCCACGGCGACATGGTCTCGCGGGTCCACCACGGTCACGGCGGCTACGGCCTCTCCCGTGGGTAGTCCCCAGGCCCAGGGCCGTACGACGGCGGGCAGTCAGTCCATGGGACGTTTGCCTCAGCCCGTACCGGTCACGCCCGTTACCGCTGGTATGGTTCTTCAGCGGACCTACTCTCACCAGGAGGTTATGGACCTTTTGTCGGGTTGTTCTTCCTTCGGTCAGTCAGCTCAACCAGCGGCGTCAGTTACGACTTCGGGTCACACGGTGGATTCTATGGAAGAGGTTTTTTTCAGATCCTTCTGTTTCTGTCATTCAAGGGTATCTGTCGGCCTTGCAGCCTTACTGCGCTCCTCCTTTCACGGTTGCAACCGAGAGTTGTTCAAACGTACCCTTGTTGTCTTCCTTCTGAACGAATTTTTGCGGGGGCAACGGCCCCGGCTTCGCCGTTCTTTCGAATGATGTCTGTTCTGGCAGGCATGGTTTCTTCTGATTACAACCATGAGTTGTTCAACCAGTTGTCTCGTTCACCCGTTCCAGTAATCCTTTTTGGTCTGGTTCCGTCCCGATCGAACTATACTGTCCGGCTAACATGATCTTCCATGCCCAGCCGTCAGCTCAGTTGTTTGACTGGGTGGCGTTGAAATGGGTTAAGTCTACGTCACGTTTGCACACTGTTTCGCCTTTTGTCTACATGTTTTCCTTTTCGGTGGGGACATTTCCGCGTCATCTGGTTAGATTTGACGTCATGCGATAGCAACTATGTTGCTCTTTCGGTCTGTCCCTACGTCAGAGGTAGTTTTTTATTTTTTACCTTCCAACGGTCTTAGCATGTAGAGTTGGTTACGAAGTGCAGTCGCACATTCGTACCGTGGCTTCTCAGTTTGCTAGTTCAGAGGTTGAATCTGCTGTTTTGCGGATTCTCATCTTAATCATTTAGTACTAGCTGTCTCTTCCCGTCATCGATCCTTTGCTTGCCAATTCTGAACAAGTCTTGTCCAAATGTGGGCCATTTTGTTTTTGACTCAGACTCGCCACTTCGATTTTTCTGGTTCGAAAGGGCGTAGCAGCGTGTGGTGGCCCGGTCCGGCCACTCATAGTCCGTTTTTGTATCGGCCTTGGCTGCTCTAGGTGACTCCATGCGGAGTTTGTCATCTCCTGGCTGCTTTTCCAGGATGTTGTCTCGGTGGAGTCCACTCAGGTTCTGCCCCAGGATGATGCTTTCGGTACCCTTCTGTCTCGTGGGTGCCGATTGTCTTTTCTCCGCCTGCAGATCCTCTTCGCTTTCAGATCTTGGACGCAGAGGTCAAGTCCCTTCTGGACAAGGGTGCTGTGATTCCAGTACCCAACCCAGGCCCGGGTTTCTACTCGCGCATGTTCACTGTACCAAAGAAGAACTGTGAGTTCCGTCCAGTGCTGGACTTGTCTCCTCTCAATGCTTTTCTGCGCCCCATGGCGTTCAGAATGGAGATGGCTGCTTCGGTTCACAACTTCATCCAGCCGGGGGATTGGGCGACTTCCATAGACCTCAAGGATGCCTTTTTCCATATTTCGATCCACCCAGATCGAAGGCATCTCTTGAGGTTCGTATGGGGGAACACGACTTATCAGTTCGTAGCCCTTCTCTCCGGGCTCTCTCTGGCCCCTTGGATTTTCACCATGGTGGTCAGGGAGTTCGTCGGCGTGGCCGGGTCCAGGGGGATCCGGCTCAAGGTGTACCTGGACGGCTGGCTCACCTCGGCTCAGTCCAGGGACCGGTGCCAGGAACACACTTCGGAGCTCCAGGACCTGTCCGTCCAGGTTGGTTTTCAACATGAACGTCAAAAAGTCGGATTAGACTCCGGCCCAGGAATTCAAATTTCTGGGGATGGTCTTCAATACCCAGACGTTCACGGTCTGTCCGTCTCCGGATCAGATCCAGTCCATTCAGTCCTTTCGGGAAAGTGTTCTGTTGGCAGGTTCAGCAACGTTTCGTCAACTTCTCAAGTTGCTGGGCATCATGGAGTCTTTGGCAGACCTCTTGCCTCTGGGACGTCTGCACAGGCGTCCGTTACAACGAAAGTGTGCGGAACTCAGGGTTTCTCATCTTCCTCTGGAATCTCAGATTGTTTTGGGCTCGTGGTTTCGTGGCTCAGTTCTCCAGTGGTTGGATCTGGTTTGGCTGGGGTCCTCTGTTCCCAGTCGGCCTCTCCACCATCAAGAATTCCTTTTCACGGATGCATCAAAGGAAGGTTGGGGGGCTCATCTGGACCGGTGAGAGGTTTCGGGGTTGTGGTCCAAGCAGATTCGTCTCTCCACATCAATTTTCTGGAGATGGAGGCGGTTTCGCTCGCGCTCAAAGCGCTACTTCCCCTGCTACGAGGCAAGTGGGTCACAGTTTGTGGCGACAACTCCACTTGCCTCTCGTACCTTCGGCGTCAGGGGGGCACGAAATCGTCTTCACTCTCCAGGAAGGCAGAGGAGATCCTGCTTTGGACTGCACAGAATTCCATTCTTCTAACCGTGGAGTTCTTTCCCGGGAAGTTGAATGTTCTCGCCGACCAGCTGGGCCGTTCCAACCAGGTGATTGCAACGGAGTGGACTCTCGTCCATCAGGTTCTTCAACCCATTTGGTCAATGTGGGGAAACCCACACATCGACTTGTTTGCAACTCGCTTCAGCCGGCGTCTTCCGCTTTTCGTCTCCCCGTTGGCAGATCCCTTGGCATGGGCAAGAAATGCCTTCAGTCTCCAGTGGACGGGTCTGTGGGCCTACGCCTACCCATCCACAGCTCTTCTTCCAAAGGTGTTGGAAAGGTGTGCTCGGGAGCGTCCTGCTCTGATCCTCATAGCGTCAGGATGGGAAACTGTCCGTTGTTCCCCGAGCTGTTAGCTCTCACCCACGTTCCGGGTGTTCCCCTCCAGTTGTCACCAAGTCACTTGTTCAACCGCGGACAGGCGTTCCACATCGAAATCCTGCCGTCCTTCACCTGACCGCTTGGCTACTTTGCGGTCAGGATTGCGGTCACAGGGTCTGAAAGGTGAAACCATTGAAGTGATTCTTCAATCCCGTCGTCAAAGCATGAATACCTTGTATTCCTTGCGTTGGACCTCTTGGTTCAATTTCTGTTCAATGAGTCTTTTTCTCCTTTGCACCCGACTGGTGCTCAGTTTGTTTTCTTTTCGTCTCATTTGCATAATGAGAAGGGCCTCTTGGCCCAAACTTTTGTCAGGTTATAAGTCGGCAGTTAGCACTATTTCGATTGCTACTGGTCGTCAACCTTCCTTTGCTTCTTCTGTCTTGGTTTCCCATTTTTTTGGATGGTTTGCGTAATAAGTCGATTCGCCCAACCATCAGACTTCCGCTATGGGACGTTTTTCTTGTGCTTCACTTTCTCAGGTCAGAATGTGAACCGCTTTCTTCGTTATCTTTTAAGCTTCTTTCTGTTATAACGCTTTTCCTCGTTAGTCTTGCCTTAGCGAGACGTGTGAGTGGTATCCACGCTCTTAGTGGTTTAGTTAATGATTATGAATTCGCGGAGGATGGTTCCTCGATCTCCCTGGCTTTTCTACCGGAATTCCGTGCGAAAAATCAATCGGCTCAGCAAGCTTCTCCGTTGGTTGTTATCGAAAGTCTCTCTAACATCCTCGCTCCGGACGATGAGGAAAATGTCTGTGTCCGGTTCGCTGTTTGCGGGCATATCTCCTTCGTTCAGTCTCGTTCCGTAGCCAGAAACGCCGCCTTTTCATTTCTTTGAATTCCAACTATTCAAATGATATCCGTAAGGCCACTTTGGCTCGCTGGTTAGTCGAGTTGATTCGACTAGCCTACTCCCACGCCGATCGTTCTGCGCCCCCAGGTATACGGGCTCACGAAGTTAGGGCTATTAGCACCTCACTAGTCTTGGTCAGGGGTGTTCCAGTCCCTTCCTTATGTCCTCCGCCTTCTGGAAGTCGGAGACTACATTTACCTCTTTCTGCCTGCGCGAGTTTTCTACTCTCCGGCAGGACAACACGTTTGGCATTCGACGTGCTGTGTTGTCCTCCAAGACGGTGTCCTTTTGAGGTTTGACTTATTGTCTGTTTGTTTTTATAGACTTATGTCTTTTGGGGGATATGTAAACATGATTTGCTGTTTTACCTTCTTATTTTAGATGGTATGTGTGTGTTTATGTGGTATCTCTGTCATGGTTTGTTCCATGGTTCTCAGAGTAGTGCTAAACCATTACCCACCTCCTTGTTGGTAATCATGCACTTTGTAGTGGAATGGTAAGGATGATAGAATAGATTGAGGAATTTTTATTAATTCTACTATCTATTTTATCTATATACTTACCATTCCACTACATTTAATTGACCCACCCACCTCCCTCCTAATGGTTTTTGAACGTGTACCTTCCCTTTTTATTAGATGCTTGCTTTCAAGAAAGTGAGTAGTCTGCTTAACCGGAAGTTACCTGGATTGGGAGTTGTGGTAGTAAGACACTCTTGGTTTTATTTCTGTCTTCCAAGCTAATCTTGTACAAATATGCACTTTGTAGTGGAATGGTAAGTATATAGATAAAATAGATAGTAGAATTAATAAAAATTCCTCAATCTCTTCACTGGCTTCCTGTCGGAAGGCGTATTAAATACAAGCTCTCTCTGCTCTGTTACAAATCCCTGAATGGTCTGGCTCCTTATCTCGCTGATCTTCTGAACCTTTACACACCTCTTAGGCAGTTAACGCTCCTCCTCTGGCACTTCTCTCCTCCAGATCCCTCGTTACCGCACCAAGACCCTTGGCGAACGCTCCTTCTCTTTCCAGGCCCCTTCTTTTTGGAATAGACTCCCTGTACCTCTCCGTTCTGCCAACTCCCTTTCTTCATTTAAGTCTTCTCTCAAAACTATTTTTAAATCATAGCCTGCTATATTTATTTTCAAAGTACTGTGCCCCTTCTATCCGCCTTGTGTGTGTGTGTGTGCATGCGTGTGTGGTGCGTTCATGTGTGTGTGGTGTGTTCGTGTGTTGCGTTCGTGTGTGTGTGTTGCGTTCGTGTGTGTGTGTTTAGTGCGTGCGTGTTTCTGTGTTAAGTGCGTGCGCGCGCGCATGCGTATGTGTATAATATATTTTTGTCGTCTATTTATTTATATTGCTTGCTGTTTTTTTCAATTATTATTGTAAGCGCTAAGGGCTTTTTTAAGATTAGGCGCTATAAATGTTAATTATTATCATTATTATTATATTCTGTCAATTTAAGGGATGCGGCTTATATGGCTCCAACCCACCTGCGTGCGCATCTCGACCCTTCCAACGGAAGTGTCGCCATCTTAGTCCTTATTTGTGTGTAAGCAAAGTGAAAATGTTATTTAAATGTGTAAAGAAAACATCCAGATGTTATAAATACAGTTTAGATAAGTTTCGAACTGGAACAGCCAAATACGCAGCATCGATCTAGCATTTTTCAAAAGAAGGTAAGGACTAAGATGGCGGTCTCCCATAATATGGCGCTCCTTGTGGCCGGATATGACGACACGTGGGTACCAGCCATACAGGTGCGTCCACGGTAATTGAATTGTGGCAATGTTTGGGGGGGTGTCCATCCAGGTGGACAAGTACCTGAAGCAGATAGTGCAGGACCTGCTGAGGAGCCTGACCAGCGCCCAGTGGCGCGTGCGCGAGTCCAGCTGCAGCGCAGTCACTGACCTGCTGAGGGGCAGACAGCTGGACTCCGTAGTGGACGACCTGCCTCAGCTCTGGGAGCAGTGCCTCAGAGTCCGCGACGACATCAAGGTAGGGATGGTTCTTTGGTTTGTGCGTGTGTGTGTGTGTGTGTGTGTGTGTGTGGTGTGTGTGTGTACACCCAATTTCCTGTTTTGGGAGAGCCTCCAAAATGTGGCTTCCTTTATTTATTTTTTAGTGTCCCAAAAATGTCGCTTTTGTTTTTTTGGAGTGCCCCCCCCCCCCCCAATGTGGCTTTCGTTTTTTGGAGTGCCCCCAAAATGTGACTACCAGTTTTTTGAAGTGCCCCCAAAATGTGGCTTTCGGTTTTTGGAGTGCCCCAAAATGTGGCTTTCCGGTTTTTGGAGTGCCCCCAAAATGTGGCTTTCAGTTTTTGGAGTGCCCCCAAAATGTGGCTTTCAGTTTTTAGAGTGCCCCCAAAATGTGGCTTTCAGTTTTTAGAGTGCCCCCAAAATATGGCTTTCAGTTTTTAGAGTGCCCCCAAAATGTGGCTTTCAGTTTTTAGAGTGCCCCCAAAATATGGCTTCTGGTTTTTTTAGAGTGCCCCCAAACTGTGGTTTCCAGTTTTTAGAATGCCCCCAAATGTGGCTTTCGGTTTTCGGAGTGCCCCCAAAACATGGCTTCTAGTTTTGGGAGAGCCCCCAAAATGTGGCTTCCCATTTTTTGAGTGCCCCCAAAATACGATTTCCGGTTTTGGGTCACTGTGGCTTCTGGTTTTTGGAGTACATTTTTTGAAAAATTAAGCTAAGCTTGGGTTCCAGGTTGAGAGACTTGAGCGAAACATAGATTGTAGTTAAGCTTGAAAGTTGGGAAAGTAATGACGAGATTTTGTTCCAAAGCTTGGCAATTGTTACTGTCTTCTAATTCCTTCACCCGGCGGCTCAAGAAAAACATTGTCTGAGAATTTTCTGGTTAGAAACGATGCCCTTTCCCTTTGTTTTCTGTCATCTACCCCCGTACTATTGCTCTGACTTATTGGCCCATTCTCCTGCCTTTTTTCCAAGTAATCTTCCTAATATTTTTGTTTGTGGCTCAAGCCACAAACCTATAACTCACTTGGTCGGTCGGTCGGTCTGTCGGTCGGTCCAAAATTGTCGCACTTCAAATCGAGGCTAAACTTCAAATTGAGGCCGCTCTTTAAAATGATGCATTTTAAAGCGTACAAAATAATAAACATACGTAATACAGACACTACAACAGACACGACGAGTATGCGGTGCTTCTTTTGATGAGTATAAGTAGGATACATAGTTTTAAATGTTTTCCAAAAGATATAAAAAGTTACGAAATGGTGCAGAGATAACATTCTGGTTTACAGATTAAAATTATTGAAAAGCCAGGGGAGGCGACTCATGATTGGAGTGGTAAAAATAGACCGCGTGCCACAAACTATTGCGATTTCGCGCTTGTTCTCCTTTGAGATCCTCTGACATCGGAATGTGTCAGCTGTGCACAGCGGGGAGACCAGTGAAAACTAAAAATTGGACACATTCATACCTTATCCATTATGGCCGTGTGGCCTGGGAACACAGAAGAATTAAAAAGAAATTAGTGGCAGAAAGTCAATAGGGGAATGGGAACCTGGTTCAGCTGATTATGATAACGCTTGTGGATGTTTTTATTGACTGTGCTAACCTTGTTTATTCGCTAAACCAGCAATAGAAATGCCCCCCTGGTTAGTGTTCACGCTTTTCAGATAAAAGTGGTGTGCGTTTGTTTTGACAGGAATCGGTGCGAACCGCGGCTGACCAGTCTTGTAAAACTCTGAGCAAGGTGAGTGTGATGTCTGAGAATTGAAGAATCGTGGGAAATGAGACCTGAGTGAGAATGAAGTGGATGACTTGACAGCGAAAGAGGATAATGAAGAAATGAGTGGCAGTGGGCAAAGTAGGAAAGTTTAGAGAGAAAAAAGGGAGAGAAAAATCGGCCTGGGACAGACAATGCGAACTAAAAGCCTGGATGCACGCTTGTCACCAGTGTCCAGGGACCCCCATTTGGGGGTCTATGAAGCACTCAAATTCTACAGGTCCCTCTAAAAGACTGTGCAGGGGGTCCCAGGGATGCACTAGAAAAATTCTTTTTAGCATTCACAATGCCACTGGGACCCTCTATCCTGCCTCTAGGACCCTCTATACTGTAAGTTAAGGAGTTCCTGGGACCCCTTGTTTTGCGGGACAATTGGGAGCCCTGAGTGTCGATTGCAAAAGAAATGATAAAACAAAGCAAGGACTAGCGTATTAGTCTGAATTTGTCATTTTCTTCTCATTTCTCAAATTGTCTTCTACTCTGTTTTGGATAAAGAAGAAAGAAAAAAAGAAAGAAAAAAACCAGAACCAAAAAGATATCCATACTTTCATCAGAATTTGACAAAAAGATGAAATTTGTTAACATGGGAACGGTACCAGTGGCACCGTTGTGAGATAGACCAAAGCTCATATTGATGCTGCTACGTAGTTACGTCTTTGTGACTATTTGCATCGACCGCACAGAGCCCTCCCTGACCCAGGGTTTCCCGTGCCCATCATGCCAAAGAGAATGCCGATCCAGGATCGGACTGTTCAGCCACCAGAGGGCGTGCCGCCAGGGACTGATCCTCGGACCCGAGGAACCTGCCAACAAACAAACAAACTATTTGCCTTATTCGTTTTGGTTCGTTGTACAGGTGTCGAGGTGTAGAGTGGCACAGAGGTAAACAGAGTAACGCGTTCGCCTTGTGTCAAGTAAACCTCGGGTTCGAACCTGGGTACAGGGGATTTTTCCTCTCACTTTGCACTAGGCCTTGCGGTCTGAACGTGGAGTCTTTCGGATGAGACGATAAACCGAGGTCCCGTGTGCCCATGCACTTAGCACACGTTAAACCCAGTGGCAACGAAAAAGTTGTCATTTGGTCAAATTTCCTTCCTCATCAGTCACAATGCCTAATGCCTAATACAGGTGTCGATCAGAATCTGCGACCCAGAGAACGGGCAGGCCGGGGAGCGAGCCACCAGAGCGGTGTTGCCTTGCCTGTTGAACATCACGCTCAACACCAACGTCAAGGAAGTCAGGGCCATTGGGTGAGCGATGTTTTC
>CM065689.1:17058087-17090734 GCA_017654935.2 Phymorhynchus buccinoides | reverse complement strand
ACCCGTTTTGGTTTTGCTCAGAACCCCCAACCGTCGTTAACCAACCCAATTGTTGCCCGCATTTTCAGCGTTTAGAGAGTTTCATCGACAAGGTAAGAACCCACGCTTCTTAGCACTGTGTGATACGCGACCGGCTGTTTCGTGCGCCTGGCAGTTAGTGTGCCTGTAATATGTTGTTTCTTTTCTGCTAGGGTACTTATCGACCAGGTCAGACCAGCACCCATTCTTACACCTCACCCCAATCTTGCTCTGCCCTCACCGAAGCCGGGCTGTGCTATTCATTGAGCAGTTTATCACGACAAGGTCAGACCCCCACCCACGTTACCTCAACCCAATTGTCTTGCACTGCATGTCTGCACTTTAGTAGTCTGGATACGAAATTGGTTTTGTGTGTCGAATTGCGGAAGATACAGATCATTTGTGCCCCCTCACCCCCTATTCACACTGGCTTGTTCACCTGCCTGTGGTCAGTGCCACATGACGTCGTCTTCAGTCGACCTATAACTGACTCATAAAGAGACAATTCTAGTGGTTGCCGCCCCCCTTTTTTCTGCATTTTCCCCTCTTGTTACTAGTCCATTTCTTTCCTTAATTCTAGAAAGCTCCAGTTTATCGACCAAGGTTTTTCTCAGACCACCCACCATCGTTACCTTCTTCTAACCTGTCAATTATCTGGACTGCATTGTCTGACATAATAGGCAGGTTGTTTAATCGCAACCAAGGCTCAGACCCTACACCATCGTTAACCCACCCCAATTCTTATACAGCACCTGCATTGTCAGCCTTTCTAGAAACGCAGTTTATCGACACGGTCAGAACCCCCCAACATCGTTTACCTCACCCAATTGGTTGCCTTAGCATTGGGCTAGCCTTTAGTAAGACATGTTTATCGACACGGTCAGACCCCCCTGCCCACACCTCCGTTACCTCACCAAATTGTGGCCCCTGCCCAATTTTCTGACTATAGAGCAGTTGTTGTAGTCTGCCCATCATCCCCACTTTTTGTTTTCTTCTTTTTAACTTGGTTGCCAGCCAGCTTTTTGAACTTCTGTGACGATTTGGGTTCTGGTAGAAGAGCTGGAGAAGACGGACTGTTTGTCACTGGAGGAGCTGCTTTTATCGTGTATAGTAGCATTGCGTACGCCAGGAAGAGATGAAGAAAACCTCCGGTAGTCAGCGCGGAAGTCGATGGTTGACGTAAAGGGGACGAGAGCCATGACAAAGGTGCAAGGCTCTATAATAACGCTTGAAGCAGTTTAACAATGGCGGGTTTTTTAAAAAAAACAAAAAAGAAAAAAAAGTGAAATTCAAGAAGGTGACATTTTACTTCTTTTGGTCAGCAACAATAAGAATAACTGACGAAAGGTTTTGGTCCCTGAATTTCAGGGGAAAGAGGAATCCTTGTACTTGAATGGTCAATTGGAGTGATTATACAATGTGCATGTGCTGTCACTGGGGTTTATGATTACCCCGCAAAGGGTCTCTGGATTGATGCTACCGGATAACTCCAACTAAGAATCTCTCTGACACATCAAGATTTATAAGATTCCAAGGAACAAGGATAAATCTGCTGCTACAGTGAGAAAGATATTCACATGGGTATGACGCCTCATAAGTAAAATGTATCAAACCCAAGAAAACTTAGAAAAAAAAAAAAAAAATCCTGCTTTACAGGAAGAAGCTACAAATATTTTCTTTTGTCACCTTGTTCTTTGAGGGAGGGGGTTGCACGCGCGATCTTCTAGGCTGTTGAAAGAAGTTTGGTCATCACATGCACCCCTGATTAAAGAAGCTGGTTGTAGATTCGCTCCGCTTGGACTGGTGGTTTCGGACTTTCTGCAACCTGAACCGTGCGGAGGAGATGTGGCGCTGCAAATCGGACATTATGATGCGGGCGTTAGGGAGCAACGCCACCAGTAAGGCCCAGGAAGCTCGGAAGAAAAAAAAAAAAAAGACTTTTTGTTTTATACATATAAAGAAGAGATGTGTGTGGTTCTTTGCTGGCAGGTGGGAAGCCCCAAGCTGGTGTGGTGGGCGGTGCAGTTTATGCCGGCTAGCAGTGGTTCCTGCCAACCACGTGCCGTCCAGGATACATTTCTCATGCTGGGAGCGGGGGAGGTGTGGAGGTTAGCCCATTGTCATTTGGTACTTTTTAACCCTTTCACCGCCAAGCCATTTTCAGCCCCAAAAATTACCATTTTTAAAACTTAAACTGGGAAGAGAGAGAAACAAAAATTATCTGCAATATCTGGGAAATTCCTCCTGTGACATGCATAACATTCTGGCCTATCCTTACCTCCAAAATTAAGAAAAATAGGGTCTTTGGAAACAAGGCGCTGATTTGATGCCTTTTAGTGACATGGGTGGATTATAAAACCATTGTGGTGTATAAATGTGGGCATTGGCGGTTTTGACAAGGGTTAATTTTTGCGTGATTTTTTTAGTCTGTTGCAAATACTAGCTTTATTGCAATTGTTCTTGAAGGTGCTGCTTCCTGGGGGAAACCAGGTGGTCCGATAAAATAGTCCCTGCTTCTCGAAGTACTGCGCTGGCAGCTTATTCCATGGGTGAAAGTAGCAGGAGTGCTCCTGAAATCAGGCTTGGAAACAGCTGATGGAAAGTAGTTTTCAGGAATTAGGCATCGTGTGTGCCTTGTTGTGTATTCATTCTGTGATGGTGTAGGTGGGTGTGTCGTGTGTGTTTGTGTGGTGTTCTGTGTGTGGTGGTGTGAGAGAGAGATACAGAGAAAGAGAGAGAAAAAGATAGAGAGAGTGAGAGTTTGATTAATGTCTGATCTAAACATGTTTTCTCAGCTGATATGGGTTGGCTTGGTTTGAAAACTGAAAATGTAGAGACCGCCTGAAAACATTTCAGAAGAGCATGGTAGCTTTCATTCTCAGACTGTCGTACATGTATTTATAGCTGATAATGACTCTACAGTCGACCCCTCTTTAAGACCTTCAAAAAAATCGCGAAAAATCGTCTTCGTTTTTAAAAATGAGGTGGGGGTTCTAAAATCAGGGGGTGACCAAAAACAATGCACTCAAGGGATCACTACACTGTATTATGATACGACACAGCCAACATGCATACACTAAAAAACTTTAAAACATGCTTTCTCCGTTCATCTTGAACTGATGAACATCGCGGTTTAGGAATATACGAAAACAGAGCGAAAAACGGGGGGGGGGTGGGGGGGGGGGGGGGGGTGGGGGGTGTGGGGGGGGGGGGGGGGGGGGGGAAAAAAGAAACATTTCTAAGGCGTTGTTGATGCCGTGTGCCGACGGCCCGTGTTGCACTCGCACAAAAACTACACATAACAACATACAGAAATAATTTATCGCATTTTGTTACCGCTCTAGGCCAGTTCATTTTCAAATCAGTTTGCACACACAGAACTTTTACCGCACATAACAACTCGGGTGGACAAAAATGGCGCTCACACACGGGCCAGATACGAAACACACGGCAAACGCTTATGCGACAGCTTCCTTTTCATTTATCGGATTTTGTGAGTTCTCTGTTTTGCAGTCAGTGAATGTTTTCAGTCACACACTAATGCCAATTTATCCAATTTGACAAACGAAAGGAGCCGGCTTTCAACGGATTTTTTGTAAAGTGCGACCATTCACTAGTTTCCAACTTATGGTGAGTGTGACCCGATCACCTTGTTTCAACCTTGGGAGTAGACTTCGCAATTTAGGCCTTATGTGGGCACAGATTTCGTAAAGCTAGACACGAATCGCCACGACTGTTTCAGTTACAAACTTGATCATAAACTGCTCATGCTGACATCATGTGCAATAAAAAGTGGTGAACAGTAGTGTGGCAGATTTAGGGTATCGACTGATTTACAATTCTTCAATTTCGGCATGCGAACGGTTTTCGTTTTTACCACCCGAGAGTGACCTAAAAACAGTGGTACCCCAGCTGTGCGTCGGCTGACAGGCCGAACTTTGAGGACCTCGAGAAGGATTTAGACTATACGTTTTTGCGGACTGATAATCTGTTCAGAAATGATGTTGCACTCGGTCGTAAAACAAAAAAGATTTATGGTCGTAAAACACGTTCGAGGGGCGGGGTTCGTAAATGAGGAGGGCAAGTTAGAAGCAAAAAAAAAAAAAAAAACCATCCGTCATTCATGATTTCAGTCGTTAAAAGATGGGGGCTAAATAAAACGAGGGACGTTAATGTAGGGGGTCTCGACGTAGTATGGGGGGGAAATTACAATAAACACATCAAAGTGGTTGATAACATGTGGGAGGTTCGCCTATTTTATATAAAACTGACGCCCTTGTAGTCAGTTAGATAGTTGTATCTTCTATTACCCCTTCATCGCCCCACTGTCGTTCTTGGCCCCCCCCCCACCCCAAATGATTAACACCCATGTCACTGAAGGGCATCACATGAGGGTTGGTATATCCAATGACCTTATGTTCTTCATTGGGAGGGTAATGACAGGCCTATTTTATGTGCACGCCACAGAGGGATCCCCACATTGCACACAAAATCTTTTCTCTACCCAGGTAAGGTGAATAGGTAAGTTTTGGCTGAGGAAGGGCTAGCGTTGAAAAGGGTTTATTAAAACATTTTCTTCTTGTGTTTGTCCACTCAGAAAGGACGACATTCGTTGGAGTCGGTGAAGGCGCTGAGAGGCGCCTCCGCCAAAGCCCGAAAAAAAGGCCCGGGGACAGGTCCACGAAAAAAAAGACTGCCGCCAACCTGCCTTGACTTTGTCAGCATGATCACCTTTTCACAAGGAAAAGGGACAGAGGTTCAGGCTTTATAATGATAATAATAATAATAATGAATTTTATTATAGCGCTTTACTCCCTTTGCAGGGAGATCAAACGCGCTTACACAGAGAGAATATAAAACACAAAAAGTTAACATTTCTTACACATAAGACTCACTACAACCAAAATTTGAAGGCGGAATTTGTTACGATTTTACATTAGTTGTCCTCCAAGTGCCATGCTTTCTTGTTTTTGTTGCTTGGGTTGCATTGTTTGAATTTCCTCCTGTTACACTGATGCCATTGTCTGATTTAAAGAATCTGAATCTTTGAAAAATTATACGGTAGTTTACTACGTATTTTACAGAACCTACAAGGCATACTTTTCCTCAACTGAAACTCCCTGTGCCTTAAAATGTGTTGCGCCTAGTGTCACGACAGCCTCGAAATTGATCAAACAAATTTCTGGAAATATATCGTGCCTAGTAGCTCGATTATCAGTCCTGAAAAATCGTGAATAGAAGCCAGCGTATGACAAATTCAAAGTCAAAGGGTTGGGTGGGTTTTTCAAGCAGGAATCATGAGTCATAGCCTCGTTTCGACAGTAACCGTAGTAACAAATCTGGTGAAAAATATGTTGATGCTCAAGGCGAGCAAAAACGGGTTGTAGAAATCTACTCCTTGTTTATCAATTCCGACTTTTCGGCTCTACTGACACCAGACGATTCAGTTTAAAAAGTGCTTCATTATATGGGCATATCTGGATAGCCGCGGCGTGAAGGTAACTCCTTTCTGTCGTTCTGCAGATTGTTGTGACAGAACTAGGTTTAAATACGGCCTCCGTGTTTGAGTCGATCTCAGGGTTCGATCTAAATTATTTTTTTTTGCTTTGTTTGATCATTGTGCATTGGACTTAGCCCCTTTCAACGATTAGGCCACTTCCTCAGAACAAAAAATTTACTATTTAAACTTACCGGTAGAGAAAAGATTTTTGTCTGCAATACTGGGGGATTCCCTCTCACGTGCGGCGTTTGCATACAATTATAGAGACTATCCTTACACCTCCGCAAAAATTAGTATCATAAGGTCACTGGATACCAGACCTTCCTATTGGATGCATTTTTAGTGACCATGGATGTTAAATCATTGTGGTGCCAAGAGGCTGACAGTGGCTGGAACATGAAAAGGGGGGGTTTTTAAGATACGTTGCGCCTGTGATCTGTTTAAATCGCATTTTTAGTTAAAGTTCAGGGGGTGACGCCGGGATGATTTAGTAAAGGCTTGTAGTCTGAAAATACTGTAATGTGTGTGTGTGTGGTTAACCCGTGTGTTTTGTGAGGCTTGCGCTGAGGGAGAAGAGTCAGCACAAGTACATGTGGGGGAACGTGTGATGTCCCTAACCCCCTTCACCTACACTTGAGGTGAGATCCACCACGCACCACACTTAGAAAGCGTGACTGGTCTCTGAGCTCTTGGCCTGGAACGTTAGTGAATATTTATGTGTTTCGTTTTCCTCTGTTTTCCTTGCTTGAGAGAGGACAATACGCCAAGAAAAATAAGAACGGAGCCGCCTGACATACATTTGTTTGTGTGTCTTCTTCTTCGATTGCTCAGACGGTGTCCCTTTCAATTTATGAAGCGCAGATGCGTCATGCGAGTTATGCGCGCTATACTAAGAAAATAGGCCCAGCAAGTCCGAAATCTCGGCTGAGGGGAAAAACAAAAATGTGTTTTTTTGGAAAGTGTTCGTGAAAAAACTCCTCCCAAAAAAAACCCAAAAAAAAAAAAAAAAAAAAAAAAAAAAAAAAAAAAAAAAACAAAAAAAAAAACCCAAAAAAAAAAAAAAAAAAAAAAAACAAAACAAAAAAAAAAAAAAAAAAAAAAAAAAAAAAAAAACCCCCCCCCCCCCCCAAACAAAAAAAAAAAAAAAAAAACATACATACAAAAAAAAAAAAAAACAAAAAAAAAAAAAAAGGAGGAGAATGGACCGGTAAGGCATGAAAAGATAGTAGATGACAGTAAGCTATGGGACAAGGCCAGAGTCAAAGCAGAATGACAGATGAGACGAAGTACTAAGCATATAATTCCAGAAGGTGGGGGAACTATTTATTTGGGCCAAAAGACCCTCCGGTATACCCTTGGGTTTTTTTGTGAGCTCGTGGCATAACGTTTTTTTGTGCCACAATTAAAACCTAAGTAATCCAGCAATTTTGTTTTCTAAGTGACTTGGTTGTATGCATCTTTCTATTCTATGCCCAGGGCTGATTTCACGTTGAGATAGCATAGGCTTAGCAGATGCAAAATTAGTCTAAGTCTCATGCTATTCAAAGTGAATTTTACCGGCCCAGGTTTATATGCTCCGCTCCCAATTTCTCTGCCGTGCTTAGCACCATTTCTAAGCTCCCTGCCATATTTTTTTTCCTTTTTACCTTGTCGCTTCTTTCTGTTTCACATTGAGTAATGAAGAAGTTTTGAACTTTTGCCTCGAACAAATATAAGTTACTACGGTCAATCACGTCATAGCTCTTATACGGTTCTCAACACAGACGTCATCGGCCGGCTTCAGTTTCTTTTTTTTTTCTTTTTCACACCAGTGACTTAGCACAAGGAATGGAGGATGGAGTTCAGGTCAAGCGTCCAATGAGATGGGCGAACTCAAACGTGCGGACTTGATAATGGAGTTTGTCGAATGCGGCAAGATGTGTCTGCCACTGTCCCTCCACTGTTTCACGTGGGGTGGTGGCCCGCCGGATGTGGATGGGCCTTCTTTAACTTCTGGCATATACAGTTCGTCTCACGTTCCAGCACCTAAGCGCGTCCTTTCAAAGAAAGAGAAGAGAAGTTCCGTGCTTTTGCCCCGGTCAAGTATGATCGCCCAACCGGGGACGGACTCCCGTCGGCGCTCCACCCGTCCCTCTTGCTTCCCAGGTCTTTCTGTTCTCCCACATAGGCTCTTTTGGTGTTAGTTAGCTACAGTTGTCACAGTCTATGCAGCTTCGTGACAAGGCAGCACTGGACTGGTTTCTATTGATGTATATTGCAGATGTGGCTGTATACCTCGCCTGGTCCATAATGCATGCATTTTTCGTTTCCTATGTTTCTTACATCCTAGCCCTTTTTTCTCTTTATCCTTAGGTGATTCTACTCATGCGCTGTTGTTTGCAGATGTGCTGTAAATGCGGATGTGCCTGGCTCAGAACTTCGTGGGCCTGTCGCCCACTCCACCTAATGTTTCTGGTACCTTCTCGAGGTGATCGACACTTTGTTTGATCTGTGCATGGACCAGAAAGGCAGGCTCTGTCGACTCACCCACCTTCCCTGATGTTTCTGTTACTCTTTGGAGGTGATCTACTTTGTTGATCTGTGCCTAGCCCAGAACGCGGGCCTGTCGCCCACCTACACTCTCTATGTTTTCTGTTACTTTCTGGAGGTGATTACTTAGTGGCAATGTGTGTGGGATGGTGCTTTACCTTTGGATGTGCCTGGGCCCAGATGCGGGCCTTCGCCCCCCTCCCTCTTACATCCCATACGAACTATACGTTATACTATCTGGTGTAAGTTTTAACTTTACGGGTGATCTACTTACTGCGATGTGTGTGCAGATGGCTGTACCTGCTGGATGTGCCTGGCCCAGATTGCGGGCCTGTCGCCAACCCCCTCTCCCTACGGTTTCTGGTAAACTTTTGGCGGTGAGCTACTTGGTTAATCTGTGCCTGCTCAGAAGCTGGCCTGTCGGCCCCCCCCCCCCTACCCTGTTTGTTTTCTTGTTAACTTTCCCGAGGTGATCTACCCGTGCGTTGTGTGTGCAGGTTGTGCCTAGTACCTGCGGATGTGCCGGCTCAGAACGTCGGGCCGGTCGACCCCACACCCCAGCTTGTCGAGAGCTGCAGGAACATGCCTGCGGTGGGGGGGATACCATGTCCAAACTCCTCGCCCGAGGCACCCCTGGACGACGCCCTGTCCACACCTATGTGTCCATGTTGACGGCAGCTCCTTCACCGCTATTCAGGTTAGCTTAGGTGCATTATTAGTCACCCAGAGGTGTCTGTGAAAAATTCGGGTTGCCCCCACCTGGAGAGCGCGTTTCGCAGCCAGAGGCGCCCACCACCCTTTTTTTCTTTTTTTGTTTTTGGTTTTTTTTTTTTTTTTTTTTTTTTTTTTTTTGCATTGCGATTTTGGTGATCGATGAAAGAAAGGAAGGGAGGGGTATACATTTTTTTGACCAAATGACAAACTTTTCGTTGCCATGGGTTTAGCAGGGTGCTAAGTGCAGGAGCACACAGGACCTCCCCTCCCGGGTTTATAGTTCACATCACAAAAGACTCCACGTCGACCGCAAGGCCTAGTGCAAAGTGATGTGAAGTGAGAGAAAAAATCACTGTTACCCACCAGGTTCGAACTCGGGTCTGTTGACACGAAGCGAAACGCGTTCCACTGTCTGCCACTCTACACTAGGGAGGGAAAATATGGGATCCATTTTGCTCAGTGAATGAATGAGTGCAGTGATGGCACTGTGGATACTGTGAAAAAAGTGATGGGACAAACTGCCTGAGACAAGAGAAATCAACAGGGACAATGTCCGTTCTGCAGAAGTCAATAAGACCTACAAGCATGCATGTTTTAAAAAATTGAATCACAAACATTTGTCCCTGACAGGGGGGAAAACAATATGACATTTTGACATTCTAATAGTGTCAGTAGAGTATGACCAGGGCTCTTCAGGACATCACAGGAGTTGTAGGGGATTTTTTTGATGAAGTGTTAAGGGGGGTCATTTGGTGGATGACCTTGATGCCTGCTTTTTTGTTGTTGTTGTGTACTGCATGCGATCTGACGCCTCTAATTCAGCGGGTGCCATATAGGGGTGTGCCTTGAAGCATGAATTCAGCAATGTGATGCAGGTCTCAGGAAGTGGTGTGCCTGAAGACAGGGCCTTCTCCTGACTTCCTTGTGATCTTGACATTGACCGTGTTTATAGCAAGACGGTTTATGATGGGAAGTTCAGGCAATTTGAGGATGCAGGTTTCAGGCAGTGTACTGCCTGAAGACAGGGCCCTTTCATGCTCTGTGTTGCTATTACATTGACCATTTATGCAAGGGTTATGAGGGAAGTTTCAGGCAAAACGCTTGGTCACCAACATGCACCATACGCCATTTACAGTAGTAAAACACAGGCTAGTTAAAAAGGTGAATAATTTTTGTACTCATATAAAACGATTAATGGAATTTTAATTCGCTGTATATCTTAGGCTCCTTGGAATAAGTAAGCGTTTGCATTGCCCTTTTCCGCTACAGAAACCAGGTCCGAGTACCAAGCGGGTAATACAACACCTTACATAACCAAGCCGTGTTTAATACACGCCTTGCTTCAGCCACTTGAACACAGCCCCTACCATCCTAACCTCTCAAGTGCTTCCAAATACATCTTCTCACTCATCCGATCTTCCCATGTCAAACAGGCAAAGCTTCCTAAAGTTAATTTAAGGCTTGTGACAACGCAGTATTTTACGTTTTTTGCGCCCCCACTGTCTGGAACTCCTGCCGGTTCACCTCCGGTCACAATTCAGCACTTCCAGCTGCTTAAAACCCTAAATGAAAACTCACTTGTTTCAAAGAGCTTTCTCTCTCTAACTTTCACATTAATTAGCATTTGATGATTGAATGAATGTTGTATATTAGCCACAATGCGTGCGTGAATCCAGTGAATGTGTGAGCGGCCTGAGTTTAATTTCAAGAAAGGCGCTATATAAAGATATTATTATTATTATTATTATTATGAAAAGATTACATACTGTTAGTTTCAAGTAATTGCATTTAAGTAAGTCACATGTTGTTGTCTTCTAGGTCTTTCTGTAAGTGTAATGCACACTTCTTGTGTGAGTTGTGTTGGTGGCATTGTGCAGTGAGTGCTTTGCGCACGCTGCGAAAAAAACATGCTTTTTGTAGTGTTAAGAAAGAATGATCATCCCTTCCCTGGAACGAATGTAAGAAATAAGAAATACCCTGGTCTGATTTGGGTCATACTTTATCCTCATTGTCTGTTTTATTCGAATTTTGGAAGCACCTGCAACGCTAGAATAATTATTTAGCAGGAAAAACAAGTGCTCTTCAAAAATATTTTTGAAAGATAGAGATCCTTCACTCTCAGAACTGTGAATATAACATTGTGATTGTTTATCCAATAACGGTTTTTTTCTCTTCAAAAACCACCATAGTCATTACCAACTAACACTAACCACCATCTTCAACGTTCTATGAAGTGTCTTGGACCTAGTAAAGGAGTGTGGTCACGGAAGGATATTTGAAAAACTGTGGGGAAAATAGTTGACCAGGTATATAGTTTATAGTTTATGATGGTTATTATTCATGTTATCTGTGTGCCCATTTTATTTATAATATATTTATGATTTTTTTCTCTTACTTCCTCTGTTTCTTTCATTTTTTCTTTCTAATTCCTTTCTTTTATTGTCTCATTCTGTCTTTCTAGTCTGTCTCTTGTATATAGCTGAGAAAGCAGAAAGCAACAAATGTCACTAAAGCAAAGACAGAAAACAAAAATGCATTTCTTTGGTTGCGCTTTCATTTATAGAATTTTGTCCATTTTGTTTGTACTCGAATTTTATTTTAGATTCCTTGCCGACAATGTCGCATGTTTTGCACCACAATGGTTTTTAACACACCAGTCACTAAAAAAAGCTCAAACCAGGGCCCTTATTTTCGTAAATTTGGGAAGTAAGGATAGGCCTAATGTATGCATGTTTTACAGAGGAATTTGCAAATATTGCGGAATCTTTTTCCCTCTCTATCCAGGTAAGTTTAATGGTATTTGGGATGGGAAAAATGGATGGCGGCGAAAGGGGTTAACTACAGTTGACTCGGGGAATTACAGCTAACATGAATTTCTTGAACAAAAAATTTTCTTTTGATTACATTGCATTTATTGCATTGACCTTACGAAAAGGACGAAGAAGAAACCCCACAATATGACATTTCCCAAAACTTTGAAGTTCCTCTAAGGGCCGGTATTTGTATGATGTTGATTAGTGTTTGTTTTTTCTGGAAGACTACAACCAAGACTTGGTCTTGGTGATGCAGTGAAGGATAACTGCCCTTTGGAGGATTTTCCCCAAGGAGCGAGATAGTAGGGGCATTGTACTTTAGGGCAAGGCCTTCCTACTCTAAATAAATTTTGATAATACTCAGCGCTCTTTCTCACCAGAGAGCTCTGTGGCTTTGAACATTGACAAAAAAAGAGCATTCGAAAGGCAAACAGTAATAGGAGGAAAATTAGACAGTTTAAATAAATGCAAGCTTGCACGCACATTCTCTTTTCTTTCTTCATACGCACGCACGCAAGCACCCATGACACAAACACACACACGGCACGCTCCACGCGCGCACGCACGCCACCCACCACACATACGTACAAAACACACACACACACACAATTAACAATAGCAAAAGAATTGCAGTATGAAAATTCTTAAAAAAGGAAAATGCCCATCCACCGCAGGAAATAGCAGCTACCCCCTGTGCATATCTGCAGTCGTAGTCCAAATATGACAGACAGACTGGCACACATGCACCATACCTTCGATTAGTGTTAGGGCCTGTGCGAATCTTATGACACAACAAATTCCGTGTACAAAAACCCCATCTCCAATCGGCCCATAAAATCTGGAAAATAAGAAGTGTAAGGGGGTGGTCACCGTGTGAACATATAAGCAGTTTGAAAATCTGATCCGCATTCTTCCTATCGCTAAACTTTTTGTGTTGTTTCTTTGTTTTAACCTACTGCCAGGTGAGATTATGCGCAATAATTACTCGAATATATCGTATGCACATGCCCTGAACGCCTTCGTGGTTATTCAGCGACCCCCATCGTCCGCAAAACAAGGGAGTCCAGGGCTCTCTTTCACTACAGTACAGAGGGCCTAGAGGCGGGAATGAGAGCGTCATCAGTGGCATTGTAAATGCTAAAAAAAAATTTTTTTAAAATTTTTTTTTAGTGTATTCCCTGGGAACCCATGCCCATGCTTATAGAGGGTCCTTTGGAAATTTAGTGCTTCATAGACCCCCCTCCTCCCAACCAAAAAATGGGGGTCCGGGGTAGCCTGCTTTTTATTGTAGTCTTGTGGTGATGCTGTTAGGTAGGAGGCCATTTACTGTCTGCTGGGTGGTGGACATCAGGCTCCCAAACAACTGGCGCCCATTCCTCAAACATCGGGACTGGCTTGAAGGTGTGTAACCTACTTGTTTTTAGCATTTGAGTTAGGAGAGTAGTTGTGTTCCGACCATGTACAGGCCCCCCCCTCTCTCCGGTTTTTTTTTTGCACTGGCTTCCTGTTCGCAGACAGAATTCAAGTTTATAAATTAACACCTGGCTATAAAACGTCTATCCATACAGCTGCTCCATCTTACCCCTTGTGACAATAGTTTCCAGTTATACGCCAGCTTGCACGCCTACATTAGTTCCAGATCCGTAGGTTATAGCTTTAAACTGCTTGGTCGGCGCTCTTTTGCTGTCCTCAAGGACCGACATCTTGGAACAAACTTCCGCTTCCCTCCGTCAGCGACGAATCCTCTCTGACTTGCAAATCTACTTGCAAAAACCACTTGTTTTCCCCGTCATTGAGACTACGCTCTCTTCTCTCCCTCTCTTCGCCTTTAGGGTTGGTTTCTTGCTGTATTACCATTTATGTCATGCGTGTGTTGTTCGCTTTGTATTGCATTTCGTTGAATGCGTATGAAGCTAACGTGTGCGCGGGCGCTTTTGATTTTGATTTATGTCAGGATTCAGCGCCGTACAAATACGTATGTGTTTGTTGTTTGTTATTGGAGGAGGAGGCGAAACGGCCGGAGCCCAGCCTAAATAATTGACCTAAATATTACCAGGTAAAGCTGAGATATTTTGCTCAATTGACAGAGGAGTAAATTTGGGATGAAAATATAATTATTAGAATCGAGCCATCAGGGGATGGGAATGTCCGCCCAGAACAGAAAAATAATTTCGCATAACTGACTATGATTTTACGCCCAAAAAAAGGCTGTCCGCCAGGTCGAGAAAAAATTTAAACAAAAAAAAAATAAATGTAGCAATTGTAATGCCTGTTTTAGGTGTTCAATAAAAAACAACACAAAAAAAAAGCTTCAGTGTTTCCCCCATGGACCCTACTAGCGGCCTTCCATGGTGCCCACAGACCCCCCCCGCTTTTCACCTTTTTTTTACTTTTCTTAAATCCCAATGCCTGATCATTCTTTTCAGAAACCCTGATTGTTTGGTGCAGGTGAAAACCTCTTTAAGAAGCTAAAAAAGTCAGGGGAAAAAAAAATACCGGTGTGAATTGGAGGAGGTTTATAAGGGCGGTTGGTTTTTAGGCATAAATTATAGTAAGATACTTACATCCGTGACAAAAGAATCAGTTCTAACCCTTTTCACCTCGATGTGCATTTTATTATGCACAAATGTTAAACCAGTCATTAAAAGGCATCTAATGGACCCGTTATCTGACGACCTATTTTCTTACTTTTGGGAGGTAACGATTAGGCCCTTTAAAAGTTATATGCATGTCACAGAGGAATACCCAATATTGCAGATAAGTTTTTCTCTACCCGTAGTTTTAATGGTATTTTTGGCTGAAAAAGTGTCTGGCGTGGCAAAGGGTTTTTAAATGAGATGATAATATTCTGGACATAGGGTTTTTGAGAATAGAGGTTTGACCTGTATTTGTTTTCAGAATCTCTCGCATGCTTACTTTCCATAATTGGTTTTTTTGTTAACTGCCGTATTGTTGACTCGGGCGGTGTTGTGTGAATGGGTTTCAAGGGCTTATTCCTCGCACAAGGGACGAAGCATCAAGCAGCACGCCGCAGACAGGAAATGTCGACCATAGGTGGGGTGGGTACCCCAGGGTCGGAAGAAGAATCACCACGCTGTGAAAACAGACGCACAACTTTGAATGACAAGGTGAGCAGGGAAACGGGAGGGATTTTTTAATCAGGGAAATGGGAGGGATTTTTTTTTTTTAAAATTTCGATTAATTAATGTTTCTTGGATTAATCAAGTACTCCATTGCAGGGGCTCCCAATCGTCGCCGCCAAAACAAGGGGGTCCCAGGGACTTCATTCACTGACAGTATAGAGGGTCCTGGAGGCGGGATAGAGGGTCCCAAGTGGCATAGGTAGGCTAAGAAAAATTTTTCTAGTGCATCCCTGGACCCATGCACTTGTTTAGGGGGTCCTGTAGAATTTTAGGTTGCCTTCCATTGACCCCAAATGGGGTCCCTGGGAGCCTCGCATGGTCAATGCATTATTGCTTTCAGTGGATTTAATTTGATTGGCTGAGGTGTAGGAGGTTTGATAGTTTGTGATTGAAAAGACTCGCTTTATTGTTGCATATTTTTTATGGCTAAGATTAATTAAAAGTTATCAATTATTTTGATTAGACTTATAAAAATTGTTTAACAAGTGGTTTTAATTGAATAGTTATTAACAGTATATAGAGCCTCTGGTAACTTGGTCTTTTTCATGGAGACAGTTGTCATCATTGAGGAATTTTCATTTGAAATTGTTTTTGAATTTTTTTGTTGCAAAACTTAAGGACTTTTGGGTGACGCGTATATTTTTTTTTACAGTTTCGCATATGTATAGTCATAAGTATATATTAATAATAATTAATAATATTGTATAATTGTAGGATTGCACGTGTTATCCTCCCGATAAAATTAGGATCCCTAAGGTTGTTGACAATGACTTTACCTGTGTAAAAAACAACAACCATAAAAGGCTTCAGTAATCGTACCAAAAAAATATTTACATAGCAGCACTCAATTTATAAATCGATGTGATTCACCACAGTACGCACAGTACATCTACCCCCGACCAATTATATACGCATCCTCCATCCGCGCAGTGTGTAGCAACCACACCACTATAAACACCTTGCCTGCGCGCCTCGCACGCACACACATCATTTAGTGTATTTCACGTCACCCTCGTGGTATACCACCCGTGTCGTACTAACCTGAGATCATCGCCATTGTCCGTCATGAAGTATGTAGTTCATGGCCATACAGAAAAGTCTTCTGCCCCTGATTACGTGCATTTATATGCAATTGCGCCATCTACCATAAAGATTATATCGTCCTTGCCGGTCCTGAAGTATGTAGTAGTTTTCATAGCCACAAGAAAATTATTGTTCTTTACCCTGACTCGCCGCTAGGGCATGCAAGCCAATTGTCGGGCCTCGAAATTATCGACCAGTTTCATGTGTGGCAAATTAGTTAGTATAAATCCCATATTTGACGGAAACAAGTGAAGGTAGTTCAGGCTGCATCCTGAAATCAGGATTTGAAAAAGTGATAGAAAGAGTGTCAAGGATTGCCATCTTGTCATGCCACAAACCACGTCCTTATAGGAATTTTCCGATCGTTTTCTGACAAAAATTGAGGGCACAATGACATCGCATAGATAGATTGTCGATAGGGCATTTGCCACGATGTGTTCGTTCGTTTCGATACTAGATGCAAAATGTCGCCCGAGATCGTTCTGCTCGAGTTACGCTGACATCTTTTTTGTTTGACTCCTCTAAATTCAACTCGGTGGAATTCAAGGCCACCGGCACGAAGGCAAATGCCCAATTTGAATACTAACACCACCCATCTGTATGCACAGACACACACATCATTGAAATTATTTTTTAAAGAAGTCACCACTTGAGGATTGGGAAGGTTCAGAGAACACTTTGAAAACGTGTCATTTCAAGATTGAGAGAAATGTGTACTGTCACCACTGCCATTGACAAATTGAAGTGGAGCAGAGGTCCAAATTGTTGTAGAGTTGCTTCTGAAAATGTATTTATATGCATAACGGTTTCTCTGTTGTTCTCAGAGCTGGAACGGAAGCTCCAGCTAAGTGATAATTCAAGGTTTCCCGTCTGTTACCAGGCCAAATGCCTTACTGTATATAGCGATACCGAAGAAGGTACTGGCGTAAAGCGGGAATCCACTCCATCCACGTTACAGCCAGCTTTTTTTGGTCATGTCTATTGTTGTCGTTAGCTAGGGTTTCTAGTGAACGAACCTGAAGTTTTGACTCATTATGCAAGTGAAGTGGAAACAGACAGGACGCCTACTTTTATGTCTGTTGACAAGATGGGTACCAGCTACACCATACTGCAAATACGACCTTGGACACGAAATCCCTATACCCCCATCTTCGTTTCATAGTTGACCGTCAAAGTCAGATATTTTCTTCATCAGATTCATGCGGTTGCGTCCCCCTCTTTTCGTGTGACTTAATAAGGCAACGGTCACGAATCGTGTACATGCAGCTGAAAAATCCTGCCTTAGCTGATTACCAATCAACGGTACCGGTGACTTGCCGGTTGGGTTTCGTGTCTTCTGATTCAAGTAATAGAAATTTTCGTTTGAGCCGAATTACCTGTTTACCACCAGCCAGCCATTCTTTGATCCAAATTTCCATTAAAACTTACTTGCGCACTACAGAAAAATGTATTGTGTGTCTGCACAATATGGTGGGAGTGTCTCTGTGAAGCGTCTAGAATAGGGTCAAGCCTTACTGCCCAAATTTAGGAACACAACATGTGAGTAACAGACCCTGATTTCAAGAGCTTAGAATGACATGGAGATGATCAATAATTAGGTGCAAAAATGCGACAATGGGCGGCGAAAGGGTTAGCATGACAGATATTGGCCTTGAAGAATTGCCATCGCTGTGCCGTTTTCTATTTTTAGACTATTATTAAAGTTTTTCGAGTCGATAGGGATTTCCAGCTTGGCATGGTCGTTTGTTTGTCCCCCCTTCTTTTTTTTTGAGCTGGAGGTCCAGCAAGGCGCAGGTCCTGACACCTGGGCACTGCCTGGGGACCACTGGTGGTGGAGCTTTTTTCACCCCCCAGAGGGCATGATGCGACCAGCACGTAGGGGAGGAGGACCATGGGAGACCGACGAAGGTGAGGGTGTTTGACCAGGGGGACCACTCAACCAAGACATCAAGCATCGCCAGTCGGCCCTGCTCAGCAACACATCAAAATAGCTGTGTAAGTAATGACAGCTGTTATTAGTGCATGGATGCTTACTCTCTTGCAGGATGTCAGCATGCAGATTTTTTAAATCACCCAGAGACAGGCATCGCCGGATTATGAGATATTTGAGAAGCAACCGATTTTTCTTACCATACGCCCCAACACGCCTGTACAATCAAAAGCGACATCCGGTATAAGCATTGCTATATTCAAGGAAAATGTCAGCACTAATGTTACTAGTCAGCAGTCGGGTAGAAAAAATGATCACAGTAAGTGTGTGTCGCTGTTGTAGTGTGTGTGCGATGCCCCCGGCACTCCGCCGGGGCGCCAAAACCTCTTGCAGATTTAAAACTTGTCCCAGGAGCACCCAGGTTACTGTACATTGTTGATGGTGTGGACCAAAAGTTGGTAGAAGTAGTAGTGCGACTTCATGTGGAGGCATAGCGCATGATGGGGCAGCAGGGGGGGGGGGGGGGGGCGGGGGAGGTTAACAAAGACCTAGCATTGGCAGTCTGCACTGACTTCCCTCATGTGGAGTGGCATAGAGCATGATGGATCATTAGGGAGAGGGGGGGGGTGGGTTAACAACAGCACCTAGCATTGGCAGTACTAGCGCGCTTCCCATCATGATGGAGGCAATAGAGATGATGGGAGCAGGGGGGGGGGGGTGGTGGGGAAAAATGATAGACACTGAGCATTGTGCATGTCTGCACTGCTGACTTCATGTGGACGGCATAGAGCATGAGGGGGGGGGGGTGGTGATGTGGGCGTGGGATTGTAAGGTAGGGGGCTAACAACAGCACCTAGCATTGGCAGCCTGCACTGCTTGCCTCCATCATAAAGATACGTCAGTTCTGACGTTGTTTTTGTTCCTTGTTGAAGCTGGGGTTCTGTTAGAGTATTTCGTTTTTGTTAGAGTATTTCAGTACAGTTGAGCATTGATGGTCCCTAAAGGTCATCTCCTTTAGACTTTCATTTACAGCTAAATCATAACACACTGCATTAATTAAGTTACCTGATGTATTCTTCTTCAGCCTTCGGTATAGGACCGAAAATGGACTTTAAAAATTAAAAATAATGGCCATAATGGGTAGCTGGGAACTTATTTTTCAGCTTTAATCATGGTCTATCCCTCTGCATTCAGCCCTAAGCACATTCGTTGATTGGGAAGAGATATCTTAGGGAGAACATTTATTATGAGAATATTTTCTTTTAGGAAAGATGAAGAGACACGGAAAAAGAGAAATCTAGTGTAAAAAGGTAGTTTCAGTTAACTTAGGTGATCTTATTCCAGATCCGTTCTTGCAGTCGGACAACGCAGGCCTGAAAGGCGCTGTGTGCATCGCGCTGGGAGAAATCGGCAAGAACACCACCCTGCCGCTTCCTACAGGGGCTGGCGGCGAGGCCTCCGGAGAGATCAGCAAACTGTCGTTGGTGGAAAGCCTCGTCGCCATGATCAAGACGGTCAAAGAAACTAACAAGGTCAGCTTCTTAGTAGTTCTTACAGAGTTAGAACACAATTCTGATTATTTTTCTGACTCTAATGCAATACTGTTTTCCTAGACTGAGTCCCCTGCGCCTTATAATATGACTGATTATTATAGTAAGAAAATATAACAACATCTGAATTTTGTTAGTACGATATGAGAGGTGCAGCTTACAATCAGGTGCGCTTGTAGTCCGTACAATAGGGTAGTTCTTACAGTTAGAACACAATTCTGATTGTTTTTCTGACTCTAAGGCAATACTGTTTTCCTAGACTGAGACACCTGTGTCGTACTATAATGTGACTGATATCATATAGTAAGAAAATATATTAACATCTGAATTTTGTGTAAAATTTGGGGGTGCACCTTATTAATCAGGTGCGCCTTGTAGTCCGTGACAATAGGGTAGTTCTTACAGAGTTAGCACACAATTCTATTTGGGATTATTTTTTCGGACTCTACGACAATACGGTTTTCCTAGACTGATGACACCTGTGTCATATAATTGTGATCTCCATAATATATAGTAAGAAAATATAGCAACAACCATCTGACTTTTGCGCTTACGATATGATGAGGTGCAGCTTACACTTCCAGGTTGCAGCTTGTCGTCCATACAATAGGGTAAGTTCTTACAGTTAGAAACACAATTCTGATTGTTATTCTGACTCTAAGGCAATAGTAATGTTTGTCCTAGACTGAGACACCTGTGTGTCATATAATGGTACGGGGGTAATAATAGTAAGAAAATGATATCAGCTGCAATTTTGTGTAAAATTTGGGTGGTGCAGCTTATAATCAGGTGCGCTTGTAGTCCGTACAATAGGGTAGTTCTTACAGAGTTAGAACACAATTCTGATTGTTTTTCTGACTCTTAAGGCAATACTGTTTTCCTAGACTGAGACACCTGTGTCTTTACTATAATGTGACTGATATATATAGTAAGAAAATAATAAAATTAACATCTGAATTTTGTGTAAAATTTGTGGGGGCTTTTGCAGCTGCGCTTTGTAGTCCGTACAATAGGGTAGTTCTTACAGAGTTAGAACACAATTCGGTACACCCTCTTTTGACCAAAATATTTGAACTCTTCTAGCGCCATGTATGTTTTTTTATGTTTCTTGGTTGTCCGTTGCATCTCAACTAGCAAGAGGGGTGTAACTATTATTTTTCGAAAGCACATGCATTGCTTTTAACGGCAGAAACAGTGACAACAGAATCTAAAAAAACAAACACATGGCAGGGTGCTTATGCAGTGTAGGGTGTCTTTGCATTTGGTGGGAGTGTTGAGTGATGCGGCTTGGGCGAATGTATCCGACCATGGTGCTAGAAGAGTTAAGGAAAACACTCAACTCTCATCTGACCTAATGATTTTAAACAAAACTCTTTGAATATTCAGAAGATCTGAAAGCAAACTTTAAAGGGGAAAAATGTTTTATGTAGATTTCCTTTGGGCTCTTTCTTTAAAATTTGTTCTTCGTAAATTGTTCCTCTGAACATTGTTACCATGTTACGCACTATGATTACAAATCAACAAGCAAACAAGCAAACAAAACCCAACAAAATACCATACTATAAATTGTAACTGGAAACACTTTCATTATCCATTCAAGTTTTTTTTGTTTTTAACCCAGGCTGCTCCCAAGTCGTCCCGCTGAAAAACAAGGGTTGGTCATAGGGACTCTTCATTTTCTTACAGTATACTGAGAGTCATAGAGGCGGGGTAGAGGGTCCCAATGACATTGTGAATGCTTAAAATAATTTTTCTAGTGCATCCCTAGGACTTTCTGCACATTCTTTTAGAGGGTCTTTTGGAATTTTAGTGCTTCATAGACCTCCAGATGGGGGTCCCTGGGAGCCCTGATACCATAGAATCGCTCCTACTGGTAGATAGTACTGGTAGTCTGTTACTCTGAAGCCTTGCCACCATCGATACAAATGGCTCTATTGCAACCCTTGGGATTCAGTTTTTCTTGTTCTTTTTAATCGTCTTGCATTCACATTTGTTAGACAAAACTTCTTGTGGTGTTCAGTTTGTCGTTTGGGGCTCAGCCACAAACTATAACCTCACTGTTGCGGCTCTGTCTCCGGTCCAAAAATGGATTGCAAATTTTGAAAGTTCAAAAATGTTCGCACTTCAAAAATCGAAACAGAGCTTCACTTAAATTGAAGGACCGCCTCACTTTAAACATGATGTATTTTAAAAAAGGTACGAAATAATAACACCATACACGTAATACAGACAAAAGTTGCAACAGACCCACCGCACGAGTATGCGCGTTTGCTTTCTTTTTGATGAGTTTAAGTAGGATACATAGTTTTAATGTTTTACAAAAGATATAAAAAGTTACACGAAATAAGGTGCAGAGATAAACATTCTGGTTTACAGAATTAAAAATTATTGAAAAAGCCTCCTAGGGGATGGTAGTAACTCCATGATTGGAAGTTTAGAGAATAACAAAACTGAAGACCGCAGCTGCCAACAAAAACTGTTGCGAGTTCGCACTTTTGTTTTTTCCAAGTTTTTTTTTTTTGAAAATTTTGTGCTTTTTTTGAAGCCACCGTTGAGCCACCGTACAGTTCAAACCTTGGGCATCCAATGTCTTTTACTCTCCTTGCCTCAGGCAAGCCACTTCAACAAGTTGAAGACCTGTGTGCACTTTTAGGGTTTTTTATGGTTACAGTTACCAAAGAGAAGAATTGCAAGTGAGAAAGCTCCTCTAGTAGGTGTAATGTACAAGCGCAGCAAACTTGATGACAATGCCCATCAAGAGGGGTGGAATCTAGCTAGAGGGGGGCAAGCTACGGATGGTTTTGGCCGCGATTGAATACAAATGTGACCCAGCACCAGAAAAAGGGACATTAAGTCGCTGGGCTAGTTTCTCACAACAGTGATTGGAAACGTCAACATCTTCATTTTTTGTTCAATTTTGAGTTTATGGGCATTTTTCGCGTTCTATGACATCTATTTTTCATATTTATAAAGGACAATCTTTTGACACATGCTCTCTAAAATGGTCTTATAATGCTTTAAAACAAATAGGTCCATGCATTTTCCTTCAGCGAGGCTAGCTTTAGACTGTTGTTTATCTCAAAATGACCAACGCTACCATACCAACCATTACGTGATCATATAACTCTGGAACAGTAAAAAGATACAAAGAATGGTTCTTGTGGTCATTAGAAAGGAAGAATGTGGTCTGAAGGTTGGAACGTGGTACAAATTTTTTGCGAACAGCAGTTTGACGCGTAACCCTTTCGCCGCCAGCCGTTTTTCAGGTCGCAAACAATAACCCATTAATCTTACTGGGTAGAAGACAAAAAAATCTATCTGCAATATTGGAAATTCCTCTGTTGACCTGTAGTAAAGGTAAAGCAGAAAGAGGAAGAAAGAAAAAAAGGAAGAAAGAGGGAAGGGGAGAAAGGAAAGGCGGGGGAGAAAGGGGAGGGAAAGGCGCGGGGGAAAAAAAAGGGGGGGAAGAAAGGTAGAAAGGGGAGGGGAAAGGGGGGAGGGGAGTGAAAAACAAGAGGGGGGAAGAAAGGGGAAGAGGGGGGAGAGGGGGGATGTGGAGGGAAAGGGGGTAAAAAAGGGGGAAAGAAGAAAGAGAAGAAAGGGGAGGGGGGAGGTGGGGGGAGTCGAAGAGAGGGGAGGGAAAAAAAAAGGGGAGGGGAAGAAAGGAGAAAGGGGAGGGGGAAAGGGGAAAAAAGGGGAAGGGAAGAAAGGAGAATAGGTAGGAGGGAAAGGGGGGGGGGGAGGGGGGAAAAAAAGGGGGGAAGAAAGGAAAGGAAAGGAGGCAGGGGGGACAAAGGGGTGGGGGGGGGGGGGGGGGGGAAAAAAGGGGGGAGAGAAAGGAAAAAGGAGAAAGCCGGGACGCGGGGAGGGGGGGGGGAGGGAATAGGGCAGGGAAAAAAGGGGGGGGGGAAGAAATGAAAAGGAGAAAGGGGAGAAGGGGGGGGGAGAGGGCGAAGACAGGGAAAAAGGTGAACGGTAGGAGAAAAAAAGGGTGGGGGGGAAGAAGCGAGGAGAAGGAGGGAAGCACGGAAACGGAAGGTGGGGGGGGGAGGGGGTGGAGGGTGGAGGGGGGGGGGGGAGGGGGGGAGAAAGGGCCGGGGGGGGAGGGGGGGAAAAAAAGGAGGGGGGAATGAAAGGAGAAAGGAGAGAGAGGAGGGGTACGGGGAAAGAGGGGGAGGGGGGAGGTAGGCGAGTGGAGGAGGAAGGGGAAAAAGAGGGGAGCATAAATGCTATTGGCGCTGAAAGGGTTTGTCCCTTTCGTGGTGCTGGGTCACAAATAGGCAACTTTCGCCCGGCAGGTATTGGCCGGAATAAAAGCCAGAAGGGTTAAGACAAGAGAAGAGAGCTCTTCGAGGTGCAATGACAAGAAGAGGGCTTCTTCGCCTGGAAGACCAGGGAGAGGGAAAAGGGGAACGGTCTGAGAGAGGGGGGAAAGGGGAAAAAAAAGAAAAAAGAAGAGGAAGGGAAGAAAACAAAGAAGAAAAAAAGAGGGAAAGGGAGGAAAAAGAGGGGAGGGTGGAAAAAAGAGAGGGGAAAGTGAAGGAAAAGAAAAAAAGGGAAAAAAGAAGAGAAAGGAGAGGGTGGGGGAAGGGAGGGGAGGGAGGGGGGAGAGAAGAGGAGGGAGGGGAAGAGAAGGGAGGAAGAGAGGAAAAAAAGAGAAAGGAGGGAAAAGAGAAGGGGTAAGGAGAGGTTGGAAAATAAGGAGAGAAGAATAGGGAGGAGGGGGACACAAAAAAGGAAAAGAAGAAAAGGAGAATTACAAAGGAAGATGCAAGGGAAGAAGGCGAGGAGGGAGGAGGAAGGGAAAAGAGAGAGGAAGGGAGGAGGTAAGAGGGAAAGAGAAGGGAGAGAAGAAAGAAGGGGAAAAAAAGGGAGAAGAGGAGAGGGGGAGGGGGGGAGAAAAAAAGAAAAAAAGAGAGGAGAAAGAAAGAAAATTCAGAAGAAAAGGAATTGAGGAAAAAGAAAAAAAGAAAAAAAGAGAAAGAGAGAGAAAAAGGGGAAAGGAGAAGGAAAAGGAGGAAGAGGAGGAGGGTGAAGAAGGAGAAAAAAGAGGATGAAAAGGGGGTAAAGAAAAGTTTGAAACTTGACAACTTATTACAAAAAGGAAAAAAAAAAGATTTTTTAAAGGGGAAGAAAATAGAGAGATAGGAAGGAGAAGAGAAGATAGATGAAAGAGTGGAAACGAAAAAGAGAGAGAAAAAAAGAGATAGTGAGAGAGAGAGAGAGATGACGTGGACTTACATGAGGAGAACTAAGGTAGAGAAGAGGATGAAAGAGAAATTCCAGAGTGAGTAAGGAGAGGTAGGTAGAGAGGTGTAAGTTGTAGGAATGTGGAGGGAAGGTAGAAGGATAATAGAGAATAGAAGGTGTATAGAGAGAAAAAAAATAAACTTTTATTACACACGTGATGTGAAAGAAGAGGGGAAAGAGAGAGAATAAGGAGAGATAGAATTTTTTTTCCTCAACTTTTTACAATGATCAAAGATGAGATTGGGAAAAAAAAAATATAATGGGAAAGGAAAAATAGTGAAGAAGAAAAAACCATGAATGGGTGTATGAAGTGTGGAAATGTGAAAAAAAAAAAAAATGATGTTGAAGAAAAATAAAAAAAAAAGCGGTGTATGTGAAAAATAAGAAATGTGGAGGGTGTGGAAATATGAGGTCAGTGGGAGGTAAGTTTTACTAAAAATGCAGGGAGAGAAGTGTATAATGTTTGTGTTGATTCCTTGCCCCCGCAAAAAAAAAGGAAAAATGGATCATGCTAAATTTTACGGTAATCAAAAGTGTATGGATGCCTATAGGGTAAGAAATGAAGTGGAAATGTATGAAGTAGGGAGAGAGATGTAGTAGTAAAGTGTGGTAGCAATGGTGGCAGAGGGTGGTGGGAAAGGGAGAAAGGGGAGGACTGATGCGGAAACCCAGAGTGTAAAGTAAAATTAAGGGGAGAGAGAAAAAGTAAAATGTAGGGCTGGTTCCTGTCGCAAAAAAGAGACATTGAGGATGGAGATAAAAAAAGGGAGGCGAAATAAAGAAGGATAAGGATCCAGAATAGAGAGCTTCTCTGCTAAAGGAAAGCTAAGCTGGAGCGTCTTTGAAATTAAAATGGGAAAAAAAGAAAAATAAAGGTTGCTATAATAATATATAAATAAGGTGAAAAAAAATTAAAAAAAAAAAAAAAGAGAAAGATAAAGGAACAGGGGAAAAAGACAGTATAGGAATAGAAAGTTTTTAAAAGGGCAGAGAAGAGAATCACGGGGGGGATAATAAAATAGAAAATGAAGGGCGAAATAAGGAATATAAAAGATATAGAGAAAAAAACAAAAAAAAATATTCCAGGGTATATAAAAAGCATATATGTAAAATGATGGTACTGGGAGAAACGTATTTTATATGGGGGAATAGGAATGAAGGAGCACACTCGGGTACGAAATGGTGATAGGGTGAAGGTTGAAACTTCTTAAGGGGAAGGAGGATTTTAAAAAGTTAAGTGACCCCTTCCAGGAGATAGTTGGGTTAGAGGAAATTGATTCTAGGCCAAAGGGGTTGTGGATCATAAGTGAAGAACGATCAAACTTAAGACACATCAGAGTGTGAAAAGATATCTGTCCGTGGGGTCCGTCTGCATGCGCCAAGAGTGAACTGTGCGATTATACAGAGGGAAGGGGTCACCAGTTGTAGGGGAAAAACATGCTTGAATGCAAGAAATAGGGGACTAAATGAAAAGGAAAGTATAGTTTGTTTGAGTCCTTGGGAGGTATCACAAGTAAAAAAAACATCAAGCGAAGACGCAATCAGGGGGGGGGGCGGTTTGGTCGTCACATTCATCCTGTATGTGTGGTGCTTGACCGTGTGATCGCATTGCTTGAGTGCATGTCAGAATATTTTTACAGAGGCACCCAGAGTCTTCCTATGCCTTGTAAAGCGCTGTGCACTGGCATACCTGTCGGACTCCTCGAATTGAGTTTAAATGTCGTCTCCACCAATTAGTATCAATCTATCCAGACAATGGGCTCCATCAGGCCTCGTGCGACAATATTTCCAAGTATTCTGCAAGCTCGAACACTCGTTCAATTTCAAACACTGTCCCCATCCAGATCCTCCAGGGGATTTCCAGCTTTGAACTGTGGGTTGGCAGACTCTCCCATGGGACAGACTCAGGACCGACATCTTGGAACAAACTTCCTCTCTTCCTCCGTCAGTGACTGACCCTCTCTGCTTTCAAAGCTAATCTCAAGATCCACATGTTCCCCCGTCATTGGGGGCTCCATTTTCTTTCTCTTCTCTTCTCTTGCCTTTAGGTCTGTTTCTGCTGTATACCATTTATGTCAACCGTGTGTAGGCTCGCTTTGTATTGCATTTTGTTTGAATGCGTTATGAATGCTAACGTAATGTGTGTGCGCTTTGATTTGATTTTTATCAAGATTAAGCGCCATGTATAAATACCGTATGTTTGATGTTGTTGTTGTTGTTGTTGTTGTTGTTGTTTAATTCCTTGCCCCTCGTTGTGTTCCTCCCAGACCAAGCAAGTGGAGCTCCAGTTCAGCATCGCGGTCGCCCTCACCTGGGCAGCTTTGGGGCGCAAGGCGCCTGTGGTCCGGGATGCCTGGTCCCAGACTGAGGCGGAATTTGAGGTAGCTAGCTTCGTGAGTGAGTGTTTGTGCATGAGCGTCCAAACAGAAAACGAGAGTAGATGCCCTGTAGTTTTGTTAAGTTATGGTGCTTAAGAAAACTCTGTCAAATCGGCGGTAATTTTGTGAATGATTTGTGTACCGTATTTTACGGACTGTAAGGAGATACTTTTTTCTCCCTAGACTTGAAACCCCTGCGCCTTAAAATGTGACTGATAAAACAGTAAAAATAACCACAATATAATAACAAAATCTTAATTTTGTTTAAAATTTGGGGGACGAGCCTTTCAGACCTGTTTACCTTTACGATTTTGCAGTAGTTTTTTACGAAACAAATGTCAAATTACGATAATTACGGCGACGAGGGGAAAACAAGAAGAAAACCCCCCCAACACCACTACAATTACGTCGGCTTTTGAAACAATGCGGTGAAAAGTAATTCCGGTTCCCAGTCATTCTGTTTCAAGATGGCGTCAAAGCGACCGCGTTGTGAGATCACAAGCAGTTTGAACAGGTTATTAAGCTGAGTTTGAAAGAGAAAAGGCCAATACATGGTTTAAAAAATGTTTTTAAAGGTCTCCCAGTGCACTATTGCTCGCATATAATCGGGTTATGTGAAGAAAAAGAATCGGCCGCGCGTTGGATTACAGTTTTTTTTTCTTCAAAATTACTATTTTTTGTTTCAGAAATTACAAATTTGCAAACAGGTCTGTGGCCTTCCGGTCATGGTGCGACCTTGTAGTCCGTAAAATACGGTATGTGTAGTCCCACACAAAACAACGCCTAGGAATAAGTGTTTGTGAAAGATTGTACTTGGTGCCACACAAACTGATGCCAAATAGCTGTCATTCTGTGAATGATTGTGTGTTAATTAAATGATTGTGTGTTAATTTTGTATGTGAATCAACATGCTAAAGAATTGTAAAAACAACCCAAGTGTGGAGGAGGAGGGTGGGGGTATATGCCCCCCCCCCCCCTTATCTTTTTAATAGGTAGCAGATACAGATATGAATGCATACATTGGGAACTAATTTTAACTTTGTGTAACAGTAAAAAGAAAGCAAAAAGGACACATGCACGCACACACGCCATGGCACCACACACACTCCACACGCTCGCACGCACGCCACACGCTCACCGCACAAGCACACACACACACACAACCACCTTAAACTCTCTCAACACTAATGTACGCTATAGCGTACATCCCGCGCACAAACGTTCCACACTAGGCAGGTTTGCATCATTACATAAAAAGTATTTAAAAAATAATGCTTAACCGCACAGTTTTGAAAATTTGCGGTATTGTTTATAATAATAAAAGCTAGCATATGTTATAATTCCAAAGTAGACTTTTTATTATTAGCAGATTTTTAAAAAAAGCATGACAACGAAGACAAAGAGAGGGGTAGTGACTCAATTTCATTCATTGCGGTACTAAAAATAGAATGGAAGTGATTTCATTGGTTGAAAACTATTAAGGGACTGTAGAGAAACACTTTTATACCAGTTTGGGTTGCACCCCTTTGCCTTGTTAGTGAAGTGTGAATGTTTAAACACTGTGTACGCTATAGCATACATTCGTGTTAAACAGTTGTGAATGGAAGCAATTGGCCAGTGTTGAATGAGTTAAATGCGGTAACTGTGCGCAGGCTCCCCCTGTGCAGAGTCTCCCTGATGAAGTGGAGTGGTACCTGACTCAGCTGCTGCAGACCTACGTTCCCCACGCCAACCCCCATCTCAGACAGGTAGGGAAGTTCTCCTTGTGCAATCTGTCCTGTTCTTTGCACTGTGGTAGTCTCCCTGATGAAGTGGAGTGGTACCTGACTCAGCTGCTGCAGACCTACGTTCCCCACGCCAACCCCCATCTCAGACAGGTAGGAAAGTTCTCCTTGTGCAATCTGTCCTGTTCTTTGCACTGTGGTAGTCTCCCTGCTGCAGACCTACGTTCCCCACGCCAACCCCCATCTCAGACAGGTAGGGAAGTTCTCCTTGTGCAATCTGTCCTGTTCATTGCACTGTGGTAGTCTCCCTGCTGCAGACCTACGTTCCCCACGCCAACCCCCATCTCAGACAGGTAGGAAAGTTCTCCTTGTCCCAATCTGTCCTGTTCTTTGCACTGTGGTAGTCTCCCTGCTGCAGACCTACGTTCCCCACGCCAACCCCCATCTCAGACAGGTAGGGAAGTTCTTGTCCAATCTGTCCTGTTCTTTGCACTGTGGTAGTCTCCCTGCTGCAGACCTACGTTCCCCACGCCAACCCCCATCTCAGACAGGTAGGGAAGTTCTCCTTGTGCAATCTGTCCTGTTCATTGCACTGTGGTAGTCTCCCTGCTGCAGACCTACGTTCCCCACGCCAACCCCCATCTCAGACAGGTAGGGAAGTTCTCCTTGTGCAATCTGTCCTGTTCTTTGCACTGTGGTAGTCTCCCTGCTGCAGACCTACGTTCCCCACGCCAACCCCCATCTCAGACAGGTAGGGAAGTTCTCCTTGTGCAATCTGTCCTGTTCTTTGCACTGTGGTAGTCTCCCTGCTGTAGACCTACGTTCCCCACGCCAACCCCCATCTCAGACAGGTAGGGAAGTTCTCCTTGTCCAATCTGTCCTGTTCTTTGCACTGTGGTAGTCTCCCTGCTGCAGACCTACGTTCCCCACGCCAACCCCCATCTCAGACAGGTAGGGAAGTTCTCCTTGTCCAATCTGTCCTGTTCTTTGCACTGTGGTAGTCTCCCTGCTGCAGACCTACGTTCCCCACGCCAACCCCCATCTCAGACAGGTAGGAAAGTTCTCCTTTGCCAATCTGTCTTGTCCTTTGCATCTGTGACAGGTAGCAATATGCCTGACTGCTAGACCTACGTTCCCCACGCCATCTCAGACAGGTAGGGACTTGTAATTAAGTGTCTGCAAGAAAGTTCTCCTTGTGCAATCTGTCCTGTTCATTGCACTGTGGTAGCAGACCTAATTCCCCACGCCAACCTGTAGGAAAGTTCTCCTTGTGAAAACTGCAGACCTACGTTCCCCACGCCAACCCCCATCTCAGGTAGGGAAGTTCTCCTTGTCCAATCTGTCCTGTTCTTTGCACTGTGGTAGTCTCCCTGCTGCAGACCTACATTCCCCAGGGTGAGAAGTTCTCCTTTATCTGTCCTGTCCAATGCAGACCTACGTCAACAGCACCCTTTATGATTACCTAAGCCAACCATTCTAGGGAAGTTCTCCTTGTGCAAACTTTTTCAGTCTTTAGAGTTCCCCACGCCAACCCCCATCTTAATGCAATTTGTTCATTGCACTGTGGTAGTCTCCCTGTGACTGCCAACCCCCATCTCAGCAGGTAGGAAAGTTCTCCTTGTTTGTCTGAAATCCACAGAGGAGACAGGTGGAAAGTTCTCCTTTATCTGTCCTGTTCTTTGCAATCTCCCTGCTGCAGACCTACATTCCCCACGCCCATAGTGACCAGGTAGGAAACTCTTGTGAAGCGCATTCCCTGCTGCAGACCTAGTGCTTAGGTAGGACTTTTAGTTCTTTTTTTGCCCTTTAGAGCTAGGAACACATAGGAAACCACATGCAATCTGTCCTGTTCTTTGCCCTCCCGGACCATCCAACCCCCATCTCAGACAGGTAGGGAAGTTCTCTCCCGGTCTTCACCGAAATTCACCTACGACGCCAACTCCCGGAAGTTTCGATCTCCTGTTCCAGCAAGATGATCGACTCAAACAAAAAGGACGAGCATTGTTATAGAAACCTGGGAGCCACATTCAGGGACACACATTAAGTGTCAAAATTATTAATGACACAGCTGAGAAACTTCAGAAAGATGCACTTCTAGGCACCCAGCAGGAGCAGAGTTCATACCCTGCGCATGTCCGGGGTGCTCAGCCTTCCTCCTGCAATCCTTTGTTTAGCGGTCTTTAGGCCTGTCTCACGCCGCCATTTGAAAGTAACCTTCGCCAGAAACGAGTGTTATGAAACCCGAAAACCGAAACTGGGTTTCAGGAAGCTTCGCGGAGCAGAGTTCGTACTGACGAAGAAATGGAAGACCGTCTTTTCAGACAAATACAAATTTTTTTTGGCATTTTTGCTGCTGGTAAACTTTAATTTAGAATGACTTCAGTGAGCCTCCTGAGGGCTAGTTTTCACATAAGAAAAAAGTTACTCCCCCCTCCCAAACCCACCTCCCGCCAGGATTTTGTTTGGGAAAAGTTGGCAGCTATGATAACATTGCCGCTTCTATAGTGCCGCGCTTTGTTGTTGTATGTGCTGGCTTATCCGTATGATTTAACTTGGGGATGGCGAGGTCAGGTTATACAAGGATTTCCTGTTTTTGAATTTTACTAGAAAAGGAATTCCTTTTTTTGCTCACAAAGTGAGTCTATAGTATGATAGTTGTTCAAGTTGTGTGTGTGTGTGTGTGTGTGTGTGTTGTGTGTGTGTGTGTGTGTGTGTGTGTGTGTGTGTGTGTGTGTGTGTGTGTGGCATCCGTGGTCTAATCTCCAAACTTTAACGTTGGCATTTTCTCGGGAAATAGAAGGCATACATTTTTCACGCATATAGATGTCTATGCAAGCTTTCAAACAATAATGATTTGAATAATTAAGTACTTAAAACAACGCTGTAAACAGATAACATTTTAGATTAGTGGGGTAGAGAGTATTCAACAGGCAACATGAGTTAAGAAACACTGAAAGCCTTGATAGCTCATTGGTAGAGCATCCGTCTGTCATACCAATGGTTCTGGGTCCGATTCTCTGCACGGGCACTTTTTTTTTTTTTTTTAGTTGTATCCATTAATGATAGTTTCATTTGTACTTTAAAATTTTATTGGCAATCTTGTACTTTAGACCCCCCCCCTCAATCTTTGTTGTTGTCCTACATGTGCCTGTTCGAATGAGCCTTGAAGACTTTGCCCCCTCCCTCCTCCCCCCCTCTCTCTCTCTCTCTCATTGAATTCCAGCTGTGTTGTTTTTTGCAGGCAGCCTGTATCTGGTTGCTCTCTCTCCCTCCCCAACCCCACCTCTCCCCCTTCTCTCTTCTTCTCTCTCCCTCTCCCTCCCTTCCCCCTCTCTCTCTCCCTCTCTCCTTCCCTCTCTCTCTCCCTCTCTCTCTGTATCTGTATCTGTCTCTCTCTCTCTCTGTATCTGTATCTGTCTCTCTCTCTCTGTATCTGTCTCTCTCTCTCTCTGTCTGTATCTGTCCCTCTCTCCCTCCCTCTCTCCCTCCCTCCCTTTCTCTCTCTCTCTCTCTCTCTCTCTCTCTCTCTCTCTCTCTCTCTCTCTCACTCTCTCACACACACACACACACACATTGAATTCCAGCTGTGTTGTTTATTTGCAGGCAGCCTGTATCTGGTTGCTGACCCTGGTCAAGCAGAGCGGTCAGCACAGTGCCGTGCAGTCACACCTCCTGGACATCCAGCGAGGCTTCATCCGACTGCTGTCAGACTCTGATGGTCAGTACTTCGATCAATCAATCAGTCAATCAATCAATCAGTAACTTTTTCACTACGTAGCATGCACACATGCGTGCTACAGACCTTTTTACTCTGCTCTTTTCGAGTAGTATTCTACTGAAATTTGGACAAAGACTCTAAAAGGGTAAGATGGACTACTTTAGAGTTACGGCGAGTTACGAGAGTAAGTGGGGTAGTTACACCATTCACAGTGGCGGATATCCAAAAACTCAGACTGGAATTTGAACGGAGAATTCAACTGGCCTATCGACGTGTAAAATGTGTCACGTTTAAAAG
>CM065689.1:17035587-17053087 GCA_017654935.2 Phymorhynchus buccinoides | reverse complement strand
ATGCAGACAAACAAGGATCAACACAGTACATTAATATGAATTGGAGAAAATTATTTAATAATTAAACATCAAAACCTAATATTTTCTTCACACAGAAATAAGCACGCAGTTTTGCTGGGCTTTCAAATTTGTACAGTCAAACCTCTATTATAAGACCCTCCAATTAGAAGACTTACCGTAATTTTCGGACTATAAGGCAATATTTTTTTCTCCGATTTCGACCTATGCGCCTGATAAACGAGGGTGCCCTATTAGTGAACAAAAATCGTGAGAAGAGAGGCAACGATTGCCGTACTCAGTACAGTCTACTGTGAGTCACAACATCGAAAGTGGTAACGAGTCGCCGATACGACGAAGGCTCATGTTGAAATGCTTCAAAATCCCTATTATCATCCGAGATACCGTCCAACAGATGCCATAACCCTTCATTGGATGTAAAAAGCATCGCTGTAGAGTTTAAAATGCCATCATTCTACCAGTTTTCGCGAAGAAAAGTCCAAACACAACAACTGGAAGTCGCAAAAATGGAAGTTGGATTATTTGAGAAGGGAGCCAACTCTCATTTATGACAGCGGTAATGGCGGTCGGTAAGTGTTTACAGGACGTGTACGGGCTTCAAACTTCGACTTTCTTTTGCGAGGTGTCTATCGCCTTATAAACGAGGGCACCTTTAACTTTCATTTTTTCAGATTTGTCTTGGAAATTGCCCTCTTCGCCTTATACACAGCAGCACCTAATGAGCCGAAAAATATGGTACTCTCATTTAGGACTGATTTTGTTTGGCACGAGTATGTTGTATCTTTCTTTAATTATAATTATTAACATACCTCCATTATAAAGACCCCTCTGATAGACTTTTTGAAAGTCTTAAAATTGATTATAAATATATTTCCTCTTTACTGGACTCCATATTAATCAAATCAAATCAAATTCACTTTATTATCTCCCAAGCAGAAATTTTGCAGGACTTTCAAATTTATCGGTCTCTAAGCATCTTTGCAGGATTTTCAAAATTTGTGTGAACAAATTTCCTCTTTATCGACCTCTAAGTATCTTTGCAGGACTTTCCTCTTTATCGGCCTCTAAGCATCTTTGCAGGACTCTCCTCTTTATCGGCCTCTAAGCATCTTTGCAGGACTTTCCTCTTTATCGGCCTCTAAGCATCTTTGCAGGACTCTCCTCTTTATCGGCCTCTAAGTATCTTTGCAGGACTTTCCTCTTTATCGGCCTCTAAGTATCTTTGCAGGACTTTCCTCTTTATCGGCCTCTAAGTATCTTTGCAGGACTTTCCTCTTTATCGGCCTCTAAGTATCTTTGCAGGACTTTCTTCTTTATTGGCCTCTAAGTATCTTTGCAGGACTTTCCTCTTTATCGGCCTCTAAGCATCTTTGCAGGACTTTCCTCTTTATCAGCCTCTAAGTATCTTTGCAGGACTTTCCTCTTTATCGGCCTCTAAGTATCTTTGCAGGACTTTCCTCTTTATCGGCCTCTAAGTATCTTTGCAGGACTTTCCTCTTTATCGGCCTCTAAGTATCTTTGCAGGACTTTCCTCTTTATCGGCCTCTAAGTATCTTTGGAGGACTTTCCTCTTTATCGGCCTCTAAGTATCTTTGGAGGACTTTCCTCTTTATCGGCCTCTAAGTATCTTTGGAGGACTTTCCTCTTTATCGGCCTCTAAGTATCTTTGCAGGACTTTCCTCTTTATCGGCCTCTAAGTATCTTTGCAGGACTTTCCTCTTTATCGGCCTCTAAGTATCTTTGCAGGACTTTCCTCTTTATCGACCTCTAAGTATCTTTGCAGGACTTTCCTCTTTATCGGCCTCTAAGTATCTTTGCAGGACTTTCCTCTTTATCGGCCTCTAAGTATCTTTGCAGGACTTTCCTCTTTATTGGCCTCTAAGTATCTTTGCAGGACTTTCCTCTTTATCGGCCTCTAAGTATCTTTGCAGGACTTTCCTCTTTATCGACCTCTAAGTATCTTTGCAGGACTTTCCTCTTTATCGGCCTCTAAGTATCTTTGCAGGACTTTCCTCTTTATCGGCCTCTAAGTATCTTTGCAGGACTTTCCTCTTTATCGACCTCTAAGTATCTTTGCAGGACTTTCAAATTTGTGTGAACAAATTTCCTCTTCATTAGATAAAAAAGAAAACAAAAGGCTGGTTTTAGCTGAATGATTGATAATGTTCATGATATGATTGGTTTAATCATAGGTATAATAGTACAGTGGAGTACTCTTAACATGAAATTCAAGGGACAGAGATTGTTTGTGTGCGTTAACCATTATTTGTGTTAAGCATTAAATAATAATAAAGAGGGGTTTCGTCCGTTCAAACAGATTTTGTGTGTGTGGACCAATATTTCACGTTACCCAGTTTTGTGTTAAGTGCACTTCACTGTATACGATTACTGATTTAGCCGTGTGATGAATGGTTTCCAGAGGAGGGATGTCGACCTACAAGGAGCTGTGTGCCATCGCCAACGACCTGAACCAGCCTGACCTCATCTACAAGTTCATGCACCTGGCCAACCACAACGCCACCTGGAACACCCGCAAGGTCAGCCACTCCCCGCTCTCCTGCCACTTCTTGGCCGCTAGTCTCGCCTGTTCTAACCCCGGCTTTGTATCATTGGTTTTAATATCACAGGGGTGGGAGTCCTTCAGTATAAATACTGAGTTCAGTATGATGTCCACACCCCGCTCTCCTGCCACTTCTTGGCCGCTAGTCTCGCCTGTTCTAACCCCGGCTTTGTATCATTGGTTTTAATATCACAGGGGTGGGAGTCCTTCAGTATAAATACTGAATTCAGTATGATGTCCACACCCTGCTCTCCTGCCACTTCTTGGCCGCTAGTCTCGCCTCTTGTAATCCCCAGCTTTGCATCATTGGTTTTAATATCACAGGGGTGGGAGTCCTTCAGTATAAATACTGAATTCAGTATGATGTCCACACCCCGCTCTCCTGCCACTTCTTGGCCGCTAGTCTCGCCTCTTGTAATCCCCGGCTTTGCATCATTGGTTTTAATATCACAGGGGTGGGAGTCCTTCAGTATGAATACTGAACTCAGTATAGCTATGATGTCCACACCCCACTCTCCTGCCACTTCTTGGCCGCTAATCTTGCCTCTTGTAATCCCGAACTTGCATCATTGGTTTTAATATCACAGGGATGGGAGTCCTTCAGTATAAATACTGAATTCAGTATGATGTCCACACCCCACTCTCCTGCCACTTCTTGGCCGCTAGTCTCGCCTGTTCTAATCCCGGCTTTGCATCATTGGTTTTAATATCACAGGGGTGGGAGTCCTTCAGTATAAATACTGAATTCAGTGTAGCTATGATGTCCACATATCTTGATTGGAACATTGTTAATATCCCTGATGGCCTTTTTGTTTGTGGCACAAGCCACAAACCTATAACTCACTTTGTCGGTCTGTCCAAAATTGTCGCACGCCACAAACGATTGCGAATCCGCGCTTGTTTCAGTATAGCTAACATTTTCTGCACCCACCCATGATTTATTATCACTTAGCTTACTATATCTGTCTTTCCATTCTGTTCTTCTTTCTGTTGACATCCTCCGTCATCATGTTGACATAATTATGGGTGCTACTTTTTCATTTTTACACAGATTTAACTATTTTTAATTTTACCAGAAACTGAACTTCAGTTGTTTTATTAACCCTTTCGCCGCCAGCCATTTTTCAGCCAAAATATACCATTAAACTTACCTGGGTAGAGAACATAAATTATCTGCAATATTGCGATTTCCTCTGTGACATGTAGTACTGTAACAGGCCTATCATTACCTCCCAAAATTAAGAAAATAGGATTGTTGGATAACAGGCCCTGATTTGATGCCTTTTAGTGACATGGGTGTTACGCCATTGTGGTGCTAAAATGTGACATTGGCGGAATTCCTCCCCCCCCCCCAAAAAAAAAAAAACAAAAAAACCATAAGCGATTTGGGGCATTTTGAGTCTATTTGTTGTAAAAACTTCTATCTTGGAAGTTTACAGAGGCAATGTCATACATTTACAAGGCTTATCAGACTCAAACTGTCTATCATTTTAACTGTCTGTCTGTCTCGTTATTATATATCTCTCTTAAGTTGCCCCCCTGAATCGTCCGATGGGGCTCTCTGCCCCTGTACCCTGCCGGGGCCATGGGTCCCCGGCCTGGACCCCTGCCTTTCATTTGTTCCCATTTTGGGGAGTTGCACCCATGTATTGACATGACGATTACGATGCATTACGACAAGGGGTTCCGGTATGCTAATTGATTCTTGGTGGAAGTATATGCTGCCCAGATGATCGTTTTTTAGGTGCAGCTTTTTTTGTTATAACTTCAACACGTGGGTGTGTGTATGTGAGACAATGCATTTCTCTGTTTTGAGAAATAAAGTATATTTGTTATGATTGATTGATTGATTGACATGTTCAGTCTCTCTAAACTGCTGTGCCAGTTGCAATTTGACTTGACAGATCCATCTACAATGCCCCAACATCGATGCCTGCTGTGTCAGTTTAACCTCAAAGCCAACATTGATTGGAATAATGAAAGAAAATTAAAAAGAAAAAAAGGTTTAACCCTTTCGCCGCCAGCCATTTTTCAGCCCCCCAAAATATTATGAAACAACTGGGTAGAGACAAAGAATTATCTGCAATATTGGGATTTCGTCTGCGACATGTACAACATTAGGCCTATCCTTACCTCCCAAATGTCAGAAAATAGGGTCTTTGGATAACAGGCCCTGATTTGATGCCTTTTAGTGACATGGGTGTTAAACCATTGTGGTGCAAAAATGCGACATTGGCGGTGAAAGGGTTAAAGACTGAGAAGGGAAGGTAATTGAATTTGCAAAGGGAAGCAAAAAGATTGAAACCCAGCCACTAGCACAGCTTGTGCTTCCCTGGACCACTTGCTGTCATTAGTCTATTTTCTCTCTCTCTCTGTGTCTGTCTGTCTCTCTCTCTCTCTCTCTCTCTCCTCTCTCTCTCTCTCTCTCTCTCTCTCTCTCTCTCTCTCTCTCTCTCTCTCTGTCTCTCTCTCTCTCTCTCTCTCTCTCTCTCTCTCTCTCTCTCTCTCTCTCTCTCTCTCTCTCTCTCTCTCTCTCTCTATGTGTGTGTGCGTGCGTGTGTGTATGAGTATGAGTGTGTGTGTAGCTGTCGTGTATATGTATGTGTGTGGCTGTGTGGATAATTGGTATTTACAAATATTTGTCATTCATGCATTGATCTGGGTTTTTTTTCTTCTAATATTTTCTTCTTTGTTGTTGGCGAGATGTAAACAAGCGTGTATTGCGCTTATTCTTTTCCAACATTAAAAAAAGATTCGTTCGTTCTCTCCTAAGAAACGGGAATACCTTTATATGGCTTGCCATCTTGTTTTGACGCGGCAGGGTGCGGCCTTCGGGTTCTCCACCATCGCCACCCAGGCCGGGGAGCAGCTGGCGCCCTACATGAGCCAGATCGTGCCGCGCCTGTACCGCTACCAGTTCGACCCCAACCCCCGCATCCAGCAGGCCATGGCTGGCATCTGGAGCGCCCTGGTCAAGGACAACAAGAAAACGGTAACAGGGGTGCATGTGGGTTAGGGTATGCCTGAAGCCTGAATGAGGCTTTAAACCGAAAATTCTCTGCCCCTTTCTCTGGACCTGAGGTGCGAACTCCCCTTACTGAAGATTATCGCCCTTGCCTGTCAGGAACTAGTAGTATATAGCCACTGTACGTTATCTAGACCTAGCCTTCGAATATTGGTTTTGCGTTAAAAACTTCGAGAGTTCCAACCAAAACCAATATTCGAAGGCCAGATCTAGATGACATATATATCTCGACGGTTTCAAATGCAGTTTATAGTTATTGAAACGAAATAGTGACTAAGCTAGATCTACTGCCTGCATTGCAAGCACAGGCCCACTGACGTTCTCATCTGCATGTTCATGCGCAACGAAATTAAGTTCTACTGATTCTGAGAAGTTTTCAAATATTTATGTTTGGTGTTAATAGTTGTTTTTTTGCGTATTTTTTCGTCATCTGAAATTGTCGCAAAACGCTTCATTTTGCCAGTTTGGGTCGTCTGCTTTCGTTGACATCCAATGTGATTGTATCCTTCCGCGAAGCTCAGATGCGAATATAACGTTATATGACTTACTGTTATCTCGACCTGCGGTCACATGGGTCAAAGAAGGAGGGGTCGAGATATAGAAAATGATGTGTTCCTGACTCATCACCAGGGGGCATCGGCAATTCAGGCCTAAAATGATCGCCCTTTCGTGTCGGCAAGGCGTAGTATAAAGCCTCATTCAGGCAGTTTGGTACAGGTTCAGGCAGTGGTCTGGATGAAATCAAGGCTCTTTACAGAACCAAGCTCTTGAAATGATCCTTATATCAAGGGTTGTGATAGAAAGTTCAGGCAAAAGATTTGGTCACCGCATGCTCCCATGCGGTAAGTAAAGGCACTTCTTTGTATAAGGCGCACATCCGCATGTATTCGACAATCACATTCGCCCAAGGTTGCTAGAAGAGTTGATAAGGGCAGCATCATACTGTCAAATGCGGACTATAAGCCGCTACTTTTTCCCCTGATCTCTGGTCCATGCGGCTTATAGACTGATGCGGCTTATCTGTGGATATTTTTCAATTTTATATTTATCAGTATCTTTAAATTTGTTTTCAGCCACATTCTTTAGCCTATTTTGAGTTTCTTTACAGCTCTCAAACTTGGTTTTGACAATTAATGGATTCAAATCCCATGTTTTTGTGTTGCTTTGTGCACACATGTTAATTTGTTTTGGGGGGAAGGTAGGCAAAATCTGCTGCTTTTTCCTTTCACTTTGACAACTTTTTGTGTGACTGTTATTTTCCCTGCGGCTTATAAACTGGTGCGGCTTATATGTGGATAAATACCTAACACTTTCTTTTCAAACTCAAAAGTCCTCTTTCTGTTGTGCTTGCTATCTGGAACTCCCAGTCGCATTGCTTCTGTTCGTCGTCTTCTCTCTGAAGACGCCACCAAAATCTCTGCCTTTGTTCTCTCTCGCTTAGACTACTGCAATTCCCTTCTTGCTGGTTGCCCACAAAATCTCCTCGCTAAATTGCAGAAAATTCAGAACAATGCTGCTCGCCTTGTACTGAGGTGTTCCAAATTCTCTCACTCTATCCCAATGCTTGAATCTCTATTCTATCATACTTACCATTCCACTACAAAGTGCATATTTGTACAAGATTAGCTTGGAAGACAGAAATAAAAACAAGAGTGTCTTACTACCACAACTCCCAATCCAGGTAACTTCCGGTATAAGCAGACTACTCACTGTTTCTTTCAAGCTAGCATGGAAGGCAGGTTTGTTTTTCTGTGGTCTCCAGGAATTTTGTCTCCTGCTTTCAGCTTAATGAGTGTCTTTTGTTTTCCTATTGGTTTTCTTTCTGTTGCTTTGCTACTTGGGTAAGTTCGTTCGGCCTCCCCCACTTTTTGGTTGATCTTTGTGAAGATTCGGGGCCTGTTGGTCAAAAGGTGGGCGTGGCTTCTGGCTTCGGGTTTCGCGTTATGGAATCTACTCCTTCTAAAGAAGGTTGTAGATTCTTCGGCGTTAGTTAGCAAACCTTCAAGTAGTTCAACTAAGGAACCTCAGCCTTCTCCTCACAGGGATGACAAAGACCGTTTTCTAAAATCTAGTCCTTCAGAAAAGTCTTTGTCCAAGTCAAATCTCGGTCAAGAAGTTCGAGTAAGTCTCATTCTTCGCGTTCGGTTCAAGATACAAAGCAAGTGGTGTCAGAATTGCTGGCTCATTTGCGTTCTACGGCCGAATTGTCTTCGGCCATGCCGTTCTCCTTCTCCCAAGTGGACTCGGCTGGTTTGGTCCAGCACATTTCGGTGGATGATTCTCATGTTGTTGGGTGTTTTGGACGTTGACCCGGCCTTTCCGACGGTTGGTCTTCCACTCCAGGATTCGTTGTCAGTTGAAGATCTCTCACGGATGGAGCTGCAAACCGGCATCCAGGTTTTTCCCGAACAAGGTCAGTACGGCTCTTCTAGCCTAGCTAGCTCCCGTACCCCATTGGTTCCTGGCATTCATGATACCGCACGGGCACTTCCGGTTCTGGAAGAAGAAGCTGCGAAGAAACCGGTGGTACTGTCCGACTTGTCTTACAGAGCTATAGACAACCGGGCGGTACCCACCGATGCCACCATTACGCCTGGTGATGCCGGCCGAAAAAACGGACGATGCCGCTAATGGGGGGTAGCTTCCCTGGCGACGGCAGCCTCGGTGCCTTAGGCACCGGGCCGGCATCCGCCCCCTTGGACCTGTTCCTCCGGAGCGGTCGGCCACAGCGACATGGTCTCGCGGGTCCACCACGGGCACGGCGGCTACGGCCTCTCCCGTGGGTGGTCCCTGGCGACGGCAGCCTCGGTGCCTTATGGCACCGGGCCGGCATCCGCACCCGGGGTTCTCCGGAGCGGACCGGCCATGGCAGTCTCCACCACGGGCACGTCGGCTACGGCCTCTCCCGTTGGTGGTTCCCTGGCGACGGCAGCCTCGGTGCCTTTGGCACCGGGCCGGCATCCGCACCCGGGTTTCTCCGGAGCGTACCGGCCACGGCGACATGGTCTCACGGGTCCACCACGGGCACGGCGGCTACGGCCTCTCCCGTGGGTGGTCCCTGGCGACGGCAGCCTCGGTGCCTTAGGCACCGGGCCGGCATCCGCACCCAGGGTTCTCCGGAGCGGACCGGCCACGGCAACATGGTCTCGCGGGTCCACCACGGTCACAGCGGCTACGGCCTCTACCGTGGGTAGTCCCCAGGCTGAGGGCCGTACGACGGCGGGCATTCAGTCCATGGGACGTTTGCCTCAGCCCGTACCGGTCACGCCCGTTACCGCTGGTATGGTTCTTCAGCGGACCTACTCTCACCAGGAGGTTATGGTCCTTTTGTCGGGTTGTTCTTCCTTCGGTCAGTCAGCTCAACCAGCGGCGTCAGTTACGACTACGGGTCACACGGTGGATTCTATGGAAGAGGTTTTTTTCAGATCCTTCTGTTTCTGTCATTCAAGGGTATCTGTCGGCCTTGCAGCCTTACTGCGCTCCTTCTTTCACGGTTGCAACCGAGAGTTGTTCAACCGTACCCTTGTTGTCTTCCTTCTGAACGAATTTTTGCGGGGGCAACTGCCCCGGCTTCGCCGTTCTTTCGAATGATGTCTGTTATGGCAGGCATGGTTTCTTCTGATTACAGCCATGAGTTGTTCAACCAGTTGTCTCGGTTCCAGTAATCCTTTTTGGTCTGGTTCCGTCCCGATCGAACTATACTGTCCGGCTAACATGATCTTCCATGCCCAGCCGTCAGCTCAGTTGTTTGACTGGGTGGCTTTGAAATGGGTTAAGTCTACGTCACGTTTGCACACTGTTTCGCCTTTTGTCTACATGATTTCCTTTTCGGTGGGGACATTTCCGCGTCATCTGGTTAGATTTGACATCCATGCGATAGCAACTATGTTGCTCTTTCGGTCTGTCCCTACGTCAGAGGTAGTTTTTTATTTTTACCTTCCAACGGTCTTAGCATGTAGAGTTGGTTACAAAGTGCAGTCGCACATTCGTACCGTGGCTTCTCAGTTTGCTAGTTCAGAGGTTGAATCTGCTGTTTTGCGGATTCTCATCTTAACCATTTAGTACTAGCTGTCTCTATCCCGCCATCAGTCCTTTGCTTGCCCGACATTCTGAACAAGTCTTGTCCAAATGTGGGCCAATTTGCTTTTGACTCAGTCTCGCCACTTCGATATTTTTCCGGTCGAAAGGGCGTAGCAGCGTGTGGTGGCCCGGTCCGGCCACTCATAGTCCGTTTTTGTATCGGCCTTGGCTGCTCTAGGTGACTCCATGCGGAGTTTGTCATCTCCTGGCTGCTTTTCCAGGATGTTGTCTCGGTGGAGTCCACTCAGGTTCTGCCCCAGGATGATGCTTTCGGTACCCTTCTGTCTCGTGGGTGCCGATTGTCTTTTCTCCGCCTGCAGATCCTCTTCGCTTTCAGATCTTGGACGCAGAGGTCAAGTCCCTTCTGGACAAGGGTGCTGTGATTCCAGTACCCAACCCAGGCCCGGGTTTCTACTCGCGCATGTTCACTGTACCAAAGAAGAACTGTGAGTTCCGTCCAGTGCTGGACTTGTCTCCTCTCAATGCTTTTCTGCGCCCCATGGCGTTCAGAATGGAGATGGCTGCTTCGGTTCACAACTTCATCCAGCCGGGGGATTGGGCGACTTCCATAGACCTCAAGGATGCCTTTTTCCATATTTCGATCCACCCAGATCGAAGGCATCTCTTGAGGTTCGTATGGGGGAACACGACTTATCAGTTCGTAGCCCTTCTCTCCGGGCTCTCTCTGGCCCCTTGGATTTTCACCATGGTGGTCAGGGATTTCGTCGGCGTGGCCGGGTCCAGAGGGATCCGGCTCAAGGTGTACCTGGACGGCTGGCTCACCTCGGCTCAGTCCAGGGACCGGTGCCAGGAACACACTTCGGAGCTCCAGGACCTGTCCGTCCAGGTTGGTTTTCAACATGAACGTCAAAAAGTCGGATTAGACTCCGGCCCAGGAATTCAAATTTCTGGGGATGGTCTTCAATACCCAGACGTTCACGGTCTGTCCGTCTCCGGATCAGATCCAGTCCATTCAGTCCTTTCGGGAAAGTGTTCTGTTGGCAGGTTCAGCAACGGTTCGTCAACTTCTCAAGTTGCTGGGCATCATGGAGTCTTTGGCAGACCTCTTGCCTCTGGGACGTCTGCACAGGCGTCCGTTACAACGAAAGTGTGCGGAACTCAGGGTTTCTCATCTTCCTCTGGAATCTCAGATTGTTTTGGGCTCGTGGTTTCGCAGCTCAGTTCTCCAGTGGTTGGATCTGGTTTGGCTGGGGTCCTCTGTTCCCAGTCGGCCTCTCCACCATCAAGAATTCCTTTTCACGGATGCATCAAAGGAAGGTTTGGGGGGCTCATCTGGACCGGTGAGAGGTTTCGGGGTTGTGGTCCAAGCAGATTCGTCTCCACATCAATTTTCTGGAGATGGAGGTGGTTTCGCTCGTGCTCAAAGCGCTACTTCCCCTGCTACGTGGCAAGTGGGTCACAGTTTGTGGCGACAACACCACTTGCCTGTCGTACCTTCGGCGTCAGGGGGGCACAAAATCGTTTTCACTCTCCAGGAAGGCAGAGGAGATCCTGCTTTGGACTGCACAGAATTCCATTCATCTAACCGTGGAGTTCTTTCCCGGGAAGCTGAATGTTCTCGCCGACCAGCTGATCCGTTCCAACCAGGTGATTGCAACGGAGTGGACTCTGGTCCATCAGGTTCTTCAACCCATTTGGTCGATGTGGGGAAACCCACACATCGACTTGTTTGCAACTCGCTTCAGCCGGCGTCTTCCGCTTTTCGTCTCCCCGTTGGCAGATCCCTTAGCATGGGCAAGAAATGCCTTCAGTCTCCAGTGGACGGGTCTTGGGCCTACGCCTACCCATCCAAAGCTCTTCTTCCAAAGGTGTTGGAAAGGTGTGCTCGGGAGCGTCCTGCTCTGATCCTCATAGCGTCAGGATGGGAAACTGTCCGTTGTTATGAGCTGTTAGCTCTCACCCACGTTCCGGGTGTTCCCCTCCAGTTGTCACCAAGTCACTTGTTCAACCGCGGACAGGCGTTCCACATCGAAATCCTGCCGTCCTTCACCTGACCGCTTGGCTACTTTGCGGTCAGGATTGCGGTCACAGGGTCTGAAAGGTGAAACCATTGAAGTGATTCTTCAATCCCGTCGTCAAAGCATGAATACCTTGTATTCCTTGCGTTGGACCTCTTGGTTCAATTTCTGTTCAATGAGTCTTTTTCTCCTTTGCACCCGACTGGTGCTCAGTTTGTTTTCTTTTCGTCTCATTTGCATAATGAGAAGGGCCTCTTGGACCAAACTTGTCAGGTTTAAGTCGGCAGTTAGCACTATTTCGATTGCTACTGGTCGTCAACCTTCCTTTGCTTCTTCTGTCTTGGTTTCCCATTTTTTGGATGGTTTGCGTAATAAGTCGATTCGCCCAACCATCAGACTTCCGCTATGGGACGTTTTTTTCTTGTGCTTCACTTTCTCAGGTCAGAATGTGAACCGCTTTCTTCGTTATCTTTTAAGCTTCTTTCTGTTATAACGCTTTTCCTCGTTAGTCTTGCCTTAGCGAGATGAGTGGCATCCACGCTCTTACGGTTTAGTTAATGATTATGAATTCGCGGAGGATGATTCCTCGATCTCCCTGGCTTTTCTACCGGAATTCCGTGCGAAAAATCAATCGGCTCAGCAAGCTTCTCCGTTGGTTGTTATCGAAAGTCTCTCTAACATCCTCGCTCCGGACGATGAGGAAAATGTCTGTGTCCGGTTCGCTGTTTGCGGGCATATCTCCTTCGTTCAGTCTCGTTCCGTAGCCAGAAACGCCGCCTTTTCATTTATTTGAATTCCAACTATTCAAATGATATCAGTAAGGCCACTTTGGCTCGCTGGTTAGTCGAATTGATTCGACTAGCCTACTCCCACGCCGATCGTTCTGCTCCCCCAGGTATACGGGCTCACGAAGTTAGGTCTATTAGCACCTCACTAGCCTTGGTCAGGGGTGTTCCAATCCCTTCCATTATGTCCTCCGCCTTCTGGAAGTCAGAGAGTTACATTTACCTCTTTCTGCCTCGCGAGTTTTCTACTCTCCGGCAGGACAACAAGTTTGGCATTCGACGTGCTGTGTTGTCCTCCAAGACAGTGTCCTTTTGAGGTATGACTTATTGTCTGTTTGTTTTTATAGACTTATGTCTTTTGGGGGATATGTAAACATGATTTGCTGTTTTACCTTCTTATTTTATATGGTATGTGTGTGTTTATGTGGTATCAATGTCATGGTTTGTTCCATGGTTCTCAGAGTAGTGCTAAACCATTACCCACCTCCTTGTTGGTAATCGAAGCAGATAGTGCAGGACCTGCTGAGGAGCCTGACCAGCGCCCAGTGGCGCGTGCGCGAGTCCAGCTGCAGCGCAGTCACTGACCTGCTGAGGGGCAGACAGCTGGACTCCGTAGTGGACGACCTGCCTCAGCTCTGGGAGCAGTGCCTCAGAGTCCGCGACGACATCAAGGTAGGGATGGTTCTTTGGTTTTGCGTGTGTGTGTCTTTTTATTTGTTGTGTGTGTGTGTACACCCAATTTCCTGTTTTGGGAGAGCCTCCAAAATGTGGCTTCCTTTTTTTTTTTGTAGTGTCCCAAAAATGTGGCTTTTGTTTTTTTTGGAGTGCCCCCCCCAAAATGTGGCTTTTCGGTTTTTGGAGCCCCCAAAATGTGACTACCAGTTTGTTAGAATGCCCCAAAAAATGTGGCTTTCGGTTTTTGGAGTGCCCCCAAAATGTGGCTTTCGGTTTTTGGAGTGCCCCCAAAATGTTTTCAGTTATGGAGTGCCCCCAAAATGTGGCTACCAGTTTTTAGAGTGCCCCCAAAATGTGGCTTTTTTTAGAGTGCCCCCAAAATGTGGCTTTCTGTTTTTAGAGTGCCCCCAAAATGTGGTTTCCAGTTTTTAGAGTGCCCCCAAAATGTGGCTTTCGTTTTTTCGGAGTGCCCCCAAAACATGGCTTCCAGTTTTTAGAATGCCCCCAAAATGTGGCTTTCTAGTTTTTGGAGAGCCCCCAAAATGTGGCTTCCCATTTTTTGAGTGCCCCCAAAATGCGATTTCCGGTTTGGGGTCACTGTGGCTTCTGGTTTTTGGAGTACATTTTTTGAAAAATTAAGCTTGGGTTCCAGGTTGAGAGACTTGAGCGAAACATAGATTGTAGTTAAGCTTGAAAGTTGGGAAAGTAATGACGAGATTTTGTTCCAAAGCTTGGCAATTGTTACTGTCTTCTAATTCCTTCACCCGGCGGCTCAAGAAAAACATTGTCTGAGAATTTTCTGGTTAGAAACGATGCCTTTTCCCTTTGTTTTCTGTCATCTACCCCCGTACTATTGCTCTGACTTATTGGCCCATTCTCCTGCCTTTTTTCCAAGTAATCTTCCTAATATTTTTGTTTGTGGCTCAAGCCACAAACCTATAACTCACTTTGGTCGGTCGGTCGGTCGGTCTGTCGGTCGGTCCAAAATTGTCGCACTTCAAATCGAGGCTGAACTTCAAATTGAGGCCGCTCTTTAAAATGATGCATTTTAAAGCGTACAAAATAATAAACATACGTAATACAGACACTACAACAGACACGACGAGTATGCGGTGCTTCTTTTGATGAGTATAAGTAGGATACATAGTTTTAAATGTTTTCCAAAAGATATAAAAAGTTACGAAATGGTGCAGAGATAACATTCTGGTTTACAGATTAAAATTATTGAAAAGCCAGGGGAGGTGACTCATGATTGGAGTGGTAAAAATAGACCGCGTGCCACAAACTATTGCGATTTCGCGCTGTGTTCTCCTTTGAGATCCTCTGACATCGGAATGTGTCAGCTGTACGCAGCAGGGAGACCAGTGAAAACTAAAATTGGGACACGCATACCTTATCCATTTGGCCATTGGCCTGGGAACACCGAAGAATTAAAAAGAAATTAGTGGCAGAAAGTCAATAGAATGGGAACCTGGTTCAGCTGATTATGATAACGCTTGTGGGTGTTTTTATTGACTGTGCTAAATTCGCTAAACCAGCAATAGAAAACAAAGTCTATAGGGGAATGGGAACCTGGTTCAGCTGATTATGATAACGCTTGTGGGTGTTTTTATTGACTGTGCTAACCTTGTTTATTCGCTAAACCAGCAATAGAAAACAAAGTCTATAGGGGAATGGGAACCTGGTTCAGCTGATTATGATAACGCTTGTGGGTGTTTTTATTGACTGTGCTAACCTTGTTTATTACGAAATGGTGCTAAACCAGCAATAGAAAACAAAGTCTATAGGGGAATGGGAACCTGGTTCAGCTGATTATGATAACGCTTGTGGGTGTTTTTATTGACTGTGCTAACCTTGTTTATTCGCTAAACCAGCAATAGAAAACAAAGTCTATAGGGGAATGGGAACCTGGTTCAGCTGATTATGAATGTTTTTATTGACTGTGCTAACCTTGTTTATTCGCTAAACCATTAGTGGCAGAAAGTCAATAGGGGAATGGGAACCTGGTTCAGCTGATTATGATAACGCTTGTGGATGTTTTTATTGACTGTGCTAACCTTGTTTATTCGCTAAACCAGCAATAGAAATGCCCCCCTGGTTAGTGTTCACGCTTTTCAGATAAAAGTGGTGTGCGTTTGTTTTGACAGGAATCGGTGCGAACCGCGGCTGACCAGTCTTGTAAAACTCTGAGCAAGGTGAGTGTGATGTCTGAGAATTGAAGAATCGTGGGAAATGAGACCTGAGTGAGAATGAAGTGGATGACTTGACAGCGAAAGAGGATAATGAAGAAATGAGTGGCAGTGGGCAAAATAGGAAAGTTTAGAGAGAAAAAAGGGAGAGAAAAATCGGCCTGGGACAGACAATGCGAACTAAAAGCCTGGATGCACGCTTGTCACCAGTGTCCAGGGACCCCCATTTGGGGGTCTATGAAGCACTAAAATTCTAAAGGACCCTCTAAAAGAATGTGCAGGGGGTCCCAGGGATGCACTAGAAAAATTCTTTTTAGCATTCACAATGCCACTGGGACCCTCTATCCTGCCTCTAGGACCCTCTTTACTGTAAGTGAAGGAGTTCCTGGGACCCCTTGTTTTGCGGGACAATTGGGAGCCCTGAGTGTCGATTGCAAAAGAAATGATAAAACAAAGCAAGGACTAGCGTATTAGTCTGAATTTGTCATTTTCTTCTCATTTCTCAAATTGTCTTCTACTCTGTTTTGGATAAAGAAGAAAGAAAAAAAGAAAGAAAAAAACCAGAACCAAAAAGATATCCATACTTTCATCAGAATTTGACAAAAAGATGAAATTTGTTAACATGGGAACGGTACCAGTGGCACCGTTGTGAGATAGACCAAAGCTCATATTGATGCTGCTACGTAGTTACGTCTTTGTGACTATTTGCATCGACCGCACAGAGCCCTCCCTGACCCAGGGTTTCCCGTGCCCATCATGCCAAAGAGAATGCCGATCCAGGATCGGACTGTTCAGCCACCAGAGGGCGTGCCGCCAGGGACTGATCCTCGGACCCGAGGAACCTGCCAACAAACAAACAAACTATTTGCCTTATTCGTTTTGGTTCGTTGTACAGGTGTCGAGGTGTAGAGTGGCACAGAGGTAAACAGAGGTAACGCGTTCGCCTTGTGTCAAGTAAACTCGGGTTCGAACCTGGGTACAGGGGATTTTTCCTCTCACCTTGCACTAGGCCTTGCGGTCTTGAACGTGGAGTCTTTCGGATGAGACGATAAACCGAGGTCCCGTGTGTCCATGCATTTAGCACACGTTAAGCCCAGTGGCAACGAAAAAGTTGTCATTTGGTAAATTTCCTTCCTCATCAGTCACAATGCCTAATGCCTAATACAGGTGTCGATCAGAATCTGCGACCCAGAGAACGGGCAGGCCGGGGAGCGAGCCACCAGAGCGGTGTTGCCTTGCCTGTTGAACATCACGCTCAACACCAACGTCAAGGAAGTCAGGGCCATTGGGTGAGCGATGTTTTCTTCTTATATTCATCGTCGATCATTCAGAGGGGAGTGGGGTTATTTATCATTGTGATTGTTATCGAGCCACCAGAGCGGTGTTGCCGTGTCTATTGAACATCACGCTCAACACCAACGTCAAGGAAGTCAGGGCCATTGGGTGAGCGGTGTATAGAAAATTGATGTTTTTATTTATCATCATCGTAATGGTAGCAATTAACAATAGTAACAATTAACAAATCACCAGGGTGGTACTGCCATGTCTGTTGAGATTCCCACTGAACACCTAATGTCAATGAAGTGCAAACCATTGACTCATTGAGCGAGCTATGTCTTTAATATGAATGGAAACTATTAGTGAGCAACCAAAGCCTCGCAACCCAGCCATGGTGGTGGCTCCAAGCGCTTTCAAATCACAGACACTCTCACGGGCGTGTGTCATTGTTTCAGGTTGTCCACCATTCTGGAGATCAGCAACACCAACGCAAGGAAGTCAGGGCCACTGCTGAAGCCCCACATCCCTGTTTTTATTTCCCATCATCGTAGTGGTGGCAATTAACTAAGCAATTCTATGATCATTGACCCAGTCTCAACTGTCCATATTGTTGCAGGCTGTCCACCATTCTGGAGATCAGCTAGAAGGCGGGGGAGCTGCTGAAGCCCCACAACCCTGACCCTTATTATAGTGGTGGCTCTGAGCGCTCTACGATCCAATTTCCAATGTCCATGTTGTTGCAGGTTGTCCACCATTCTGGAGATCAGCAAGAAAGCTGGGCAGCTGCTGAAGCCCCACATCCTGGCCCTGGTAGTGGCTCTAAGCGCTCTACGATCATTGATCCAATTTCTACTGTCCATGTTGTCGCAGGTTGTCCACCATTCTAGAGATCAGCAAGAAGGCGGGTCAGC
>CM065689.1:16993087-17030587 GCA_017654935.2 Phymorhynchus buccinoides | reverse complement strand
TTTGATGAAAAAAGATGCCATGTACTTTCTTTTTTTAATTTTTCCAGGTTTTTGGACGTTGTTAAGAATCATTTGTGTGTGTTTTGTTATACGTGGTCGAACTTTACGCGGTGACAGTCCTGAGATAACCATAGCTATTGACAGGACTATAACAGACTAACTAGCTAACTAACCGATAAGAGGGGAGTAACTTTGTTTTCCTTTCGAGTATGTGTGCGTTGCTTCAATAGAAGAAACTGCAGGGGTGCTACTCTTTCAGTTTTACATTGATTTCAGTATTTTTTATTTTACCAGAAAGTGAACTTCAGTTCTTTGTAATTCATCCCAAAAAATTGACCACAAGCGATTTGGGGCATTTTGAACTTAGTTGTATCTTGGAAGTTTACCAAAGGCATTGTAATAATTTTACAAGGCTTATCAGACTCAGACTCTCTCATTTTAACTGTCTGTCTGTCTCGTTACCTCTCTCGTAAGTTGCCGCACTGAATCGTCCGACGGGGCTCTGCCCCTGTACCCTGCCAGGGCCATGGGTCCCTGGACCCCTGCCTTTCAGTTTGTTTTCATTTTGGGGAGTTGCACACTTGACACTGTGATATAAGTTTTAAAAAGCAAGCACATAGCAGTGCATGTTTGTGCATTATGGATGTGAGTGCAGAGTGATGTCTCGGACCAAATGTATTTCGCCCGTGGTGCTAGAAGAGTTATAGCCCATGGATGACTCGACGTGGTCGTTTCTGATGTTGCAGGGAAACTGATGGGGGCCTTTCTTCAAGGTCTGAACGACCGGAACAGCTCTGTGAGGAAGAACTACGCCACCGCCCTGGCTAATCTTGTCAAGGTCTTTTCCACCCGCTCTTTTGATATTTGCGTGAATGTTGTCTGTTGGAACGATAAGCGCATTTGTGTTTCTTTTTCTTTTTAACCCTTTCACCGCCAAAGTCGCATTTTAGCACCACAGTGATTTAACACCTACGTCACTAAACGGCATCAAATTGAGGCCTATTATCCAGTTTTGGGAAGTAAGGATAGACCTTATTTTATATATGTCACAGACCAATCCCCAATAATGCAGATGGATTTTGCTTTCTACCCAGGTAAATTTAATGGGAGTGTGTGGCTGAAAAATGGCTGGCGGTGAAAGGGTTAATCAAATTAGCTCTCTCTCTCATTCATAACGGGAGAAAACGCTAATTCCTGGAAAGGGCTGTTTTCAAGGCAGAACTCTTTCGTTCCTGAGAACCGCTTTTGAGGTTGAATGGGAGTAACGGCTGATTCCTAGCTTTATAGAGCTCTCTATCTCCCTATTCCCGGGTTTTCAGAGGGAGTAAAATTGTATAACAGGGTGTTTAGTTATTGTGAATATGCGGCATGTTTTCAGCAGCCTGTTTCTCTTTCATAAACAATACTTGCCATCCCTAGATAACATCTATAGTGTGCGCATAAGACGCAAAGCTAAATCCATCATATCTGATTGCACACACCCAGCCAACCATCTGTTTGAATCACTCCCTTCTGGTAAAAGGTTCTGCTCTTTTAAGTGCAAATCTAACCGCCTGAAGAACAGCTTTTACCCCTCTGCTGTCAGAGCCATCAATACTCAGTAGGCTCACCCCCCTAGGGGTATTTTTGTATCCTATTTTGCTCAGACTTGTGTTAATCGGTGTGCCTGCATGCTCGCGGTCTTGTGTGTGTGAGTGCGTGTGTGAGGAGGTGGGACATGTGTTGGTATAAATGTGTATGCACGTGTATGTGTGTGTGTTGGTGTATGTGTAGGTGTGCGTCTGAGAGAAAAAAAGAATCTGAGAGAGAGAGACTGATACACGATAATCTCTTTTTTTTTTTTTTGGTTATAATGTAATCTTCGTCTTTCTCCCCCCCCCCCCCCTCCTCTTGTATTGTGTCTTGTGCAAAACCAAAATGATTTCCTTTGTATTACGATGCATTGGCTGATTAAAGAATCTTGAATCTTGAAGAAAAGGGAAAACCCCTCATTGCATTGCAATTATAGAAGAGCAAAGTAATAACAGTTGCATCATGTTGCATGATATTACGAGCAAAAGAGGCCCGTAGGAATCAACGGGATAAAACTTCTCAGCAGCTAAAGAGGTTCTCAGGAATGAACAGTAGTTGAAACTTCTCTAAATACAGAAACCAAAGAGTTATACATTCTTCGTGGTTTTCCATCATGTGCTGACCTCTTGATCATTACTAGGATGTTAGCTCCCATCCATTCAGTAAGAAAAAACTAAAAGTGCTGAAAGAACATGAAATCTATGAGAAGTTTAGCCTTAAAGAATCGGAATGTAAGGGGGTTAAAGAATAAGCTTTATATTTACCCTTTGCAAGTTTTAGTTAACATTGTTATACTGTATTTTTCGGACTATAAGGCGATACTTTTTTTTCCCAGACTGAGACCCCTGCACCTTATAATGTGACTACTAAACTAGTAACAAACTATAATAATAGAATCTGAATTTTGTGTCAAATTTGGGGGGTGCGCCTTATAATCCGAAAAATATGGTACTTGATTTCTACACATTAGTTTGAAATAAATATTTCGTATCTTTAACTGATTTTTAGCAATATTTTTATAGCACCAAGAGTCCCTTCATTTTTTTCTTTTTCAGGGAAAAAATAATCTGATGGTTTATGCTTTTCAATCCACTTTGGCCAGAAACTTATGCGTACATTGTTTTAACATTATTTTATTTAATCTGATTTGCAGTGTGTGTGTGTGTGTGTGTGTGTGCATGTTGTGCACGCACATGCGTGACAGAGAGAGATGAAGTGTGTGTATGTGTGTGTGGTGTGTGTGACAGAGAAAGGTGATACTGTAAAATAACTAAACGATGTCTGTCTTGTTTCCTTCTCTTTTGCAGGTAGCGAAAGACAGTAGCACAGAAAAGCTGATCACCAAATTGAAGACTTGGTACCTGGATCATGAAAGTGAGTTGAATTGTAACGATGGTAGTATTGTGCCGTGCTTCTTCAGCTGTCAGGATGCTGAACAGTTCGGACTTGCTTCATTTAGAGAGAGAAAACGAAAACGAAATTTTATTTAACCAGGGAACATGAGATAAGCAAGTTACATGCTTTTTTCCACCCAGCCCTGGGGAGAGAGAGACAGACAGAGAAGGAGACTGGAAAGGGGGGGGGGGCAAACAAAACACACAACTAAAGCAGAGCCATTCTTCTTCTTCGTTCGCTCAGACAGTTTCCTGTCACATGAGTGTAGCTGTGCCATGCTGCCGTTATGCGCCTAACTAAGAAATAATTAGGCCCAGCATGTCCGACTTTGGCTGAAGAAATCTTTGTAAGAATTTATAGAAAAAAGGCAGGAGAATGGACCAGTAAGATAGAAAGATAGCAGATGACTGTAAGCAAAGGGAAAAGGCAGAGTCAAAGAGTGACAGATTAGTGGAAGTTACAAGCACAGAACTTCCAGAAGGTGGGATAACTATTTGTACGAAATACCCCCCTGGTATCCCCATGGGGGAAGAGCCATTCTAAATTGTGGGGTATAGTTTCAAATATAAGAATTGTGTGTGTATGTTTGTGTGTGTGTACATGTGTGTGTGTGTGTTGCTTGCGTGTATGTGTGTGTGTGTGTATGTATGTGTGCACAGATATAAGTGCACAACCGGCGTGCGGAGTGACGTTACATGCCATCAGTCAAAGGGCAAGCAGTTCTAAGTATAAAGATTGTGTGCATGCGTGCATTTCATGTGTATGTATGTGTGTGCAGATGTAAGCGCACAGCAGGCGTGTGGAGTGACGCTACACGCCATCAGTCACACGGCGCCGGACCATCTACGACGCCACGCTAGTCTGGCCATGCCTCTGGCCTTCTTCGCTCTTCACCAGAAAAAAACGGAAGGTAGTTCTGTGTGTGTGTGTGTGTGTGTGCGTGCGTGTATGTGTGTATGTATGTGTGTACATGTGTGTATGTGTGTGTATATGTGAGTGTGTGTGTGCATGTATATGTACATGTGTGTATGTGTGTGTACATGTGTGTGTACACATGTGTGTGTGTGTGCATGTATATGTACATTGTGTGTGTGTGTGTACATGTGTGTGTGTGTGTACATGTGTGTGTGTGCATGTGTATGTACATATGTGTGTGTGTGTGTACATGTGTGTGTGTACATGTGTGTGTGTGTGTTTGTGTGCACATGTGTGTGTGTGCATGTATATATGTACATGTGTGTGTGTGCTAGTCTGGCCATGCCTCTGGTGTTCCTCGCTCTGCACCAGGAAAACACTGAAGACATGTCTCTGTTTGTGTGTGTGTGCGTGCATGCGCGCTTGCATACACATTTTGTTTATTTTTATCCAAGCGTGACCACATTCTCAAGTGGTGATCTTGCAAGTGTGTTTCTGAAAACAGCGTTCTGATGAATGTGATTAACTGACACTCTTGCTATCTACATGAAGAGTGGCATCTGGTAGAAAAAAATGTGCACTCATTTTGCTGTTTTGTCCTTGTTAAAATATTTTTCATAGACAAGAAGTATTTGCAAATTATTTGCATATTATTTCATAGGCATGAATACCTAGGGTTTAAAAAACAAACAAACTCCTTTATAGTATATGACTGCTTTGATTTGATGTGTATAATATTTTATGTCAATTTTCCATCTGGGACTTTCAAGAAGAAGAAGAAGGTTTGATGTAAAATCTAAAGAAATGTTTTAGTTATAAGGAAGAGAGAGTCTCAGTGCTATATGTTGTTGTGGACGTGGATCTAGTGGTTGTGTGGTTGTGTTTGTGCAGAAGAGAAGAAAAGCAACGAGTCGACAGAATGGGAAGATGTGTGGAACGAGATTACACCAGGTAGGAAATGTTCGCTACAACCTAGGCCTGTCTGTCTGACTGTTTGAATGTGGTTAACTGCCACAACAACGTAATATAGTGTACGTTAACGGTCTTACTCTACTAGCTGGCTTTAAAGATAGGTATATCTTTTGAAGATGAACTATGTTTGTACAGCTGCGTAAAATAGTGTACAGTAACAGTCTTGCACTGCTAGCTGACTCTAACTAAGGATAGGTATATCTTTTGAAGATGAACTATGTCTGTACTGCTGCGTAATATAGTTTAGGGTACCAGTCTTACACCGCTAGCTGACTCTAAAGATAGGTATATCTTTTGAAGATGAACTATACCGTGCCTGTACAGCTACATAATAGTCTAAAGATAGGTATATCTTTTGAAGGTGAACTATGTTTGTACAGCTGCGTAATACAATGTACAGTAACAGTCTTACACTGCTAGCTGACTCTTAAAAATATGTATATCTTTTGAAGATGAACTATGTTTGTACAGCTGCGTAATATAGTGTACAGTAACAGTCTTGCACCGCTAGCTGACTCTAAGGATAGGTATATCTTTTGAAGATGAACTATGTCTGTACTGCTGCGTAATATAGTTTAGGGTACCAGTCTTACACTGCTAGCTGACTCTAAAGATAGGTATATCTTTTGAAGGTGAACTATGTTTGTACAGCTGCGTAATACATTGTACAGTAACAGTCTTTCACTGCTAGCTGACTCTTAAAGATATGTATATCTTTTGAAGATGAACTATGTTTGTACAGCTAATATCAGAGATGCGATTTTTCCTCCAATTGGAGGATTTCCTGCTTTTTGATGGTCCCAAGGGTCATTTTGAGATCAGTGTAAATCTATTGAGAAAATTGAGGGGTGCGGGTAGGGGTGTTAGGTTTTTATGTTGAATCGTAAATGCGGCAAGAAGTTTGATTGATATTTTGTTCTCGATTGGTTCATTCTCAAATGGACATTTCCAGTTACTGCTTGGGGCGGCCAAGACTGCTCTATTTATCATTACTTTGCAGTTTACAAAGCTTGCAGCGGAATTGTTTTCCATTTTGTTGATGTAGCCTACACCGGGCCCCAGACCCCCGGCTTCGTTTTTCCTCCTTTTTGGTTTTCTGAGAATCTCATCTCTGCCAAAGACTCTAAAAGGGTAAGATGGACTACTTAAGAGTTACGGCGAGCCGGGCTGATAGAGTTATCGTTAGTGGGGTAGTTACACCATTCACAGTGGCGGCTATCCAAAGACTCAGACTGGAATTTGAACGGAGAATTCAACTGGCCTATCGACGTGTTTTTAACCTAAATGTGTCATGTTTAAAAGGGACATAACCAGTGTTTCTGTCCTCACTACTGATTTAGGGAAAAGGGACCGGATGTTAGTCTTTTCTTTTCAGTGTCTTTGTCTCTGGTAATAATAGTGAGCAGTAACAGTCTTACACTGCTGGCTACTTCCACAGGCATGGAGGCTGGGATCCGGCTGTACTTGTCGGAGATCACCGCCATGCTGGTGGAGCTCATCTCTGGTAATACTAGTGAGCAGTAACAGTCTTACACTGCTGGCTACTTCCACAGGCATGGAGGCTGGGATCCGGCTGTACTTGTCGGAGATCACCGCCATGCTGGTGGAGCTCATCGACGCCGCGGCGTGGACCACCAAGGCCCAGGCCGCCCGCGCCATGGCAACGGTCGCCCAACGACTGGGCGCCCAGTTTGGGCCGCCCCATTTGGGCCAGACCCTGGACGCCTTGCTGGCTGCGCTGCTGAGCCGGACCTGGACCGGCAAGGTGGGTGGGGTGTTTGGAAGGAGAGTAAAGGTGTGTGGGGGTGGGGGGTGGGTGGGGTGTTGTTGGATGGGGTGTGTGTATTTGGTGCGGTTGTATCAAAGTTTTAGGCTGGAGAACTGTGATCCCAAGATTTCCTTTGAATCTTATGGACTTTTGGAGGAAAAGGGGAAGCAAATTTCTGTGGGGAAAAGGTCCAAGAATTGTCGGTTGGGAACAACGAAGAACGCTCAACCGATCCAAACATTTCATTTTTTCAGAGAAGTATTGTGAATTTTTAGATAGTTCTAGAGACAAAAAGGAAACGAATTTCACAGAAATAAAAGAATTTTTTTAAATTTTATTCTGGGATTCTCTTCAACCATCTCCCCGTGCGAATACTGGGGGTCTTTCGTAAAAATAGTTCCTCCACCTTCTTGAAGTTCTGTGCTTGTAACTTCCTCTAATCTGCCACTCTTTGACTCTGCCTTTTCCCTTTGCTTTCTATCATCTACTATCTTTCTGACTTATTGGCCCATTCTCCTGCCTTAAAAAAAAATCTTCCAAATAATTGTTCTCCTTTGAGCTCCTCTGAAATCGGAATGTGTCAGCTGAACGCAACGGGGAGACCAGTGAACAATGAAAACTTGACACATACGTACCTTACCATTATGGCTATATGGCCTGGGAACGCAGAAGAAGAAGAAGAAGAAGAATCTTCAACCATCTCCTCTTTTAATTCTGAATTTCTAGTATGGCATTGTTCTGTTGGAAATTTGATCATAGCATGCCCTAGATGCTTTTATAGATTGTGGCCTGACGTTTTGATTATCCATTCTGCCTTGTAACCCACTTCTGCCAGAAGAAAGAACGCGCAGCAACACTCGTTTTGAATATCAGATATTTAACACGATTTGATTTACAAGATAAACGTTTGTGCAAAGTCGAGTTTCAATAGACGATTTTCGGGAAAAAAAATAGGGGAGAGCACTTCGTGAAAAGTAGGGTTGCTTACCTCCATTACTCGGTCAAATACCATAGCAGCAATGCAACAATGGCGCTGAAGCTTGAAACCACAGGATGCAAGTCAGCGACTTGCAAACATTTTTTTAGAAAGATAAGGGGTGGCCAGCTGCTACAAAGTGATAAAACTTGCAAACTGTGACGTACAAAATATAAATGACATCAATTTTAGAAGTGACGCACTGCGTTCTACATGCTGTGTGTCTCCTCAAACACACGAGGCGACTGCTGAGAATCTGCCTGAAGGTAGAGTTACTTCCCTGTTTGACCGATTGAATTAGGCGAGATAATGAATGGTTAATGAATTCAAAAATCCTTTGGATGAAAACCCAAATTTGATAACAAAATTTAAATGTTTTGATGAATAAAATTTAAAAAAAAAATATATATATAAAAAAACCATTCTCTTAAAGATTTATCTTTTTATTAGTTTTTGATTTAAGAGACGCAAACCACTAAATAAATTTTGTCAAGTCAAATTCATTGAGAAGGGGCGTAATAAGGGCCGAGAGGCCTATGCATAGCCCTACATCACCTACCTACCATAACTCCCACACACCATGTGATAATAGGATTTAATGCCCTCTTCGGCCTTTCGGCCATGTGGGGCATCCCACACACCATGAACTTGCTCCCCTTGATTATTTCCGAACAATTCCTATTGACTGTCCTTTTTACTTGCACACATTCTGTTAGCACTTGTCTGCTTGCTTTCTAAACAAATATTTGATTAAAGAAACCACAAACACCACTTTTATTCTGGTCGCTTCTCAGCCTTTTGGCTAAGACAGTGATTCAGGAAAATAATTTTTTGTTTATACCCTGGTTGGTTTGTTCAGCCCGTCGTACATGGCGAAAGCCGATATGCGACGTTAAACTGAACTTCCATCCAACACCGCTAACTGTTTATACTTTTTTGAAGTTCTGTGAAAAGAATAAAATAAAGAAAAAAGATTGTGCTGGTTTACTTTTTGTCCCAATGGGGGACAGAGTGTATGAGCATGGTACATAGAGAGATCTCTTTCGAATTATGGAATTCTCGTCAGTATGTATATCTGCTAACAAACACTATCTTGTGGATCAACCCTAACAGGAAGACAACCAATGCTTTCTAAACAAATGCACACTCACTGACCCATTCTCACTTACACACTGACCCATTCTCACTTACACATCGACATACTGACGCACAATCGCTGATGCTCACGTTGTTACCACATACTCGATACTTGAGTGGTTTTTTTTTACACTACACACACACACACACACACACGCACGCACGCACGCACACACGCACACACACGCACACACACACACACACACACACACACACACACCCGCACGCACACAGACACACACACACACACACACACACACACTCACATATACACACACACACAGACACACACACACACACACACACACACACACAGACACACACACACACACACACACACACACACACACACGCACGCACGCACGCACACGCACACGCACACACACAGACAGACAGACACACACACACACACACTGGCTGCTGGTAATTATATTCATCATTGCCATCTGTCTTTCAGGAGGCCTTGCTCGACACACTGTCAACAATCTGCCTGTCTTGCAAGTAAGATGGCGTGCTTGTAGAAATGTGTTTGTGTGGGACTGGGAGTGGTGTGGGTTGATTTTTTGGGGTGCATTTCTGTCACTGTGCCTTTAGTTTAACCGCTACACTGCAAACGATTGGATTCACCACGATCCGATTTTTGACATTTGTGAGGCATGATTCGCGTGAAATTCTTCTGTCTAAATAAATCTGTTGAAATCCTACCAGTTATGTTCACTATGTTTTGTAGTCCACGAATCTGTGAAAATATCTGTATTTTTGTAACAATCGTTTTATTTGATTCGTTGTATTTGCGGTTTAGCTTGAGAGTGTAGTGTGCGGAAATAGCAGAGTTACTTTTAGACGGAAGTGTTTCACGTGAATCATGACTCAAAAGACATTGTCACAGTCGGCATTATATTGGTGTCAGATCGGACGCAGTGTGGCTGGCTCTTTCAGTCTGACTCCCAGATTAGACACTGAAAGCTTGATCTGGGGGTGACGTTCAATGCTCAGGCATCAGAATTGTCAGAGGATCAGAGGATTTCAGAGGATTAAGAATTTCTGACAGAGGATTGGCTGCTCTTGTCAGAGGTTTTGCCTTTCTATCCAGTGTTATCCTTTGTGTTAAATAGCATTTTAAAGTGATTTGTCACTATATTAAGCCTTTTTGGTGGTGTTCGGAACTCATTTCAGTGTTGTCCCTCAAGGGCCTTGATCAGTTGATGACCCTTTTACCGTAGTTTTCAGAGGATTGGACTTCAGAATATTCTGATGCCTGAATGCTCTTCAGTTCAAAAGTAAACTTGTCACGCTGAGCCAAAGGCCTTTGTCGAGACTATTTGATGTTTGGAAGGAAAAGTGGTTGAGATTTTTCGTTCAGTTGAATTTTTATTTGAATTCAGTAAGCATTCGGTTGAATGAAACGAGCAACCACTTTTTTTCCGAGAAACCTGAGTAGTCTGACGCAGCCTTTATTCTCAGTTAAAGCGACAATCTATTTTAACCATACATTACCAACACTTAAAACATGTGCATTAGCTCTAATAAACCTGGAACCATGCCCTAGTATAGGAAAACGAAAGTAGCCGGTGACCTTGACCCCTTACCGGATGCCGGGTGGTAGTTATCCTCCCCTTACATCCGGGTGGGCGTGGAGCACCGGTCTAGCTATCATCATTCCTCCATTTCCAGCTCACGTGTCAAGACCTGGTTCATACCTTTTCCACTCATGTAGCATAAAGTGAATGACACTGACACACCAATTCATGGAGTTAACACAATTTGTGCATAGTATGTTGATGTGAAGTTTGAAGGTGTTTGCTGCCTAGTTAAAAAAATAAATAAAATAATGACACAAACTTCATGAACTTGTTGCAGAGAGGCTGTTCTTCAAGATGAGACATTAGTACAAAAGGTAGGCTATTTTTTTAATTTATAACAGAAATGGTTGGTGGCCAAGTATTTTGTACTTTATAGTCACAGAGTGTGAAATTCGGGTTGCTCCCACCTGAAAAGCCAGACTTTTTTAAAATTTATTTATTGGAATGCGATTATTGCGTGACTGATGAGGAAGGTAAGTTTAATGGAAAGTTTTGGTTGAAAAATGGCTGGCGTTGAAAGGGTTAAAGTGATTCCTCACTGCATAAAGCCGCTTTGGTCATGCTGGGAACTGATTTCAGTGTTGTCCCTCTGGGGGCTTGATGGCCCGTGGACCGCAGTTTTCAGAGGATTGGACTTCAGACTATGGTACAGACAAACCCCTATTTTACGACCCTCTGTTAAGCGACCACCTCTCATTTGAGACCGGATTTGCTGGCACGGATGCATTTTACTATGTAAACGACCTCTCTTAAACGACTTCCTCTAAAACGCGACTTACGACCGCCATTTTGTTGGTTTTTACGACCGTTGTTGTCGTCTGCATAGACTTCGAGCAAAGGGAAACAACCACGGTCAAGGGCCTGAAAGCGGAGTCGCTTCCCTTGTTGTAGAAAAGATGGTGGAAAGCGTAGGAAAAGCACGAAAACCACTGACTTTGAAAAAGAAAACCACTGACTTTGGACGAGAGTGGAGGTGATTAACAGAAGTCGGCGAAGTGAAACTGGAATACATCGATTGCACAATCCTATGGAGTTGGAAAGACCCAAATCCAGTTTTAATATGTCATTGTATGTGTGCATGAAGAAGAGAGTATGAACTGTGCTGAACTTTTTCTTTCTACGGCTGCCAGTGAAAACCTCCGTCATACGACCCCTCCAATTTACGACCGATTTTTCCGGACATTTTGGAAGTCTTAAAATAGAGGTTTGTCTGTATCATCGGTAAAGGTCAAGATGTGCCACCCCCCCTACCTATCTCGGTGAATTCTATTTTTCCGTTATTGCCTTTCTTACCATACATAAAGCTGTATTTTAGGAACCTTTTTAGCTAATAATCTTTTGGGAATACTAACCCTACCCCCCACCCTATAAGACGGAAAAACGCGACGAACCTGATGATTCTAGAGCGCGTCCTGGGCGAAATCGCGCGAAATTTACGCTGATGACGCCTAAATGAAAAGCCAGTGCGTCCCCTATGACGCTATAAAAAAAATGCGGACGCGTTTTTAAACCACCAGTGCGACATTACAAAATTGCACTGCTGCTTTGCGTATAGCCAGTAAGCCGGAAATGAATAATCCCCTTTCGCGCGCGCCATTGGACGTCAATGCTTTATCACGAGTTGAGTCTTATGAGTGGAGCGCGTCCGAGTGAGAAGATGGAGTAGTGAGAGGTCTGGTGCTGTGGCAATCATGAAGCGAACATCAACACTGTTTGATTATGCGTTCAAGTCATCCAAAACACCTAAAGTGTCTGACTTAGAAGAATCTGGCCAAACATCTCGATCTGTTGTGAATGAAGATACGGCTGCAGTAGAAGATTCGGGGCCAACATCCACTGATCCAGTGACAATGAACTTGAGATTGCTGACGCACGTGGCGATGGTCATGAGGAGGTTCAAAACAAAACCAGTGCCAGTGGTGGTAGGCCTAATACTCGCATCAAAACAAGAACCTTTCAGAAAGACTGGCTTATAAAATGGCCGTGGTTAGAAAACCGAGACGACGGCATGAGGTGTTTGTTTTGTATCAAACTGGGACCCCATTTTTTTACCATGAAGAGTCCCTAGGACCCTCTTTTTTCATCTTTAGGGGTCCTTGGACCCCCTTTTCTAAAAGTCTAGAATCATCACTGGAACCACAACTGTGACAAATCGCGGTGTACTGCAGTACATAGTGGGGGGTAGGGTTAGGTTTAGGGCTAGGGTTAGTATTCCAAAAAGGTTATTAGTTGAAAATGTTCCTAAAATACAGCTTTATGTATGGTAAGAAAGGCAAAAACGGAAAAATACAATTAACCGAGAAATGCAGGGGGGGTGGCACATCTTTACCTTTGCCGTATCATCTATCAGTTATTGTATTATGTTCACAATGCGTGCTGTCGTGCAGATAGTGGACACGGCACTGAGGGAGGGCGGGAAGGACCAGCCGGTGTACCGCCTGTCGGCCCTGGCCTGTGTGGGCCACGTGGCGGAGGCCTTCCGTAAGGATCTCTTTGCCAAAGTGTGGGGCATCGTCACTCCACACCTCCTCACCCAGGTCAGCAGGTCTCCGCACGTAGTCGTGGTGGACTCGATGCGATTCAGTGGGCATCACCCCCCCCCCCCCCCCCCCCCCCCCCTCCCCCTCAATACGGTACCTTCCAAGCGTACACAAGTCACAAAGGATCTAGAAGAACGGTCCACAAATGGAATCCATACAAAGTCCTGCGTGATACGAAAAACCATGTTGAAGGACGCCATCATGTAAAATAATGGCATCAGTCTCCCCATGGGGATACCGGGGGGTGTCTTTCGTACAAATAGTTCCCCCACCTTCTGGAAGTTCTGTGCTTGTAGCTTCCTCTAATTCATCACTCTCTTTGACTCTGCCTTTTTCCTTTTGCTTTCTGTCATCTGCTATCTTTCTATCTTACTGGTCCATTCTCCTGCCTTTTTTCTATGAATTCTTACAAAGATTTCTTCAGCCGAAGTCGGACATGCTGGGCGAAGTTACAAGCACAGAACTTCCAGAAGGTGGGGGAACTATTTGTACGAAAGACACCCCCCGGTATCCCCATGGGGAGACTGATGCCATTATTTTACATGATGGCGTCCTTCAACATGGTTTTTCGTATCACGCAGGACTTTGTATGGATTCCATTTGTGGACCGTTCTTCTAGATCCTTTGTGACTTGTGTACGCTTGGAAGGTACCGTATTGTTCGGACTATAAGTATAAGGCAATATTTTTTCCCCCAGACTGAGACCCCTGCGCCCTATTATGTGACTGATAATATAGTCAGGAAATTGAGTTTTGTATCAATTGTTTTGGGGGGTGCGCCTTACAATCAGGTGTGCTTTATAGTCTGAAAAATACGGTATTGAATATGGTCTGTTAGAATATGTGATGTGTGTGTGTCACTGTGTGCGTGTCTGTGTGTGTGTTGCACTGTGTGTGTGTGTGTGTCACTCTGTCTGTGTGTGTCACTCTGTGTGTGGGTGGGTGTCACTCTGTGTGTGTGTGTGTGTGTCACTGTGTGTGTGTGTGTGTGTGTGTCACTCTGTGTGTGTATGTGCTTGTCACTGTGTGTGTGTGTGTGTGTCACTGTGTCTGTGTATTTGTGTGTGTGTGTGTGTGTATCACTGTGTGTGTGTTTGTGTGTGTGTCTGTGTGTGTGTGTGTGTGTTTCACTGTGTGTGAGTCTGTGTCACTGTGTGTGTCACTGTGTGTGTTCCAGTCAAACAAGAAGACAGACGAGGACAGCAGTGGTGTCCAGGAGGAAGAGCTGGCCAAGGTGTGCTACCTCACACTGGGCCAGGCCTGGCCACGCGCTGAAGGCACACAAAGTAACCTACCTTTTTTGCTGCTAATACAGTGGAAGCTCCCTTATAAGACCTCCCATTATAAGACTCCCTCCCACATAAGACCTGCGTCTCCGAGACATTGCCCTTCTTTGTAAGTACTAAAATTACCTCCCTTAAGACCTCATTTGGGATGATTTTTTAAGGTCTTATAAGAGAGGTTCCACTGTACAATTAACCCTACCCCCCCCCCCCCCCCCCAATGTTTTTAAAAACTTCTAGTGCCATGGGTAAATACATTTGCCCAACACCTCGCTCTGCTCTCCCCGCCAAGCGTAAAGACATTCACTGCCAAGTACCCTGCCATGTGTTTGTCTATTTTTAGAGCTGATGTCGCTGTTTCTTCCATTAAAGCGACGCACTGGAATAAAAATAAGTTACTCCCGACCCTCTTGTCGGTTGAGATGCAGCGGGCAACCATTGACGTAAAAACAACAACCACCAACAACATGGTGCTAGAAGAGTTAATATGTAGAATGCAAAAGGCTTAGAAAAGCCAGCAGGAGAAAGCAGAGAGAGAGACCAGTGCATGAAGAAAAAACTAATGTCCAAAATAGCAATATAGATATTCACATGCCCTGGGGCTAGGATAAAACTTATATTATAAAAGCATTACAAAGTAGGTGTTCACATGCAGACAAGAACATCATATTCACATCTGTATTGTTAAAAATGTGGGACTCTACTGGTGTTGCACTGCCTCCGGGCGTTGCCTGCAGTATCATTCCCACCATCTAGATTTCCTATCAGCTGCATAACTATTCAATGGACGCGGCTATAACTGATCTTAAAAAATAAAAAAAAGCCTGCAGCACTTTTAGTGATAAGAATAAAATATGTTCGTATTCGTAGATCTGTTTAATGTCCTCCGGTCTGGAACAGACACATATTAGTAGATCACTGTAAAGATGGTGGGAACGATACTGCAGGCAATGCCCGGAGGCAGTGCAACACCAGTAGAGTCACACATTTTTAACAATACAGATGTGAATGTTATGTTCTTGTCTGCATGTGAACACCTACTTTGTAATGCTTTTATAATATAAGTTTTATCCTAGCCCCAGGGCATGTGAATATCTTGTTTTAAATGCTTTACAATGTGAGCTTTTATCTCGAAAATGGTGTTTTACGTCCTCTTGGTCTGAATCAGACACATATGGGACATTTGTAAATACAAATATGGTGGGAACAATACTGGAGGCAATGCCCGGAGGCAGTATGAAACCAGTAAAGTCCCGATTTTTAAAAAATTAATACAGATAGATGTAGCGGTAACCACGCCTCGGTTAAACCTCATCGGCTATGGCACCGCCACAAGTATAATTGCTAATTATTTTATGTGAGCTTTTATCTTTGCCATGCTCATGACTTTGTTTTGTTGATTAAAATATTGTTTTGTTAATATTGTTTTGTTGATTAAAATGTTGTTTTGTTGATTAAAATGTTGTTTTGTTGATTAGAATGTTTTGTTGATTAAAATGTGTTGATTAAAATGTTGTTTTGTTGATTAAAATATTGTTTTGTTGATTAGAATGTTGTTTTGTTGATTAAAATGTTGTTTTGTTGATGAAACTGGGAACAGTAATAGTGACTTATTTCCCTTTTTTCCCCCTTCCAGAGGAGTATAAAGGTGTGTTTTTGGACAAGTTGGTATCTGCCCTACCTGTCAGTACCTGGAAAGTGCAGGTGGTTGTGCTACAGACCATGTACAAATACGTAGACAGGTGAGTTTGGTTAATTAACAGAGTCTTTTGTTGTTGTTTTTTAGATACCAAAAGTTAAAGAATTAACTCCAGCGCATGGCAGCCATTACACTGAATCTGCCAAGTTAGAAATCGCACGATGTTGAATTATTCAAAAATCTCTAACAAATCACCCCAGCCATGCACACAAAAACAAACCCGGGTAAAGGTAAAGGAAAAGAGAGAGAAGGAACTGGGAGAGAGAGAATAGGGGGGGGGGGGGGGGGGGGGGGGGGGGGGGGGTAGAGAATCAGGCATGGGAATTGTCAGTCTTTGGGCTGATTTCAGCTTTTTTTATGGTCCTCTTCAGTCTTTTTTTTGGCAAGTTTCAGATTTTTTGATGGTCCAAGAGGACATTTAGGAGATAAAAAAAAGAAGCCCAATGAGTAAAACTTAAGTTATTGGTTATAAATGAATGCAAAATGAACTAAATATATCAGTCTTATCTCTAATACTGTTTTTAAGGCTTAGATAACAGAAGAAGCTTCATTTTCTGGGGGCTGTATCCCAACATACGCGATTTTCAGTTGTTGTTTGTTATTCCTTGTTCCTAAAAAATCCTATGCCTGCTTCCAGACCCCAATTTTCAGTCTTTTTTGTCTTCTCTAATTCCCATGCCTGAGTATGTGTGAGAGTTTGTGTGCGTACCCTCTTGCATATATATGTGTGTGTGTGTGCTCATGTGTGTGTGCATGCTCTCATGTGAGTGCTCGAGTGTGTGTATATGCCCGTTAGTGTGTGTGTGTGTTTGTAAAATAAAAACAAACAAAACAAAAGCATGATGTACATCACTGTAATGTTGTTTCTTCTTTTTTTATAACTTGACTGTGTTTTCCAGATTGAAGGAGTTTGACAAGGAAGTTCTGTCCACCAGCCCCGATGAAATGTCCCCCACCATGCACACTGTGTTCTCCGCTGTTCTCCCTTGCTTAGGTGGGTCCCCTCTCTCTCTCTCTCTCTCTCTCTCTCTCTCTCTCTCTCTCTCTCTCTCTCTCTCTCTCTCTCTCTCTCTCTCTCTCTCTCTCTCTCTCTCTCTCTCTCTCTCTCTCTCTCTCTCTCTCTCTCTCTCTCTCTCTCTCTCTCTCTCTCTCTCTCTCTCACACTCTCTCTCTCTCTCCGCGTTCGACGTTGGCCATTCTAAGTCTTCAGTCCGGCAGATGCCACGAATGTTGTCGTGAGTTCATTTTTGTTGTTGATGGTTGGTCATCAACATTAGGCCTCCACCTTGTCGTGGTGGGGGAGCTTGAACCCTTTCGCCGCCAAAGTCGCATTTTAGCACCACAGTGATTTTAACACCTATGTCACTAAAAGGCATCAAATTGGGGTCTATTATCCAAAGACCCTATTGTCTTAGCTTTGGGAAGTAAGGATAGACCTTGTTTTATATATGTCACAGAAGAATCCCCAATACTGCAGATGGATTTTGTTCTCTACCCAGGTAAATTTGATAGAATGTTTTGGCTGAAATATGGCTGGCGGTGAAAGGGTTAAACTAAGAGTAGATTGAAGGAGTTTGACTAGGAAGGCCTGTCCACCAGCCCCGATGAAATGCCCCCCACCATGCACACTGTGTTCTCTGCTGTTCTCCCTTGCTTAGGTGGGTCATCAACATTAGGCTTCCACCTTGTCGTGGTGGGGGAGCTTTAAAACCCTTTCAACTCTAGCCATTCCTCAGCCAAAATTTACCATTAAGCTTACATGGGTAGAGAAAAGATTTTGTCTGCAATATTGGGGATTCCTCTGTGACATGCATAGAATAGGGCCTGTCCTTACCTCTCAAGATTAAGAACATAAAGTCACTGGATACCAGACCCTTGTTTGATGCCCTTTAGTGACATGGGTGTTAAATCATTAAGGTGAAAAAATGTGACGTTGGCTGTGAAAGGGTTAAACTAAGAGTAGCCCCTCATCCCCGATTTTTCATTCTCTCCATCCTCATTTACAATTTATGACATGCCAGTTTTTAAAATTTTATTGTTCACTGGCTTTCACGCGTGAGACCTTACGCACTTGAGTGGGCACATGTTGCCCATTCTGCAGTGCATATTTGCCTATATGGCCTTTTTTATATATTTATTTTTACTAGGATGTGGCTGTGTATCCTTTTTTACTGTTTTTTTTATAACCTGGATCCGATAAGTAGAGTAGAGTGGCTCAACGTTTCCAGCACTGTGTGAAATTATGAGCCATAGGGTACAATGATGAAGATGCCATGTCGTGAATTGTACTGTTTTTTTTTTTTTTTCTTCAGGTTTTTGGACGTTGTTAAGAATCATTGATGTGTGTTTTGTTATACGTGGTCGAACTTTATGCGGTGACAGTCCTGAGATAACCATGGTTGTTGACGGGACTATAATAGAATAACTAAATTTCGTTCAGTGATGTGTACGTAATGTCTATAATTATGTTCTGCATGTGTTTTTGCTTGCTTTGCTTGAGTGTGATTGTGTGCGCGCGTGTTATATGCCTTTTATTCGTTTTCAATTTTCTAGTGATTTTGTAACGCGCATAGAGCTTATAAGGTATGCGCTATATAAATCTTAATAAATAATACACTGAGCAGAGGATTCTGCATTTGTCGCAGGTTTTTTTTTGTTGTTGTCTGTCCCAAAATGTTTGTTCCAAGAACGTCTCCTGAATGTTTTATTAGAATCGATTCAAATTTTGTGTGATGGTGTATCACCAAGAAATGAAGGTATCTGCACATAAATTATCGGTGTCGTGAGCTTGGTTTTTGTTTTTGTGGCTGTCCCATCTTTTGGGCCGTACAGTGGCGTTGCTCCCACGCCGCTCATTCCGAATCCCAACTCGCAGCCACACCCCGGCTTGTTCAGGTCGCAGAATCCGAGACCAGCAGTCCAAGGGGAGTGCTGAGTCACTTTGGTGGAGTTCACTGTTCAGTGGAGCCTATATCACCATTATTTTCAATTCCAGAGCAGGAACTATTGCTTTTGTTTTGTTCATGGGCTGTCCGTCCGTAGGCAACATTGACCGCGAGAGAACTTTGAACCCGCTCTGGTTCAGCTGTATCATTAGTCCGTCACCAAGACGGACTATTGCGATGGGCTGGTTTGTATTTTTTTTTTTTTTTTTTTTTCTTCTTTCTTTCTGTCTGTCCCAAGGATATCTCCCGAACCGCTTGACCGAATCGCGTCAAATTTTGTGTAGAGGTGTGCCTCCTTAATAGGAAGAGATCGGCGCAAACCATTTTGCCGTCATGACCTTGACCTTGACGTACGACCTTGAAAACCGAAAATCTATTTTTAGCCATATCTCGGGCACCGATCAACATAGGATGTTGAAACTTGGTATGAAGGTGGTTTGGCTTATGCCCGTTCTGATGATGGCATACCGGTCAAGGTCAAGGTAAAAAAGATCGCTGGAGCCTGAAAATCGGAGGGTCATTTTTTTCTCCTTCTGTCTGTCCCAAGGATATCTTTCGAACGGGTTGACAGAATCACGTCAAATTGTGTGTGCTGGTGTGTCACCATGAGAGGAAGGCATCCGCGCAAACCATATTGCCGTCGTGACCTTGACCTTGGCGTACGACCTTGAAAACCGAAAATCTTTCAGGTGCCATAACTCCCACACCGTTAGTGTTAGAGTCTTCAAATTTGGCATGAAGGTACTTTGGCTTATGCCCGTTCTGATGGTGGCATACCGATCAAGGTCAAGGTCACGGTCCGGGCGATCCGTAGGCCTTGAAAGTGGTAGGGGTCTACACATTGGGTTTTAAGCCATATTTTCCACATTGGTACTTGACAGAAGCGCTTCAGATTGTGTGTGGTACTGTATACCCTAGAGAAGAAAACATCCGAGCATAAATTATCACCATGCTGACCTTGACCTTGAAGTGTGACCTTGAAAACCGAAATTTCCTTCTTTGCGCTATATGTTTCTTCTTCAAGCTGTATCTCGTGAACTAGAAGACAGAATCCCTTCCAATTTTGTGTCAGGATGTGACACTCTACGGGGTGTCGCAAGTGCGTGGCATTGCTGGTGACGGACATGTCTGCCGCTCGGCGACGCCCTTGTTTTTTGTTATTGTCGTTGACAAATTGAGATTTTGCATCCATAAGATACATTTTTGAATTGTGATGTGTGTGTTGAAGAGACGTAGCATGAATGTCTTCGCTTGTTTTGATGTTGCAATCAGCAAGTCGTCAGAGCAGAAGTTATCATGATTTGTGCAGAGCAGAAGTTATCATGATTTGTGGTGTGATTTAGTAAAAACCTCAGGTAGTAGCGCGTGTTGACTGGTGTGTGCAGGTAACCTGAAGTATGCCGTGATCAGAACAGAGAGCGCTTCCATCATTCAGCTCATCGTCTCCAGGCTGGCAGGTTTGTGGGCTAGGCAGGGCCAGGGAGGGAGGGGTCATTTTGCAATGCTGCCAAGCGCAAGTGATTTTCTTAAAAGAAAAAACATCTCATTTTCATTAGTTTCTGCGAGGGTGAGATGTTATCAGAGAGTGACAGTGCTGGTGAATGTCTTTGTGAGTGAGAATCATGTTATTTTTGTTACTTTATTTCTTTGCACTGGAATGTTGGTAGTATGACTATCTTGTTGATTTTAATGTTGCTACTGTAAGGCGCATCGAGCATACTACTGTATGGATTTTAGCGCTCTATGAAATAAAATTATTATTATTATTATCTTTTAATATTTAGAATACTTTTATAAAGATTTCCTCCAGACGAAGTCAGACTTGCTCATAATTGACTGGAAACTGTTTGAGCGATCGAAGAAGAGGAAAGAAGAAGAATACTTTTACACTAAGAATGCCTAGTCAGGGGAGTTTCTCAATTGAATTGTGTATGTTTTATTTACTGTAATTTTCGGGTTATAAGGCGATATTTTTTTCTCCAATTTCGACCTATGCCCCTAATAAACGAGGGGGCCCTATTAGTGAACAAAATCGTGAGAAGAGAGGCAACGATTGCCGTGCTCAGTACAGTCTACTGTGAGTCTAGACATCGAAAGTGGTAACAAGTCGCCGATACGACGAACACTCACGTTAAAATGCTTCTAAATCCCTATTATCGTCCAAGATACCGTCCAACAGATGCCATAACCCTTCATTGGCATAATTCTATCAGTTTTCGCCAACAAAAGTCCAAACACAAGAACAGGAAGTCGCACAAACGGAAGTTCAATGATTTGAAAGAGGAGCCAACTCTCGTTTATGACAGCAGTAATGGCGGTTGGCAAGCGTTTACTGGACGCGTACGGGCTTCGAAGTTTGACTTTCTTTTGCGAGGTGTGTATCGCCTTATAAACGAGGGCGCCTAATACACACAAGCGCCTAATGATCCGAACAATATGGTATATTGTCGCAATCGGCCTTTCACTGAGAAGTCTGCTGTTCTTCCAGACAAAAAAAACTTTGCTAATGAAATGCCACCCCATTTTCTTTCCTGCGTTTTTCAATACCTTTTTACATATTGCAGTGGGTTATGCTACAGAACTGTCAGAGACAGAGATCACTATTGTGTTAACTCATTCCGGATGAAATACGAGTATACTCGGAACAGGTGAACTCCAGTCAGGGCCTACTTACGAATATTCTCGGAACAGCGATTTTTTAGTCTCAAACCTGTCTAAATCCATGAGCTCTTTCAATCCAAACCACGTTTTTCGAGTTACATCTCTTCATCACTGCTCCAGCTTTCGTTTTACTTATGTTTGGTACTTCTATCTTAATTTGTAATGTTTTAAATGTCAAAAACAATCGGCCCTAGACAAGCCTCAGAAAATACTCCAATACGTTTTCATTAACAGTGACTAATAAGGAGACTAATGATTCTGACTATAATGCAAGTAACCACGATTTCGAAGCGAAAAATAAACTTTGATCAACCAGTAATGTTGTCAAACTGAATCATTGACAGTGTGAGTGTTGTTGCGCTACTTATTTGTTATAAAAAAAATTTCTAGGCAGCCCCAGGCCAGCAATGGAGTTACCTAAGGCAGTGCAGTCCTGAAGGGGTTAAATGCATGTGTTACAAGGCATTTGGGTTTATCGTTTCATCTCGGGCTAGAACACGACCAATCTCTTGAGGATCTGTGAATGGGACTTGCAGTGTCAATCGCTCAAGTCAAAATTGGAGGGACTGAAATTTCATTTTGAGATGGCCACTATTTTGAGTTAAAAAGACATTTTAGCGTAAAGATTATTAAACTGGGACCAGAAAATTATTGTGAATTACCCAGTGCTTTTGGGTTACCCATTTTTGAGTTAGCACAAACCTACTGTAGATCCCATTAGGGACTTTGCTTCTTCACTAGTGTATCACCTACAGGTCACCCGCTCGCCTTTATATTTGGATGCAATTTCTGTTCCTTTTTTGCCCTTAAAACTTTTCTTATAAAAGGTGGGTTAAGGAGATCATTACACATGACTCATTATGAATTAACCAAATTCTTTGAACGTTTAAAAAGCAATAGACCCGATGTTATTGAAAGGGAAAAAACAACAACAGAAAGGTCCACCAGTGCCACCAAATGTTTCATTGTTGACTGTTCAACTGTTTTTCAAGTTTCATGATAGGTTAACGAGATTGTGGCAGAAGACATTGATACTATATTTCATCGTGAATGGTGTCTGCGTGGTCTGCTTTACAGAGGTGAACCAACTGGGCCAGATCTCCCCCGGCGTTCGACAGGAACTGACCCAGGCCCTGACCCCTCTGACCTCAGACGGCCCCTACGAGCTGCGCGAGGTGTGCAGCACATTGGTGAAGACACTCGACTCCCTGTCATGAGTTGCTCCTCCTACGTTGCTGTGGTTCATGGGAGAAAGAAAAAACACCCCCCCAAAACAACAAACAAACTGTACAGGCGACTTTGAAGACCCTCTATTCTGTGTTATGAGTTTTGCTCCCTTTGAAGCTGTGGACTAGAATTAGAAATGTGCGAGATTGGAAAAAAAAAACTGTGCAGTTTGCTAGTAAAGGCTCTGAATTGCGTGTCATGCGTTTGCCTCTTTTGAAGCTGTGGACTAGAATTACAAATGTGCGAGATGGGAGAACAAAATTAACAACTGCAATTGGCTAGTAAAGGCTCTGAATTGCGTATCATGCGTTTGCCTCTTTTGTAGCTGCGGGCTATGGGGAATGTGTGACTGTGCTAGACGGGAGAAAGAAAATGGTGAAGGGTATGTAAATGCGAATGAAAAGTGTTGTTTGCTGGGGGGGAGATGGGTCTGTTCTTTCCCGTGACTACAACGCTAGGAAAGATCCGCACGAGACATGTGATCTGTGAAATTCGTCTTCTTCTTCTTCTTTGTTCCCGGCCATATCAGATGCTCGGTCTGTGAAATAAGTTTGGTTCTATGCTTTAAGGCCTGCGGGGGCTTAGATTTGCTTTCAGCTTGTTAGTGTTTGAAGGGGGAATTTTCATGGAAAAGATGTCACTGATGCATATTATCAGCCTTGTTCTTCACTTTATAAACAGTGTTGCTTCCCAGAAGTGGGGATGATAAAGTGGTGAATGACATAGACATGCAGACTATGATTTGAACACATCAGTTTTGAAGAAGACTTGTAAAAGGAGGGAGAATTTGAGCTATAGAGTGGGGAGCTTAGCTCCAAGGAAAGGGAGCTTATTGAACCACTTTGACCAAAGAAAGTCCAGGGCTTCTGATAGCGCAAAAACTAGCGTCCCTGACGCACTGAAAGTTAAAAGGACGCATTGAATGTTTGTCAAGCGAGTCCCTGGGGACGCACTCAAAAAATCATGAAAAATGAATACAAAAACGAATAAAGACACTGTCTAACATTGAAAGTCGGCCACAGGCATCGTCTGCTATGACGTGAGAGTTGCTTCCCTTAATTATAAAACTTTCCCTTTCCCATGATGCCTCTCGCTGTACCGGAAAAAGCCTTTCGCGCTACTCGACTAACAACAAAATGTCTTGGTCATGGATGCTTGTGACTTTACTGGTTAGGCACTGCCTCCGGGTATTGCCCCCAGTATTGTTCCCACCATCTTTATAATTACAAATGCCCCACATGGCCGAAAGGCCGAAGAGGGCGTAAAACCCTAATTTCACCTTTAAATCTGATGAAGGGGTCCCTGGGACCCTAAGAAACATCAGCTTATCAGAAGCCCTGAAGTCATATTTGTGCGAGTAAATAGGCCGACGTTAGTCAATAAGCTAGACTGAGGCTACCTTTTGAAACGGAGTTTTTCCTGCATGCTATCTTATTCTTCTTTCATTGTGCTCTGCTTGTTGATTTTTGCCTGTGAAGTTCGTTAGCAGATTAAAGATGTTTCGGAATGGGCGTAGTGATTTGATGATGCCTTGGTGTTGCTGTGTGAATAATCTGGTGGTTAGAGGAAGGTTCACATGATATAAATAGCATTTGTCGAAAGAAGAACTGTTTTGCCAGCAAGGTTTTGTTCTTTCATTTGGTACTTAAATTAAACGTGATTCGTGGAACAAAGAATGTTTCTTTTTCTGCTTTATGAAGCGATCCGAGTCCATCGACTTTTGACTTTTCTTTGTTCTGATTGATATTTTGCATTGTGGTCCCTTGTTTATTCTTTGTGTAAAGTATCGAACTTTTCAGATTTCCATTTAACTTTGTGCATTAAGTGTACAGATAAACCCACAACTTACAAAAAACTCTGGCTGTCATAGATTTGAGCAATGAAAATCCTTGATCTTAAGAAGAGCTCCCACAAGTGACTGCAAGACAAAATGGTGTGATGAAGTGTGGCTAAAAGGCTCTGTTTATTCATTTGATTAATATTGCTTTGTTATTTCGAAGAGTTAGTCATGATACAAGAGGTCTACAAAATGTAAAACCTCCGAGACTGAAGAATGATATTACAGTGATACCCGTTTAGTATGAATTCCAGGGGAGAGGGCCAATTTACTCGTCGTAAGCATTGCTCGTTCAAACGATTTTATCGATTTGGGCAACCCTGACATCAATCGCTCCTCACATCTACTGTGATGTGCGTGCTGGTAAAGTGTGAAAAAGACAGAAAAACGGAAACAACACTTACCCAACAAAGCATGGTTGTAAGCCCAGTATCCTGTATCCATAGGGTTTTTAATGCCGATTACAAACACTTTCAAACAGTTTATTAACACACAATAACATCAAAAACATAAAATCCACACACGCGCTTTAAGAGAAAGTTAAAATTTGCCGGAAGTCACAAGATCAGTGCGCAAACAGAATATATCCGCCAATCAGAATGCCACTTACATATCGAGGGGTCAGTCAAGATGGCGATGTTGTTGTCTGTGTGTTCTCGTTCTAGCCAGGTAGTTGTGCAAGAAAGCTTGACTTTGGGATGGGATGGCGGTGTGGTTGTAAGTGCGTTCTCGTTCTAACCATGTAGTTTTTGCATAAAAGCTTGACTTTGGGAGTCAATAAATTGTACGTTATATGCAAGTTGCTCGTTGTAGCGAGCTGGTTGTATGCAGAATTATTTAACAAGGAAAAAGAAGGCTTGTGGTCGGGAATTTTGAAACCACTCGTTACACACGGGCTCTCGTTTAAACCGTACTCGTACTAAACGGGTTTCCCTGTACTGTAGTTGATGTACATAGCTGTTGAATGGAAGCAAGTTCAATATAAAAAAAGAAAAGAAATAGATGAGGGGGTGGGGTTAATCAATCCATGCTTTTCCTATTAGCATTTTACATGATTTCCCAGAAATGTCTGCTCAATTCAGGGCAATTGAATCTGCTCAATTCAGGGCAATTGAATCTGCTCAATTCAGGGCAATTGAATCTGCTCTGGTTTTTGTTTCGCAAGTATTTTAAAAAGATACATGTACTTCAAAAACATGATTTAGTCAGATCACCTGCTAAAGTATTGCATGATATTCATTTTAGCAATAGTTGCTTTAACTCACTCGGGACGAATGAGCTGGATCCGGCTCATGGCCTGCACAACAGTTTAGGACGAATGAACCGGATCTGGCTCATGGCCTGCACAACAGTTTAGGACGAATGAACCGGATCTGGCTCATGGCCTGCACAACAGTTTAGGACGAATGAGCTGGATCCGGCTCATGGCCTGCACAACAGTTTAGGACGAATGAACCGGATCCGGCTCATGGCCTGCACAACAGTTTAGGACGAATGAATCAGATCTGGCTCATGGCCTGCACAACAGTTTAGGACGAATGAACCGGATCTGGCTCATGGCCTGCACAACAGTTTAGGACGAATGAACCGGATCTGGCTCATGGCCTGCACAACAGTTTAGGACGAATGAGCCAGATCCGGCTCATGGCCTGCACAACAGTTTAGGACGAATGAACCGGATCCGGCTCATGGCCTGCACAACAGTTTAGGACGAATGAACCGGATCCGGCTCATGAGTTTTCAAGAGGTTTTGATTTCTGGCGTGTAACCACATTTCAATTTGCTTTGACCTTTCGTCTCTTGAAATCAAGCAGTCATTGCAGACTTTACTTTCAGTTTTGGCTGTAGGCTGGGGGGTGGGGGGTGTCGGAGATCGGAATATGAAACTTTCCTTCTTTCTATGTGTTAGCTGTTTTCATCAATAGGAGACGAACAAAGACAAACAATGAAGTGATATTTTACGATCATTTATTGCATGGTGTTGGCAATCTTATCTGAAAATATCAGTCCATAACCTTTCATAACTTTTTTTGTGGTGATGTGTTTTCGAACCTAGTCAAATGGCCTGTGCTGAATGTAAGTGGTTGTAAGGGAAAGCGACCAGCCAGTGACGAGCGAGTTCAGACATATTTTGTTTGAAAACTTGGTATTGGGAGTAGAAATCTGGTGAACAGCTTCAACTTAAGACAAAATTTAAGTGTTAGTGGGGGAAAAAAGAATTCGGTAACAATCGAACATGTTGGGGGGAAAATGATGTGCGTTTGGAGGGTAGCCATTTTACTGTGGGTGCTCCCAAATTGTCAATGTATTTCATGGAGAGAGAAAAGAGAAGAAAATCACTCCAAGTTCTGCTGGAAATATGTGACAATACGTATGGCTGAAGTTGCAATATGACGAGGAGGAACCCTTGCAGAATTCGTTTGCTCCGGAATTGTTCATGCAGGGATAATGATGCTTTATTTGAAAGAAATGGTATTTATGTGTGTGTGTGTGTGTGTGTGGTTCATCAGAGTGTGTTTGTGAGTGATATATGGAATGCACATGTGAACACACATCACCCCCCCACACACACACACACACACACACACACACACACCCCACCTCCCCGCTAGAAATAATAAAATAATATTGAGGAGTATTTATATATTAAGTGGGCTACAGGGTGATTTATTCATAATAATAATTGAAAAGTACAATAAAAACATGAAACAGAAATCCAATAACATGAGGGGGGGGGGGGGGGGGGATTGCCAATTTTTTTGTGGAAAGCTGAAAATGTGTAAAATGTGGTCCATAAGGAAGGGTGCTGTTTAGTTCTTGGGGGTTGGAGGAGGGTTATTTTCCTCCACTGACCCAACAGAAACAACTCTGTCGTCCAGGCTGTTCCACTCCCTGATGGTGCGTGGGGGGGAAAAGCTGTTCTTCAGCACTGTTGTTCTGGACGGCTGGATATTGTAGCAGCGTTGGGCGTTTCATGCATATTGTTCAATATTTTTGCTCTCTTGGTTTGCACGCCTAGTTGGCCTGATGAGGCGTTTGTTCTCTATGGGCTTGAGAAAGTTTTCTGCCTCTATGCCTGGGAGGTGACCTTCCACGATCTTGAACAAGAAGTTTAATCTTTGATGTTTTCTCCTTTCCTGCGGTGGAAGGAGGCCAAGGTCATGCAGCATTGTTGTTAAGCAGCCTGGGTTGAGGGACTTGTAGTCGCGTTTGATGAACCTGGCTGCCCTGCGTTGAACGCCTTCCAGCTTGTCGATGTCGCTTTGCACATATGGGTCCCACACTGTGGAGCTATTTTCGAGGAGGGACCTGACAAGTGAGACATATGCAGGTTTCAGGACAAAAACGTGAGTTCCTGCGCAGCATACCCAGGCTGGCATATGCTTTCTTGGCAAATCTTATTCATGTGCGCAGACCAGGACAAGTTGTTGCTTAGCTCCACTCCTAGGTACGGGTATGTGTCGACCTGTTGCAAGATGTGGCAGGGGTGCATGTGGGTATGTCTGAAGCCTGAATTCAGGCAGTTTGATGCAGGTTCAGGCAGTGGTTTGCCTGAAGAGAAGGCTGTTCTGTGGACCTGTGCTGTTGAGGTAGCAGCTGTATCAAGGGTCATGATGGAAAGTTCAGGCAAAAGCTTGGGTCACTGCATGCACCTATGGTCACTGATGTCCACTGGTCAGTGGTTTGCCTGAAGAGAAGGCTCTTCTATAGGGACTTGTGCTGTTGAGGTAGCAGCTGTATCAAGGGTCATGATGGGAAGTTCAGGCAAAAGCTTGGGTCACTGCATGCACCCATGTTGTGGTTTCCCAGCTGGTAGAAGTGTGACGAGCGGTGGCGTACACCCACGATGTAGCGCTTCTTGGCGTTGAACCTCGTGCCACATTCTTCAGCCCAGCTTTCCAGATTCTTCAGGTCATCTTTTAGGGTTCCTTCAATAACCCTAGGCTGATCCTAACCCTATCCCTTTCCCGAGAATGGCAGAAAAGTGTGAAAGTTTTTCTAATCTACCACTTTGTCAGGTGTGGTTTAAGCTGTGGAGACAGGCTGATGTGGATTGTTTGTTGGCTGCATCCTTTGAGGATGACCTATCACCCTAGACAAGTGAAATTTGACACATGAAACATAAACTGTCTGTATGTGGTTTGGGTTGTTCTCAGTATTACACTGCCTTGTGTTCTTTGAATAGGAGAGGATTGAACTTGAACCCCTTCAGTGCTGCCTATTAGTTGTGCATGCGCTGCTGGTTTGCCGCACGATTTTTGAACGCAGCAAAAGGCAAATGTTAAGAATAGCCCCCTCCTCTGTCCCTTCCATTCATTTTAGACGGTTTCAGCTAGGGTTAGGGTTAGGGATAGGTTTAGGGTCAGTTAAGTTGCAGTCTCGTAACATACCATCAATTCTTATTTTGTTTGTGTGGATTAGATGGTTTCAAGTTAGGGTTAGGAATAGTGTTTGGGATAGGGTTAGGGATATGTTTAGGGTCAGTTTAGTGTCAAATACACCCCCCCAAAAAAAAGTTGATGATTAAGCTGACCCTAAACCTATCCCTATCCCTGTCCCAAACCCTATTCCTAACCCCAACCCTAGCCTGAAACAAATGGATGGGGAAGAGGAGGGGGCTATTCTTAACATTTGCCCGGCAAAATTGCTACTTAGCGCCGACGCGACGTATATATACGTCCGTGGCAAGTACTGAAGCGCTATAGAGGACGTACCTATACGTCAGTGGCAAGTACTGAAGCGCTATAGAGGACATATTTATACATCGTCGGCACTGAAGAGGTTAAAGGTTGTGTGAACACATTTTCTGTCCTGTAGTTTTGTTGCTCGACTTGAAAATTGTCTGTTGAAATTGAAATGCAGTTTAGTTGACAAAAGGATCGGTCCATTAAATGCCCAAATAATGTTGATCGTGTCGACTGTTTCATGTTGTTAGCGGTTGTGTACACCCTCTCCTCCCTCGTCTTCAATCGTCTAATAATTGTTTCCTTTTTTTTCTAAATCAATTCGGGGCAGATCAAGATGTGCCACCCCCCCTACCTATCTCGGTTAATTGTATTTTTCCGTTATTGCCTTTCTTACCATACATAAAGCTGTATTTTAGGAACATTTTTAGCTAATAACCTTTTTGGAATACTAACCCTAACCCTAACCCTAGCCCTAACCCTAACCCTACCCCCCACCGTATAAGACGGAAAAACGCAACGAACCACAACTGTGACAAATCGCGGTGTACTGCAGTACATAGTGGGGGGTAGGGTTAGGTTTAGGGGTAGGGTTAGGGTTAGTATTCCAAAAAGGTAATTAGCTAAAAATGTTCCTAAAATACAGCTTTATGTATGGTAAGAAAGGCAAAAACGGAAAAATACAATTAACCGAGAAATGCATGGGGGGTGGCACATCTTTACCTTTACCATCAATTCAAACCACCATTTCAAATTCATCCTTTGCTCTTATTATCCATATGTGCGTTTTATTCAATCTCCCCTTTTGTTTCTTTTTCAATTATATCGTAAGCATGGGTGCAACTTTTCCTGCTATACAATGGCTCCAACCCACCTGCGTGCGCATCTCGACCATTCCAACGGAAGTGCCGCCATCTTAGTCCTTATTTGTGTGTAAGCAAAGTGAAAATGTTATCTAAACGTGTAAAGAAAACATCCAGATGTTATAAATACAGTTTAGATAAGTTTCGAATTGGAACAGCCAAATACGCAGCATCGATCTGGCATTTTTCAAAAAAAGGTAAGGACTAAGATGGCGGTCTCCCATAATATGGCGCTCCTTGTGGCCGGATATGACGACACGTGGGTACCAGCCGTAAGCGTTTGTATAAATTGTTGAAAAAACAAACTAAAATACCTTCATAAATCAATCTTTGCTTCAGCTACAGGGGGACATTACCCCTGGACCCCGGCCTCTCAGGGGTTTTTCGTTCAAGGGGGGTACAAAAAATAAGGACTTTGAGATAGATGGAGGGTCGTAAGCATGACGGGGTGTGTTTAAAGTTGAAATGAAACCATCGTTAATGGATACAACTAAAAAATAAAAATAAAAATAAGTGCCTTTGCCGAGAATTGAACCCGGAACCATTGGCATGAGAGACAGACGCTCTACGCAATGAGCTATCGAGGCTTTGACTGTTGATGACTTTCTTAACTCATGTTGCCTTTTGAATACTCTCTAACCCACTAATCTAAAATGTTATCTGTTTACAATTTTTTTTAAAGTATTTAATTATTCAAATCATTATTGTTTGAAAGCTCGCATAAACATCTATGTGTATGCAACGTTTGAACAATGTATGCCTTCTATTTCCCGAGAAAATACCAACGTTAAAGTTTGGAGATTGGACCACTGACGCAACACACACACACACACACACACACACACAACCGAACAGCTATCATAACTCGAGTGAGCCCAAAGTTGATTATCATACAGTCTTTACTGTCATTTGACTATTGGTAAAACTTAAAAGCTAATGTTAAAGGTGGGCGGTGCTGCACTGCGCAGATGCGCTCTCCAGGTTGGGAGCACGCCTGCCGAATTTCACAGACACATCTCTGTGACTAGACATGGAAATAATACAAAATGCAATTTATGCAATACAAATTCATGGTAAAAAAACACACCCAAACATCTGGAGAGAGGGTCTTAGTAATAATGCAACAGTTATTTGTGTGTGTGCGCGCGCGTGTGTGTGTGTGTGAGAGAGAGAGAGAGAGAGTGTGAGAGAGAGAGTGTGTGTCATACATTAAAAAAAGATAAGGCGAGGAAAGTCATATGCCCCCCCCCCCCCCTCCCACTCCTCTCTCTGAATCTCCCTTTTAAGTTTTGATCTCTCCCTCCCTCTCTTTCTTTCTCTCTTTCTCCCCCCCCCCCCCCCCTCTCTCCCACCCCTTCTGCCTCTAGTCTCTCTCTCTCTCTCTCTCTCTCTCTCTCTCTCTCTCTCTCTCTCTCTCTCTCTCTCTCTCTCTGAGCCTCAGGGCTGAGCTTATCTTATAACCCTGATATCTCGCGCTCTCTGGGTTTAAGCAAAATTTCGTATGCTTATCTTATAACCCTCTCTCTAAACCTCTCTTTCCCCCGTCTCTCTTCGTCTCTCTCTCTCTCTCTCTCTCTCTCTCTCTCTCTCTCTCCTCCCTCTCTCTCTCTCTCTCTCTCTCTCTCTCTCTCTCTCTCTCTCTCTCTCTCTCTCGCTCGCTCGCTCTCTCCATATTCATCCATTCATTCACTCTCATGTCCCACGTCATAACTGCGGAGAGGTTTCAAGAGCCTCTTGAAAGAGGCACCCCCACACCCCAACCCCACCCCGATCCTGTGCCAAGGTCTTAGAACAGTTGGAGAGAAATACAAAGCAAACATTGCCAACACCACTTGTCTGTCAAAGTGAGTGGATCCCACACACACTGTTGTTGATTCACTCTGCTTTTTTTTGTCTTTTTTTTTGTGGTTTGTTTTTTCAACGTCTGTAGCTGTCTGCCCCCTTTCTTGTCTGTCTGTCTGACTGCATGTTTGTCTCATGTCTTTCTTCTTTTTGTGTTAGTTCCCCAGTGAAGCTTTGGCGGGGCAGCGAGGCAAATTGTTTATTTCATACCCACTTGGGGCACAGAAATATAAAACAAAGCACACACATATTTAAACACTCAAACATCAATACAGAGTGATGTCTATGCTAATTACTATCAGAAACGACAAACAATATCAACACGTAGATATGTAACATCATGGACAAATATACTTGCACCATAATAAAAAGAACAAAACACGTGACATTTTATCCATATAAATCATCGAAAAGAACTGTTTATAGCTGTAACGAAGTGCTTAAGTTTAGTCAAAACTTTCTTATTTCTTGAGACAAACAAAGCATTAAATTTATACGCATTTGGTCGCACAAAAATGTGCCGCGGAAGATATCTATTTCTTTCAACGTTGAAAAAGGGACAAACCAACAAATAATGGAACTCATCTGCCACATCATGTACATTACACTTTTCACAGATTCTTTCATTTCTGGGTATATTATCGTAGCGCAATTTATTTACTGGCAAGTATTGTTGTTTTATCCGTCCGTATGTTGGTGTGTCCGTGTGTCCGTCTGCGTTTTCTTGAAAACCATTCAATCTATTTCGATCACTTTTAGTGTGCAGGTTATAGAGGATATCAGCTATCGACTAGTTGCTTTAGTTTTATTTTAAGGTCAAGGTCATGGTGATTAAGGAGTTCAACCCCCCCCAAAAAAAAACCCCACTTGATCGCTTATATATCCTTGCACATATTTCAATGCAGGTTTTTTTTTCCAACAACGTTTTCTGATAAAAGGGCTATATTATTATAATCATGAATTTGTCTGTGGTGGTGCATCATGGTACGCAAAAGGTCCCATTCAAAAATAATAACCATGCTGATCTTGACCTTGAAGTTTGACCTTGAAAACGTATATTTCTTCTTGTGGCTATATCTTTCACATCGTTGGACTTAAAATGTTCAAATTTGGTGAGCAGATGCATTGGCTTAAGGTCATTCTGAATATTTAGTACAAAAAATGTCAAGGTCACAACGGTTATGGTATGTTGATATGACCATCTGTAACCGGTCATTTACAACCACACATTTTTTATACATTTAAAAAAAAAAAAATGTTTCTTGTCACTGGAGCGAGAGATGTGTCATGCTGCTGTTATGTGCCCAATTTGACACATTCGGGAACTTATCTGCCGCTCGGCGATCCACTTGTTTGTTTTGTTTTTGTCTTTTAACTTTATTCTAGGGGCTGGTTGCGTGATCATTTCAAATATTGTTCATTGCTCTTTCTTTCACTCTCTCTCTCTCTCTCTCTCTCTCTCTCTCTCTCTCTCTCTCTCACACACACACACACACACACACTCACACACACTCTCTCTCTCCCTCTCTCTCTGTGCCTTTGCGTGCGTGTGTGTGTGTGTTTGTTTATATCTTTTCTCCATTTCTGTCGATCTCCCTCATCTATTTTTCTGATCTCTCTCTCTCTCTCTCTCTCTCTCTCTCTCTCTCTCTCTCTCTCTCTCTCTCTCTCTCTCTCTCTCTCCGCTCTCTGCTCTCTCTCTCTCTCTCTCACACACACACACACACTCTCTCTCTCTCTCTCTCTCTCTCTCTCTCTCTCTCTCTCTCTCTCTCTCTCTCTCTCTCTCTCTCTCTCTCTCTCCCTCTCTCTGTGTGCCTTTGCGTGTGTGTTTGTTTATATCTTTTTCTCCATCTCTGTCGATCTCCCTCATCTTTTTTCTGATCTCTCTCTCTCTCTCTCTCTCTCTCTCTCTCTCTCTCTCTCTCTCTCTCTCTCTCTCTCTCCCTCTCTCTCTATCTCTCTCTCTCTCTCTCTCTCTCTCTCTCTCTCTCTCTCTCTCTCCCTCTCTCTCTCTCTCTCTCTCTCTCTCTCTCTCTCTCTCTCTCTCTCTCTCTCTCTCTCTCTCTCTCTCTCCCTCCCTCTCTCTCTCTCTCCCTCTCTGTCCCAGACTGCCTCGCCTGTCTCTCTTTCTTTTCTCCCTACCCCCACCTTCTGACGTGAATAAAGAAAGATACGACTAACATATCAACGCATACACGTGCACACACAAGTGTAAAAACAAAAGCATGCTAAAGCTACGTCATGAGGGTTGTTGTTGTTGTTGTTGCCTGTCTGTCGTTTCCGACAATGACTGCCAGATAGCAGAGGGGGGCCAGATACTATTCTGGCGGGCTGGGCTACAATTTGTTTATAGCGGAGAAGCCTTGCCCAGGGTTACATCCCCACTCTCTCGGCCTAAAGGGATTTGAGGACGAGAGCTGGCGTTGGGGAAGGTCCCCAAAGGCCAACCCATCCCACTGCCGGTCTGCAGCACTAGAGTCAGTGCAAACGCCCCCCCCCTCCCCCCAACCCACCCACCCCCCTCCTAGTTAGAGAGTCACAGACTTCCACGAAAGACTAAGCTGTACCACGGTATTCCAGTACTGTAGAAAATAATATATAGGGGAAGACGGGGTAAAAAGCGCATGGGCGGGTAAGAAGCCCACCCCAATTATCTCATGAAATGAAGCAAATTTCAGTCTCACTTTGCCCATGAGACGAGCGTTAATGTCTAGCATTCGTCTCATGGGCAAATTTGACTGAAATTTTCTTTATTTCATGAGATAATTGGGGTGGGCTTCTTACCCGCCCATGCGCTTTTTACCCCGTCTTCCCCTAGTACAGCTCTCATTTACTATTGGCCTTCCAAAACGAATGTTGAACTACTGGATGGAAGTTCAGTTTAATGTCGCGTATCGGCTTTCGCCATGTACGACGGGCTGAACAAACCAACCAGGGTATATACAAAAAATTATGTTCCTGAATCACTGTCTTAGCCAAAAGGCCGAGAAGCGATTAGAATTCTGTTGAACTACTGTCCCACGTGTGTCCTTTAATAGAACCGGGAGGACGTAAAACTTAATATTCGATTTTGATACTATTGGCCCTTTCTACAGGTTAATGTCAACCAGTGATAAAAGCTATTTGAGTAGGGTAATGGACTACAACATGCCAAGTCACGCTAGTGACAAAATACGAACTCTTTGAAACTGTAAGTTATGGAGTGGCTAACTAAGAAAAAGGTGAAGGTTCAAAGAATGATGGCGCCATTCTGTGTGTGCATTTTCTAATTTCTTGTCGTCCCAGCAAATTTTCTATAAGAACGGGACTACATTTACGACATGAGATAATTGGGGTGGGACGAGGGTCTAATGTATAATTCCTCATTATTTGATTGCTACTCTTAGCATGGTTTAAGATCTTGTTCAGAAGTTTGACTGACTTAGGGTTCTATAAGAACGGGACTACATTACGACGGGGAAGGGGCTAGCATTATTTGGTCTTAGCAGAGATCTTGTTCAGAAGTTTGACTGACTTAGGGACAAAACTGTGTGTGTGTGTGTGTGGGGGGGGGGGGGGGGGGGGCAGGTCCTAACCACCTGTGTCCGGTTTTGACGACGTAAAATGTTGAAATTCGACGATGACACCGTGTGTCTCTGCTCTTAAACTACCTCTTCAACGGATGACGCAGGTAACATACCCCTCGGCCATTAAAAAACACAGACTTGTCAAAGCCATAATAAAGTTGAGAAAGAGGGCATAGGAAAATTCAACGCGGTTACCTGGCAATTAGCCTATTTTTCTGTTGTAGAAAGTTAAGACCCCAAATCTATAAGAGTAAGCTAAATGTTGCTAGTTCGCCCCCCCCAACTAACAACATGATTGTATTTCAACCTCAACGCTTGTCTCGGTGGTAGGCCTATGTAATAAATATACACCCTCTCTCTCTCTCTCTCTCTCTCTCTCTCTCTCTCTCTCTCTCGTGCCCGAAAACATATTTACCAGGCTTCCATCCAATCATGCATTGACTACTCCTCAACTATATATATATATATATATATTATATGATTCCAGCAGTGCTGACACACTGAAGCCATTGCTAACTTTCACCGCCAGCCATTTTTCAGCCAAAAACATACCATTAAACTTAACTGGGTGGAGGAAAACAATTATCTGCAATGTTGGGATTTTTTCTGTGACATGTATAACATTAGACCTACCCTTACCTCCCAAAATTAAGGGAAAAGGATATTCGAATAACAGGCCCTGACTTGATGCGTATTAGTGACATTGGGTGTTAAACCATTGTGGTGCATAAATGCGACATTGGCGGTGAAAGGGTTTTAAGGGCCCATAAACGAGCTCTCAAAGCAGTACTGAATAAATCATCTTCGCTAAATCCGCAAGACTACATGCAGGAGTTACCTGTACTTAACGTGTACATAAGGCAAAGAGGTGTGTATACTAATCGATTATCACTATAGGCAGCCATGAATTGTATGTACCCTTATAAGGAGTTCTAATCGTGGTTAGTGGTATTTGTGAACTTCTTTTTTTTAAACTTTAGTGTACTACATTGTACCTAAATGCACATAATAGTCATAACTATGTTGGTAAACAATGACTATGTTGAAATGCGTTGTGTATGTGCCCCAAAAAAGAAAATTAATTTTCAAAAAAAGAGAGGAAATATTGGGAATATTTAGTGGGTTTTTTTCTTCTTTCTCAATTCCTGTACGTCCATATTATTATATATTTACCTAAGTTACCCCAATAGCGTTTGCACAGAGGGGCCCAGGACACTAGGCGTTCAAGACTGCACTTGGTCATCTCCAAACATGGAACACTCCATTTTTAGTAAAGTTTTATATTTTGTGTATTTGACGGTTTTTGGTTAGGTTAGGGATAGGGTCAGGGTTAGGGCTAGAGTCAGTTTAATTTTTTAGATTGAATGGTTAAAAGAGACGCATTCTAAAGATTCGCTGAAAACCGACATTGTCACGCGAACGGCGTCACGTTCCACATTTGGAGATGACCAAGTACAGTATCGAACGTCTTGTTTCTCAGGACGCTCAGATGTTGCGTGCGGAAAGGTAGTCAGGATATCTAGGCCAAGGTCGAACATGAAGGTTATTGGTCAAAGGTCAAGGTTACTGGAGCCGAATGCCGCTTGATCTAGCGATTTCACGCTCCAGTCCAGAAGGTAGTACAGTGGAACCTCCCTTATAAGACCTTCCAAAATGAGGTCTTATAAGGGAGGTAATTTTAATACTTACAAAGAAGGCAATGTCTCAGAGAATCAGGTCTTATGAGGGAGGGAGTCTTATAATGGGGGGTCTTATAAGGGAGGTCCCACTGTATCATTCTTTGCGGGTAAAAGCCTGAAGATACTATCACTAAAAAAAAAAAAAATTAAAGGAGAGAGAGAGAGAGGTGGGGGAGGGAGAGAGGGGGAGAGAGAGAGGGGGAGGGAGGAGAGAGAGAGGGGGGGAGGGAGAGAGAGAGGGGGAGGGGAGAGAGAGGGGGGATAGAGAGAGAGAGAGAGAGAGAGAGAGGGGGGAGAGGGAGAGAGCGAGCGAGAGGGAGAGAGAGAGAGAGAGGGAGAGAGAGGGGAGAGAG
>CM065689.1:16983087-16988087 GCA_017654935.2 Phymorhynchus buccinoides | reverse complement strand
TATTCTAGGAACATCTTCAAACTGTTTTCTCCGGTTTGAGCTCCCCCGAAATCGGGATGTGTTGGCTGAATGCAGCGTGGAGACCAGGAAGCCGAAGAACGGACTTCTAATACGTTACGTTACGTTACGTTACGTTACGTTACGTTACGTTACGTTACGTTACGTTACGTTACGTTACGTTAATCCTCTTCGCTCCCTGCGGAGCATAAGGCGCCAACAAAGTTCCTCCATCCCTGACGATCCTGGGGCAAGCCAGCCGAGCTCGTTCCACGTCTTTCCTGCTGCCTTCATCTCCTCCTCCTCCTCCACTGTCCTCCTCCAGGTGCCCCAGTGCTCTGCCTCGTTTCCGCTTTCCAGGTGGAGCCCATATCAGCGCGATGTGTGGATGTCTGGTCTTGCTCATCCTGAGGAGATGGCCCAGCGCCTTTGCTTCACCTCCTCTGCGATGCCTTTGACGCCCTTAGTACGCCTGCTGACCTCTCTGTTGGTGACGTGCTGTTCCTTTGTTTCACCTCCTCAGTGATGCCTTTGACACCCTCATACGCCTGCTGACCTCTCTGTTGGTGACGGGCTGTTCCCTTGATTCACCTCCTCAGTGATGCCTTTGACACCCTCATACGCCTGCTGACCTCTCTGTTGGTGACGTGCTGTTCCTTTGCTTCACCTCCTCAGTCAGTGATGCCTTTGATGCCCGTACGCCTGTTGACCTCTCTGTTGGTGACGTGCTGTTTCCAGTGGATTTTAAGGATGCGACACGTCTAATACAGTACCTACTTTATCCATAATAGTGGCCCTAATGCTTGAGAACACAGAATAAGAAGAAGAAGAAGAAGAAGAAGAAGAAGAAGGAGACATACCCCCCCACCCCACCCCCTCTCATTAAGGGGCTAAGGAGTGAGGGGAGAAGGGGAGGGAGAGAAAGAAAGGAAAATAGAAAAGAAGGGAGGGGGGGGGGAGGCACATTTTTGATACAATTCTATGGAGGGATAGGGTACTGCCCTAATGGAAAACAGTAAAGTTTTGCACTTCTAATGTGGGGGGGGGGGGGGGTCAATTTTATTTTCATTTGGCACATTTAAAAAAAAAGACTAATTAAACAGTAGTGTTCTTAAAATAATTGTTTTATCCAATTTATTTGTCATTTGACAAGAACTGTAGAAGCTACAAGAAAGACAGCCTTTTCAAGCATTGGAACTCTCACTTAGCTCTGGTTTCCTAGAAATTAAACCGTCAAAACGGCGATTCCTCCTTTGGCGGAGATGCCGGAGAGAGTAGCCATTTTGGATGGGGTGGGTGGAGGCCAATCCCTTTGTGGTTGAAGCTTTTTCTTTTTTTGCAGTGCAGTGCGTAAAAAAAAAATGGAGCTAAGTCCTTTGTTGTGAGCGAAACTCCTTTAGATAATAAAGTATAATAAAATTAAAAAAGAAAAGAAAAAAGGCTTGTATTGCAAAACATTTTCGTGCAAACGATTTTGGCGGCCATTAGAAAAGAGACGGCACACGCCTTCTCTTTGGGTGAAATAATTTGACTTTCAGCACCTCCGCCAAGGAGGAATCTCCGATTTGACGGTTTGATTTCTTGGAAACCAGAGCAAAGTGAGTGTTGCGATCTCTGTAAAGGGTGTTTTTTCCTGGTGATCTCGACGTGTTTCTTACAAAAACTCACCCGTCAGGGTGCCCCTTTAAGGACAAAAACCTCGTATCTTCGTTCTTTTCAAGTGTTTAAAAAAAAGAAGTAATTTTAACACAATGCAGGACTAAACTCGCAATGTCTTGAACAACATATCCATCATAGTTCATAACTTGTGGTAAACGCGGTTAATTTTTTAGTTTTTTTCATTTTTCTCAAAAATACCAAAATTGAGATTCGATGTTTTTGAATTTCACCGACGACATACCAGATACAACGGTGTTTTGTTTCACGCGTAAGCGAGCGCTATTTTGAACATAATTTTGTTTTCGCAGACATATACACCAAAAGCAAAAGAAAACTAATAACTAAAGACAGTTATAGGTACTAATGACGTAGCATAATTTGCCGTAAGCAGACAGAAACTTCAGGAAAAATAACAAGACTGCTTTGTTTTTATATAGTATATCCTTTTGCAAAAGAAGTTCAACGAAGTCCCAAAATAGCAGCGCATAAAGAAAAAGAGCTACGATCTATTTAAGAGACACTTGATAGAATTACCAATCTACTTTAACCATACTGTACCAACACCTGAAACAATTGCATTCGCCTAACTAACGACCTGGGACTATAGAGACCATAGCATATAGAAGAACGAAAGTAGCTCATGGCCTTGACCTCTAACCGGATATGGATGGGGAGTTATGCCCCCTTCCGGTCAACAGTGGCTAGGCCAATGAGCGTCTACCTTCTTCAACGATCTATTTAAGAGACACTTGATAAAATTACCATTTTCTACCCCACGCGACGGTTGCCACTTCATGCTATTTCTAGTGTGAAAAACACCTGCAGTCCTGAAACAAAATTTCTCTCCTCTCTGTCTCGCCTGTCTCTCTCTCTCTCTCTCTCTCTCTCGTCTCTCCTTCTAGTCGTCTCTCATCTCTCTCCTCCTCGGCATCTCTCTCTCTCTCTCTCTCTCTCTTCTCTCTCTCTCTCTCTCTCTCTGTCTCTCCTCTCTCTGTCGCTCTCTGTATCTCTGTGTCGGTCTGTCTCCTCTCTCTTTCTCTCTCTCTCTCTCTCCTACGCCTTCTCCTCTCTCTCTCTTCTCTCTCTCTCTCACACACACACACATACACACACACACACACAACCACACACACATACACAACACACACACCACAAAACACAGCACAGCATAACACACATGCCCGCGAGCGCGCGCAGGCCACCACACACACACAAACAAGGACACTAATGTGAGAATAGGCTCAGCCTAAATTCTCATACTTGTAAAATAAAGTTTTCTGAAATCTGAATTCTCTCTCTCTCTCTCTCGCTCTCTCTCTGCTCTCTCTCTCTCTCTCTCTCTCTCTCTCCTCTCCCCCCACCCCACCCCCCAAAGCGCTCTCTCTCAAGTGAGGTGGGAAGTAAAAGATCCAAAATATTTATTGCCTTAAGCTTGATAGTTATGAACTGGCAACGCCCCAAGACCATTTGAGTCCAACTACCCCATCTCTCTCTCCTCTCATCATCTCTCTCTCTCTCTCTCTCTCTCTCTCTCTCTCCTCTCTCTCGTCTCTCTCTCTCTCTTTCTCCTCTCTCTCACTCTCTCATCTCCTCATACCTCAATCTCTCCTCGCACTCTCTCTATCCTCTCTCTCTCCGGTCCCTCTCTCATCCGTCAAACATCAGCTCTCGGTCCCTCTCAATCCTCCACCACTCCTCGTCTCTTTCGTCTCATCTCGATCTCTCTATCTAAAACTTGATTATTCCGTTTGGCATTCTCTATATATAAAAAAGATTTAAATTAAGATCCTCCGGCAACCGGCGTCGGTTGTACTCGTGTAGTTGGTTAAAAGTGTTTTCAATGTTTTAGTTTACGAAGACTGAGCAGAGTAAAATGACAATAATGTCAAGTTTTGTTGAAACGCTTCTGCTTTTTGTTTTGTAACCGCCTCACAATGACACGGGGCCAATGGCCCTACGTCATCAAACAACCAAACCAGTGTTCGGTGTTCAATTGTTCTCCTTCTCTCGATCAGGTTCGCATCCTGTCTCTCTCTCGCTCTTTACGCGTCACACATCCCGTCTCTCTCCCTCTCGTTCTCCATCCACTCCACGCCATCTTCGCTCTCTCTCCTGAACTCTCTCTCTCTGAACTAATGTACACAGACGTTTTGTAAACATTGTTTTGTTTAAGTGGTTAATGATAACATTCATCGTTACGACGTTACGGTCGGGAGGGGGTGGGGGTGGGGGCTTGGGGTAGGGGGGTGGGGTATCGGGGTACCCAGTGTATTCCATTAACCACAGTAATGATGTTTTGGCAAAAGAGCTAAGCTTCAGAGGTGTATTTTTAGTACTTGTCGCCTCTTAGCGTTTTGAGTTAGTTGACGTTGTAATACTAGATAGCGTTATCAATGAATCGTTGTTTTGGATCGCTCCGCTGTTTTTCCCCCCTTCATTTTTTGGATCGCTTTCCCAATTCACCCCATTTCATCTTTCAAAAAACACTAACTGTTGCGTTTTGCGTACGAGGAAAATTAGACATACACTGGGAGGATCAAAAGGTAGGAGAGAGAGAGGAGAGAGAGAGAGAGAGAGAGAGAGAGAGAGAGAGAAGAGACAGAGACAGAGACAGAGAAAGAAAGAAAGACAGAGAGAGAGGGACTTGAAAACTTTATTACACAAGGATTGAGATTAAGATTTTAGCCAAGCCAAGATAGATAATGGTGTGTGATCGAGAGAGAGAGAGAGATAGATATATATATGATATAGAGATATAGTAGATAGATAGATATTATATAGATATATATATATTATTATATATATATATCGATCTCTATAGATATATATATCAACTTTTTCTAATCACTCTTCCAGTTCATTAAAAAAAAACAGAAAACAAAAAACAACATCTTCATCTTGTACTTTACGCCCACCCACCCGCACCCAGGGAAGCCGATGGATCGAGGAGAGATGGAATCAAAGGTCCATTCCCCGGCAATCAAATCTACACTCCATCCCCATACCAACGCTTACGCAATGCCCCAATCACCCAATAAGATAAGCCTTCACTCTACTGCACTTATAAAAACACCCGTCTTGGGCATAAACCTTACCTTTATGGGCATACGTGTGATGGCCCCTCTCAGTCCTCAACCTTAATTTAACCCAAAGTTCAAGTTCCCTCTATCTGTTTTGGGGGTTAGCCTAAGCGCGGGACAGTCCTGGAAGAAAGAAGAGCAGCCTCACAAACCTACCCAATTTCACTCGCACACGTCAATTACTAGATTTCATCTTATCAACAAAATTCCCTATACCCATCAGATCGCCATTTAAACGTAGCATTCATATATAAATAGCTAATT
>CM065689.1:16960588-16982587 GCA_017654935.2 Phymorhynchus buccinoides | reverse complement strand
TGTAGTCGCGTTTGATGAACCTGGATTCCCTGCGTTGAACGCCTTCCAGCTTGTCGATGTCGTTTTGCACATATGGCTCCCACACTGTGGAGCTATACTCGAGGAGGGACCTAACAAGTGAGACATATGCAGGTTTCAGGACAAAAACGTGAGTTCCTGCGCAGCATACCCAGGCTGGCATATGCTTTCTTGGCAAATCTTATTCATGTGCGCAGACCAGGACAAGTTGTTGCTTAGCTCCACTCCTAGGTACGGGTACGTGTCGACCTGTTGCAAGATGTGGCAGGGGTGCATGTGGGTATGTCTGAAGCCTGAATTCAGGCAGTTTGATGCAGGAGGTTCAAGCAGTGGTCTGCCTGAAGAGAGGCCTGTTCTGTGGACTCTGTGCTGTTTAAGGTACGCAGCTTTATCAAGGGTCATGATGGAAAGTTCAGGCAAAAGCTTAGGTCACTGCATGCATCCATGGCCTACTGATGTCCACTGGTCAGTGGTTTGCCTTAATAGAAGGCTCTTCTATAGGGACTTTTGCTGTTTATGTCGCAGCTGTATCAGTTGTGTTCATTAATGGAAAGTTCATGTAAAGGCTTTGGGTCCATGCATGCACCCATGTTGTGTTTTTCCCAGCTGGGTAGCATTGTGACTAGCGTTGGCCGTACATCCCACGATGTATCGCTTCTTGGCGTTGCACCTACGTGCCACATTCTTCAGCCCAGCTTTCCTGGATTCTTCAGGTCATCTTTTAGGGTTCCTTCAATAACCCTAGGCTGATCCTAACCCTATCCCTTTCCCGAGAATGGCAGAAAATTTGATTTTCTAATCTACCACTTTGTCAGGTGTGGTTTAAGCTGTGGAGACAGGCTGATGTGGATTGTTTGTTGGCTGCATCCTTTGAGGATGACCTATCACCCTAGACAAGTGAAATTTGACACATGAAACATAAACTGTCTGTATGTGGTTTGGGTTGTTCTCAGTATTACACTGCCTTGTGTTCTTTGAATAGGAGAGGATTGAACTTGAACCCCTTCAGTGCTGCCTTTTAGTTGTGCATGCGCTGCTGGTTTGCCGCACGATTTTTTGAACGCAGCAAAAGGCAAATGTTAAGAATAGCCCCCTCCTCTGCTCCTTCCATTCATTTTAGACGGTTTCAGCTAGGGTTAGGGTTAGGGATAGGGTTAGGGTCAGTTAAGTTGCAGTCTCGTAACATACCATCAATTCTTATTTTGTTTGTGTGGATTAGATGGTTTCAAGTTAGGGTTAGGAATAGTGTTTGGGATAGGGTTAGGGATAGGTTTAGGGTCAGTTTAGTGTCAAATACACCCCCCCAAAAAAAGTTGATGATTAAGCTGACCCTACCCTATCCCTTTATCCCTGTCCCAAACCCTATTCCTAACCCCAACCCTAACCTGAAACAAATGGATGGGGAAGAGGAGGGGGCTATTCTTAACATTTGCCCAGGCAAAATTTCGCTAACTACTTAGCGCCGACGACGACGTATTTATATATACGTCCGTGGCAAGTACTGAAGCGCTATAGAGGACGTATATATACATCAGTGGCAAGTACTGAAGCGCTATAGAGGACATATTTATACATCGTCGGCACTGAAGAGGTTAAAGGTTGTGTGAACACATTTTCTGTCCTGTAGTTTTGTTGCTCGACTTGAAAATTGTCTGTTGAAATTGAAATGCAGTTTAGTTGACAAAAGGATCGGTCCATTAAATGCCCAAATAATGTTGATCGTGTCGACTGTTTCATGTTGTTAGCGGTTGTGTACACCCTCTCCTCCCTCGTCTTCAATCGTCTAATAATTGTTTCCTTTTTTTTCTAAATCAATTCGGGGCAGATCAAGATGTGCCACCCCCCCTACCTATCTCGGTTAATTGTATTTTTCCGTTTTTGCCTTTCTTACCATACATAAAGCTGTATTTTAGGAACATTTTTAGCTAATAACCTTTTTGGAATACTAACCCTAACCCTAACCCTAACCCTAACCCTAACCCTACCCCCCACCGTATAAGACGGAAAAACGCAACGAACCACAACTGTGACAAATCGCGGGATGTGTACTGCAGTACATAGTGGGGGGTAGGGTTAGGGTTAGGTTTAGGGTTAGGGTTAGGGTTAGGGTTAGTATTCCAAAAAGGTAATTAGCTAAAAATGTTCCTAAAATACAGCTTTATGTATGGTAAGAAAGGCAAAAACGGGAAAAATACAATTAACCGAGAAATGCATGGGGGGTGGCACATCTTTACCTTTACCATCAATTCAAACCACCATTTCAAATTCATCCTTTGCTCTTATTATCCATATGTGCGTTTTATTCAATCTCCCCTTTTGTTTCTTTTTCAATTATATCGTAAGCATGGGTGCAACTTTTCCTGCTATACAATGGCTCCAACCCACCTGCGTGCGCATCTCGACCATTCCAACGGAAGTGTCGCCATCTTAGTCCTTTATTTGTGTGTAAACAAAGTGAAAATGTGAATCTAAACGTGTAAAGAAAACATCCAGATGTTATAAATACAGTTTAGATAAGTTTCGAATTGGAACAGCCAAATACGCAGCATCGATCTGGCATTTTTCAAAAAAAGGTAAGGACTAAGATGGTGGTCTCCCATAATATGGCGCTCCTTGTGGCCGGATATGACGACACGTGGGTACCAGCCGTAAGCGTTTGTATAAATTGTTGAAAAAACAAACTAAAATACCTTCATAAATCAATCTTTGCTTCAGCTACAGGGGGACATTACCCCTGGACCCCGGCCTCTCAGGGGTTTTTCGTTCAAGGGGGGTACAAAAAATAAGGACTTTGAGATAGATGGAGGGTCGTAAGCATGACGGGGTGTGTTTAAAGTTGAAATGAAACCATCGTTAATGGATACAACTAAAAAATAAAAATAAAAAAAAGTGCCCGTGCCGAGAATTGAACCCGGAACCATTGGCATGAGAGACAGACGCTCTACCAATGAGCTATCGAGGCTTTGACTGTTGATGACTTTCTTAACTCATGTTGCCTTTTGAATACTCTCTAACCCACAAATCTAAAATGTTATCTGTTTACAATTTTTTTTAAAGTATTTAATTATTCAAATGATTATTGTTTGAAAGCTCGCATAAACATCTATGTGTATGCAACGTTTGAACAATGTATGCCTTCTATTTCCCGAGAAAAATGCCAACGTTAAAGTTTGGAGATTGGACCACTGACGCAACACACACACACACACACACACACACACAAACCGAACAGCTATCATAACTCGAGTGAGCCCAAAGTTGATTATCATACAGTCTTTACTGTCATTTGACTATTGGTAAAACTTAAAAGCTAATGTTAAAGGTGGGCGGTGCTGCACTGCGCAGATGCGCTCTCCAGGTTGGGAGCACGCCTGCCGAATTTCACAGACACATCTCTGTGACTAGACATGGAAATAATACAAAATGCAATTTATGCAATACAAATTCATGGTAAAAAAACACACCCAAACATCTGGAGAGAGGGTCTTAGTAATAATGCAACAGTTATTTGTGTGTGCTCGCGCGCGTGTGTGTGTGTGTGTGAGAGAGAGAGAGAGAGAGTGTGAGAGAGAGAGTGTGTGTCATACATTAAAAAAAGATAAGGCGAGGAAAGTCATATGCCGGAAACCCCCCCCCCCATATGCCCCCCCCCCCCTCCCACTCCTCTCTCTCTCTGAATCTCCCTTTTAAGTTTTGATCTCATCCCTCCCTCTCTTTCTTTCTCTCTTTCTCCCCCCCCCCCCCCCCCCCCTCTCCCACCCCTTCTGCCTCTAGTCTTCTCTCTCTCTCTCTCTCTCAATCTCTCTCTCTCTCTCTCTCCCTCTTTCTTTCTCTCTCTCTCTCTCAGCCTCAGGGCTGAGACGAGAGAGAGCAAATTGTATGCTTATCTTATAACCCTGATTAAACAAAATTTCGTTCGTCTCTCTCTCCTCTCTCTCTCTCTCTCTTCTCTCCTCTCTCTCTCTCTCTCTCTCTACTCTCTCTCTCTCTCTCTCTCTCTCTCTCTCGCTCGCTCTCTCTCTCTCCATATTCATCCATTCATTCACTCTCATGTCCCACGTCATAACTGCGGAGAGGTTTCAAGAGCCTCTTGAAAGAGGCACCCCCCCACCCCACCCCACCACCCACCCCAACCCCACCCCGATCCTGTGCCAAGGTCTTAGAACAGTTGGAGAGAAATACAAAGCAAACATTGCCAACACCACTTGTCTGTCAAAGTGAGTGGATCCCACACACACTGTTGTTGATTCACTCTGCTTTTTTTTGTCTTTTTTTTTGTGGTTTGTTTTTTCAACGTCTGTAGCTGTCTGCCCCCTTTCTTGTCTGTCTGTCTGACTGCATGTTTGTCTCATGTCTTTCTTCTTTTTGTGTTAGTTCCCCAGTGAAGCTTTGGCGGGGCAGCGAGGCAAATTGTTTATTTCATACCCCCACAGAAATATAAAACAAAGCACACACATATTTAAACACTCAAGCATCAATACAGAGTGATGTCTATACTAATTACTATCAGAAACGACAAACAATATCAACAAGTAGATATGTAACATCATGGACAAATATACTTGTAGCATAATATAAAGAACAAAACACGTGACATTTTATCCATATAAATCATCGAAAAGAACTGTTTATAGCTGTAACGAAGTGCTTAAGTTTAGTCAAAACTTTCTTATTTCTTGAGACAAACAAAGCATTAAATTTATACGCATTTGGTCGCACAAAAATGTGCCGCGGAAGATATCTATTTCTTTCAACGTTGAAAAAGGGACAAACCAACAAATAATGGAACTCATCTGCCACATCATGTACATTACACTTTTCACAGATTCTTTCATTTCTGGGTGCATTATCGTAGCGCAATTTATTTACTGGCAAGTATTGTTGTTTTATCCGTCCGTATGTTGGTGTGTCCGTGTGTCCGTCTGCGTTTTCTTGAAAACCATTCAATCTATTTCGATCACTTTTAGTGTGCAGGTTATAGAGGATATCAGCTATCGACTAGTTGCTTTAGTTTTATTTTAAGGTCAAGGTCATGGTGATTAAGGAGTTCAACCCCCCCAAAAAAAACAACCCACTTGATCGCTTATATATCCTTGCACATATTTCAATGCAGGTGTTTTTTTCCAACAACGTTTTCTGATAAAAGGGCTATATTATTATAATCATGAATTTGTCTGTGGTGGTGCATCATGGTACGCAAAAGGTCCCATTCAAAAATAATAACCATGCTGATCTTGACCTTGAAGTTTGACCTTGAAAACGTATATTTCTTCTTGTGGCTATATCTTTCACATCGTTGGACTTAAAATGTTCAAATTTGGTGAGCAGATGCATTGGGTTATAAGGTCATTCTGAATATTTAGTACAAAAAATGTCAAGGTCACAACGGTTATGGTATGTTGATATGACCATCTGTAACCGGTCATTTACAACCACACATTTTTTATACATTTAAAAAAAAAAAAATGTTTCTTGTCACTGGAGCGAGAGATGTGTCATGCTGCTGTTATGTGCCCAATTTGACACATTCGGGAACTTATCTGCCGCTCGGCGATCCACTTGTTTGTTTTGTTTTTGTCTTTTAACTTTATTCTAGGGGCTGGTTGCGTGATCATTTCAAATATTGTTCATTGCTCTTTCTTTCACTCTCTCTCTCTCTCTCTCTCTCTCTCTCTCTCTCTCTCTCTCTCTCACACAACACACACACACACACACTCACACACACTCTCTCTCTCCCTCTCTCTCTGTGCCTTTGCGTGCGTGTGTGTGTGTGTTTGTTTATATCTTTTCTCCATTTCTGTCGATCTCCCTCATCTATTTTCTGATCTCTCTCTCTCTCTCTCTCTCTCTCTCTCTCTCTCTCTCTCTCTCTCTCTCCCTCCCTCTCTCTCTCTCTCTCCCTCTCTGCATCTCTCTCTCTCTCTCACACACACACACACACACTCTCTCTCTCTCTCTCTCTCTCTCTCTCTCTCTCTCTCTCTCTCTCTCTCTCTCTCTCTCTCTCTCTCTCTCCTCTCTCTGTGTGCCTTTGCGTGTGTGTTTGTTTATATCTTTTCTCCATCTCTGTCGATCTCCCTCATCTTTTTTTCTGATCTCTCTCTCTCTCTCTCTCTCTCTCTCTCTCTCTCTCTCTCTCTCTCTCTCTCTCCCTCTCTCTCTATCTATCTATCTCTCTCCCCTCTCTCTCTCTCTCTCCTCTCTCTCTCTCTCTCTCTCTCTATCTCTCTCTCTCTCTCTCTCTCTCTCTCTCTCTCTCTCTCTCTCTCTCTCCCTCCTCTCCCCCCCCTCTCTCTCTCTCTCCCTCTCTGTCCCAGACTGCCTCGCCTGTCTCTCTTTCTTTTCTTCCTGCCCACACCTTCTGACGTGAATAAAGAAAGATTCGACTAAAATATCAACGCATACACGTGCACACACAAGTGTAAAAAAAGCAGCATGCTAAAGCTACGTCATGAGGGTTGTTGTTGTTGTTGTTGCCAGTCTGTCGTTTCCGACAATGACTGCCAGATAGCAGAGGGGGGCAGATACTATTCTGGCGGGCTGGGCTACAATTTGTTTATAGCGGAGAAGCCTTGCCCAGGGTACATCCCCACTCTCTCGGCCAAAGGGATTTGAGGACGAGAGCTGGCGTTGGGGAAGGTCCCCAAAGGCCAACCCATCCCACTGCCGGTCTGCAGCACTAGAGTCAGTGCAAACGCCCCCCCTCCCCCCCAACCCACCCACCCCCCTCCTAGTTAGAGAGTCACAGACTTCCACGAAAGACTAAGCTGTACCACGGTATTCCAGTACTGTAGAAAATAATATATAGGGGAAGACGGGGTAAAAAGCGCATGGGCGGGTAAGAAGCCCACCCCAATTATCTCATGAAATGAAAGCAAATTTCAGTCTCACTTTGCCCATGAGACGAGCGTTAATGTCTAGCATTCGTCTCATGGGCAAATTTGACTGAAATTTTCTTTATTTCATGAGATAATTGGGGTGGGCTTCTTACCCGCCCATGCGCTTTTTACCCCGTCTTCCCCTAGTACAGCTCTCATTTACTATTGGCCTTCCAAAACGAATGTTGAACTACTGGATGGAAGTTCAGTTTAATGTTGCGTATCGGCTTTCGCCATGTACGACGGGCTGAACAAACCAACCAGGGTATATACAAAAAATTATGTTCCTGAATCACTGTCTTAGCCAAAAGGCCGAGAAGCGATTAGAATTCTGTTGAACTACTGTCCCACGTGTGTCCTTTAATAGAACCGGGAGGACGTAAAACTTAATATTCGATTTTGATACTATTGGCCGTTTCTACAGGTTAATGTCAACCAGTGATAAAAGCTATTTGAGTAGGGTAATGGACTACAACATGCCAAGTCACGCTAGTGACAAAATACGAACTCTTTGAAACTGTAAGTTATGGAGTGGCTAACTAAGAAAAAGGTGAAGGTTCAAAGAATGATGGCGCCATTCTGTGTGTGCATTTTCAATTTCTTGTCGTCCCAGTTCTATAAGAACGGGACTACATTACGACGGGGACGAGGGCTAATGTATAATTCCTCATTATTTGGTCTTAGCAGAGCTTTAATTCTTGCTACTACATAATTTTCTTCAGAAGTTGACTGACTTCCAGGGACAAAACTAGCAGTTCGCGCGAGGGCTGAATGTATAATTCCTCAGTTTTTGTCTTGATCTTGTGTGTTGTCTTGTACAAAGAACTGTGTGGTGTGTGGGGGGGGGGGGGGGGGGCGGGCAGGTCCTAACCACCTGTGTCCCGGTTTTGACGACGTAAAATGTTGAAATTCGACGATGACACCGTGTGTCTCTGCTCTTAAACTACCTCTTCAACGGATGACGCAGGTAACATACCCCTCGGCCATTAAAAAACACAGACTTGTCAAAGCCATAATAAAGTTGAGAAAGAGGGCATAGGAAAATTCAACGCGGTTACCTGGCAATTAGCCTATTTTTCTGTTGTAGAAAGTTAAGACCCCAAATCTATAAGAGTAAGCTAAATGTTGCTAGTTCGCCCCCCCCAACTAACAACATGATTGTATTTCAACCTCAACGCTTGTCTCGGTGGTAGGCCTATGTAATAAATATACACCCCTCTCTCTCTCTCTCTCTCTCTCTCTCATCCTCTCTCCTCTCTCTCTCGTGCCCGAAAACATATTTACCAGGCTTCCATCCAATCATGCATTGACTACTCCTCAACTATATATATATATATATATATTATATGATTCCAGCAGTGCTGACACACTGAAGCCATTGCTAACTTTCACCGCCAGCCATTTTTCAGCCAAAAAAATACTAAATTAAACTTAACTGGGTGGAGGAAAACAATTATCTGCAATGTTGGGAATTTTTCTGTGACATGTATAACATTAGACCTACCCTTACCTCCCAAAATTAAGGGAAAAGGATATTCGAATAACAGGCCCTGACTTGATGCGTATTAGTGACATTGGGTGTTAAACCATTGTGGTTGCATAAAATGCGACATTGGCGGTGAAAGGGTTTTAAGGGCCCATAAACGAGCTCTCAAAGCAGTACTGAATAAATCATCTTCGCTAAATCCGCAAGACTACATGCAGGAGTTACCTGTACTTAACGTGTACATAAGGCAAAGAGGTGTGTATACTAATCGATTATCACTATAGGCAGCCATGAATTGTATGTACCCTTATAAGGAGTTCTAATCGTGGTTAGTGGTATTTGTGAACTTCTTTTTTTTAAACTTTAGTGTACTACATTGTACCTAAATATTGATATGGTCATAACTATGTTGGTAAACAATGAATATGTTGAAATGCGTTGTGTATGTGCCCCAAAAAAGAAAATTAATTTTCAAAAAAAGAGAGGAAATATTGGGAATATTTAGTGGGTTTTTTTCTTCTTTCTCAATTCCTGTACGTCCATATTATTATATATTTACCTAAGTTACCCCAATAGCGTTTGCACAGAGGGGCCCAGGACACTAGGCGTTCAAGACTGCACTTTGGTCATCTCCAAACATGGAACACTCCATTTTTAGTAAAGTTTTATATTTTGTGTATTTGACGGCATTTTTGGTTAGGTTAGGGTTAGGGATAGGGTCAGGGTTAGGGCTAGAGTCAGTTTAATTTTTTAGATTGAATGGTTAAAAGAGACGCATTCTAAAGATTCGCTGAAAACCGACATTGTCACGCGAACGGCGTCACGTTCCACATTTGGAGATGACCAAGTACAGTATCGAACGTCTTGTTTCTCAGGACGCTCAGATGTTGCGTGCGGAAAAGGTAGTCAGGATATCTAGGCCAAGGTCGAACATGAAGGTTATTGGTCAAAGGTCAAGGTTACTGGAGCCGAATGCCGCTTGATCTAGCGATTTCACGCTCCAGTCCAGAAGGTAGTACAGTGGAACCTCCCTTATAAGACCTTCCAAAATGAGGTCTTATAAGGGAGGTAATTTTAATACTTACAAAGAAGGGCAATGTCTCAGAGAAGTAGGTCTTATGAGGGAGGGAGTCTTATAATGGGGGGTCTTATAAGGGAGGTCCCACTGTATCATTCTTTGCGGGTAAAAGCCTGAAGATACTATCACTAAAAAAAAAAAAAATTAAAGGAGAGAGAGAGAGAGGTGGGGAGGGAGGGAGGGGGAGAGAGAGAGGGGGGAGGAGAGAGAGAGAGAGAGGGGGGGAGGGGAGAGAGAGGGGGAGGGAGAGAGAGAGAGGGGGATAGAGAGAGAGAGAGAGAGAGAGAGGGGGGAGAGGGAGAGAGAGAGCGAGAGAGGAGATAGAGAGAGGCGAGAGAGTCGAGAGCAAGAGAGAGGGAAGAGAGAGAGGGGGGGGAGAGGTATTGGGTCAAGGATAGTAAAGCATTCTTGTCACACATGCTTCGATGACCTTCAAGTTGTCAAGCGTAGACATTACATTTGAATACAACATTTAATTGAAACATTAAACTGAGAGAGAGAGAGAGAGAGAGAGAGAGAGAGAGAGAGAGAGAGAGAGAATACGGAGAGAGAGAGAGAGAGAGAGAGAGAGAGAGAGAGAGAGAGAGAATGAAAATTCATTTAACGTCCTCCGGTCTGGAACAGACACATTATGGGACATTTATAGAGATAAAGATGGTGGGAACGATCCTGGAGGCATGTGCCCGAAGGCAGTGCAGTGCAACACCAGGAAAGTCCCGAATGTTTGTTTAACAATACAGATCTATGTATTGTATGACCATTAGGGGAATATCGTATGACCATTAGGGGAAGACGGGGTAAAAAAAAAAGCGCATGGGCGGGTAAGAAGCCCACCCCAATTATCTCATGAAATGAAGCAAAAATTTCAGTCAAATTTTGCCCACGAGACGAGCGTTAATGTTTAGCATTCGTCTCATGGGCAAATTTGACTGAAATTTTCTTTATTTCATGAGATAATTGGGGTGGGCTTCTTACCCGCCCATGCGCTTTTTACCCCGTCTTCCCCTACAAGAGAGAGAGAGGAGAGAGAGAGAGAGAGAGAGAGAGAGAGAATGTCATAAATAAAGTAAGATCCCCTAAACTTATCTCGGTCTCCGATTATGACGCAGAATATAGAAAGTTTGCAATCTTGATGCTTGACGTCACACATGAAGATTGAAATTAGTTCTAGACTCTACAAAACGTATGCGTAAATAATTTGCCACCTTTACAGGTGAGTTGGCTTAGAGGACGTTTAGAATGATTATGATACGCACGTAGATAAAAAGTAACTTCTATCATGCAACAATTTTGTCAATTACAATGTAACAATCTAGTTTTAAAGTTTATTCCGTACAATAGACTAAAGGAAGTGCAGCATATTTGAGCATGTTGGAAATATGAGCACCCCATTGTAATGATTGTTTTAGACAGCCAAGTACGCGCTGTGTCGCAGTCAAAAGTGTAGCTCGTGCAAATCTGCAGCTCGCTACTATGAGAGTCTGTATTTGCGACAACCACAAATTTCACTCTTTCTTTACTTGAACCATTTACCTAACCTAACCCTAACCCTATCCCTAACCCTACAAAAAAGTGAAATTTGTAAATTTGTGGTTGTCGCAAATACAGATTCTCATAGTAGCGAGCTGCAGATTTGCACGAGCTGACACTTTTGACTGCGACACGCGCCACGTGTTTTAAAGCATCGCATTGGATTGGAATGTATTTTCTTTCCTTGCTCTACTGCAAAATTTTCCAGCTTCTTTTTGGGCGGCAAGTATTTTAGACTGATTTTAGTCACTTTTTGCCACATTTGATGTAACATTTAGGCCACAGTCTTGTTGTGACACACGTTTTCATGCTGTGATTTGTGACCAACATTTGTTGTTTCCAAACAAAGCAACCTTTCATCTATCAAACAAATTATGCCGTTTTCCATTAAAAAACCACCCCCAAACCCATAGGGGAAGACGGGGTAAAAAGCGCATGGGCGGGTAAGAAGCCCACCCAATTATCTCATGAAATAAAGAAAATTTCAGTCAAATTTGCCCATGAGACGAATGCTAGACATTAACGCTCGTCTCATGGGCAAAATGAGACTGAAATGTTGCTTCCTTTCATGAGATAATTGGGGTGGGCTTCTTACCCGCCCATTGCGCTTTTTACCCCGTCTTCCCCTGTAGTGTTGCTAATGCGGGCATACCACTGGTTGGAAACTTGGACATGGTGCTCCTTTTACATGCAGAGTTGCCCGATTTACTGAAATGGAACCAAAATGTTACATTTAAACTCAATATGTTTACGATGGCCCGCCGGGGGGGCAAGGGGGGGGGGGGGGGGGGGGGGATGTATGTATTAGTTTATTGAGAGGCAGTTGCCTCAACAGTTCTCTGCCTGAACAGCCTGTTGGGAGAGGTCAATCAGGCTTATGCGCGCGCTTAAAACACGCACACAGACACACGCACACACACACATATGAATCGCTCTCTCTCTCTATCTCTGTCTGTCTGTCTCTCTGTCTTCTCTCTCTCTCTCTCTCTCTCTCTCCCTCCCTCTCTCTCTCTCTCTCTCCCTCCCTCTCTCTCTCTCTCTCTCTCTCACTCACTGCTCTCTCTCTCTACTTCTCTCTACCTGCCTGCCCGCTTACAAACTGTCAGTTAATACGTATCTACCCCCCTCATCCACACGCCGCTCTCTCTCTCTTTCTTTCTCTCTCTCTTCTCTCTCGCTTTCTCTCTCTCTCTCTCTCTCTCTCTCTCTTTCCTCTCTCTCTCTGCCCCACCCTACACTCTCTCTCTCTCTCTCTCTCTATATCTCTCTCTCTCTCTTCTCTCTCTCTCTCTCTCTCTCGCTCTCTTTCTCTCTCTCTCTTCTCTCTCTCTCTCTCTCTCTCTCTATCTATCTCTCTCTCTCTCTCTCTCTCTGTCTCTTTATCTCTGTGTACCTGCCTGCCCGCTTGTCAGTTAATACGTGTCTACCCCCCTCCATACGCTCTCTCTCTCTCTCTCTCTCTCTCTCTCTCTCTCTCTCTCTCTCTCTCTCTCTCTCTCTCTCTCTCTCTCTCTCTCTCTCTCTTTTTATCTCTCACTCTCTCTCTCTCTCTCTCTCTCTCTCTCTCTCTCTCTCTCTCTCTCTCTCTCTCTCCTCTCTCTCTCTGTACCTGTTAATACGTATATACCCCCCTCCATACGCTCTCTCTCTCTCTCTCTCTCTCTCTCTCTCTCTCTCTCTCTCTCTCTCTCTCTCTCTCTCTCTCGCTCTCTCCCCCCCTCTCTCTCTCATCTCTCTCTTTCTCTCTCTCCTCTCTCTCTCTCTCCTCTCTCTCTCTCTCTCTTCTCTCTCTCCTCTCTCTCTACTCTCTCCTCTCTCTCCCTCTCTCTCTCTCTCTCTCTCTCTCTTATAAATGTGTTTCTTCAATCAGACCCTTCTCCTCGAGCTAAGAAAAACCCACACAAATCAAAACAGAGTTGTGAATCACGTTTGCACTTTCCCACTATCTTCTATTACGTTGTTTCGCTCTTCGGCACCTGTTGATAGAGCATTTTACCTAGTACACCTTAAAGGTGCACCCTGACGGATGAGATTTTGCAAGAAACACGTCGAGATCACCAGAAAGACAGCCTTTTCAATGATTGGAACACTTTTAGCTACAAACGTATTTACATACATACATCTGTATTGTTACAAATTCGGGACTTTTCTGGAGTTGCACTGCCTCCGGGCATTGCCTCCGGGATCGTTCCCACCATCTTTATATCTACTAATGTCCCATAATTATGTGTCTGTTCCAGACCGGAGGACGTTTAAACGGATTTTTCATCACGATCGGAACACTCACTTTGCTCTGGTTTCCTAGAAATCAAACCGTCAAAGCGGCGAACATTACTTCCTTGGCGGAGATGCCGGAGAGAGTAGCCGTTGTGGTTGAAGTCTTTTCTTTTTTTGTAGTGCAGCTTAAAAAAAAGAGGAGCTATTTCCTTTGTTGTGAGCGAAACTCCTTTAGATAAACTGTATAAAATTTAAAAAAAATAAAATAAAAACGGCTTGTATTGCGAACATTTTAGTGCAAACGATTTGGTCTAAACTCAGGCGGCCATTAAAAAAGAGACGGCACACGCCTTCTCTTTTTTAGTGAAAGAATTTGACTTCCAGCACCTCCGCCAAGGAAGGAATCGCCGATTTGACGGTTTGATTTCCAGGAAACCAGAGCAAAGTGAGTCTTGTGATCTCTGTAAAGGGTGTTTTCCTGGTGATCTCGACGTGTTTCTTACAAAAAAACTCATCCGTCAGGGTGCCCCTTTAAAGACCTGAATCTAAATTCAAAGCCACTCTGCTCCATTATATTTACAACCATTCTATTACGCTTAATAGCTAGCTCGGTTGATGCAACTGCAAGATAGGGATAGGGCCAGCCTTACGGCAGAAATAGAAGCAATATCCGCGTGAACGATATGAAACTTGAGCCTAAATGCCCCCCCCCCCCCCGCCCCCCCAACATTGAATAAGTAAGTAGTAAGGGAAGGAATAAACATTATATCGAAATATGTTCTTTTTGTAAACGTGTTAAGATAATTTAGAAGGCAGCTTCCCATAAAGAGGGGGTGGGGGGGGGGGTGGGGGGGGGGAGGGACGAGGGGGGAAGGGGCATTATAAGTATCCCCCTATTATCATTATTAGTTTTTTTTGTTATAATATTATTATTATTGTTTTATTATTGTAAACGCGTCAATTTTAGAAGGTAGCTTCCCATAAAGGAGGGGGGAGGGGGGAGGTTGTCTTTCAGTACAAATAGTTTCAGTAGCTTTCCCGCCTTCTGGAAGTTCTACGCTGACAAACTCCCTCTAATCTATCACTCTCTTTCACTTTCAGAATTTGACTGCATTTTTGTTTGTGGCTCAAGCCACAAACCTATAACTCACTTTGTCGGTCTGTCGGTCCAAAATTGTCGCACATTTTGACAAAATTGTCGCACTTCAAATCGAGGCTACACTTCAAAATTAATTGAGGCCGCTCTTTAAAATGATGTGTTTTAAAAGCGTACAAAATAATAAACAAGTGTAATACAGACACTACAACAGACACGACGAGTATGCGGTGCTTCTTTTGATGAGTATAAGTAGGATACATAGTTTTTTAAATGTTTTCCAAAAGATATAAAAAAGTTACGAAATGGTGCAGAGATAGCATTCTGGTTTACAGATTAAAATTATTGAAAAGCCAGGGGAGGTAACTCATGATTGGAGTGGTAAAAATAGACCGCGTGCCACAAACTATGGCGATTTCGCGCTTGGTTTTTTTCTTTTCTCTTTTGTAACTGTCGTCTATACATTTTTTTAATTTTACTAACACCCCCCCCCCCACTGCCTTTATTCTAGAACATCTTCCAAACTGTTTTCTCCGGTTTGAGCTCCCCCGAAATCGGGATGTGTTGGCTGAATGCAGCGTGGAGACCAGGAAGCCGAAGAACGGACTTCTAATACGTTACGTTACGTTACGTTACGTTACGTTACGTTACGTTACGTTACGTTACGTTACGTTACGTTTACGTTAATCCTCTTCGCTCCCGGCGGAGCATAAGGCGCCAACAAAGTTCCTCCATCCCTGACGGTCCTGGGGCAAGCCAGCCGAGCTCGTTCCACGTCTTTCCTGCTGCCTTCATCTCCTCCTCCTCCTCCACTGTCCTCCTCCAGGTGCCCCAGTGGCCTGCCTCGTTTCCGCTTTCCAGGTTGAGCCCATATCAGCGCGATGTGTGGATGTCTGGTCTTGCTCATCCTGAGGAGATGGCCCAGCGCCTTTGCTTCACCTCCTCTGCGATGCCCTTGACGCCCTTAGTACGCCTGCTGACCTCTCTGTTGGTGACGTGCTGTTCCTTTGCTTCACCTCCTCTGTGATGCCTTTGACGCCTGTATGCCTGCTGACCTCCCTGTTGGTGACGTGCTGTTCCTTTGCTTCACCTCCTCAGTGATGCCTTTGACACCCTCATACGCCTGCTGACCTCTCTGTTGGTGACGTGCTGTTCCTTTGCTTCACCTCCTCAGTCAGTGATGCCTTTGACACCCTCATACGCCTGCTGACCTCTCTGTTGGTGACGTGCTGTTTCCAGTGGATTTTAAGGATGCGACACGTCTAATACAGTACCTACTTTATCCATAATAGTGGCCCTAATGCTTGAGAACACAGAATAAGAAGAAGCAAGAAGAAGAAGAAGAGAAGAAGGAGACATACCCCCCACCCCACCCCCTCTCATTAAGGGGCTAAGGAGTGAGGGGGGAAGGGGAGGGAGAGAAGGAAAGGAAAATAGAAAAGAAGGGAGGGGAGGGGGGAGGCACATTTTTTGATACAATTCTATGGAGGGATAGGGGGTACTGCCCTAATGGAAAACAGTAAAGTTTGTGCACATTCTAAATCAGTGGGGGGGGGGGGGGGGTCAAATTTTATTTTCATTTGGCACATTTAAAAAAAAAGACTAATTAAACAGTAGTGTTCTTAAAATAATTGTTTTATCCAATTTATTTGTCATTTGACAAGAACTGTAGAAGCTACAAGAAAGACAGCCTTTTCAAGCATTGGAACACTCACTTAGCTCTGGTTTCACTTTGCTTTGGTTTCCTAGAAATTAAAACCGTCAAATCGGCGATTTCCTCCTTGACGGAGATGCCGGAGAGAAAAGCCATTTTGGATGGTGTGGGTGTGGTGGAAACGCACTCCATTGTGGTTTGAAGCTTTTTTTTTTTTTTTTTTGGCAGTGCAGTAAAAAACAAAAAGGAGCTAGAAGGTCCTTTGTTGTGAGCGAAACTCCTTTAGATAAACTATAAAAAATAAAAAAGAAAGAAAAAAAAAAGGCTTGTATTGTGAAAATTTTGTGCAAACGATTTGGCAGCCAATAGAAAAGAGACGGCACATGCACACGCTTTCTCTTTGGGTGAAATCATTTTTCTTTCCAGCACACCCGCCAAGGAGGAATCGCCGATTTGAACGGTTTGCATTAATAGGAAAACAGAGCGAAGTGAGTGTTTTTTTGTGATCACTGTAAAGGAGGGGGTGGTTTTCCCTGGTGATCTCGAGACGTGTTTTCCTTCTTACAAAGACCTCATCCCTCAGGGTGCACCTTTAAGGACAAAAACCTCATATGTTCGTTCTTTTCAAGTGTTAAAAAAAAGAAGTAATTTTAACACAATGCAGGACTAAACTCGCAATGTCTAACAACGTAATTATTCATCATAGTTAATAAATTGTAGTAAACGCGGTTAATTTTAAGTTTTTTTTCGCTTTTCTGAAAACTACCAAAATCGAGATACAAGGTTTCTGAATTTCACCGACGACATACCAGATACAACGGTGTTTTGTTTCACGCGTAAGCGAGCGCTATTTTGAACATAATTTTGTTTTCGCAGACATATACACCAAAAGCAAAAGAAAACTAATAACTAAAGACAGTTATAGGTACTAATGACGTAGCATAATTTGCCGTAAGCAGACAGAAACTTCAGGAAAAATAACAAGACTGCTTTGTTTTTATATAGTATATCCTTTTGCAAAAGAAGTTCAACGAAGTCCCAAAATAGCAGCGCATAAAGAAAAAGAGCTACGATCTATTTAAGAGACACTTGATAGAATTACCAATCTACTTTAACCATACTGTACCAAACACCTGAAAACAATGCATTGCCTAACGCGGACCTGGACTATACCATAGCTATAGAAAAAACGAATAGACTCATGGCCTTGACCTCTCAACCCGGATATGGATGGGAGTTATGCCCCCTTCGGTCAACAGTGGCTAGGCCAATGAGCGTTATACTTCTTCAAACAATCTATTTAAGAGGACACTGAAAAAATTACCATTTCTACCCCACGCGACGGTTGCACTTCATGCTATTTCTAGTTGAAAAACACCTGCAGTCCTGTGAAACAAAATTTCTGTCCTCGTCTCTCTGTCTCTCTCTGTCTCTCTCTCTCTACTCTCTTTCTCTCTCTCTCCTCTCACCTCCACTCTCTCTCTCTATCTCTACTCTCTCTCTCTCTCTCTCTATCTCTCTCTCTCTCCGTCTATCTCTCTCTTCTGTCTCTGTATCTCTTGTGTCTGTCTGTCTCTCTCTCTTTCTCTCTCTCCTTCTCTCTCTCTCTCCTCCTCTTCTACTCTCAGCACACACACCACATACACACAGACACACACACACACACACCACAAACACAAAAACACAGACACACACAGACCCACAAATGCACGCACGAGCAGGCACACACACACACACACAAGGACACACTGTGAGAAATAGGCTCAGCCTAAATTTTACATCCTTGTAAAATAAAGTTCTGAAACTGATCTCCTACTCTCTCTCTCTCTCTCTCTCTCTCTCTCTACTCTATCTCTCTCTCTCTCTCTCCCCCCCCCAGCGCTCTCTCTCAAGGAGGTGGAAGTAAAAGATCCAAAATATTTATGACTTAAGCTTGACTAGTATGAAATTGCAAACGCCCAAAGACCATTTAGTCCAACTACCCCATCTCTTCTCTCTCTCTCTATACTCTCTCTCTCTCTCTCTCTCGCTCCCTCTCTCTCTCCTCTCTCTCTCTCTCTCTCTCCTCTCTCTCTATCTCTCTCTAAACATGATTATGGTTTGGCACTCTATAAAAACAACAACCAAAAACACATTTAACTTAAGACCGGCGTTTGTTACGTCGTGTGTAGGTGGTTAAAAGTGTTTTCATGTTTTAGTTTACGAAGATGAGCAGAGTAGACAATTATGTAAAGTTTTGTTGAAACGCTTCTGCTTTGTTTGTAACCGCCACAATGGACAGGGCATATGGCTCAATCCATCAAACCAAACCATTTCAGGTTCCCCTCGGGTTCAATGTTCTCCTCTCTAGATCGCCGCTCTCTATCTCTCTCTCTCTGAACAAATGTACACACGTTTTGTAAAATGTTGTGTTTCAAGTTTAATGTAACATTTAATCGTTACGTCTGTGAGGGGTGGGGGTTTGGGGGTGGGGTAGGAGCGTGGGGTATAGGGTACCCAGTGTATTCCATTAACCACAGTAATGATGTTTTGGCAAAAGAGCTAAGCTTCAGAGGTGTTTTTTTAGTACTTGTCGCCTCTTAGCGTTTTGAGTTAGTTGACGTTGTAATACTAGATAGCGTTATCAATGAATCGTTGTTTTGGATCGCTTTCATCTTTCAAAAACAATAACTGTTGCGTTTGCGTAAAGGGATAATATAGACATACACAAGGGGAGGTCAAAAGGGTATGAGATAGAGAGAGAGAGACGGAGGAGAGAGAGAGAGGAGAGAGAAAGATAAGATAGATACAGAGACAGAGAAAGAGAAAAAAAAAGACAGAGAGAGAGGTAGTTGAAAACTTGAATACAAAAGGAATTGATATTAAGATTTCCGCCAAGCCACAGAGAGAGAAGGGGGGGGGGGTCAGAGACAGAGAGACAGAGAGAGAGATGGAGAGAGAGAGGGAGAGAGGAGAGAGAGAGGCAGACAGAGCGAGAGCGAGACGACGAGAGATGAGAGGATCGAGAGAGATAGTGAGCAACTTGATGCGAATAAACTAATGACAGTTCATTAAAAAAAAAAAAACACAAAAAAAAATCTACATCTTCGTACTTTACGCGAACGCCCTCCCCACCCCACCCCCACCCCACCCCACCTCACCCCGTACCCACCCCCACCCCCACACAGGTACAACGTTTAGAGCCAAGCACTGCACATCCTTTTTACACATTGATGCGCACGGGTGCAACGTATTAAACAGATCGTGTAAGCACACACCAACACAAGGTGTTAATTTACGCTGTACGTTTTCATCAACACTTTCGGTAGGGGTAGACGGGGGTAAAGAAGCGCCTGGGCTGTTAAGAAGCCCACCCCAATTATCTCTTTAAATTAAGCAAATTTCAGTCACATTTTGCACCGTGAGACGAGCGTTAATGTCTAGCCATTCGTCTCATGGGCAAATTGAGACTGAAATTTTCTTTATTTCATGAGATAATTGGGGTGGCTTCTTACCCGCCCATGCAATTTTTACCCCGTCTTCCCCTATAAACGTGTTTCATTAAAAACCAGTGCCCGGCCGGGGATCTCTGATCGGGTGACTAACCTTTCATTGCTTACTACTAACGTTAGTTATTAGCCCTGCCACGAAGCGAACCTTGCTGCCTACTGTTTTCAGTGGTGTGTGTTTGTTTGTTTGTTTGTTTGTTTGTTCCCGACTATCTATGCATGGGCGCTACTCTTTCAGTTTTACACTGATTTCAGTATTTTTGATTTGACACAGAAACTGAACTTCAGGTTTGTTTTAATTCATCATCAACAACAACAACAACAACAACAACAACAACACAACAACAACAACAACAACAACAAAATGAAAAAAAAGGAACAGAAAATTTGACCACAAGCCATTTGGGGCGTTTTGAACTTGGTGGTTCTATCTTGGAAGTTTACAATAAAGGCAATGTAATAATTTGACAAGGCTTATCAGACTCAAACTGTCTCTGTCTTTCATTTTACTGTCTGTCTGTCTCGTTATCTCTCTCTCTCTCTTAACTTGCCCCCCCCCCCCCCCTCCCTCCCTGAATCGTCCGACAGGGCTCTGCCCCTGTACCCTGCCTGGGCCATGGGTCCCTGGATCCCTGCCTTTCAGGGTTTTTTTTTCATTTTGGGGAGTAGCACCCATGTCTATGTATGTTTGTCGCATGCGGGTAGGTAGTTAGGATATCTAGGCCAAGTTAAAAGATGAAGGTCATCGGTCAAAGGTCAAGGTCACTGGAGTCGAGAACGCCTTGGCGTGAGGCTGTGTCAGACCCAAAGACGATTTTCGGAGAAAGAAACACCACCCAGGGGAGAGCACTTCGTGAGTTGCTTACCCTCCATTACTCGGTCAAATGCCATAGCAACAATGCAACAATGGCGTCGAAAGCTTGAAACCGCAGGATGCGAGTCAGCGACTTGCAAACATTTAAAAAAAAAAAAAAAATTAGGGGTGGCCAGTGGCCACAGATGGATAAAACTTGCACAATGTGACGTAAAAATATAAATTACATCATATTTTAGAATGACGCACGGTGTTCTAAGTGCTGTATGTCTGCTCAAACACACGAGTCGATAGGCTACGAGAGCTGATGGTAGAGTGACTTCCCCTGTTTGACCGATTGAATTAGGCAAGATCACTTCCACACACCATGAAATTACTCCCCTTAATTATTTCCGAACAATTCCTAAAAGGCTACGTCAAAATGTTGTTATGCTCTGCCTTGCTATGCGGGGATTGTCTTGATAGCCGTGGCAAGCTCCTAGCATAAACATCATCCGTTGCAAATCCTCCGAAGTCGGAGTGTGGCTCCTCGCGGGGCGTGGTAATAAAAAACAACAACCCTGTCACACACGTACGTGATGTTCTCATCCCTAAGCTGCTGCATTATTTGGTACCACGTTGTTCAAGTGCTTCGGCTGTTGGGGTGATTGATCCCCCGGAGTCTTTAAAGATCCACCACCACGTCACGTGTCAAAATCATGGTTTTCGCGTGTTTTCCCGCTGGTAAGAAATCTTAAAGGTGGACCCTGACGGATGAGTTTTTGCAAGAAAGACGTCGAGATCACCAGAAAGACAGCCTTTACAAGGATCGGAACACTCACTTTGCTCTGGTTTCCTAGAAATCAAACCGTCAAAACGGCGATTTGCTCCTTGGCGGAGATGCCGGAGAGAGAGTAGCCATTTTGGATGGGGTGTGTGAAGAAAGAAAAAAAGGCTTGTATAGTGAACATTTCGTGCAAACGATTTGGCGGCCATTAGAAAAGAGACGGCACACGGCTTCTCTTCCAGCACCTCCGCCAAGGAGGAATCGCCGATTTGACGGTTTGATTTCTAGGAAACCAAAGCAAAGTGAGTGTTGCTATCTCTGTAAAGGGTGTTTTCCTGGTGATCTGACGTGTTTCTTACAAAAACTCATCCGTCAGGGTGGTCCTTTAAGGCCTACAGACAGTATATCACATTATTGTCAATATCCTTGAAAGTGTTCATATTGCCGGTAGATAGGTTGCATTCTACCAATGTCTTCTTTACTCAACACACAAAACTTCGTCGGAGTGACTGACTTTTCTTTTTTTTTTTTCTTTTTTCTTTTTTCTTTTTTTCTTTCTTTCCCCCTTTTTCCCAAATCAAATCAACTTTATTTCAAAAAACCCTGACGGGCTGATAACAACTCACTCTCCGAGACTCCCGAACACCTCTAAGCTGAGAGTGAGTTGTCATCGAGTCAGTCCCTCCGCCGAAGTCCACAGGAGTGGGTGAAACTACCAGTAAACCAAGGCAAAGTTTGTGTTGTGTGAAGAAGACGTTTAGTAGAATGCATCACAGTATTGGTTTATACGGTACGGGCGCAAGGTGGCTAGGTAAGTTTAACAGGTCTTCTTCTTCTTCTTCTTCTTCTTCTTCTTCTTCTTCTTCTTCTTCTTCTTCTTCTTTTCTACCTCCTCCTCCTCCTTCTACTTCGTCTTTAGGATTAGGATTAGGATTAGGATTTTGGGACTCAAAACATAGCCGTAAGGCTTTCCT
>CM065689.1:16943088-16950588 GCA_017654935.2 Phymorhynchus buccinoides | reverse complement strand
AATGTGTCTCCCACTGCATTTCTTGACTGAGCGATGCCGATCAAGACGGATAAAAACGAAGGGTTATTATACTAAAGCCTCAAGGTCAAACGGCTTCAACCCCCCCCCCCCCTCTCCGTGGGGATACCGGGGGGTCTTTTGTACAAATAGTTCCCCAACCTTCTGGAAATTCTGTGCTTGTAACTTCCTCTAATCTGTCACTCTCTTTGACTCTGCCTTTTTTACCTTTGCTTACTGTCATCAGCTATCTTTCTATCTTACTGGTCCATTCTCCTCTCCACCCCCCCCCCCCCCCCCCCCCCCAACCCCCCCCCCCCCCCCCCCCCCTCTATAAAAGCTACAAAGATTTCTTCAGCCGAGGGTCGGACATGCTGGGCCTAACTGTTAACTTCTTAGTTAGGCGCATAACGGCAGCATGACGCATCTACGCTCATATGACAGGAAACTGAGTGAACGAAGAAGAAGAAGAAGAACGAAAGAACGAACGAACGAAATTTTGTTTATTCAGGGTTATAAGATAAGCATACAATTTGCTTTTTTACACTCAGCCCTGAGTCAAAACAAAGGTTAACAAAAAAAATTAAAAAAAATGAAGCGCTTGCGTAACAAATAATAATAATACAAAGCATTCAAGAAAAATAAATATCCAGAAATAACATAACACAGCACTATGTACATAATAAATGTACAAGACTAATACAGGAAGAAGGTGACGGGGAGAGGGCTTGGAGGCGGGAAAAGGTACAGTGATTGATTTAAATGGCACATTTAGGCCTTTAGAAGAAGAAGTAGAAGAAGAAGAAGAAGGAGAAGAAACGGCTTCAAATATCTCCGACTGCATTCCTTAGGTCCCGATGATCAAGAATATATTATGATAATGAGGGTACACGCCAAAATGGTGTCCAAAGTACAGCCACTGCTAATAGAGACAACAGTTAAAAAAAATCAAAGATCATCAAAGTAATCAACACTTAACACCTCACGTGACCTTCATGCAGTCCACCCACCTGCCAAATTTGAAGCCTGTAACTGCACAAGCGTTAAAGGTGTGGATACAACACCAATGTGTCAAATGTCCGCGTTCTTGACCACAGTTACAGGTTTCAAAATTTGGCCATGTGGGCTGGAACTGCATGAAAGGTCAGGTGTGGTGTAAAGCGTTGATTACTTTGATGAACTTTGATTTTTTAACTTTTGTCTCTATTAGCAGTGGCTGTACTTTGGACACCATTTTGGCGTGCACCCACATTATCATAATAATTATATTCTTGATCATCGGGACCTAAGGAATGCAGTCGGAGATATTTGAAGCCGTTTCTTCTTCTTCTTTCTTCTTCTTCTTCTTCTTCTTCTTCTTCGTTCACTCAGACAGTTTCCTGTCATATGAGCGTAGATGCGTCATGCTGCCGTTTTATGCGCCTAAATAAGAAATAGTTAGGCCCAGCATGTCCGACTTCGGCTGAAGAAATCTTTGTAAGAATTTATAGCGGGGGGGGGGGGGGGGGGGGCGGGGGGAGACAGGTCGGTAATATATAACCAAAAGGCCTAAATCAAATGTTATATATAACTAAGTAAATTGGGAGGTTAACTTTTAAGTGGTCCTCTCATTAATTGTCCTTCCCCCTGACCTTAGTATGAGTGTGCTTTTTGGCTAGGTAAGTGAAGACGGGGTAAAAAGCCCATGGGCGAGTAAGAAGCCCATGCCAATTATCTCATGAAATAAAGCAACTTTCAGTCAAATTTGCCATTGAGACGACTGCTAAACATTAACTCTCGTCTCATCTGGGCAAAATGTGAAATACATTTGCTTTATTTCCTGAGTTAATTGGCATGGGCTTCTTACCCGCTCATGGGCTTTTTTTTTTTTACCCCGTCTTACCCTATATATGACATTTGATTTAGGCTTTTTGGCTATATGTTACCGACACACATCCTTCCCCCCACTCGTGACTTTCGACATAGCGCAGGATCCTACTGTAGTGTGAGTCAGTCGTACTCCTTTCAGTGGTCATAATGCGATGTGAGAAATCGATATCATTTTCCAAACACTGTTTGAGAGAAGGCGACGTGGTGGATCTTTACGAAAGGCGAGGTCCGGTTCTCATCGGTTTAGTGTGCATTTACCCGGAAGTTTTACCAGGAAGCTTTCAGTCCGCCCTTCACTCGCGCCCAGCTGATAATTTATTTTCGTTTAAAGGTGGACCCTGACGGATGAGGTTGTTTTTTTTAAACACGTCGAGATCACCAGGAAAACCACCCTTTACAGAGATCGCAAACACTCACTTTGCTCTGGTTTCCCAAAAATCAAGCCGTCAAAAAGGCGATTCATCCTTGGCGGAGGTGCTGGCACTGGAACGGAAGTCAAATTCTTTCACCCAAGAGAAGGCGTGTGCCGTCTCTTCTTTTCTATGGTCGCTGCGTTATTTTTTTTTTTTTTTTTTTTTTTTTTTTTTTTTTTTTTTTTTTTTTTTTTTTTTTTTTTTTTTTTTTTTTTTTTTTTTTTTTTTTTTTTCTTTTTTTTTTTTTTTTTTTTTTTTCTTTTTATTTTTTTTGTTTTTTTTTTTTTTTTTTTTTTTTTTTTTTTTTTTTTTTGACCAAAAACGTTTGACGAACTTTTCGCAAACAAGCCTTGAGAAGTTTTTAACTTTATGAAGATTAACCTAAACAAAGGAAAGTTTTTGGGTTTTTACGGCCCTACAAAAAAAGAAGATGCTTAAACCACAATGAGTGACCTCTCCACCCACCCCATCCAAAATGGTTTATTCTCTCCGGAATCTCCGCCAAGGAGGGGATCGCCGTTTTGACGGTTTTAATTTCTAGAAAACCAAAGCAAAAGTGAGAGTGTTCAAACCCTTGAAAATGCTGTCTTTCTGGTGAACTCGACGTGCTTCAGGCAAATAAACTTCATCCGTCCAGGGTCCCACTAGTTTAAACGAAAAACGTAAATTATCCAGCTGGGCGCGAGAAGTGGCGAGGGCGGATTGAAACCCTATCCGTGGGTTAAACTTCCGGGTAAATGGCACCAAACCGAAAGAGAACCGGACCCTAGCCCCTTTTTACTAGTGAAAGGGAAACCCACTAGATAAAACGTGTCAAAATCACGCCACGGTTTTCGCGTGTTTCCCCTCTTATAGCTAGTAGGAAAATCTTATATTTGACCAAGTGTTGATCTCCCATACAAATCCACCCCCACCTCTCCCACCCCCCACCCCCCCATATTCAAAACGAAAACATCATGAAATTGAGCAGTCTCAATTTCGAAGTTGGGGGAAATTGGGTCACAGCTACCCAGCAAAAAAACGAGTGACTTAATCGTGGTGCATTCAGTGTGTCTTTAACAATTTGAGGTGTTTTTCTCACATCCACGTACTCTTTTGTCACCCCCTTTGTCCCCTTACTTCTCCCCCACTTTCCTTTCAGTCCAAGACTCCGGCCGATAAGTAAAAACACCCTTTTTTTTTTTTGTGTCTCAGTTTGTTTCTGTCTTAATTTAACCCTTTCATCGCCACTGTCCCCTTGTCGAAACACCCAGTCACTAAGGCATCAAATGAGGGTCGTTATCTAATGACCTTAATATATGTTCTTGCTTTGGGAGGGCAAGAAGAATAGAGACCCTATTCATGGATCGCTGACAAAGGAACCCCAAATATGGCTTTCATGAAATCTTTTCTCAACCCAGGCAAGTTAATGGGAAGATTTGCTGAAAACAAAGGCGGCGTTGAAAAGGGGGGGGGTTAATAACAAAAACTTACCAAGCATGACGAGAGGCGATTTACACGGCTAATTTCCTCTCTTTTGTTGCACCCCAAATTTGTCTCCTAGCTCTACAATAGCGGACGTGCAATGCTGCTGGGACGAGGAAGGGCCTTACCCGTTCATGTCTCTGTGTGTCTATGTGTGAACAACAACAAGGAGGCGACATTCAAAAGCGCGGATTTCTGAACCGAATTTGTTTCAAAAGCGCGTATAAACCCATGATGCGAAAGCGCGGAGTGTGACCTACCAGAAAATTAGTGTGGAGCACGGGAGACACGAGAATGCAAGTGGGCCAGCTGTTCATGATCTGTGCATGCGATATATCATTCTTACAGGGCTGTTCTTACACCATGGATTTTACTGTATCGAATCATCATATAATAAAAAGGCAAGTGTCCAGTCAGTGTGGAACACAGAACGTGCCTTATATTTATAACTCCGCCGTTTTTCTACTGAATCGCTTCAAATTTGCTATCAACCATAACGTGGCGATGGCAACGGCAACCAAAGCAGCAGTGTCATTTTTGCACGGTTTGGCAAATGCGCGAACCGCGTATCCACCGGCCGCTCGGTGCCCGTATCTTGCGGTGTTTCTGGACGGATTGGTTGAGCTTGCCTTCGAACTTTGGAAGGTAGAGTGACCAGGCGGCAGTGACTATCTGTGTGCAAAAGCGAATCGATTTTATAAACTCATGCGCGATAATACGCCACTTCACCTTTTTCACAAACGATTCAACGAAACTCCGCGGCCGAAACGATACCCGACATTGACTCGAAGTTTGGAACGTCGCAATATTTGCCAACAGCATCGATTAATAAACGCGCGTAATATGCACCCACTTTATCATTTTGGCGGACACCGTCCGGCGAACGGGTACTGGTACTCAGCGTTACGGGGTACTTGGCGTTACGGGTACTAGGCGTTTCGCTAGTACGAATACAAGGAAAGAAGGGTCTCTAATGCTAAGGATGGTTATGTTTTTTACCCGGGGTTGACAGAAAGCGTTTGAAAGATGGCATAATATCTTGGCGCTGGAACCAACATAAAAAATGCAAAGGACGAATTTCGACCTGACGTTAGACATGAAATATCGGAATCCCAGTTGACAACGGAACACAACCACAACGGCGACGGTGGGGTGAACTGGTGGGTGGGGGTGTGAAATATGGGCCAAAAATTTCCAAAAATGTTAAAAAAAATAAATCTGCGCTTACATATGCCAATTTGACACGCTTTGGTAAAACATTTCCCGCGCTTCTGATATGCCAATACGCGCTTTCGTAAATCTCCCCAACAAGGGTGCTTAATATATGTTCCAATCACCGTGCACCGACGAAACTTCAACGCTGATCATTCATTACGGAAAGTTGGATCATTATGAATGTTGTTGGAAATAGTGTCAGCGTTGTCTTGACCATACGGCCCGTTTTGTCAGTTTATCTTAAATATCCACCAGATCACGTGTCAAAAATCACACGGGTTTTCCCTCTTTCATATAGCTGGTAAGAAATCTTGTTTTTTTTACCAGGTTTGACTCCCATACAAATGCCCCAAATTAAAAACGAAACTATCATTTTAAAGAGCAGCCTCAAGATGATGAAAATGATGTATTCCGTCCTCTCGGGTCATAGACACATTGGTAAATACAAAGATAGATGGTGGGAACAACAATCCTGGCTGCAATGTCCGGAGGCAGTTGCAACACAGGAAAGTCCCGCGTGTTAACAATATAGATAGGTGTAGCGGAACCAGCCTTGGTTTTTATAAACTCATCGGCCTAGGTACCGCCAATGTGAGAACCAAGGGACTATAAATCTGTGGGTCAGTGATATGTTTCTTAAGTATCAGGTTGATGTTAGAAAACGGTTGGTTTTTCCTTTTTTGTAACAAAACCTAAAAACAATCAGTAGTCGCAGTTCTCAGAGGTAGTAGAGGCTGATAGTGCTAGTGCGGTTTGTCCTATGTCCCCGTGACGGACAACAGGTGACCTGGCATGGGAAAACCAGACATAATGGAATTGGGCATACATTGAGATTTTAATGTTTCATAGTGAATGCAAAGATTCCTGTAATTACACAGAAACACGAATTGAAGTATCTGTCTAACCTTTTTATTTTATTAAGTAGGGGAAGACGGGGTAAAAAGTGGCATGGGCGGGTAAGAAGCCCACCCCAATCATCGATGAAAATAAAGAAAATGTCAGTCCAAAAATTTGCCCATGAGACGAATGTTAGACATAACGCTCGTCTCATGGGCAAAAATGAGACCTGAACTTTGCTTCATCATGGAGATAATTGGGGTGGGCGTCTTCCCGCCCCCATGCGCTTTTTACCCGTTTACCCTATTTGGAGCTTGGCATTGAAAGAAATCATTTGCATAATAATATCGCGCATAGAAGATACAACTTTTGCCTCAGTTTTGTTCTATTGACTCGATTTAGAAAACGATAAAAGTGTAAACATAGAAAAACATTCAAAATTGTCTTTCGTGTTGGGATACTGGCCAGCAGAAAGAGAAACACAGAAAAAATGGACATAAATGAGCCCTAAAATAGACAAATGGATAATTTTTGGGGTGTTGTTGATAGTTCGTGCGGGTACCATGCCGATTGAGCTTATCCGAGGCGTGGGTACTGCTACACATATTATACATTGATAAAAAACTCGGGACTTTAATGGTGTTGCACTGCCTCCGGGCATATTGCAGCCAGTATTGTTCCCACCATCTTTGTTTAAAAAATGTCCAATATCGTGTCTATGACCGATGGAGGACGGTTAAAACACCATTTTTCTTCTCGGGTGTTGACTATGTTTGGCTTTACTAAAAACATTCTGAGCGACTGATGTAGGTCGAAACACACGCGTTTTTCACTATTTCCCTACGTCAACGCTTCACTAGTAATACGCTAGTTGTGTCAGATTAGTTGAGTGTAATTGCCTGTATTGTCGTGGGGGAAAGGTGCGAGTGTCAAACATAACTACGCGCGTCTCTTTCGAAATAATAATGAGCTAAACGACTGGAAGTATATTGACCTGTCATCCCCGGGGTTTTGTCTTTCGTATATAAAAATAGTCCCACCACCTTCTGGAAGTTCTGGTGCCCTTGTACTTCCTCTAACCGGCACATTTTTGACTCTGCCTTTTCCCTTTGCGTTCTGCCATCTACTATCGTTCTGCCTTATTGGCTCCCCGTTCTTCTCATGCCTTTTTTTCTCTCTCTCAAAAAAATCTTGGAAATTAATTTTTCTCTGAGCTACACGGAAATCGGAATGAGTAGGCTGCTGTACGAAGCGGGGAGGGGAGACCTAGTGAAAAAAAATAAAACGGACACATATGACCTACCCATTTATGGCCATATGGCCTGGGAACGCAGAAGAAAGAAGAAAGGAAGAAGAAGAAGAAATATCACTGATAGACTTTGGCAGGTCCTAGTCTCAGTGGGGGGAAGGGAAGATGGATGCTTGTATATTGTCGTAGTTCTTGCGCGTCCATCTTGATAGACGTCCGCTAGCACTCACAATGAAATCAGTTACGAAACTTTTTGAGAGACAGTTAAGTACATAGGTGTTTTGTGGATTGCCAACAAGACCCCCCACCCCACACCCCACCTTACCCTATACTCTCTCGTCTTTAAAACAAATCAGACTCAGACTCGGGCTTCTCTTAATCATCTGTGTGTCTCGTATATGGATACTTATAATATATATCTTGTAGTCTGTATCTGTTTAATATCTCTATATATAT
>CM065689.1:16935196-16942588 GCA_017654935.2 Phymorhynchus buccinoides | reverse complement strand
TCATGGGTTTTCATTCAAGGGGGTTTACAAAAATAAGGACTTTGGAGATTATGGAGGGTCGTAAGCATGAACGGGGTGTGTTTAAGTTGAATGAAACCATCATTAATGGATACAACTAAAAAATAAAATAAAATAATTGCTTTTGCCGAGAATTTACACCTGGAACCATTGGCTGAGAGACGAGACGATCCTACCAATGGCTATGAGGCTTTGACTGTTTATGACTTTCTTAACTCATGTTGCCTTTTGAATACTCCTAACCCACTAATCTAAATGTATCTGTTTACAATTTTTTTTAAAGTATTTAATTATCAAATCATTATTGTTGAAAGCCTCGCATAAACATCTTGTGTATGCAACCGTTTGAACAATGTTATGCCTTCTATTTCCCGAGAAAATACCAACGTCTAAAGTTGGAGATTGGACCACTGACGCAACACACACACAACCCACACACACACACAACGAACAGCTTCATACTCGCGTGAGCCCAAAGTTTGATTATCATAAACAGTCTTTACTGTCGTTGATATTGGTAAAACACTTTAAAAGCTAATGTTATAGGTGGGCTGTGCTGCACTGCGCAATTCGCTCTCCAGGTTGGGAGCACGCCTGCCCGAATTTTCAAACGACACGGATCTCTGTGCTAACAATGGAAATAATAACAAAATGCAATTTATGCAATACAAATCCTGTTAAAACACACCCAAACTCTGGTAGAGAGGGTCTTAGTAAATGCAACAGTTTATTTTGTGTGTGGCGCGCGCGTGTGTGTGTGTGAGAGAGAGATGAGAGAGGTGTGAGAGATAGAGTGTGTTCATACATTAAAAAAAGATAAGGCGAGGAAAGTCATATGACCCCCCCCCCCCCCCCCCCTCCACTCCTCTCTCTGAATCTCCCTTTTATAAGGTTTTGATCTCTCCCTCCCTCTCTTTCTTCTCTCTTTCTCCCTCCCCCACCCCCTCTCCCACCCCTTCTGCGCTCTAGTCTCATCTCTCTCTCTCTCTCGTCTCTCTCTCTCTCTTCTCTCTCTCTCTCTCTCTCAGTCTCAGGGCTGAGTGTAAAAAAGCAAATTGTTTGCTTATCTTATAACCCTGATTAAACTAAATTTCGTTTCTCTCTCTCTCCCTCTCTCCTCTCCCTCTCTCTCCCCCGTCTCTCTCTCCCCCCGTCTCTCTCTCTCTCTCTCTCTTATCTTCTCTCTCTTCTCTCTCTCTCTTCCTCCCTCTCTCTCTCTCTCTCCCTTCTCTCTCTCTTCTTCTCTCTCTCACGTGTCTCTCTCCTCTCTCTCGCTCGCTCTCTCTCTCAATATTCATCCATTCATTCACTCCTCATTGTTCCCACTGTCATAATGCGGGATGAGAGGTATCAAGAGCCTCTTGAAAGAAGAGGCACCCCCCCACACCGCCCCCAACACCCCAACACCAACCCCACCCCGATCCTGTGCCAAGGTCTTAGAACAGTTGGAGAGAAATACAAAGCAAACATTGCCAACACCACTTGTCTGTCAAAGTGAGTGGATCCCACACACACTGTTGTTGATTCACTCTGCTTTTTTTTGTCTTTTTTTTTGTGGTTTGTTTTTTCAACGTCTGTAGCTGTCTGCCCCCTTTCTTGTCTGTCTGTCTGACTGCATGTTTGTCTCATGTCTTTCTTCTTTTTGTGTTTGTTCCCCAGTGAAGCTTTGGCGGGGCGGCGAGGGCTAATGTTTTATTTCATACCCACTGGGGACACAGAAATATCAAACAAAGCACAAAGATAGCTAAACACACCAAAAGCATCAATTACAGAGTGATGCCTATACTAATTACTATACAAAAAACGACAAACAATATCAACAGGTAGATATGTAGCATCATGGACAAATATACATGTACTATAATAAAAAGAAGAAGACATGTCACCATTTGATCCATATAAATCATCGAAAACAACTGTTTATAGCTGAAACAAAGTGCTTAAGTTTAATCAAAAACTTCTTATTTTCTTGAGGACAAACAAAGCATTTAAAATTATACACATTTGGTCGCACAAAACAATGTACCGCGGAAGATATCTATTTCTTTCAACGTTGAAAAAGGGACAAACAAACAAATAATGGAATCTCATCTGCCACATCATTTACATTACACTTTTCACAGATTCATTCATTTCTGGGTGCATTATCGTAGCGCAATTTATTTAGCTGGCAAGTATTGTTGTTTTATCCGTCCTGTATGTTGGTGTGTCCGTGTATGTCCGTCTGGTCGTGTTTTCTTGAAAACCGTTCAGTCTATTTCGATCACTTTTAGTGTGCAGGTTATAGAGGATATCAGCTATCGACTAGTTGCTTTAGTTTTATTTTAAGGTCAAGGTCATGGTGATTAAGGAGTTCAACCCCCCCAAAAAAAACACAACCACCTTGATCCGCTTATATTTTATCCTTGCACATATTTCAATGCAGGTGGTTTTTTTTACAACAACGTTTTCTGATAAAAGGGCTATATTATTTTATAATCATGAATTTGTTGTGGTGGTGCATCATGGTACGCAAAAGGTCCCACACAAAAATAATAACCAATGCTGACCCTGACCTTTGGAAGGTTTGGACCTTGGAAAAAAACACGTATATTTCTTCGTTTGTGTGCTATATCTTTCACATCGTTTTGGACTTTTATTTACTCTCTAAAGTGTCAAATTTGGGTTATGCAGGGAATGCATTTGGGCTTATAAGGTGTCATTCTGAAATATTTAGTACAAGACAATAGTCAAAGGTCACAACACAACGGGTTATGGGTAAAAAGTGTTGCCGATTAGGGACCATCCTGTAAAAACCAGTCATTTTACAACCACACAGTTTTTTATACATTGATAAAAAAAAAAAAAAAATGTTTTCTTGTCACTGGAGCGAGAGATGTTGTAATGCTGCTGTTATGTGTGCCCAATTTGACACATTCGGGGAACTTAATCTGCCGCTCCGGCACGATCCAAATTGTTTGTTCTTTGTTTTTGTCTTTTTAACTTTTATTCTCAGGGGCGGGGTTGCCCGTGATCATTTTCAAATATTGTTCAGTTGGCCTCTTGTCTGGGCACTCTCTAATCTAGAGTCTATAGCTAGCTCTCGCCTCTCTTCTCTTCTCTCTCTCTCTTAACACACACCACACAAACACATTAACACACACACTTCTCTATCTTCTCTCTCTTCTCTGTGGCATTTAGGAGTTGCCATTGAGCGATTCCGGGTCTGTTCCTTTGGTTAGTTCTTCTGCTCTCGTGGTGTGTTTGTTTATATCTTTTTCTACATTTCTAGTCGAATCTCCCTCATTTCTATTTTCTGAGCTCTCCCATCCTCTCTCTCTCTTCTCTCTCTCTCTCTCTCTCTCTCTCTCTCTCCCTTCTCCTCTCTCTCTCTCTCCCTCTCTGCAATCTCCTCTCTCTTCTCACCACAAACACAAACAACCACTCTCTCTCTCTCTAACTCTCTCTCTTCTCCTCTGTCTCTTCTCTCTCTCTCCTCTCTCTCCTCTTCTCTCTCTCCCTCCTTATCTGTTGTGCCTTTGCACTGCGTTGTGTGTTTTGTTTATATCTTTTCCCATCTCTGGTCGATCCTCCCTCATCTTTTTTCTGATCTCCCCTCTCTCTCTCTCTATCTTCTCCTCTCTCTCTCTCTCTCCTCTCTCTCTCTCTCTCTCTCTCTCAATATCTCACTATCTATCTATCTCTCTCCCTCTCTCTCTCTCTCTCTCCTCTCTCTCTCCTCTCTCTCTCTCTCTCTCTCTCTCTCTCTCTCTCTCCATCTCTCTCTCTCTCTCCCTCCTCATCCCCTCCCCCTCTCGCTCTCTCTCCCTCTCTGTCCACAGACTGCCTCGCCTGTCTCTCTTTCTTTTCTTCCTGCCCACACCTTCTGAACGTGAATAAAGAAAGATACGACCTAACATATCAACGCATTACACGTGCACACCACAAGTGTAAAAAAACAAGCAAGCATGCCTAAAGCTTACGGTCATGAGGTTGTTGTTGTTGTTGTTGCCAGTCTGTCGTTTCCGACAATGACTGTCCAGATAGCAGAGGGGGGGCCAGATACTATTCTGGCCCGGGGCTGGGCTACAATTTGTTTTTATAGTGGAGAAGCCTTGCCCAGGGTTACATCCCCACTCTTTCGGCTTAAAGGGATCTGAGGACGAGATGGCGTTGGGGAAAGGTCCCCAAAGGGGGCCAACCCATCCACTGCCGGTCTGCAGCACAAGAGTCAGTCGCAAACGCCACCCCCCCCCCCCACAAACCCACCCAACCCCCCTCCTAGTTAGAGTAGTCATAGACTTCCACGAAAGACTAAGCTGTACCACGGTAATTTTTCCAGTACTGTAGAAAAATAATATAATAGGGTGAAGACGGGGTAAAAAGCGCATGGGCGGGGTAAGAAGCCCACCCCTAATTATCTCATGAAATGAAGCAAATTTCAGTCTCATTTTGCCCATGAGACGAGCGTTAATGTCTAGCGTTCGTCTCATGGGGCCAAATTTGACTGAAATTTTTCTTTATTTCATGAAGATAATTGGGGTGGGCTTCTTGAGCCCGCCCATGCGCTTTTTTACCCCGTCTTACCCTAGGTACAGCTCTCATTTACTATTGGCCTTCCAAAACGAATGTTGAACTACTGGATGGAAGTTCAGTTTAATGTTGCGTATCGGCTTTCGCCATGTACGACGGGGCTGAACAAACCAACCAGGGTATAAACACAAATTTATGTTCCTGAATTCACTGTCTTAGCCAAAAGGCCGAGAAGCGATAAGAATTCTTATGTTGAACCTACTGTCCAAGTGTTTGTCCTTTGATAGAACCGGGAGGACGTAAAACTTAATATTCGAATTTAGTAACTGTTGGCCCTTTCTACGGGCTACTGTCAACCAGTGATAAAAGCTATTTGAGTAGGGTAATGGACTACAACATGCCAAGTCACGCTAGTGACAAAATACGAACTCTTTGAAACTGTAAGTTATGGAGTGGCTAACTAAGAAAAAGGTGAGGGGGAAAGGTCAAAGGAATGGATGGCGCCATTCTGTGTGTGCATTTTCAATTTCTTGTCGTCCCAGTTCTAATAAAGAAAGAACGACGAGCGGGACTACATTGACGATGGGGACGAGAGGAGCCAATTTGTATATTTCCTTCATTATTTGGTCGTAGCTGAGATCTTGATTCAGAAGTTTGGACTGGACTTAGGGACAAAAAACTTAGCGCGCGCGTGTGTGGTGTGTGTGTGTGTGTGTGGGGGGGGGGGGGGGGGGGGGGGGGGGCAGGTCCTAACCACCTGTGTCCGGTTTTGACCGACCGTAAAGTTGAAATTTGAAATTCGACGATGACACCGTGTGTTACTCTGCTCTTAAACTACCTCTTCAACGGATGACGCAGGTAACATACCCCTCGGCCATTAAAAAACACAGACTTGTCAAAGCCATAATAAAGTTGAGAAAGAGGGCATAGGAAAATTCAACGCGGTTACCTGGCAATTAGCCTATTTTTCTGTTGTAGAAAGTTAAGACCCCAAATCTATAAGAGTAAGCTAAATGTTGCTAGTTCGCCCCCCCCAACTAACAACATGATTGTATTTCAACCTCAACGCTTGTCTCGGTGGTAGGCCTATGTAATAAACATACACACTCTATCTATCTATCTCTCTCTCCTCCTTCTCTCTCTCTCCCTCTCGTGCCCGAAAACATATTTACCAGGCTTCCATCCAATCATGCATTGACTACTCCTCAACTATATATATATATATATATATTATATGATTTCCAGCAGTTGCTGACACACTGAAGCCATTGCTAAACTTTCACCGCCAGCCCATTTTCAGGCCAAAAAACATACCACATTAAACCTTACAATGGGTGGAGAAAAAACAATTGTCTGCAATGTTGGGTTTTTTTCTGTGACATGCTATAACACTAGACCTAATCCTTACATCCAAAAAATTAAGGGAAAAATGGTATTCGGAATTAAAAAACAGGCCCTGGTTTGATGGTTTATAGTGACATGTGTGTTAAAACCATTGTCGTGCAAAAATGCGACAATGGCGGTGAAAGTGTTTAAGGGGGCCATAAAACGAGCTCTTCAAAGGCACAGGTACTGAATTAAAATCATCTGTTCCGCTAAAATTCCGCCAAGACTACATGCAGGAGGTACCTGTACTTAACGTGTAAATAAGGCAAAGAGGTGTGTATACTAATCGATTATCACTATAGCGCAGCCATTGAATTTGTATGTACCCTTATAAGGAGTTCTAATCGTGGTTAGTGGTATTTGTGAACTTCTTTTTTTTAAACTTTAGTGTACTACATTGTACCTAAATGCACATAATAGTCATTAACTATGTTGGTAAACAATGAATATGTTGAAATGCGTTGTGTATGTGCCCCAAAAAAGAAAATTAATTTTCAAAAAAAGAGAGGAAATATTGGGAATATTTAGTGGGTTTTTTTCTTCTTTCTCAATTCCTGTACGTCCATATTATTATATATTTACCTAAGTTACCCCAATAGCGTTTGCACAGAGGGGCCCAGGACAACTAGGCGTTCAAGACTGCACTTGGTCATCTCCAAACATGGAAACATCTCCATTTTTTAGTAAAGTTTTATATTTTGTGTATTGACGGTTTTGGTTAGTGGTTAGGGATGCGGGTCAGGGTTAAGGCTAGAGTCAGTTTAAATTTTTTAGATTGAATGGTTAAAAGAGAACGCATTTCTAAAGTTTCGCTGAAAACCGACATTTTCACGCGAATGGCGTCACTTTCCAATATTGTGGAGATGACCAAGTGCAGTATTCGAACTGAACGTTCTTGTTTCTCAGGAAGCTCAAGATGTTTGCGTGCGGAATAGGTATTTTAGGATATCTAGGCCAATGTTCGGACATGAAGGTTATTGGTCAAAGGTCAAGGTTACTGGAGCCGAATGCCGCTTGATCTAGCGATTTCACGCTCCAGTCCAGAAGGTAGTACAGTGGAACCTCCCTTATAAGACCTCTCCAAAATGAGGTCTTATAAGGGAGGTAATTTTAATACTTACAAAGAAGGGCAATGTCTCAGAGAAGTAGGTCTTATGAGGGAGGGAGTCTTATAATGGGGGGTCTTATAAGGGAGGTCCCACTGTATCATTCTTTGCGGGTAAAAGCCTGAAGATACTATCACTAAAAAAAAAAAAATTAAAGGAGAGGGAGAGAGAGAGGTGGGGAGGGAGGGAGGGGAGAGAGAGAGGGGGAGGGAGAGAGAGAGAGGGGGGGAGGGAGAGAGAGGGAGGGGGAGGGAGAGAGAGGGGGGATAGAGAGAGAAGAGAGAGAGAGAGGGAGGGGGAGAGGGAGAGAGAGATGGAGGGAGAGAGGGGGAGATAGAGAGAGAGCGAGAGGGAGAGAGAGGGGAGAGAG
>CM065689.1:16917696-16922696 GCA_017654935.2 Phymorhynchus buccinoides | reverse complement strand
GAGAGAGAGAGAGAGAGAGAGAGAGAGAGGGAGAGAGAGAGAGAGAGAGAGAGAGAGAGAGAGAGAGAGAGAGAGAGAGAGAGAGAGAGAGAGAGAGAGAGAGAGCGAGCGAGAGAGAGAGAGAGAGAGCAACTTGATGCGAATAAACTAATGACAGTTCATTAAAAAAAAACAGAAAACAAAAAACAACATCTTCATCTTGTACTTTACGCCCACCCCCGCACCCACCCACCCTGCCCACACGGGTACAACTTTAGCCAAGCACGCACCCCCCCTTATTACACATTGATGAGCACGTTAAAGGAATTAACAGATCGTGTCAACACAAACAAAGGGGTTAATTAATGAATCCACTGTACGCTGTACGTTTTTCATAAACACTTTCGGTATAACGTGTTTCATTAACAAGCGCGAAATCGCAATAGTTTGTGGCACGCGGTCTATTTTTACCACTCCAATCATGAGTCACCTCCCCTGGCTTTTCAATAATTTTAAATCTGTAAACCAGAATGTTATCTCTGCACCATTTCGTAACTTTTTATATCTTTTGGAAAACATTTAAAACTATGTATCCTACTTATACTCATCAAAAGAAGCACCGCATACTCGTCGTGTCTGTTGTAGTGTCTGTATTACGTATGTTTATTATTTTGTACGCTTTTAAAATACATCATTTTAAAGAGCGGCCTCAATTTGAAGTGTAGCCTCGATTTGAAGTGCGACAATGTTGTCAAAATGTGCGACAATTTTGGACCGACAGACAGACAGACCGACCGACCGACAAAGTGAGTTATAGGTTTGTGGCTTGAGTCACAAACAAAAACCAGTGCCCGGTCGGGGATCTCTGATCGGGTGACTAACCTTTCATTGCTTACTACTAACGTTAGTTATTAGCCCTGCCACGAAGCGAACCTTGCTGCCTACTGTTTTCAGTGGTGTTCGTTTGTTTGTTTGTTTGTTTGTTTCCGACTATCTATGCATGGGCGCTACTCTTTCAGTTTTACACTGATTTCAGTATTTTTGATTTGACACAGAAACTGAACTTCAGGTTTGTTTTAATTCATCATCAACAACAACAACAACAACAACAACAACAAACAACAACAACAACAACAACAAAATGAAAAAAAAGAACAGAAAATTTGACCACAAGCGATTTGGGGCGTTTTGAACTTGGTGGTTCTATCTTGGAAGTTTACAATAAAGGCAATGTAATAATTTGACAAGGCTTATCAGACTCAAACTGTCTCTGTCTTTCATGTTTACTGTCTGTCTGTCTCGTTATCTCTCTCTCTCTCTTAACTTGCCCCCCCCCTGAATCGTCCGACAGGGCTCTGCCCCTGTACCCTGCCGGGGCCATGGGTCCCTGGATTCCTGCCTTTCATGGTTTTTTTTTCATTTTGGGGAGTAGCACCCATGTCTATGTATGTTTGTCGCATGCGGGTAGGTAGTTAGGATATCTAGGCCGAGTTCGGAAACGAAGGTCGTCGGTCAAAGGTGAAGGTCACTGGAGTCGAGAACGCCTTGGCGTGAGACTGTGTCAGACCCAAAGACGATTTTCGGAGAAAGAAACAACCCAGGGGAGAGCACTTCGTGAGTTGCTTACCTCCGTTGCTCGGTCAAATGCCATAGCAACAATGCAACAATGGCGTCGAAGCTTGAAACCGCAGGATGCGAGTCAGCGACTTGCAAACATTTAAAAAAAAAAAAAAAATTAGGGGTGGCCAGTGGCCACAGATGGATAAAACTTGCACAATGTGACGTAAAAATATAAATTACATCATTTTTTAGAATGACGCACGGTGTTCTAAGTGCTGTATGTCTGCTCAGACACACGAGTCGATAGGCTACGAGAGCTGAAGGTAGAGTGACTTCCCCTGTTTGACCGATTGAATTAGGCAAGATCACTTCCACACACCATGAAATTACTCCCCTTGATTATTTCCGAACAATTCCTAAAGGCTACGTCGAAATGTTGTTATGCTCTGCCTTGTTATGCGGGGATTGTCTTGATAGCCGTGGCAAGCTCCTAGCATAAACATCATCCGTCCAAATCCTCCGAAGTCGGAGTGTGGCTGCTCGCGGGGCGGGGTAATAAAAAAACAACAACCCGGTCACACACGTAGGGGGAGACGGGGTAAAAAGCGCATGGGCGGGTAAGAAGCCCACCCCAATATATCTCATGAAATAAAGAAAATGTCAGTCAAATTTGCCCATGAGACGAATGCTAGACATTAACGCTCGTCTCATGGGCAAAATGAGACTGAAATTTGCTTCATTTCATGAGATAATTGGGGTGGGCTTCTTACCCGCCCATGCGCTTTTTACCCCGTCTTCCCCTACGTGATGTTCTCATCCCTAAGCTGCTGCATTATTTGGTACCACGTTGTTCAAGTGCTTCGGCTGTTGGGGTGATTGATCCCCCGGAGTCTTTAAAGATCCACCACCACGTCACGTGTCAAAATCATGGTTTTCGCGTGTTTTCCCGCTGGTAAGAAATCTTAAAGGTGGACCCTGACGGATGAGTTTTTGCAAGAAAGACGTCGAGATCACCAGAAAGACAGCCTTTTCAAGGATCGGAACACTCACTTTGCTCTGATTTCCTAGAAATTAAACCGTCAAAACGGCGATTTGCTCCTTGGCGGAGATGCCGGAGAGAGAGTAGCCATTTTGGATGGGGTGGGTGGACGTCACTCATTGTGGTTGAAGCGGGGTTTTTTTTGTAGTGCAGTAAAAAAAAAAAAAGGAGCTGTTTCCTTTGTTGTGAGCGAAACTCCTTTAGATAAACTGTATAAAAAATTTTTGTTAAGAAAGAAAAAAAGGCTTGTATTGCGAAAATTTCGTGCAAACGATTTGGCGGCCATTAGAAAAGAGACGGCACACGGCTTCTCTTTGGGTGAAATAATTTGACTTCCAGCACCTCCGCCAAGGAGGAATCGCCGATTTGACGGTTTGATTTCTAGGAAACCAAAGCAAAGTGAGTGTTGCTATCTCTGTAAAGGGTGTTTTCCTGGTGATCTGGACGTGTTTCTTACAAAAACTCATCCGTCAGGGTGGTCCTTTAAGGCCTACAGACAGTATATCACATTATTGTCAATATCCTTGAAAGTGTTCATATTGCCGGTAGATAGGTTGCATTCTACTAATGTCTTCTTTACTCAACACAAAAACTTCGTCGGAGTGACTGACTTTTTTTTTTTTTTTTTCTTTTTTCTTTCTTTCCCCCTTTTTTCCCAAATCAAATCAACTTTATTTCAAAAACCCCTGACGGGCTGATAACAACTCACTCTCCGAGACTCCCGAACACCTCTAAGCTGAGAGTGAGTTGTCATCGAGTCAGTCCCTCCGCCGAAGTCCACAGGAGTGGGTGAAACTATCAGTAAGCCAAGGCAAAGTTTGTGTTGTGTGAAGAAGAAATGTAGTAGAATATATCACAGTATTGGTTTATACGGTACGGGCGCAAGCTGGCTAGGTAAGTTTAACAGGTCTTCTTCTTCTTCTTCTTTTCTACCTCCTCCTTCTCCTTCTACTTCGTCTTTAGGATTAGGATTAGGATTAGGATTTGGGACTCAAAACATAGCCGTAAGCCTTTCCTGTCCCATCTTTCATTTTGTTTAATTATTTGTCTCGGTCTGTCGCACACTCAGTTTTTGTTAGGGGAAGACGGGGTAACAAGCGCATGGGCGGGTAAGAAGCCCACCCCAATTATCTCATGAAATGAAGCAAATTTCAGTCTCATTTTGCCCATGAGACGAGCGTTAATGTCTAGCATTCGTCTCATGGGCAAATTTGACTGACATTTTCTTTATTTCATGAGATAATTGGGGTGGGCTTCTTACCCGCCCATGCGCTTTTTACCCCGTCTTCCCCTAATATTATTCATCGTAATCATACATAACTGCCTTATAGTCATTCCATTCGTCGAGAAGGTTTTCAAAAATGTTAGTATGTTGTGCTCTTTTCATGTTAGGTGGTAATTTATTCCACACAGGTGCAACTCTGTTAGTAAAATAAACTTTCTATTATTAGTCCTGCAATAATGAATAAATATTTTGTCGGTACTGTTCCTTGTTTTGTCATAATCTGATATTGTGAATAAGTCCTGTACATTTAGGTCATCTACACTATTAACTATTTCATAAGTTTCAGTGAGGTCGCCCCTAATTCTCCTTGCCTTTAATGTAGGTAAATTTAGTTCTTTCAACCTGTCTGAATAAGAAACATTTTGAAGACCTTGTACTAACTTAGTTGCTCGTCTCTGTACTTTTTCTATCAAAGCTGACTGTCTCTTTAAACCTGGACACCAAATACAATTTCCATATTCTAAATGAGGTCTTACTAAACCTTTGTACAAGCATAAAAAAAGTGTCCTTGTCCAAGAAAGAAAACGTTCGTTTAATTTTTTACCAATTTTCTGATTAGCTTTTCTTTGCTTACAGCACTGTGAATGTGTTCATGAAATTTCAGTTTATCATCAAATATTACTCCCAGGTCTTTTTTCTCAGAGCATTTCATAATGACGCTATCTACACCATTAGTATACATTTTGTAGTCTTTTGCATGGATTACTTTTCCCCTTCTTCTTCTTCTTTTTCTTGTTTTCTACCTCCTCCTCCTCCTCCTTCTACTTGTTCTTCTTTTTGTTCTTGTTCTCTTTTTGTTCTTCTTCTTCTCTTGTGGGGCTACGGTCAATGAGCTGACCATTCTTTTTCTTTTTCTTCTTCTTCTTCTTCTTCTTGTTTTTCTTCTTCTTCTTCTTCGCCTTCTTGTTCTTCTTCTTCTTGTTCTTCTTGTTCTTGTTCTTTTTGTTGTTCTTCTTCTTCTTCTTGTTCTTCTTCCTCTTCTTCTTCTTTTTCTTCTTCTTTTTTTTCTTTTTCTTCTTCTTCTTCTTCTTCTTATTCTTTTTCTTCTTTTTCTTCTTCTTCTTTTGTGGGGCTACGGTCAATGAGCTGACCATTCTTCTTCTTTTTCTTGTTCTTGTTCTTGTTCTTCTTGTTCTT
>CM065689.1:16905196-16912696 GCA_017654935.2 Phymorhynchus buccinoides | reverse complement strand
AACGCGCTTTGATAACGATGTTGCGTGCTCTCGAATTCTACGTTTACGTGAACTCTATTTTGTATCATGGGCATGTGGCTTGACAAATTAAATCATTTCAGACTTGAGAGACTTCAGAACCCGCCCCCCCCCCCCTCTCTCTCTCTCTCTCTCTCTCTCTCTCTCTCTCTCTCTCTCTCTCTCTCTCTCCGTTTCTTTATGTTTGTCACATTCATCTCCCCATTCCCCACCTCCCCTTCCCCTTGCTGGTTATGTATATGTCACTGGAAAATTTGGAATCTTCCCGGGAAAAATCGGAATTCTGATTTTCCCCGGGAAAATTCCGAATTTCCCCAAGGCTGGGAAGATTCGGAATTTTCCCGGGAAGATTCCGAATTTTCCCAGGCAAGTAGCTGCATGCCATAGAAAACAATCCAGTTACAATTCAAAAACATTTATAGAGTCCAAATTATTTTGTAGTGATCACAATGCACTTAACACAAATACATTAGGAACTCGTGCACAAACATACCTAATTATCAATGATGGATTTGTACCTAATTATGTTGACTATTCCACATCAAATACAGCTAAGAAAGAGATGTTTTATTGGTAAGTTACTGCATGGAATATAAATAGTGTATCAATTATATCAGATTTTTGCGATGCCTTTCCATGGCAAGTTCTTTGCAGGTGTTCCATAAACTTTTCTGAAGGCGTGCGAGTGTTTAATTTGATGACAAAAAGGACAGGACATGAAAATCGTGCGAGGGCACATCTCTTCATATACCTCGCTGCCTGTCAGTTTGTCTGTCTGTCTGTCTCGCAGGTTCATCTGTATGAATATGAGTCACAATGTTGTGTTGCTTCGCTTCACGCTACGAGACAATAAAAACATCTCTCTCTCTCTCAGGGCTGGGTGGAAAAAAGCATGTAACTTGCTTATCTCATGTTCCCTGGTTAAATTTTATTTCGTTTTCGTTTTCTCTCTCTCTCTCTCTCTCTCTCTCTCTCTCTCTCTCTCTCTCTCTCTCTCTCTCTCTCTCTCTCTCTCTCTCTCTCTCTCTCTCTTTCTCCCCCTCTCTCTCTCTCCCCCCCTCTCTCTCCCCCCCTCTCTCTCCCCATCCCTGCTAAAACATAAACAGCTGAACAATCGGAGTTCAAGTTCTGTGAAATTCATACTACAAGGTCTAAATGTCTAAATGTCACATGATGTGTGTAAATGACGCACTCTTAGCTTTAAGTGTACGGGAAGACGGGGTAAAAAGCGCATGGGCGGGTAAGAAGCCCACCCCAATTATCTCATGAAATGAAGCAAATTTCAGTCTCATTTTGCCCATGAGACGAGCGTTAATGTCTAGCATTCGTCTCATGGGCAAATTTGACTGACATTTTCTTTATTTCATGAGATAATTGGGGTGGGCTTCTTACCCGCCCATGCGCTTTTTTACCCCGTCTTCCCCTAGGAGTAAGTTTGGCAAGAAAATAGCTGGTAAAAAAAAAAGTTAATGATAAAATGATAATGAAAGTAACAGTTGGTGCGTGATTGGACTTGTACCCTTTGAACGGAGTGTCTGTACTCTACCGTATAATACAAATATCTGCTGAGCAATGGGAATGTGTTCGGAAATAATCAAGGGGAGTAATTTCATGGTGTGTGTGTGTGTGTGTGTGCGTGTGCGAGTGATCCTGCCTAATTCAATCGGTCAAACAGGGGAAGTTACTCTACCATCAGGTAGATCCCCAGCTCTCGCCTCGCGTGTTTGAGTAGACGCACTACAGCGCTCAGAAAACCGCGTGCGTCATTCTAAAACTGATGTCATTTATATTTTGACGTCACAGTTTGCGAGTTCTATCAGTTTGTGGCCACTGGCCGCCCCCTCATTTTTGTAAAAAAAAAAAAATGTTTGCAAGTCGCTGACTCGCATCCTGCGGTTTCAAGCTTCGACGCCATGGTTGCTATGGTTTGTCAAAGTAAACAACTCTAATTTTCACGAATTGCTCTCCCCTCGTGTGTTTTTTTTCGAAAATCGTCTGTTAAAAAAATCGAGTATGAACAGATTCAAAATGCTTTTGTTGTTGTTGTTGTCGATATTGTGCTCAATATAGATTTTAAAAAAATGCTTGTTTGTCGATATTGTGCTCAGGAAAAAACAAAAAACAAAGAAATAAATAGACAACAGCTAGTAAGTGCACAAATAGGGGCTTAACTACTACTACGCGTCAAAGATATCTCGTCACCAGCCTCACTACAATGAAACGCCGTTAAGGAAAAAAACAAACAGATATCGCTCGTGACATCATATCATTATCTAACAACCCCTTCAAACAGCGAAGCGTTTTCATTACGAAATAGCCGATATAATACTAGGACGCTATAAAGGAAGGAGTGGAGAAAGACCTGTTGATTTATAATACATCGAAGGGTGCCCCAGTGACAGTTATTGACATGACGAAAACAGTGGGAGATAAAGGTGGGTGGTAAAGCATGGAGACTTCACATTAAAAGATAGAATACTTGTAGCGGTGCCCTAGCCGATGAGGTTTAACCGAGGCGTGGTTACCGCTACACCTAAAATCTGTATTGTTAAAAAAATCCGGACTTTACTGGTGTTGCACTGCCTCCGGGCATCGCCTCCAGTATTGTTCACACCATCTTTGTATTTACAAATGTCCCATATGTGTCTGTTCCAGACCGAGAGGACGTAAAGCACCATTTTTCATTCACATTATCAAGTTAATCAAAATATCTTCAAAAACTTCGGGACTTTCCTGGTATTGCAGTACCTCCAGGATGGTCCCACTATCTTTATAGTTATTAATGTCCTGTATGTGCCTGTTCCAGGACGGAGGACGCTAAACGAAGTTTCATCATGGAGATTGACTAGTGAGTGACACACACACACGCACACACACACACACGCACACACGCACACACACACACACACACACACACGGGTGCGCGCTGACCTTTCACTGGCAAAAAAGCTGAAAACATATAATCATAAATGAAATTCTGAAACAAGGGTGTCGTCGAGCGGCAGACATGTGTGCATCTGCATCTGCATCCGGTACCTTGGCGGAAGAACCAATTCTGGTTAGAGTACAGCGACGGAAAAAACTTCGGGGAGGGCATACAGATAAATAAATAAGAAACATATATATGAATAATAAAGAAGAGAAAGTGTTCTATGATCATTGTGTTCTGTTATGACTGATTCAGTAAAGTGTGTTAGTGTTCTAAAAAAAATAAATAAAAAACAACTAAAAAACCCAACCCATCGTTAATATATATAATATATATTTCTCCTTTACTTAGTATTCCCACGTTGTTATGCTTTTGTTTCTTTTCCCTTTCTTTCATCATTTACCCAGTGTACTCATTTCACTAGTTGCAGCCAATACTGTGTACTTCAAATGTTTTGAGCACCTAGTATAAGCTTTAAGCTAGTTGTGCTCTGTGATCCTTATTCTGATGCTGCTTTGTCATGTGATTGTTTATGAATAAATTTGTTTAAACCAATATATGGATGTTCCCCCCCCCCCCCCTACCTCCCGCTCCCCCCATCATTCTATTCCCCGTCCTTTTTATGTCCATTAGGTAATACACCTCCACACACGAAAACATTGAAGTGATTCCGTCCAGCGGTTCAGGACAGGCAGAAAAAAAGGTCAAAGGTCAAGGTCTAGAAGCTTCAATGTGTCTCCCACTGCATTTCTTGACTGAGCGATGCCGATCGAGACGGATATAAACGAAGGGTTATTATGCTACAGCCGCGAGGGGATACCGGGGGGGTCTTTTGTACAAATAGGTCCTCCACCTTCTGGAAGTTCTGTGCTTGTAACTTCCTCTAATCTGTCACTCTCTTTGACTCTGCCTTTTCCCTTTGCTTGCTGTCATCTTACTGTAATCAACGCTTTGCACCACACGTGACCTTCATGCAGTCCACCCACCTGCCAAATTTGAAGCCTGTAACTGCACAAGCGTTAAAGGTGTGGATACAACACCAATTTGTCCCAGCCCACGTTCTTGACCTCTACATGCACCCGCATACTAAGGTCGGGGTGAAGGACAATTAATGAGAGGACCACTTAAAAGTTAACCTCCCAATTTACTTAGCTAGGGGAAGACGGGGCAAAAAGCCCATGGGCGGGTAAGAAGCCCGTGCCAATTATCTCATGAAATAAAAAAAATTTCAGTCAAATTTTGCCCATGAGACGAATGCTAAACATTAACACTCGTCTCATGGGCAAAATGTGACTGAAAGTTTCTTTATTTCATTGTTTAGCATTCGTCTCATGGGCAAATTTGACTGAAATTTGCTTTATTTCCTGAGATGATTGGCATGGGCTTCTTACCCGCCCATGGGCTTTTTTTGTTGTACCCGGTCTTACCCTATATATGACATTTGATTTAGGCTTTTTGGCTATATGTTACCGACACGCATCCTTCCTCCCCACTCGTGACTTTCGACATAGCGCAGGATCCTACTGTAGTGTGAGTCAGTCGTGCTCCTTTCAGTGATCATAATGCGATGTGAGAAATCGATATCATTTTCCAAACACTGTTTGAGAGAAGGCGACGTGGTGGATCTTTACGAAAGGCGAGGTCCGGTTCTCATCGGTTTAGTGTGCATTTACCCGGAAGTTTTACCAGGAAGGTTTCAATCCGCCCTCCACTCTGCGCCCAGCTGATAATTTATTTTCGTTTAAAGGTGGACCCTGATGGATGAATTTTTGTAAGAAACACGTCGAGATCACCAGGAAAACACCCTTTACAGAGATCGCAACACTCACTTTGCCCTGGCTTCCCAGAAATCAAGCCGTCAAATCGGCGATTCCTCCTTGGCGGAGGTGCTGGAAGTCAAATTCTTTCACCCAAAGAGAAGGCGTTTTCCGTCTCTCTTTTCTAATGGTCGCCTGCGTTTAGACCAAAATCGTTTGCACGAACTTTTCGCAATACAAGCCTTTAATTTTTTTAATTTTATGCAGATTACCTCACAACAAAGGAAAGTTTTTTTGTTTTTTTTACTGCACTACAAAAAAAAACCCGCTTCAACCACAATGAGTGACCTCTACCCACCCCATACAAAATGGCTACTCTCTCCGGCATCTCCGCCAAGGAGGAATCGCCGTTTTGACGGTTTAATTTCTAGGAAACCAGAGCAAAGTGAGAGTTCCGATTCTTGAAAAGGCTGTCTTTCTGGAGATCTCCACGTGGTTCAGGCAAAAACTCATCCGTCAGGGTCCACCTTTAAACGAAAGTAAATTATCAGCTGGGCGCAGAGTGGAGGGCGGATTGAAACCTTCCTGGTAAAACTTCCGGGTAAATGCACCAAACCGAAGAGAACCGGACCTCGCCTTTCGTAAAGACCCACCAGATAACGTGTCAAAATCACGGGTTTCGCGTGTTTCCCCTCTTATAGCTGGTAGGAAATCTTGTTTTGACCAGGTTTGACTCCCGTACAAATCCCCCCCTCCCCCCCCCCCCCCATATTCAAAACGAAACATCATGAAATTGAGCAGTCTCAATTTCCGAAGTTGGGGAAATTGGGGTCACAGCTACCCAGCAAAAACGCCCAAGGGACTTAATCGTGGTGGGTCAGTGTGTCTTTAACAATTTTGAGGTGTTTTTTTTCACATCCACTTACTCTTTTGTCACCTTGTCCCCAATACTTCTCCCCCACTTTCCCTTTTCAGTCCAGCCTCCGTCCTATAAGTAAAACACCCTTTTTTTTTGTTCTCAGTTATTTTTCTTTCTTAATTTAACCCTTTCATCGCCACTGTCGCCTCTTGATCGAACACCCACGTCACTAAAAGGCATCAAATGAGGGTCTGTTATCTAATGACCTTAATAATTATGTTCTTAGCTTTGGGAGGCAAGAATAGAAGACCCTATTTCATGGATGTGACAAAGGAACCCCAAATATTGCTCATGAAATCTTTTCTCCACCCAGGCAAGTTTAATGGGAAGATTTGGCTGAAACAAATGGCTGGCGTTGAAAGGGTTAATAACAAAAACTTACCAAGCATGACGAGAGGCGATTTACACGGCTAATTTCCTCTCTTTTGTTGCACCCCAAATTTGTCTCCTAGCTCTACAATAGCGGACGTGCAATGCTGCTGGGACGAGGAAGGGCCTTACCCGTTCATGTCTATGTGTGAACAACAACAAGGAGGCGACATTCAAAAGCGCGGATTTCTGAACCGGATATGTTTCAAAAGCGCGTATGATACGAAAGCGCGGAGGGTGACCTACCAGAAAATGAGTGTGGAGCACGGGAGACACGAGAATGCAAGTGGGCCAGCTGTTCATGATCTGTGCATGCGATATATCATTCTTACAGGGCTGTTCTTACACCATGGATTTTACTGTATCGAATCATTATATTAAAAGGCAACTGTCCGTCCGTGTGAAACACAGAACGGGCCTTATAACTCCTCCGTTTTTCGACCGAATCGCTTCAAATTTGCTATCAGCCCTAACGTGGCGATGGCAACGGCAACCAAGGCGGCCGTGTCACTTGCGCGGTTTGGCAAATGCGCGAAACGTGTATCCACCGGCCCCTCGGCGCCCGTATCTCCGGTATTTATGGACGGATTGCCTTCAACTTTGGAAAGTAGATGACCAGGGGCAGTGACTATCTGTGTGCGAAAGCGAATCGATTTATAAACGCGCGCGATATGCGCCACTTCACCTTTTCACAAACCGCGGCGAAACGAGACCCGACATTGACTCGAAATTTGGAACGTGCATGACCAGGGATAGTGACTATCTTGGTGTAAATGTTCAACAGCATCGATTAATAAACGCGCGCGGTATGCGCCACTTTATAATTTCGCGGACCCGGCGAAACGGGTACTCAGCGTTCCGGGTACTTGGCGTCACGGGTACTAGGCGTTGCGCTAGTACGAATAAAGGAAAGAAGTCTCTAATGCAAGATGGGTATGTTTACCGGGGTTGACAGCGTTTTGAAAGATGGCATAATATCGTGGCGCTGCACCAACAAAAAATGCAAAGGACGACTTCGAACTGACAGTGACATGAAATATCTGATCCCAATGACAACGGAACACAACCACGACGGCGACTGTGGGGTGAATTGGTGGGTGGGGGTTGGAAATATGTGCCAAAAATTGTTAAAAAAAAAAAATCTGCGCTTACATATGCCAATTTGACACGCTTTGGTAAAACATTTCCCGCGCTTCTGATATGCCAATACGCGCTTTCGTAAATCTCCCCAACAAGGGTGCTTAATATAATGTTCCAATCACCGTGCACAGACGAAACTTCAACGCTGATCATTCATTACGGAAAGGTGGATCATTATGAATGTTGTTGGAAATAGTGTCAGCGTTGTCTTGACCATACGGCCCGTTTTGTCAGTTTATCTGAAATATCCACCAGATCACGTGTCAAAATCACGGGTTTAGCGTGTTTCCCCTCTTTCATAGCTGGTAGGAAATCTTGTTTTGACCAGGTTTTACTCCCCCATACAAATGCCCCCCAAATTGAAAACA
>CM065689.1:16897696-16902696 GCA_017654935.2 Phymorhynchus buccinoides | reverse complement strand
TCTCTCTCTCTCTCTCTCTCTCTCTTCTCTCTCTCTCTCTCTCTCTCTCTCTCTCTCTCTCTCTCTCTCTCTCTCTCATCTACGAAGCTAGTAAGATAATTCACAATGCATGGTCCTAGGCGTATGCTTTGATTTAGTAGTATTGCGTTATGTAGCATTTTGTGTGTGTGCATATTTCAATTAATATGATGTGTTTGCTTGTTGTTGGCTGGCTTCTTCCTTCTTTTTCTTATAGTACTTATACACATTTGTTGACCTGATTAAACATTCGTAGTCGTACTCTCTCTCTCTCTCTCTCTCTCTCTCTCTCTCTCTCTCTCTCTCTCTCTCTCTCCTCTCTCTCTCTCTCTCTCTCTCTCTCTCTCGAAAGACACTAACATTCGACCCTCCTTAAGCTCATTTACCCACCAGGGACGGTATTCATGTCGAGATAGCATGAGACTTAGCATGATGCTAACTTAGAAGCTCTTCCAAAAGTCCTATTAAATCATATAGGACATTGGAAGAGCTTCTAAGTTAGCATCATGCTAAGTCTCATGCTATCTCGACATGAATACCGTCCCAGGGTCATATCTCCTGATATGCTAGATGCTTATGCCGATGTTAAGTATTAATTTCATTTTATTAATTTAATTCTATTTGTTAGCTATTCGCCTACAATGTGACTAATTATGTTAGAAATATTGTCCTCAATTTAATGCAAATTGTTGCCTGTTACATACCCTAGATGATGAATGTATATATATTGCCCTGTTATATAATGTGTGTTTCCTTTATATACATGCGCGCAAGTGTGTAAGTATGGTTGCATGCTTGTATGCACGCGCGAGTAGTAATAATTATGCAACTGTTATAATCCCATATTTCAGCCTATCTACGTTTCGTAATATCAACTGCTTTGCTACCTTTGTATTCAGCTCTGTATGCGTAATAGTATGCCTTGCCATGTTTGTCTTTTGTGTTAAGTATATATGTATCAAGGACAGATTGGAAGAATAGGCGTTGCCTAAAATCTATATCCTAGGAAAATAAAGTTTAAGTTTTCAAGTTTTCAAGTTTTCTCTCGCGTACAGAATAAGGGTGGTAGAGAGAGAGAGAGAAAAAAGAAAAAGAAGGTCTTGTTGACTGTTGATTGGCAGGGACACCTGAAGGGACGTACCTCAGACCCCCCCCCCCCCCCCCCCACCGATGTGTCTGAAGATTACTGTGAATGAAACGCCTTATCAAAGGAAACACCAAACCCAAACAACACAGGTGCCTAGCCTCGCTCTCCGTTCCTACTTCAACACCTGTCCAGGCGCTGTTCGTCACGGTGCTAGAGTTTAGTCATGTATTTTTTAGTTTAACTTTTTTTAATTTTATCTCTGTCACGGTCCTTCTTTCGGCAAAGCAGGAAGTCTGATATGAAGGTAGATACTCTATCACTATTCACGAAGTAAGTGCGATTCCATCATAATTTTTGTTATAAGAACACATGGGGGGTCTCGCCGCACCAAATAATCCCCGGAGAAACTCTCTGTCTCTCTCTCTCTCTCTTTCTGTCTGTTTTACAGCTCGAAATCGCGGAGTTCTCTCTCTCTCTCTCTCTCTCTCTCTCTCTCTCTCTCTCTCTCTCTCTCTCTCTCTCTCTCTCTCTCTCTCTCTCTCTCTTCTCTCTCTGTCTCTCTGTCTGTCTGTCTGTCTGTCTGTCTGTCTGTCTGTCTGTCTGTCTGTCTGTCTCTCTCTCTCTCTCTCTCTCTCTCTCTCTCTCTCTCTCTGGTTCTGTCTGTCTGTCTCTCTCTCTCTCTCTGTCTCTCTCTCTCTCTCTCTGTCTCTCTCTCCTCTCTCTCTCTCTCTCTCTCTCTCTCTCTCTCTCTCTCTCTCTCTCCCCCTCTCTCTCTCTAATTTGTATACTTGTACTTGTACTTGCCCATCGAAATGGGCCTGTGGCCTAATCGATTAAAAAAATCAGACTCAGATCATGGCTTGTCTTGATTACAGTAACTAAAAATACCACATCCCGTCAGCCACGCTCAGATGCTCTCTCTCTCTCTCTCTCTCTCTCTCTCTCTCTCTCTCTCTCTCTCTCTCTCTCTCTCTCTCTCTCTCTCTCTCTCTCTCTCTCTCTCTCTCCTCTCTCTCTCTCTCTCTCTCTCTCTCTCTCTCTCTCTCTCTCTCTCTCTCTCTCTCTCTCTCTCACCCTCTCTTCCCTCTATGCCTCTCCCCCTCCCTCCCTCCCTTTTCTTCTCATTTCTGCATGTACATATATTATTTAGCTTTCTCGTTTGATTTACTTAATTTCCCCCCAGGGCTGGGTGGAAAAAAGCATTATCTCATGTTCCCTGGTTAAATAAAATGTTTTTGTTTTCTCTCTCTCCTCCCCCTCTCTCTCTCTTTTCCCCGCTCCATCTCACTTATTTTTCTCACGCACCTACTAAAGGTACTAAAACGTTCTAGGCTTCACCAACTCCACTCTCTTTTCTACACCATTCCACCTACTCCCCCACCCACCCCACCCACCCGTTCTCTTTCAAAGGTACCTGAAGCCACAATACAACTAAGGGTCGGTGTACATCTCGTGTGCTGGCTATCTAATACAAAGCGTCGGTAAAGGTCAAGATGTGCCACCCCACCCCACCCCTACATTTCTCGGTTAATTGTATTTTTCCGTTTTTGCCTTTCTTACCATACATAAAGCTGTATTTTAGGAACATTTTTAGCTAATAATCTTTTTGGAATACTAACCCTATCCCTAACCCTAGCCCTAACTCTAACTCTAACCCTACCCCCCCCCCCCCCCTATAAGACGGAAACATGCAACGAACCACAACTGTGACAAATCGCGGTGTACTGCAGTACATAGTGGGGGGGTTAGGGTTAGGGATAGGGTTAGGGATAGGGTTAGTATTCCAAAAAGGTTATTAGCTAAAAATGTTCCTAAAATACAGCTTTATGTATGGTAAGAAAGGCAAAAAGGGAAAAATACGATTAACCGAGAAATGCAGGGGGGGGGGGGAGGGCCGTGTCGTTCACACCGACTGGCCGTGCGTTGTGTACGCACGCATTTTGGTTCCGTTGTCCGCCCATGTTGTTTGAGTCTTGGAGAAGGGGAGACCAAAAGAAGCAGACTTGCTTGTGTGTATAAACCTGTCAGCGAGTCAAAAGCAACAAGGCGTGGTGCCATTTGTCAAACATGTTGTGTTGTGTAGTACCTGCTACACTGATGGACACCGAGCTTAAAACTTCCAGGTATACCGCCTGCGACACCGCACTACAATCAAACGAACACCTGAGTTAGTTTTGGTCTCGCGGCCAGTCGGTGTCTGTCGCACGCGCGGAGTAGAGGAAGTGTGGTAGACTAGTAAAGTAAAGGAGTATACACCTATTACTTGTAAGCTGATTGAGCGGTCCTGTAGTAGCCTATTTCTTGTCAAGCGTTGTAGTAGTATCAGCAGCGTAAAATAAAAAAAAGAAGAAATAAGAAAAAAAGGTGCTGGCTAGCTTTGTCACATTTTACGTTTGAAACTACTCCACGTGAGGTGTAGGATACTATACAAGTTCAGTTTGGTAGTAGTTTAATATACTGTCAGCTGTTTTCCCCTCGACATTTTGATGCCAGATATTATTTACTGCGCTGCTCAACTGTGAGGTTCTGGTTTCAAACCCTGCCAGCTTTCAGTTGTGTTAAAATAAAATATCCCCCCCCCCCCCTTTCTGTGTCATACGTTTATTTTGAATTAATGGGTGAGGATCTGGAAGTGAAAACTCAGGCAAAATTCAACATTGGCTCCGAGGCAACGCAGCCGTTGTGTTTGTTGTAAGTGCCATTATTTATTAATGCGCGCGCGCGTGCGTGTGTGTGTGTGTGTGTGTGTGTGTGTGTGTGTGCGTGCGTGTGCGTGTGCGTGCGTGTGCGTGCGCGTGTGCGTGTGTGTCTGTGTGTCTGTGTGTCTGTGTGTGAGTGTGTGCGTGCGCGCGTGTGTGCGTGCGCATATACTTAGGCAAAATTCAACATTGGCTCCGAGGCAACACAGTCGTTGTGTCTGTTGTAAGTGCCATAAGTTTTTATTGAGTGTGTGTGTGTGTGTGTGTGTGTGTGTGTGTGTGTGTGTGTGTGTGTGTGTGTGTGTGTGTGTGTGAGTGTGTGTGTGTGTGTGTGTGTGTGTGTGTGTGTGAGAGAGAGAGTGTGTGTGTGTGTGTGTGTGAGTGTGTGTGTGTGTGTGTGTGTGTGTGTGTGTGAGTGTGTGTGTGTGTGTGTGTGTGTGTGTGTGTGTGTGTGTGTGTGTGTGTGTGTGTGTGTGTGTGTGTGTGTGTGTGTGTGTGTGAGAGAGAGAGAGAGAGAGAGAGAGTGTGTGTGTGTGTGAGTGTGTGTGAGTGTGCGCGTGCGCGCGTGCGCGTGCGCGTGTGTGTGCGTGCGCATATATTTATGATTTAGTTAAAAGGCTGGAAAAGCAATGAGCTGGAACCGCAAATAAAAAGGGTATGGAAGGAGAAGAAGGGTAACAAGACTCAAGAGTTTTAACAGGCACCCGCCTGTACTGTAGTCTTATTGTTGATTCGTTGTTTTGCCACAGATTTATTTTTAATAAAAAATGTATCAAACATGCATGCACGTCAAATGCGCTAAGTTGACGCCGCATTAATCATGGTTTCTTCACCTTTTTTTTTTACTGCCTCCCCCCCAAAAAAAAAAATCAACTGATTAGATTTGATGACACCTCGCCACGAAGACGTGCGCCTGTCAAATAAGGTAAGGTGTAACAACTTCGTCCACCATGCAATTTCGTCCAATTTGTCTGGTTACTCATTTTGAAACTGTGTTGGATCTATTCTAAAGGACAATAAACACACACAGCTATTGTAAACCCTAAAAGGAATCCCGATGATAAGAACAGTGTATTTATCAGTTTATTCAATATAATGAAGTTTGTGTGATCAGCATCAGAAGTTGGACCAAAATCTTACCAGCTGCCTGAAAACAGTCACATATCATACTGTTGTCAATATTCCTTTGTTTTCAC
>CM065689.1:16887696-16892696 GCA_017654935.2 Phymorhynchus buccinoides | reverse complement strand
GGGGGGGGGGGGGGGGGGGGGGGGGGGGGGGGGGGGGGGGGGGGGGGGGGGGGGGGGTGGGGGGGGGGGGGGGGGGGGGGGGGGGGGTTTGAAATGGGGGGGGGGGGGGGGGGGGGGGGGGGGGGGTTACAGAAGGGGGGGGGGGGGGGGGGGGGGGGGAAGGGGGGGGGAGGGGGGGGGGGGGGGGGGGGGGGGGGGGGGGGGGGGGGGGGGAGTTGGGGAGGGGGGGGGGGGGGGGGCTGGCACTGTAAACTTTCTCAGCCATAATAAACACCCTCTTTTTTTTTTCTCCTACGGTTTTGCTCTTTGTAGTCTTTTGTACCTGCGTTTCTGCCGCTCTGCTTGTTTGTTTGTTTGTTTGTTTGTTTGCCGCTTGCTCTGTTGTTTGTCTGTCGAGGGGGGAGGGAGGGGGGGGGAAAGGGGGAGGGGGGGGGGAGGGGAGAGCTGGCACTGTAAACTTTCTCAAACTATAATAAACACCCTCTTTTCTCTCTCTACGGTTTTGCTCTTTGTAGTCTTTTGTACCTGCGTTTCTGCCGCTCTGTTTGTTTGTTTGTTTGTCTGTTTGTTTGTTTGCCTCTTGCTCTGTTGTTTGTCTGCTGCAACTTCACCGCTCCACCCTTGATTCTGGACATACTACCTACGTCTGTCTGTGTCTGGTGCTTCTTGTGTTTATGTTTCTGTGTCTCTCTCTGTTTCATTGTCTCCGTTTGTTTATTCTCTATCCTTTGTCTTTGACTTTGTCTGTGCTTTACCTGCATACGTCTGTCTCTGTCCCTCTGTCTGTGTCTGCTTCTCTCTCTCTCTCTCTCTCTCTTTATCTCTCTCTCTCTCTCTCTCTCTCTCTCTCTCTCTCTCTCTCTCTCTCTCTCTCTCTCTCTCTCTCTCTTCTCTCTCTCTTTCTCTCTCTCCCCCTCTCTCTCTCTCTCTCTCTCTCTCTCTCTCTCTCTCTCTCTCTCTCTCTCTCTCTCTCTCTCTCTCTCTCTGTGTCAAGATTTACGATGGAGATAAAAGCATTAACCCTTTCACCGCCAGCAATCTTCAGCCAAACATGTCCGTCAAAATTACCTGGGTGAAGAAAAGTTGGCATCTGCAATACTGTGAATCCCCCTGTGACATGTATCAATTTAGGCCTTTCCTTGTCTCCCAAAATTAACAACATAAGGCACTGTAAACTTTCTCAGCCATAATAAACACCCTCTTTTTTCCCCCTACGGTTTTGCTCTTTGTAGTCTTTTGTACCTGCGTTTCTGCCGCTCTGCTTGTTTGTTTGTTTGTTTGTTTGTTTGCCTCTTGCTCTGTTGTTTGTCTGCTGCAACTTCACCGCTCCACCCTTGATTCTGGACAGACTACCTACGTCTGTCTGTGTCTGGTGCTTCTTGTGTTTATTTATTTATTTATTAAGACAAATTTTATAGCGCCTAATCTGTAAGCTCTAAGCGCTTATGTCTCTCTGTGTTTCATTGTCTCCGTTTGTTTAATCTCTATCCTTTGTCTTTGACTTTGTCTGTGTTTTACCTGCATACGTCTGTCTCTGTCCCTCGATCTGTCTGTGTCTGCTTCTCTCTCTCATCTCTCTGTCTCTCCCTCTCTCTCTCTCTCTCTCTCTCTCTCTCTCTCTCCTCTCTCTCTCTCTCTCTCTCTCTCTCTCTCTCTCTCTCCTCTCTCTCTCTCTCTCTCTCTCTCTCTCTCTCTCTCTCTCTCTCTTCCTCTCTCGCTGGAAATAAATCTTGTTTTGACCAGGTCTCACTCCCTTTACGTACAAACGCCCCCGAATTCAAACCGAAACATTTTTTGTAAAGAGCAGCCTCAATTTGAAGATGGGGGACATGTGTATGTGGGTCACAGCTACCCCCCCAAAAAAAACACCCAAGGGACTTTAATCGTGGTGCGTCAGTGTATCTTTAAAAGAGTACGAGTACGAGTAAGGAAGGGAGAAAGGCGGTGGGGGTGGTGGTGGTGGGGGTGGGGGGTGGGGGTGGGTGGGCTGGAGGGTAGTTTAGAGACGAAAGGCAGACGTGTTGACTCGTTAAGTCGCCCCATTTCCTGGTCCTAACGGGATTGAAAAAGTCCTTGGCGCGGGATTATCCTTGTTAATGTTTGTTTGCGTTAATCCCTTTGCCAAATGACGCCTTGCTGGCGATTTTAATAAATGGTGAGGTGGGGTGGGGGTGGGGTGTGGATGAAAGGGGGGGCGATAACGGTCAACCTGGCTGAAATCTCAAGTTTGAAAAGGCGAATGTTCCGTTCTAGCAAAAACCCCAAAGACACAAAATGAGTAAGTAAATAAACTAAGCACGGAAGAAAGAATGCAAGAAAGAAAAAAAAAAGAAAACATGATATCAAGGGACAGGGGGGGTGGGGTGGGGGGGGTGGGGTGGGGGTGGGGGGCTAAAGGGAAGACAACTGATAAAAATATAAATAAAAAACAGTTGTCGTGTTGGTAGACAAAGTTTCTGCAAAATTAAGGACAGATAAGCTGAGCTTAGTCCAAACTGTAAACGACAGGGTTGGAGAGGGAGAGACAGACAGACAGACAGACAGACAAAGATACAGTTGTATATGATAAGGGGATAAACAAAGATTATGATTTCATAGGAGGCTAAACTCACTTTCATCCAAAGACTATGACAAATATTTCAGTGGGTTTGCCAACGTTAATCGATCTTCATAGGGAAAAAAACAACCCCACCAATCACGACAGGATGTTATCGAATGACATTCAAATAATAACAAAGCGTTACATAAAGTCATGTTAAAACGTACCACTGACTGTATTGTGCACAGTGCCTTTGTAATGTAAAGGCGGCGACAGACTATGTGGCTGCCTCATGTGACTCGATCAGGTCGTGACGTTTGACCTCATTTGCATACCATCTAACTCGATCAGTCTGACTCAGTCGGGCCCAGTCAGGTAGACAGGGCCGAATAGGGCGGGTTCTAAATTTCACTGATCGAGTCTGATCGAGTCAGATGGCTTGTGACGTCTTCTGTGCGGGAAACAAAATCTGATCTACGTCACGACGTGATTGCGTCATATGAGGCAGTCACATAGTCTGTCGCCGACATAGAAAAAGAGAAAAAAAACCTGAAACAGACTACAACGTCACTGGAACATACAACAAGCAAACAACTACATGACAAGTGTAAAGTGACCTTATTTTATTTACAAGAGACAAAACAAAACTACTGGATGTTTCGGCGAATGCTCCTTTATCAACACGGACAAACAAGAAAACAGCAAATAGCAAAAGGAGCAAAACGCAGGCAACAAAAGTAGCAAAACAACAACACAAGATCAAAATTAAAAAAACAGTACTTCCCCTCTAGGCCTACAGTCCAATGCGTAAATCACATAGGCCTAAAACACCTCGGAAACTGTGCATCAGCATGGAAGTTCAGTTTAACGTCGCGTATCGGCTTTCGCCATGTACGACGGGCTGAACAAACCAACCACGGTATAAACAAAAAATTATGTTCCTGAATCACTGTCCTAGCCAAAAGGCCGAGAAGCGATCAATATTCTCTCGAGCATCAGACGATTTTATTCATTTAAATATTAAAGCCTAGACTTTGAGCTTTAACCCTTTCACCGCCAGCCATATTTCAGCCAAAAAAGTTCCACTAAGTTTACCTGGGTAGAGAACAAAATCCATCTGCAGTATTGGGGATTCTTCTGTGACTTATATAAAATAAGGTCTATCCTTACTTCCCAAAACTAAGACAATAGTTTTTTTTCTCTCCATCTTCTTGTAAGACGCTAGGGTCTTTGGATAATAGACCTCAATTTGATGCCTTTTAATGACATAGGTGTTAAATCACTGTGGTGCTAAAATGTGACTTTGTCGGTGAAAGGGTTAAAGAGATAACGAATGAGTAATTTTGTGCAACCCTTTTCGTAAAGCAATGTACGTCAAACTACTATTAAAAACAAAAATCACGAAGGAATCAATTTGCTACCTACAAATCCGAAGGCGTCAAAGCTCAGTCCACAGTGTACCCCGAAACCTCTTTACACCCCTTTCTTGATAAAATAGGGGAAGCCATCAATAATTGTAACTTGTCTGCAACCTTAAAGACCCACCACGTCACGTGTCAAAATCACGGCTTTCACGTGTTTTCCCTCTTTTATCTGGTAAGGAATCTTTAAGAAATCTTCCAAGCATAAGAGGGAATGTGACACGTGACGTGGGGGGGTCTTTAATGGTAGTTTGTTGCCAACAACAAACGTAAGGCGATAAATAATAATTGAGTCAGCTCTTCAAGGTGGACCCTGACGGATGAGTTTTGTTGTTGTAAGAAACACGTCGAGATCACCAGAAAAGGCCAGTGGTTGAAGCGGTTTTTGTTGTTTTGTTTTTGTAGTGTAGTATAAAAGAAGTTGGAGCTGTTTCCTTTGTTGTGAGCGAAACTCCTTTAAATAATCTGTATAAAATCTAAAAAAAAAAGAAAAAAAAAAAGCTTGTATTGCGGAAATTTAGTGCCAACGATTTGGTCTAAACGCAGGCGGCCATTAGAAAAGAGACGACACAAGCCTTCACTTTCAGTGAAAGAATGTGACTTCCAGCAGCTCCGCCAAGGAGGAATCGCCGATTTGACGGTTTGATTTCTAGGAAACCAGAGCAAAATGAGTGTTGCAATTTCTGTAAAAGGTGTTTTCCTGGTGATCTGGACGTGTTTCTTTCAAAAACTCATCCGTCAGGGTGGCCCTTTAACATCAGCGTTAACAAAGAAGACAGTAAAAAACATGTGCGTTAACAAAGAAGACAGTAAAAAACATGTGCGTTAACAAAGAAAACAGCCCCCCCCCCCCCCCCTCCCCCCCCCCACCCCCGTTTTCTCATATTGATCCTTATCACCTTTGAGGATGTAAAAAAAAAAAGAGGAAAAAAAAACCTTCAACAAAATAAGAAAACAGCCACCCCCCCCCCCTGCGTTTCTCATATTGATCCTTATCACCTTTGAGTAAAAAAAGAGGAAAAAAACCCTTCAACAAAATA
>CM065689.1:16860196-16862696 GCA_017654935.2 Phymorhynchus buccinoides | reverse complement strand
GGACTTGCTGGGCCTAACTATTTCTTAGTTAGGCGCATAACGGCAGCATGACGCATCTGCGCTCATAATTGACAGGAAGCTGTCTGAGTGATCGAAGAAGAAGAAGAAGAAGAAGAAGAAGAAGAAGAAGAAGAAGAAGAAGAGTCCTGCAAATATACAAACCTAGCACTTTGCTTTTGTTAGTGCACAAAAGTAATATAATATAATGTCTTGTCAGTTTTAGATTTAAGTGCACGCTGAAAAAAAGATTTTCTTCATTTGAAGTCAATAAAGAAATTTGAATTTGGATTTGAATTTGAATTTGAAAAGTTGTTCTATCCCAAATGCAGCTTTCTCTTCAGTCATGGCGACGCGAAGATCTGAGATGTCTTCACTGATTTCATAGACCTCTCTTACTGACTCAAGAATGTCAGTGCTATTACATTATAAGACTCAGGGAGGTCTCTTTAAAGACCCACCAGATCACGTGTCAAAATCACGGGTTTCGCGTGTTTTCCCTCTTATAAGCTGGTAAGAAATCTTGGTTTTGAGCAGGTTTGACTCCCATACAAATGCCCCCAAATTGAAAACGAAACATTTTAAAGAGCAGCCTCAATTTGAAGTTGGGAGCGTTTGTATGTGGGTCAACAGCTATCCAGAAAAAAACACCCCACAAGGGACTTAATCGTGGTGGGTCAGTGGGTCTTTAAGCATTTTGAAGTGCGTGTGAAATGTTTGAGCAAACGATAAACCGAGTAGCAGTGTGGAGAGCTGCTTAAGGTGGAGTTTTAAAACATTTAAAAAAAAAAAAAAAGTGCTGTGATGAAATGGATTGTCACCCCCGCCTCACAAAGGTCAAGTTAGCTAATGACATGCAACTGACCCCAATGGCTTTTATCACTGGTTAACATTGGCCTGTAGAGAGGGCCAATAGTAAATGAGAGCTGTGCTATAAATGATATTCTTTCAGTATTGGAATACTATGCTACAGCTTAGTCTTTCGTGGAAGACTGTCTCTCCAACGAGGGGGTGGGGGTGGGGGTGGGGGTGGGGTGGGGGGGCTTGCACCGGCTCTGGTGCTGCAGCCAAAGGGATGGGTTGGCCTTTTGGGGGACCTTCCCCAACTCCAGCTCTCCGTCCTCAAATCCCTTTGGCCGAGAGAGTGGGGATGTACCCTGGGCAAGGCATCTCCGCTATAAAGGAATTCTCGCCCAGCCCGCCGGAATAGTATCTTGCCCCCCTCTGCTTTCTGGCAGTCATAGTCGGAAACGACAGACAGGCAACAACAACTCCATCTCGGGTGGGTTTTTTTTTTTACGCCCACACAAGTATCCAGTCATTTTATTAATTCTATCTAATAATTAGTTTTCTGCTCTGTTTAGTTTTTTTTCCCTTTCCATTTGAACAAATTTCGCACAAAACTTGTGAACAGATTTTTATGAATATTTTGTGAAGGTTCGACCCTCCCTTAATAGGAATTGTTCGAGCTTCCCTTAATAGGAATTGTTCGGAAATAATTAAGGGGGGTAATTTCATGGTGTGTGGGAGTGATCTTGCCTAATTCAATCGGTCAAGCAGGGGAAGCTACTCTACCATCAGGTAGATCCCCAGCTCTCGCCTCTGTGTCTGAGTAGACTCACATCACTTACAACACCGTGCGTCAGTCTAAATTTGATGTAATTTATATTTTTACGTCGCATTTTGCAAGTTCTATCAGTTTGCGGATAGGCTACTGGCCGCCCCTCATTTTTCTAAAAAAAAAATGTTTGCAAGTCGCTGACTCGCATCCTGCGTTTTGAAGCTTCGACACCATGCTGCCATTGTTGCTATGGTTTTGACCGAGTAAGTCGAGGTAATTAACTCTAATTTTCACGAAGTGCTCTCCCCTATTTTTTTCCTTCCGAAAACCGTCTATTAAGAAACAGTAGGTTTTGTCGTGTTCATAAATTAAGCATGTTTTGTCTATAGTCACAGAGCAGACTTTCATAGCAGGCTAAGCTAAGTGTTTACCGGTGGGTGTGCAGAAAATTAAAGATGCACTGACCCACCACGATTAAGTCCCTTGGTTTTTTTCTGGGTATCTGTGACCCATATGCAAATACCCCCAACTTGAAATTGAGGCTGCTCTTTAAAATGATGTTTCCTTTTCAATTTGGGGGCATTTGCATGTGAGTAAAATCTGGTCAAAACAAGATTTCTTACCATCTATAAGAGGGAAAATACGTAAAACCCGTGATTTTGGCACATGATCTGGTGGATCTTTAAACACCCCAATCCTGCAACGTCAAGACAGTACTTGATACGCAGGTACAGCGCCTTTTGTTTTTGATCCAACGACGATTAACGGACATACAACCTTAAGTATCTGTTGTCACGAGATGAATACTGGACTAATAAGGAACAAGGAAGCAAGTCGCACCATCACAGACCGAAACTGTACTGAAACACAAGTCACGTGACTGAAATTGTACTTGTCTCTATTCGGTTAGAGTAGAATCTCTGCTACGGAAATAAAGGACAG
>CM065689.1:16850196-16852696 GCA_017654935.2 Phymorhynchus buccinoides | reverse complement strand
CAACAATATTAAGAGAGAGAGAGAGAGGGAGAGAGGGAGAGAGACATGCATGTGCCTTCTGCAAAACGTATTGCTGCTATTAATTATTATACAGTATTACTAAACGCAGGCAGTATTTCATACTGCTGCAACTACTATTATTACTATTGCTACGACTGCTTCTACTGCAACAACAAGCAAAAACATCAGCAACAACAACAACAACCACAACTGCTACTATGCTACTAACAACAATAACAATATACGGTATTTATACGGCGCTGAATCTTGATATAAATCAAATCAAAGCGCACACACACGTTAGCATTCATAACGCATTCAAACAAAAATGCAATACAAAGCGAGCACACACGTTTGACATAAATGGTGTACAGCAGAAACAGACCTAAAGGCAAGAGAGAGAGAAGAGAAAGAGAGTGGAGCCTCAATCACGAGGGAACAGGTGGGTTTTGAGGTTAGATTTGAAGGCTGAGAGGGTCGGTCGCTGACGGAGGGAAAGAGGAAGTTTGTTCCAAGATGTCGGTCCTGAGACAGCAAAAGAGCGCCTACTACTACTACTACTACTACTACTACTACTACTACTACTACTACTACTACTACTACTACTACTACTACTACTACTACTACTACTACTACTACTACTACTACTACTACTACCTCTTCTACTTCTGCAACAACAAACAAAAGCATCGGCAAGAACAACAACTGCTACTATATTACTACTCCTACTCCTACTACTTCTACTACTACTACTACCACCACAACTACTACTACTACTACTACTACTACTACTACTACTACTACTACTACTACTACTACTACTACTACTACTACTACTACTACTACTACTACTACTACTTTCAAAATCGTCAAAATGATACGGCGGATGCTGAGAGAAAGACTACTACTACTACTACTACTACTACTACTACTACTACTACTACTACTACTACTACTACTACTACTACTACTACTACTACTACTACTACCACCACCACCACCACTACCATTGTCACCACCGCTATCCACCACCACCACCTAACCTCAACCATAAGCCCTAGACGATTACTCAGTCACCAGCTTAAGGACATGAAAAATAAAACTAACACTGTGCAGTATTATTTTGTGACAGCGAGTGGGAAAACCGCATTCAATGGCCATAGTAATAGACGATTTTCGATTTTCGCGGGGTGGGGGGTGGGGTGGGGTGGGGGAGAGCACTTTGTGAAAATTAGAGTTGTTCACCTCCATTACTCGGTCAAAATACTATAGCAACAATGGCGTCGAAGCTTGAAACCGCAGGATGCGAGTCAGCGACTTGCAAACGTTTGTTGTTGTTGAAAAATTAGGGGTGGCCAGTGGCCGCAAACTTATAAAACTTGCATAATGTGACGTAAAAATATAAATGACATACATTTTAGAATGACGCACGGTGTTCTAAGTGCTGTATGTCTGCTCAAACACACGAGGCGAGAGCTGATGGTAGAGTAATTTCCCCTGTTTGACCGATTGAATTAGGCAAGATCACTCCCACACACCATGAAATTACTCCCCTTAATTGGTTGTGAACAATTCCTTTTTAGGTGGTTCTTCATTCCTTTAATTAACTTCTTGATAAGTGATAAGTTTAGTAAAACACGAAAAGATGTTTTTTTTTTATATTTTAGATGCGTCATTTCAAATTCAATTCTCGTCAGACTTAAAAGATAACTGCTTGTTTGATTGATTGTGGGTTGGTTTTTTGGGTTTTGTTTTTTCCATCAGGCATATATACAATATACTTGTGGCGGTGCCATAGCCGATGAGGTTTAACCGAAGCGTGGTTACCGCTACACCTATCTGTATTAATAAAAACAAAATCGGGACTTTACTGGTTTTGTACTGCCTCCGGGCATTGCCTCCAGTATTGTTCCCACCATATTTGTATTTACAAATGTCCCATATGTGTCTGATTCAGACCAAGAGGACGTAAAACACAATTTTTGTCGGTTTTTTTTCAGTTTTGAGAAAATTGAGAACTAAAGATGATTTAATTTAATCTTAAGCTCTCTCGAAAATAAAAACCTACCTTTTTCTCACTCACATCACTACTTCAGAAATGTTACAAAATTACGTCATCATTGATTTTGGATCATAAGTGTTGTCCAAGTTTTTGACAATAGTTGGAGATCTTTTGCGTGGGTTCTTTTGCTGTCTATTGGTTATGAATATTCGATTGTAAAGCGCTTTGGGCTCATTTGAGGTAAAGCGCTATATAAATGTACCATTCTTCTTCTTCTTCTTCTTCTTCTTCTTTCTTATTATTATTATTATTATTATTATTATTATTATTATTAATTTTTATTATTATGCTACAGTTATCGCCAAAGAATATGCCTGATTTTGACTTTGTCAGTTATACTATAAACGTGATAATAACCTGCATGAGTTAAACGTCAGACACCATTTGGGGCTATTGGACTGTTATGTCTCAACCGTGTTTAGGCTCAACATCATGCCA
>CM065689.1:16830196-16840196 GCA_017654935.2 Phymorhynchus buccinoides | reverse complement strand
CGAGTCCCCCTCCTCCTCTCTCTCTCTCTCTCTCTCTCTCTCTCTCTCTCTCTCTCTCTCTCTCTCTCTCTCTCTCTCTCACTCACTCTGACTACCCCCAAAGTAAGAACATCACGCGCTAAGCCTTTACCGGTTTGATTGCCACCTGGCGGTGAAATGGGCGTCCTAAGCTGCCCACTGTATTTGCTGACATAGAGGTGTGGAATTTTAGTTTCAGTTTATTAAACGTTTTTTTGGGGAAGACGAAACCACAACATAGAACAAAACAAAAGGCACTTTGTTTGTTTGTTTGTTTGTTGTTGTTATTGTTGTTTAAAAGACTAAAAAAATAGTGACTGCTGTATCTTTGAGAACAGGTACGAAAATAAACAAGATGTGAAAGAAAAGTCTACGACTCGAAACGTCGTGTGTTTTCCCTCTTCCAGGTACCTTTCTATACCTTGTTCATTTTTGTGTTGACCTGTTGTTGTTTTTAGTGTGTGTGTGTGTGTGTGCGTGTGCGTGTGCGTGTGCGTGTGCGTGTGCGTGCGCGTCAGTGTGTGTGTGTATGTGTGTGTGTATGTGTGCGTGCGCGTGTGCGTGTGCGCGCGTGTGTTTTAAAGACGAACCACAAAGCAAAACAAAACGAGACAGTTTGTATTTGCCTGGTTGACTAACGTTGCCATGACTACAACATGCAAAAGCAGGTTGGAAGCTAGGCTTTCATACAGAAGTAAGGGTGTGTGTGGATGGGGGGGGGGGGGTGGAGGGGTGAGTGGGCGTCTACAGATAACGATTCAAAACAAACTAACCGACAAACACTGACGCAAACAACTCAGGCGCCATGTTTGTTTTGCCGATTGTCTGAAGAGACTTTGCTTCTACGCCTGCAAAACCGTGGGTGTAGATTCGAGGCGATTTACTACCCGTTTTGAACACGCTCAAAATAACATAGAAATAAGTCTTATTGACTAGACGTGTCATGTTTTTGCTTGCTAAGTTTTTGATTGATTAATGGTTTTGTTGTTGTAAGAAAAGTATTTTAACAACAAAAGTTTGATTTTGTTTTTACCTTGTGTTTTTATCCCTTTTTAACCCTTTCACCACCAAAGTCGCATTTTAGCACCACAGTGATATTACACCTATGTCACTAAAAGGCATCAAATTGGGGTCTATTATCCAAAGACCCTGTTGTCTTAGTTTGGGGAAGCAAGAATAGACCTTATTTTATATATGTCACAGAAGAATCCCCAATACTGCAGATGGATTTTGTTCTCTACCCAGGTAAATTTAATGGAATGTTTTGGCTGAAATGTGGCTGGCGGCGAAAGGGTTAATCTGCCTTGGCATGAGGCTGTGTCAGACCAGTTGACATAAGCTGGAACGCCAAGGCTACATCAAAATGTTGTTATGCTCTGAATGGTTGTGCGGGGATTGTCTTAAGCCATGACAATCTCCCAGCATAACGTCATCAGTCTAAAATCCCCCGGAGACGGAGTGTGGCTACCCACATGGCGGGGTAATCAAAAACGGTCACACGCGTAATGTTCTCACCCCTAGCTGGTGCATTTGTACTGAATTGTTCAAGTGCTCTGGCTGTTGGGATGATCCCTGGACTCGTTAAACCAGGGAACTACAACAACAACAACAACAACAACAACATAACAACAATCCCCTTTTTAATACGTGGTAAGATTTAACGTGGTGACAGCCCTGACATGGCCATTGTTGTCGACGGGGCTATAATTTTAATCTTTAAACTTAATCTTAAGTCTTATTGATTTAGTAACTTATGAGAATGATCGTCAAATATTATGATTGAAAATCCGTTTAACGTCCTCCGGTCTGACACAGACACACATGGGACATTAGCAGATATAAAGACGGTGGGAACGACCCTGGAGGCAATGCCCGGAGGCAGTGCAACCCCAGGAAAGTTACGAATTTCCAACGATACAGATGTATATGTAGTATATATCAACGTCAAATAGTATCTAGCCCTTTCATCTTTGATATTGCTACTGTTATAGCCAATTCTGAGACAGCAAAATTGTTACGATTTGTTGACGCTTTGTTACTAGAAATAGTTGTATTCTGTGCATTAATTTTGTTAATTATCAACACGTTGATTTATATTTTTTATTATTGTTGTCTGATATCACCATTTGCGTGAAAAGACGTTAGATTAAACTACTGAACTGAACTTGAACGCGCACTTCCGATTGTCTGTGCCCTGGCGTACTAAATTAGCCGTGACGTCAACAGATTCAAGCCAACGACTCGCCGTTTCTTAGAGCTTAGTTTCTTATCTACGCACACCATCCTTGGTGATAACCGCGCAATCAGGATCTGGCAATTAGTGGCAGCAAATGCTGACAAACGATGCAGTTTAACCGGGCTATGAAGATAACCATTTAAAAAAAAAGGCCAGGACCTGTATTCACGTTGAGATAGCATGAGACTTAGCATGATGCTAACTTAGAAGCTCTTCCAATGTCCCATAGGATTTAATATGACTTTTGGAAGAGCTTCTAAGTTAGCATGATGCTAAGTCTCATGCTATCTCAACGTGAATACAGACCCTGGTAGTTAATACCAATCTGACAATTAGCAAATGTAGGTAACGACGGTGAGTCTGTAGATAACCCTTCAAAAACGCACAACGAATAGCTTCGAATGAATGAAAGTCTGGTTAACGTCCTCCGACCTGGAACAGGCACGTGTGGGGCATTCATAGCTAATGAAGACAGTGGGACGATCCTGGAGGTATTGCAATACCAGGAGAAAGTCCCGATTTAAAAAAAAATCAAAGCTTAAAAGGCTTCGATAAACATAATATACACAGGCTTTTTGCCATCAGTAAAAATGTAGACAATGCTGAATTGTTTTTCTTTCCTGAGAATAATTATGTTCTTATAGCCATTAAAAGAACAAGCGCGGATTCGCAATCGGTTGTGGCGTGCGACAATTGAAAACGAAACATCATTTTAAAGAGCAGCCTCGATTTAAAGTGCGGTCTATTTTTACCACTCCAATCATTACATACACTGAGTCGCCTCCCCTGGCTCTTCAATAATTTTAATCTGTAAACCAGAATGTTATCTCTGCACCATTTCGTAACTTTTTATATCTTTTGGAAAACATTTAAAACTATTTATCCTACTTATACTCATCGAAAGAAGCACCGCATACTCGTCGTGTCTGTTGCAGTGTCTGTATTACGTATGTTTATTATTTTGTACGCTTTAAAATGAAGATTCATGTGCTCTGTTCATTATACAATGCTTTCCATACCTAAGGACTAGTTCTTCAATTACTTGTAGCGGTGCCATAGCCGATGAGGTTTACCCGAGGCGTGGTTACCGCTACACCTATCTGTATTAATAAAAAAAAATCGGGACTTTACTGGTTTCGTACTGCCTCCGGGCATTGCCTCCAGTATTGTTCCCACCATATTTGTATTTACAAATGTCCCATATGTGTCTGATTCAGACCAAGAGGACGTAAAACTCCATTTTCTCACTCATACCTAAGGACTGTAGATATGACAACTGAAATGTTACTTTATGCCCAAATATTTTGTTTCTCTTTTACAATATGTGCGACAATTTTGGACCGACCGACCGACCGACAAAGTGAGTTATAGGTTTGTGGCTTGAGCCACAAACAAAAAGAGGCTAACTTTCTGTTAACCCTTTCGCCGCCAGCCATATTTCAGCCCCAAAATACCATTAAACTTAACAGGGTAGAGAGAGAGAAAAAAATCTGCAATGTTGGGAATTCCTCTGTGACATGTATAACATTTAGGCCTATCCTTATGTCCCGAAATTAAGAAAATAAGATCTTGAAATAACAGGCCCTGATTTGATGCCTTTTAGTGACATGGGTGTTGAACCATTGTGGTGCTAAAATGCGACATTGGCGGTGAAAGGGTTAATTGTCAGGCCGCGCGCCAACGTTACTTCAAGCAGAGCTGGTCAGTAGCCAGCATCAGTGCGTCTCAGTATCTCCAGCATGATATGGATGGAAGTTCGTGTCGATGTTCTATGACCAGTCCATTCTGGGGTTGGGGTTGCTTTGCCTGTGAGTTCCATCAGCACACCCGCTTGTTCACAATCCGACAATGTATGCAGTTAGTTTAACCCTTTCACCGCCAGCCATATTTCAGCCAAACATTTCCATTACATTTACCTGGGTAGAGAACAAAATCCATCTGCAGTATTGGGGATTCTTCTGTGACATACATAAAATAAGGTCTGTCCTTACTTCCCCAAACTATAACAATAGGGTCTTTGGATAACAGACCCCAATTTGATGCCTTTTTAGTGACATAGGTGTTAAATCACTGTGGTGCTAAAATGCGACTATGGCGGTGAAAGGGTTAAATACACTGACCACATAATGCTATTTTATTAAAACCCTTTCATCGCCAATGTCGCCTCCTGGCACCACAATGATTGAACACCCATGTCACTGAAAGGCATCAAATGAGGGTCTGATATCCAGTGACCTTATGTTCTTCATTTTGGGAGGTAAGAATAGGCCCTATTTTATGGATGTCACAAAGGAATCCCAAATATTCCAGATGAAATCTGTTCTCTACCCAGGTAAGTGTAATGAGAAGTTTTTGGCTGAAAAATGGCTGGCGTTGAAAGGGTTTTTAAAGCCAATCTTATCGTTGATATTCTTGTGTTGGTCCTTGCCTTGAACTTTGCTGGAACATTAAAACAAAACAGTGTGCAAAACAAACAAACAGCACAGAAGAATGCTTCTCATTAATTTAAAAAAAAAACCCCAAGAAAACCCAACAACAACCGCCATCTATCAAAACAACTAATTTGATTAACTAGCCAAACCGACAGGGATCTCACAACAGGCAAACAACTATTAGCTTCTTGCTTATAGTAAGCAAAAAATGTCATATTAACCGCTTTACAATTATTTCTTTATTGCTGGTTGGGGCCTTGGCCACGATAAAGAAATTCAGTAAGCTTTTCGGTAAAGGTCAAGATGTGCCCCCCCCCCCCCCCCCCCCCCCCCCCCCCCCCCCCCCCCCGCCTACATATCTCGGTTAATTGTATTTTTCCGTTATTGCCTTTCTTACCATACATAAAGCTGTATCTTAGGAACATTTTTTAGCTAATAACCTTTTTGGAATACTAACCCTAGCCCTAACCCTAGCCCTAAACCTAACCCTACCCCCCACCCTATAAGACGGGAAAACGCAACGAACCACAACTGTGACAAATCGCGGTGTACTGCAGTACATAGTGGGGGGTAGGGTTAGGTTTAGGGCTAGGGTTAGGGATAGGGTTAGTATTCCAAAAAGGTTATTAGCTAAAAATGTTCCTAAAATACAGCTTTATGTATGGTAAGAAAGGCAAAAACGGAAAACTAGAATTAACCGAGAAATGCAGGGGGAGGGGGGGGGGGGGGGGGCACATCAGCTTTTCTGTGGATTAAATCCGCTTAGGCCTTATTACATTCATCCTCTCTCCATCCCACCCCCTACCCTACCCACCCACACCCTGCCCCCACCACCCTCCTCGTCAGTAAGTGGGTTTCAGCAAAACCCCCACAACCTAACTGGGAAAATAATAACTGCTACGTGACAATGGTTCTGACAAGTAGCCAGCACTATAATATGGCCACTGCAAAGAACACCTTTTGCAAGAGCGAATGCTCTTGGTGGGTGGGGGGGAAGATGGTTGTTTTGAGTACTACCAAACAAGGAAGTAGTAACTCTCGCCAATAACCCTAGTTGAGGCCGTGTACACACGTAAGCGAATATTCCATGCGGAAACCCGTGCGCAATCCATAAATAAGTGAAACAAAGAAGGGAAAAGATTTACGCACGTGTCCGAATTTCCCCTATATGCGTAAACTTCCATCCTTCTTTCTTCCACTTATTTAGAATTATCCGTACGGAACTTACGCGTCATGAATGTGAACCTGGCCTAATGGCTGCCTTTTGCAAGTCGAGTGAATGCCCCCATTTGGATTACTGCATCACCGAGGGGCAAACTAGGGCGTTATTAAATAACCCTAGTTGCAATGGCCAATAGCAGCCAGCCAGAGCTCTCTGAGACCCACAAGGCGATTTGATGAGGAGAAGACCATGGCGAAGATTGGTCCAGACGACAATTAGCGCCATCTACAGGCTTTCAGAGGCCGCGCGCTTGTTTACGGGCGACCATCGGCTGACGTCAATCGGACGTCGTTAACACCCTTTTAAAAAATTTTAATTTAAAAAACCCTGTTTTGATAGGTTTTATTGCGCAGTAAATCATCATCCTGTGGGGGTTACCATTGTAGTGCTGGTATGGGGATGGGGAGAGAGAGAGAGAGAGAGAGAGAGAGAGAGAGAGAGAGAGAGAGAGAGAGAGAGAGAGAGAGAGAGAGAGAGAGAGAGACTAGCACTCTTTATTTCCTTTTTTTAAATATAAAAAGAACATAATCAAACACCAAGTTATTTTAACTGGTTTTGATTTTAAATGTTCACATCAAAGACATAGAGACAAAAACGTTTTCAACAATTCTCTCTCTCTCTATATATATAAATGTACAAAAATTTAAGAAGAAAAAACAACCACACCATTAAATTTTCCTCATATATATATAGTTTGCTTTAATAAAACTTTTTTTGTGAACCTAAAAAAGAAACAATAACTTCAATTTTAACTTTACGATTTGTTCTGTGTTCTCAAAAGAAAATAATGTGCTGATTTACTTTTTCTCCCAATGGGGGAGATAGACAATGCCTATGCAAAGACAGCTGTTTCGTCTTTGAGAAATACTCTTCAGTCTGCACATCGGCCTGCAAAGAATGTCGCGAGCGAAAATGGAGTTTTACGTCCTCTCGGTCTGAACCAGACACATATAGGACATTTGTAAATAAAAATATGGTGGGAACAATACTGGAGGCAATGCCCGGAGGCAGTACGAAACCAGTAAAGTCCCGATTTTTTAATTTATTAATACAAGCTTAAAGTATGTCCACGGTGAACATTCAAACTGAGCTAGAAGACTTTCTCCACGAGAAAGGTTGTCCTCTTTGCACCAGATCGAAAGTCCACAATAAAAGCAAACCAGCACTTTATTGAAAAGAAATTGTAAAAATATTGTGTAAAATAACAAAAATAATAATGTTCTAAAATTACAATCCCTCGAAGAGAGTAGAAGAGATGGGATGCCATGTTGGTGGATCCAGTGAAAGATTCAATAGGGGAGGTCATAGAAATCGTAGTAAACACCAACATACTCCCGGTGAGGAGGAATGTAGAGAGGTGTGCCTGGATCAGGTAGACTGATGCTCTTTCCCTCTTCATAGTATGATATAAACGTACAAGAATTGAAGAAGAAAACACAATTTTTCGTTCGGTCTCCCTCCCACATAAGACCCACTTATCTGAGACATTGCTTTTCTTTGTAAGTATTAAAATTACCTCCTTTATAAGACCACTCCCTTATAAGACCTCAGTTTGGATGATTTTTGTAAAAGGCTACGCCTAACTGGACGTTAAACCAACGAGAGAGAGAGAGAGAGAGAGAGAGAGAGAGAGAGAGAGAGAGAGAGAGAGAGAGAGAGAGATGACTTTTGAAGATCTTATAATATAAGACCTACCATTATAAGACTCCCTTCCACATAAGACCTATTTCTCTGAGACATTGCCCTTCTTTGTAAGTATTAAAATTACCTCCCTTATAAGACCCCATTTTGGATGATTTTTGTAAGAGGCTACGCTTACGTCTTGTCTGGTCTTATGATATAAGGGAGATTCTACTGTAACAGTGTTTCGATCATGTAGAACAATAAATCCAAATCACAAACTGAAAAAGAATCAATAAAAAAAAAAAGAGGCAAAAATCAAACAATAATCACAGATGGCTACAGCGCGTCCTCCCCCCCCCCAAAGGCTCTCCACCCCCAAAAAAAAAAGGAAAACCAAAAATCACTTACTACACACGAAACGTCAGCTGTTGGTTATTAACTACTGCGCAGAATGTGCAGCGATTCTGTGCAGTAGTGCACCTATATAGTTCACAACGTATTGTAAAAGGCAACCGTAAAGGGGGACATGAACGATCGCAAAAACCCTACCCCACCCCACCCCACCCGCCGTTCTGGAAATGAGGGCCGAGGATTTATGACACCGCAGAATTGTTTACAGAGGGTGAGAAGGAAAACCCCCAATATCAAGCGGGTACTGGGGAGAATGTTGGTTAAAATTAAAAAAAAGCATGTTTAATTATTTTGTTTTTAAACTTTGCATGCAAATGGATGTTGACGCAAGCTTTCAAACAATAATGATTTTGAATAATTAAGTAAATAAAACAACACTGTAAACAGATAACATTTTAGATGAGTGATTTAGAGAGTATTACATCTATGGAGTTGCTTCCCTTGTCAAAACCCTAGTTCCACAGATGGAGTTGCCTCCCTTGTCAAAAACTAGGTTAAGGCAATGAGACGACGAAAATGGTGTTTTACGTCCTCTTGGTATGAATCAGACACATATTGGACGTTTGTAAATACAAATATGGTGGGAACAATACTGGAGGCAATGCCCGGAGGCTGTACGAAACCAGTAAAGTCCCGATTTTATATTAATACAGATAGGTGTAGCGGTAACTACGCCTCGGTTAAACCTCATCGGCTATGGCACCGCTACAAATATTTAATAGTTAAGGCAATGAGGCATGTTTAATGAGGCTTTATACTACTCCTTGCCGACACGAAAGGGCGATAATTTTAGGCCCGAAGTGCTGATGCCCCCTGGTGAGTCAGGAGCAGATAATTGTCTGTGGCTATATGCTACAGTACACTCCGCTTATAAAGAACTCGAAGGGAGCCGAATGTTTTTCCTTGTACACTCTGCTTATAAGGAACTCGAAGGGAGCCAAATTTTTTGTTCCTTATAAGCGGCTTTCCTTGTAACCGAACTTCGGTTATAAGGACACTATATTCATTTTGTTTCTTATAACCCATATTGTGAAATAAAAAGAAAGAACAAATAGTAGAACACACAAAACACAAGCGCATTCTTCTGATGTTTTAATCAAGAGTAAAGAAATAAAAAACAAGCGATTAAATATGCAATTACTGCGCACAATTTAATAAATTGTACTTAAAAAAATCATCAACACGCAATTCTGTACTGATTTTTCAGCTCTATACATTAACACATCAACATTATGAGCTGTTTGAAAAAATAAAATAGAGGGTTTTAAACAAAAGAAAACTGCTTGAATAGAATTTGAAAAACAGAAATATTCTTAAACACTTTTTAAAAGAATATTGTATATTTTCATGGTTCTCTCAATTCTCTCTTCCTTCGTTCCTTCCTTCCTTTCCTTCTTTCTTTCTTTCTTTCTCTTTTGGAAGTGTTTATATTTTGATAACTATTGGATTGCAAAGGAAAAAGTACACATCTTGTACATGTAATAAGTCTAATTAAAATGTACTAATGGAAATGAGTACCATCCGTATTTGCCTTTCTTACCATACATAAAGCTGTATTTTAGGAACCTTTTTAGCTAATAACCTTTTTGGAATGCTAACCCTATCCCTAACCCTAACCCTACCCCCCACCCTATAAGACGGAAAAACGCAACGAACCACAACTGTGACAAATCGCGGTGTACTGCAGTACATAACATAGGGGGGGGGGGGGGGGGGGGGTAGGTTTAGGGCTAGGGTTAGGGTTAGTATTCCAAAAAGAGAATTAGCTGAAAATGTTCCTAAAATACAGCTTTATGTATGGTAAGAAAGGCAAAAACAGAAAAATACAATTAACCGAGAAATGCAGGGGGGGGTGGCACATCTTTGCCTTTACCAAAAGTCCTTATATCCGACGTCAGTAGTGCGTGGGACTTAAGAACGTGTTTCTTATAAGCGGCATTTCCTTATAACTGACTTCCTATTATTCGACTTTCAATAAGTAATAACAAAGAACAACTTCGGCAGGGACCCAAAACTTGTGTTCCTTATAAGCGGATTTCCTTATAAGCGGCGTCCTAC
>CM065689.1:16820196-16827696 GCA_017654935.2 Phymorhynchus buccinoides | reverse complement strand
TTAATGAATAGGCCATTGGCCCATGTAGAAAGAGAGAGAGAGAGAGAGAGCGCGAGAGGGGCAGACAGACATAAGTGCACCTCAATGTAGGCGCACGCCTGATTTGCACTTTAAATTCTTCATATAGAGAAAGATGCCCATTGGCACTAACCCCCAGAAACTGACAAATAATTCTCCGGGTCGTCTTGTTGTCTGTCCTGTTGTCTGTAAACGACACATCTGTATCTGGAGACTGTAACCAGAAACAGTTTATCAGGTACAGACAAACCCAATGTTACTTTGGGAACGATAAGTTATTGTTCAGTTAAAAAGTACCGATGCACTGAAGAACCTCCACCAAAGTACATGTCTCAGGGTAGTATAACATTAAGACTGCTACAAAAAGTACAAGGCTCCAAAAGTTTGCTTTCATCAAATGTTTTTTGGTAGCACTAATTCGCACATTCGGCAAATGTTAAGAATAGCCCCCCCCCCCTCCTCTTCCCCTTCCATTCATTTCAGATGGTTTCAGTTAGGGTTAGGGTTAGGAATAGGGTTTGGGATTAGGGTTAGTGATATGTTTAGGGTCAGTTAAGTGTCAATTTCATAACATACCATCAATTTTTGTGTGTTCGTGTGTGGATTAGACGGTTTCAGGTTAGGGTTAGGAATAGGGTTTGGGATTAGGGTTAGGGATAGGTTTAGGGTCAGTTAAGTGTCAATCTCATAACATACCATCAATTTTTGTGTGTGTGTGTGTGTGTGATTAGACGGTTTCAGGTTAGCGTGTGTGGATTAGACGGGTTAGGGTTAGGAATAGGGTTTGGGATTAGGGTTAGGGATAGGTTTAGGGTCAGTTAAGTGTCAATCTCATAAGATACCATCAATTTTGTGTGTGTGTGTGTGCGTGTGTGGATTAGACGGTTTCAGGTTAGGGTTAGGGTTAGGAATAGGGTTTGGGTTAGGGTTAGGCTTAGGGTCAGTTTAGTGTTCAAATACACACAAAATAACAGTTGATGATTAAGCTGACCCTACACCTATCCCAAACCCTTTTCCTAACCCTAACCTAAAACCGTCTGAAATGAATGGAAGGGGAAGAGGAGGGGGCCATTCTTAACATTTACCGCACACATTCTCCCCCCCCCCCCCCCCCCCCCCATTAAACGAAAACACAATCGTTGTCCCGATCCACAGATTCTTTTCCCGAATGAAACGATACTGCGATACCCATTTCAAGGTCTTGAACTAACTTGACATCACAAGTGGCTTTTTTTGTCTGACGCCAGATGGAAATTGGCTATGTTTCTATTATGTATTACTATTAATACAAATATGTTTGTTACTATGCGTAATTATGCTGACAGGTTTCATAAATTGTTCTTTCTATTTTATTACACAGATTATTCACGTCTCTCATTCTGTATCTTGTCTTTTAAATTATTTTATCCCCCCCCTTTTTTTTTCTTCTTTTCTCTCTCTCTCTCTCTCTCTCTCTCTCTCTCTCTCTCTCTCTCTCTCTCTCTCTCTCTCTCTCTCTCTCTCTCTCTCTCTCTCTCTCTCTCTCTCTCTCTCTCTCTCTTTGTTAATTTGCTTACAGCATCACTGTATTTTTGCATTGTTCAGTTTCATTTTAATCACCGTTCTCCTTTAGTATATAAAAGTTGAAACAATTTATAAATGTGTGTATGTATTTGTCTGTTTTGGTTAAAATTTATTTCCTCCTGCCATATTGTTAATTATTCTTTATGAAAGGGTGCGTTATAAGCATTTGCTTGTTGTCACCCTCATTACCTCATCATTGTTTGATTTTGTATGATATTTGAATAAAGTTGTCTAAACCAAATGGCTTTTATTGCAGCTCTCCAAAGAAAGAGCGATGTCCAGCGATGTCCCAAAAAAGTGTGGAGCAATATATTTGACCATATTGAATGCTCCCCCCCCCCCCTCTCTTAAAATGAGTATAAGAATTGTATTTTACCTTTAAAAAATAGAAAGGTTATTACCCCCAAAAAAAAATCCAAAAAAAATCATGTTTGAACGAATACCATATTTTTTATATGTTGATCTCTGTCTAGTAAGTTTTATCTTTGCTTTTGATTGCTTTCTGTCCGCCACTCCTATTATATTACATTTTGAAAAATAACAAATCTTGGTTTATAACAAAACAATGTGTAGGGCGGTTATCACCGTAAATAATGTCATTTTAACCCTTTCACCGCCAGCCATATTTCAGCCAAAAATGTCCATTAACTTTACCTGTGTAGAGAACAAAATCCATGTGTAGTATTGGGGATTCTTCTGTGACAGATATATAATAAGGTCTATCTTTACTTCCCAAAAATCAAAAATCCCCCAAAATATATAGATTCTGATCGCTTCTCGGCCTTTTGTCTGGGACAGTGATTCAGGAACATAAATTTTTGTTTATACCCTGGTTGGTTTGTTCAGCCCGTCGTACATGGCGAAAGCCGATACGCGACGTTAAACTGAACTTCCATCCACTTCCCAAAACTAAGACAATAGGGTCTTTGGATACTAGACCCCAGTTTGATGCCTTTTAGTGACATGGGTGTTAAATCACTGTGGTGCTAAAATACGACTTTGGCGCTGAAAGGGTGAAAACAAAATATTTTAGAGTCAATGAGAGACTTAGTGCGATTTTTCTCACGCCAGAGGGCATGACGCTCGTGTGGGGCTAATCCTCTCTATATTATTAGTTGGGGATAAAGAAAGAGAGAGAGAGACAGTGAGTGGTCCTACCATCACTCTCTCTCTCTCTCTCTCTCTCTCTCACTACGCCCAAGTAAGAAAATCGCGTGATAAGCCCCTAGTGCATTGACTGCCCTCTGGCGTGAAAAATATCGCCATAGGTTGACCATTGGTATTAGCATTTTCCTGCTCTCCTACCTTCTGGGTGGTTCAGTGGTGTTGCACTCATATATGTCGCTCATTTTGATTCCCAACTCACAGCTACTACAGCCCAGTTTGGTCAGGTCGCAGAATCTGAATCCAGCTGTCCAAAGGGAGCGAATCTATGTTAGGCCCTCAGGAGGGAACCACCATGCATTTGTGATTATCGTTCAGGTAGCTTACAAGAAGTGTACGATTTAAGAAAAATAGAAGAAGAAAAAAGTTGTCCATCGCTTACAGGAAGCTTTCATTTTCATTTTATGAAAAATAAATTGGACCATCGCTTACAGGAAGTTTTCATTTTCATTTTATGAGAAAAAACCCAGTTGACCATTCTTATAGGACGTTTTAATTTTAATTTGATGAAAAACGTTGACCATTGCTTACAGGAAGTTTTCATTTTAATCTTATGATAAAAAACCAGTTGACCATTGCTTACAGGAAGTCTTCATTTTAATTAATATGAAGTAAAGTTGACAGTTGCTTACAGGAAGTTTTCATTTAAATTTTATGAGAAAAAAAGTTGACCATTGCTTACAGGAAGTTTTCGTTTTAATTATAACAAAAAAATGACCGTTGCTTACAAGAAGTTTCATTTTAATTTTATCGAAAAAGCCACAGTTGACCATTGATTACAGGAAGTTTTTATTTAAATTTTATGAAAAAAAGTTGACCATTGCTTACAGGAAGTTTTCGTTTTAATTTTATGAGAAAAAAAGTTGACCATTGTTTACAGGAAGTTTTCATTTTAATTTTATAAAAGAAAGTTGACCATTGCTTACAGGAAGTTTTCATTTTAATAAAAAAAGAAGGTTGACCATTGATTTTCATTTTCATTTGATGAAAAAAACACCAGTTGACAGTTGCCTACAGGAAGTTTTTATTTTAATTTTTTGAAAACAAAGGTTGACCATTGCTTACAGGACGTTTTCATTTAAATTTTATTAAAAAAAAGTTATTGCTTACAGGAAGTTTTCATTTTAATGTTATGAAATAAAGTTGACCATTGCTTACAGGAAGTTTTCATTTTAATTTAATGAGAAAAAAAGTGGACCATTGCTTACAGGAAGTTTTGTTATTTTAATTTTGTTAAATAATGTTTTTAATTTTTTTAAAATCTGTTTATGTTCTTTTTACTGTTTTTTCTCTCTTTCGATTGTCTATGTATTACATCAATAAAAATATAAAACATATTTGAAAATTAAGACAGCGCTTCATTACTCTGCTTGGCCGTCCGTCACTAGTATTGTCCATGCACTGTTTTCTTTAAGATAGGGCTTCATTACTCTGCTTGGCCGTCCGTCACTAGTATTGTCCATGCACTGTTTTCTTTAAGATAGCGCTTCATTACTCTGTTTGGCCGTCCGTCACTAGTATTGTCCATGCACTGTTTTCTTTAAGATAGCGCTTCATTACTCTGCTTGGCCGTCCGTCACTATTATTGTCTGTGCACTGTTTTCTTTAAGATAGGGCTTCATTACTCTGCTTGGCCGTCCGTCACTATTATTGTCTGTGCACTGTTTTCTTTAAGATAGGGCTTCATTACTCTGCTTGGCCGTCCGTCACTAGTATTGTCCATGCACTGTTTTCTTTAAGATAGCGCTTCATTACTCTGCTTGGCCGTCCGTCACTATTATTGTCTGTGCACTGTTTTCTTTAAGATAGCGCTTCATTACTCTGCTTGGCCGTCCGTCACTATTATTGTCTGTGCACTGTTTTCTTTAAGATAGCGCTTCATTACTCTGCTTAGCCGTCCGTCACTATTATTGTCTGAGCACTTTTTTCTTTAAGATAGCGCTTCATTACTCTGCTTGGCCGTCCGTCACTATTATTGTCTGTGCACTTTTTTTCTTTAAGATAGGGCTTTTATATAAGTTTTCTTGTTGCCCTATCTAATGATCATTGTTGATTTTCATGTGTGACTTTCAGAAATAAAATGCTATCTGTTTGTTTGTTGGCTTACCCTGGCTAAAAGACTCCAGGGATCATCCCAACAGCACTGGAACACTGTGGTAAAAGTGCACCAGCTAGGGATGAGAACAGTACGTGTGTGACCGTTTTTTGATTACTCCGCCACATGCACAGCCACACTCCGTTTTCGGGGGTGGGTGGGGTGGGGTGGGGGGGTGGGGTGGGGTGGGGTGTAAATGCTATTTAAACCAAAAAAAGTTGACCATTGCTTACAAGAAGTTTTCATTTTAATGTTATGAGAAAAAAAACCAACAACACCAGTTGACCATTGTCTGTCGGTTGCGTGTTGCCTGCGGCAGGGGCGGTGGCCGTCGTGACGGTCCACCTCCTGGTCAAGCCTCCGGTGCGGGGTTTCTTCTGCGACGACCAGTCCATCCGCTACCCTTACCGCCCGGACACCGTGACCGGCAACCTCCTCCTCGCCCTCACTTTCGGCATCCCCGTGGCTGTGGTGAGTGGTGTTGTGGGGTGTGGGGATAGGGGTGTGTGTGTGAGGGAGGGTGGAGGGGAGTGGATGGATGGGTGGGGTGCGTGGATGGGTGGAGGATGATTGTGTGTGTGTGTGTGTGTGTGTGTGTGTGTGTGTGTGTGTGTGTGTGTGTGTATGTGCTCGCGCGCGCGCGTGTGTGTGTGTGTGTGTGAGCGTGTGAGAGAGAGAGAGAGAGAGAGAGAGAGAGAGAGAGAGAGAGAGAGAGAGAGAGAGAGAGAGAGAGAGAGAGAGAGAGAGAGAGAGACGTTAAAAAAAGTGTTTTTTGTCTTTTTTTTTTATGTCAGCACTGTTTTGTGTTTGTGTGTGTGTGTGTGTGCGCGCGTGCGTGTGCGTGTGTGCGTGCCCGCGCGCGCGCGCGCGTGTGTGTGCTTTGCTGAGACTTCATCGAAGGCTGTATTATATTACATAGGCCCTACCTGACCGCGTTGTTTAAAAAGTGACCGTAAATGACCCGTTGAGGTTGATTAATTAAAAAAACAAAAAAACATAATGGACAACTAAATCACCAAATATTGTTGTAAGGGAATCTGATCAAATAGTTCCGAAAAACATTGCAAATATATTCCATCATGTCACCCTTTGGGATGTTTTAAAGACCCACTACGTCACGTTTCGAAATCACGGTTTTCACGTGTTTTCCCTTTATAGCTGGCATGAAATCTTAAGAAATCTTCATAGCATAAAAGACAATGTGACACGTGACGTGGGGGGTCTTTAACACTTGTCGCTTGTCAGCTGGCCAACATTTTCAGGCCGTGAAAGAGTGTTTTTTTAAAAACAATAAACCGAATGTTCACTTTGCCTTTTCGACGCTGGTGGTTTTTTAAAATAATATATATTTTTTACAAGTATCGAACCAACCTTTTTTCCTGTCCCATCTTATTGGCTATGCATTGGCGTTATGCTATGCTCCCACGGCGCTCATTCCGACTTCCGAGTCCCAACTTCCAGCCACACCCTGGTTAGTCAGGTTAATGGGAAACCCACAGTCCAAGGGTGTTTCAAACCAACGGGTTTTTTGCTGTCCCATCTTCTGGACCGTGCAGTGGCGTTGCTCCGACAGGGTTCCTTCCGAGCCCCCAACTCACACAGCCACACCCTGGTTTGCCAGGTTAATGGGAAACCAACAATCCAAGGGTGTTTCAAACCAACGTTTTTTTTGCTGTCCCCTCTTCTGGACCGTGCAGTGGCGTTGCTCCGACAGGGTTCCTTCCGAGCCCCCAACTCACACAGCCACACCCTGGTTTGCCAGGTCGCGCAGAATCGGAAACCAACAGTCCGGGAGTTGTCAGAAAGCGGGAATAGGTCTATTTGAGCTACTTTTCCTGTGTACCATTATTTTGCGCGAACATGAAATATACAATTGCGGCGACTATCCCACAATTGTGGCGACTATCCCACATAGAGAGACAGGAAGAGACAGATAGAACGCACAAACAAACGGACACCCCCCCCCCCCATACACACACATACGCGCGCACGCACGCACGCGCACACACACACGCGCACACACGCACACACGCACGCACACACACACACACACACACACACACACACACACACACACACACACACACACACACACACACACACACACACAACCCCCCCCACCCACCCCCTCTCATTTTAATTCATTGATTGTTTTTTTTTCCTTTTCCTTCTTCTTTTTTGTTGTTAAAGTCTTTAAATCACCATCGTTGTGTGACTTATCAGACACCTCACGGATCGAAGGGGGTCCGCGCGTTTTGACTATCAGACAATTCGCGCGCATTTTGTTGTACACAGAAAGTATTCGCGCTTTTGTGTGTGTGTGTGTGTGTGTGTGTGGGGGGGGGGGGGGGGGGGTGGTGGTGTTACGTTCCGCTTCAAATTGACGGGTTGCCAGCAGTCCCAGGATGTGTGTGTGTGTGTGTGGGGTGGTGGGGGTGGGGTGTGTGTGTGTTACGTTCCGCTTCAAATTGACGGGTTGCCAGCAGTCCCAGGATGTGTGTGTGTGTGTGTGTGTTCAAACCAACCTAATTTTGTTCTGCCATGCAGATAGCCACCATGGAGGCGGTCAACTACCTGATCTCCAAGCGAGGACCTTCAGCTTCCAGGCGGCGTGGGGGGCAGCAACGGTCTCCGAGGTCCAGGAACAACGCCAGCGGTCT
>CM065689.1:16810196-16817696 GCA_017654935.2 Phymorhynchus buccinoides | reverse complement strand
TAGTAGATGACAGTAAGCTAAAGGGAAAAGGCAGAGTCAAAGAGAGTGACAGATTAGAGGAAGCTACAAGCACAGAACTTCCAGAAGGTGGGGGAACCATTTATGCAAAAGACCCCCGGTATCCACGCGGGGGACAGAGCGTTCAATAAATTTCAGTCAAATTTGCCCATGAGACGAATGCTAAACATTAACACTCGTCTCATGGGCAACATTTGACTGAGATTATCTTTATTTCATGAGATAATTGGCATGTGCTTCTTACCCGCCCATGATCTTTTTACCCCGTCTTACCCTATATTGTTTCGGTACTCCATCTAGTTGGGACGATCCCTGGAATGTTTAAGCCTTGGTAAGACAACCACAATAAGTGACAAGTGTGTGGTTTTTGTTCTCTCCCTCAGATGTACGTGGAGCACAGGGTGGTGAACCGTCGCCTTGCCCTGGTCAGGCTGACCTTCCACGCCCTGCTGACCATGTACGCCCTGTGGGTCAGCGCCACGCGCCTCGTGGACCACAAGCACCACCTCAGAGACGTGGTCATCGGGGCCCTGCTGGGCCTGCTCGCCGCCTTGGGCGCGGTAAGAAAGGAGGCTGCTCTTGTGTTGGTAGGGCAGGTGGACCACAAGCACCACCTCAGAGACGTGGTCATCGGGGCCCTGCTGGGCCTACTCGCCGCCTTGGGCGCGGTAAGAAAGAGGCTGCTCTTGTGTTGGTAGGGCAGGTGGGACCACAAGTACCTGCCCCAGAGAAGTGTGGTCGCTAGGTTTGCCTTTGCCATGGTAAGAAGGCTGTTCTTGTGTTGGTAGGGCAGGTTGTGCGTGTCGTGGACAACATAAGAGACGTGGTCATCGGGCTTGCTTTTGCCATTTGCCACGGTAAGAAGGCTGCTCTTGTGTTGGTAGGACAGGTGGCCACATGCACCGCCTCAGAGATGCGGTCATTGCCATTGGGGCTTCGCTAGGTTTGCCTTTGCCATAGTAAGAAGGCCGCTCTTGTGTTGGTAGGACAGGTGGCCACATGCACCGCCTCAGAGATGCGGTCATTGCCATTGGGGCTTCGCTAGGTTTGCCTTTGCCATGGTAAGAAGGCCGCTCTTGTGTTGGTAGGACAGGTGGCCACATGCACCGCCTCAGAGATGCGGTCATTGCCATTGGGGCTTCGCTAGGTTTGCCTTTGCCATGGTAAGAAGGCCGCTCTTTTGTTGGTAGGGCAGGTGGCCACATGCACCGCCTCAGAGATGCGGTCATTGCCATTGGGGCTTCGCTAGGTTTGCCTTTGCCATGGTAAGAAGGCCGCTCTTGTGTTGGTAGGGCAGGTGGCCACATGCAGAGACGTGGTCATTGCCATTGCAGCTTTCCTAGGTTTGCCTTTGCCATGGTAAGAAGAAGGCTGCTCTTGTGTTGGTAGGGCAGATGAGAACATGCACCACCTCAGAGACGTGGTCATTGCCATTGGGGCTTCGCTAGGTTTGCCTTTGCCATGGTAAGAAGGCTGCTCTTGCGTTGGTAGGGCAGGTAGCAACATGCACCACCTCAGAGACGCGGTCATCGGGCTTGCTTGTTGTCATTTGCCACGGTAAGAAGGCTGCTCTTGCGTTGGTAGGGCAGATTGTGCGTGTCCTGTCCTGGACAGGTCAACATAAGAGACGTGGTTATTGGAGCTCTCTGCTAGGCTTGCTTTTGCCTTTTCCATGGTAAGAGAAGGCCGCTCTTGTGTTGGTAGGGCAGGCTGTGCGTGTCGTGGACAACATAAGAGACGTGGTCATCGGAGCTCTCTCTCTCTGTGCTGGGCCTGCTCACTGGTGAGAGAAGGCCGCTCTTGTGTTGGTAGGGCAGTTCTGTGCGTGTCATGGACAACATAAGAGACGTGGTCATCGGAGCTCTCTCTCTCTGTGCTGGGCCTGCTCACTGGTGAGAGAAGGCCGCTCTTGTGTTGGTAGGGCAGGCGAGGCATGTGGTGGACCACACGCACCACCTCAGAGACGAGCTCTGCTAGGCCTGCTCACCACCAAGATCCCTGGAATCATTAAGGTAGTAGGTATTAGGTACTTTATCGTCACAGAGGCGTCTCTGTGAAATTCGGGTTGCTCCCACCTGGAGAGCGCGTCGCAGCCAGAGGCGCGCTATTTTTTTGGGTTTTTTTTTGCATGCGATTTTTTTTTGTGATTGATGAGGAAGGAAAGGGAGGAGGGTAAATTTTGACCAAATGACAACTTTTTCGTTGCCACTGGGTTTAACGTGTGCTAAGTGCATGGGCACACGGGACCTCGGTTTATCGTCTCATCCGAAAGACTCCACATTCAGACCGTAAGGCCTAGTGCAAAGTGAGAGGAAAAAATCCCCTGTACCCAGGTTCGAACTCGGGTTTTCTTGACACGAGGCGAACGCGATACTCAAGTGCCCACTCTACGCCACGTAGAATGCCGCAGGAAAACCAATAAAGAAAGTAGAGAACTGTCCATTCCCCCAAAAAGCACACAACTGCTACGAGCTAAGTTCTTGGGTTTGTGCAGTATAAGTATCTCTTCACCCTTTTCCTGGCTCTGTACTGAGCTAGGGGAATAGGTACCGCCCCGTAAGCTGGCTTTCATAGTAGGGTAAGACGGGGTAAAAAGCCCATGGGCGGGTAAGAAGCCCATGCCAATTGTCTCATGCAATAAAGCAAATTTCAGTCACACTTTGCCCAGGAGACGAGTGTTAATGTTTAGCATTCGTCTCATGGGCAAAATTGGACTGAAATTTGCTTTATTTCATGAGATAATTGGCACGGGCTTCTTACCCGCCCCATGGGCTTTTTACCCCGTCTTCACGAGTGGTTGTGTGTCTTTTAAGGCGGCGACAGACTATGTGGCTGCCTCATATGACTCGATCAGGTCGTGACGTAGACCAAATTTTGTTTCCAGCACAGAAGAGGTCACAAGCCACCTGACTCGATCAGACTCGATCAGTGAAATTTAGAACCCGCCCTATTCGGCCCTGTCACCTGACTGGGCCCGACTGAGTCAGATTGATCGAGTTAGATGGTATGCAAATGAGGTGAAACGTCACGACCTGATCGAGTCACATGAGGCAGCCACCTAGTCTGTCGCCGCCTTTAGAGATAAGACAGTTCTCTAATATATTTGATGAGTTGATCTTATCCCTTCCGAGCCTGATCGATTATGTGTTCGCTACGGTAAGAGAAAAGATGGAAACTTTGGATAGATTTAGCCCCCAGCCACTTTGTGGAGGGGAATGGATCCGTAGCCAAAGGGTTAGAGCCTGGGCTTGTAAACCTGAAACCTGAAACCTGAAAGTTACGTAAACCCGAAAGTTGCCAGATGAAAATATGTTCACGTAGTAAAATTGAGTTATTAGATTTGAAAGATTCGTCTGTACTCTCTCCCTCTAATAGACGATTTTCGGGGGGGGGGGGAAACTAGGGGAGAGCACTTCGTGAAAATTAGAGTTGCTTACCTCCATTACTCGGTCAAATACCATAGCAACAATGCAACTATGACGTCGAATCTTGAAACCGCAGGATGCGAGTCAGCGACTTGCAAACGGTTTTTTTATATAAAAAAATTAGGAGTGGACAGTGACCACAAACTGATACAACTTGCAAAATGTGACGTAAAAATATAAATGACATATTTTTTTAGAATGACGCAGGGTGTTCTAAGTGATGTCTGTCTGCTCAAACACACGAGTCGATAGGCTACGAGAGCTGATGGTAGAGTGACTTCCCCTGTTTGACCGATTGAATTAGGCAAGATCACTCCCACACACCATGAAATTACTCCCCTGAATTATTTTCGAGTTATTCCAGTGAAAAGAAACAGGATGGTTCCGTGACTGACACTAAATTATGAACTTGTGTGATTGCTGCCTCATTACTTAGATTTCATGCTCTTTTTTTATATTAGGTATTATTAGGTATTAGGCACTTTATAGTCACAGAGTTTCTCTGTGAAATTCGGGTTGCTCCCACCAGGAGAGCGCGTCGCAGCCAGAGGCGCGCCACCCAATTTTTTGTTGTTTTGCATGCAATTTTTTGTGTGACTGATGAGGAAGGAAAGGGGGGGGGCGGGATTTTAACCAAATGACAACTTTTTTCTGCACTTAACTTTTGTTCTACTTTTTCCATTTAAATCTGTTTTCTTTCTTCTACTGACAAAATGTGCCCTCTTTCTGTGAGTGTGTGTGTCTGTGTGTGTGTTCCTCTGTCTTTCAGTCCGTCTGTGTCTCAGTGTCTTGTCTCTCATTCGTGTGTGTGTGTGTGTGTGTGTGTATGTGTGTAAGTGTATGTGTTCAACTGTGCGCACGCGCGTCAGTGTGTATGTGACATGTGTTTGTGTGTTTGTGTGTATATCTTTGATTTCTTGTGTGTGTGTGTGTGTGTGGACGGACAAACATGCGTGTGTGTGGCGCGTGCGCGCATGTGTACATGCACACACACACACACACACACACACACACACACTCTCTCTCCATCTGTGTCTCTGTCTGTCTGTCTCTCTCTCTCTCTCTCTCTCTCTCTCTCTCTCTCTCTCTCTCTCTCTCTCTCTCTCTCTCTCTCTCTCTCTCTCTCTCTCTCTTTCTGTCTGCCCCCTCTCTCCGTGAATGAAACAGCATTTAAAACTTCAAAAAAATATATTAAAAAAATAACTCTTTCCTCTGTCCGTCAGTTCTTCGGTGCGGTCCTGGAACCCTCTACCACCCGTTGCGGCACCACCACCACCAGCACCAGCAATAACGTCTCCCGCGACGAGGAAAACCCCGCCAACAACCCCTACGACGACCACCACCACGACGACAACGGCGACAAAATGGCCGGAGTCAACACCAGCCACAACAACAACAACAACAGAATCGACGACGACGACGATGATGATGATGTGGAAAGCGGGAATCTGGATGCTCTGGACATGGAAACCCCCACCACCCCTACCCCGTTGCTGTTCAACGGGGTGATGTCTCTCTCCTCCTACAGTAACACCGGGATGAGGATCGGCCCGCTGCGGCTGGAGGGAGACAAGCACAAGTTCCCAAGAAGGGCAACCCTGCAGTGATTTTTTTGGTTATAAGCTGGTAGCGGTTGCTTCCCTTGTATCAAGTTGCATCAGAAGTTTACGAGTTGGTTGTGTGTGTGCGCGTCTCTCTCTCTAGTTGATACACCTCTCTCTCTCTCTCTCTCTCTCTGTCTCTCTCTCCCTCCCCACAGGGCTGAGTGTAAAAAAGCAATGCTTATCTCATTACCCTGTATAAATAAAAATTCGTTTCGTCTCTCTCTCTCTCTCTCTCTCTCTCTCTCTCTCTCTCTCTCTCTCTCTCTCTCTCCAGGGCTGGGTGTAAAAAAAAGTATGTATACTAACTTATCTCATTACTCTGTACAAATACAATTTCGCTCGTTCGCTCTCTCTGTGTTTTTTTCCCCCTTCTTTATTCTGCAGAAGTTTACAATTTAAAGTTTTATAAATGTTGTAATTTTGTGTGCGTTTCTCTACTTTTTCTTCTTTTTTTAAAATTTTGTGTTGGTTTTCTTTTTTTCTTTTTTAAAGTTGGTTGTCTCGTGTACGTACTTTTTTTTAATTTAATTTTTTTTTTTTAATATAATATTTTACTTAATATTTGTAAATTTGGGATCTGTTGGTTTTTTTCTTTCGTTCTCCCTTTTTATTATTTTTGTTATTGTTTATTATTTCCCATTCTCTCTCGTTTTTCCCGTTTAACCCTTTCACCGCCAGCCATATTTCAGGCAAGAATTCCCATTAAATTTACCTGGGTAGAGAACAAAATCCATCTGCAGTATTGGGGATTCTTCTGTGGCATATATAAAATAAGGTATATCCTTACTTCCCAAAACTAAGACAATAGGGTCTTTGGATTATAGACCCCAATCTGATGCGTTTTAGTGATATAGGTGATAACTCACTGTGGTGCTAAAATGCAACTTTGGCGGTGAAAGGGTTAAAATAACAAATCCACCCAAACCCCACAAACTTTTGAATATAATAGGTAATTGTCTTTGGTGTGGTAAGTAAAGGGTTGGGCTCCACCTTCCTTCTTCTTCTCCTTCTTCTTCTTCTTCTTCGTTCGCTCAGACAGAGTCCTGTCATGTGAGCGTAGATGCGTCATGCTGCCGTCATGCGCCTGACTAAGAAATAGTTCGGCTGTCCGACAAATCGTTGTCAGAATTGAGAGAGAGAGAGAGAGAGAGAGAGAGAGAGAGAGAGAGAGAGAGAGAGAATCATAATAATTTTTAAAAAAAGGCAACAGGAGAACGGGGAGAGAAAGATAGCAGATGTCAGTCAGTAAGCGAAGGAAAGAAAAAAGGCACAGTCAAAGAGAGTGTGACAGATTAGAGGAAGTTACAAGCTCAGAACTTACAGAATGTGGGGGAACTATTTGTACGAAAGACACCCCCTCCCCCCGGTATCTCCATGGGGGTGGGAGTGGATGGAGGTTCAATACGGTGACCTATAAAGTGTTGACAATTAATTCACTGACCCATGCATGCCTTGGCTTAAGGCTGTGTCAGATCAGTTGACATAAAGCTAGAACACCAAGGCTACATCAAAATGTTGTTATGTTCTGCATGGTTGTGCGGGGATTGTCTTTAGCCATGGCAAGCTCCCAGCATAACATCATCAATCCCAAATCCTCCAAAGTCTGAGTGTGGCTGCCCACGTGGCGGGGTAATCAAAAACGGTCACACACGTAAGGTTCTCATCCCTAGTTGGGGCATTTGTACCATAGTGTTCAATTGCTTCGGCTGTTGGGATGATCCCTGGAGTCTTTAAGCCAGGGAACAACAACAACAACAACAACAACAACAACAACAACAACTGACCATGCAGCGTATTATAGGCTATGGGACCCCTTTTTTTCTTTAAATTTTTTATATTTTTTATATAGATGTTTGTTTTACCATAAGAAGCAACTGACTGGAAACAACAAAACTATCGCACGTGCGTAGGCTTATTGCGTTATAATATATCCTCAGGCAACCCACAACACTCGTGAGGTTGTTTCATGTGTGTAGTTGTGTTTTTTTGGGGAAAGAAAACCCGTCAACACGACTTCAAACCCCCCCCAAAAAAAAAAAACCCCACAAAACGGTGAACAAAAATAATTGCTACCAAGTTAGTGCTTTTTGTTTTTCTTTCTTAATGAGTTTTATGAACTCTTGTTGTGGTGTGTGTTTTTGTTTGTGGCTCAAGCCACAAACCTATAACTCACTTTGTCGGTCGGTCGGTCTGTCGGTCCAAAATTGTCGCACTTCAAAGTGAGGCTGCAAAATTGTCGCACTTCAAAGAGAGGCTGCTCTTTAAAATGATGTTTCGTTTTCAATTGTCGCACGCCACAAACGATTGCGAATCCGCGCTTGTTTGTTTGTGAGAGACTGAACTTTTGTCGATGAAAAAAAGACAAATTTCAACACAAAGAATCTGACAGTTAATGAAGCAACTGTGTGTTGACTGCAATATGTCTACGTCAGCTTTGTTGCGAGAGAGAGAGA
>CM065689.1:16790196-16802696 GCA_017654935.2 Phymorhynchus buccinoides | reverse complement strand
ATTGGCATACAGATTGGCATACAGATTGGCATACAGATTGACATACAGATTGGCATACAGATTGGCCTACAGATTGGCATACAGATTGGCATACAGATTGGTATATAGATTGGTATACAGATTGGCATACAGATTGGCATACAGATTGGCCTACAGATTGACATACAAATTGACATATAGATTGGCATACAGATTGGCCTACAGATTGGCATACACATTGACATACAGATTGGCATACAGATTGGCATACAGATTGACATACAGATTGGCATACAGATTGGCATACAGATTGACATACAGATTGGCCTACAGATTGGCATACAGATTGGCATACAGATTGGCATACAGATTGGCATACAGATTGACATACAGATTGGCATACAGATTGGCATACAGATTGGCATACAGATTGGCATACAGATTGGCATACAGATTGGCATACAGATTGGCCTACAGATTGGCATACACATTGACATACAGATTGGCATACACATTGACATACAGATTGGCATACACATTGGCATACAGATTGGCCTACAGATTGGCATACACATTGACATACAGATTGGCCAACAGATTGGCCAACAGATTGGCCTACAGATTGGCCTACAGATTGGCCTACAGATTGGCATACACATTGACATACAGATTGGCCTACAGATTGGCTTACACAACATCACACTAATACCGACACAGACTCTGATGTATTGTCCTGTGTCAGGCGCTATGTGTGTGTGTGCGTGTGTGTGTGTGTGTGTGTGTGTGTGTGTGTGCGCGCGTGCCGCGCGTGCGTGTGCGTATGCGTGTGCGTGTGCGTGCGCGTGCGTGCGTGCGCGTGTGCGTACGTTGTGCGTGTGCGTGTGTGCGTGTGCGTGTGCGTGCGTGCATGTGCGCGCGCGCGCGTGTGTTGTGAACGCCTACGGCCTCCAAACAGCATAATTCACAAAAGCCTAAGTTGAGACATGACTTTCTGTCATATTACTGTTAACCCCCCCCCAAAAAAAAACCCAACAAAAAACCCCAACACAACCTTTTATAATACGTTTCTGACCTTTACTTTACTCATGGTGTGGCACAGAGGTAACGCGTTCGCCTCGTATGCAATAAACCCGAGTTCGAACCTACAGGGGATTTTTCCTCTCACTCTGCACTAGGCCTTACGGTTCTGAACGTGGAGTCTTTTTGGATGAGACGATAAACCGCGGTCCCGTGTGCCCATGCACTTAGCACACGTTAAACCCAGTGGCAACGAAAAAGTTGTCATATTTGTCAACATTTAAACCCCACCCCCTCCCTTTGGTTTAAACACATTTCATTTATAAACAATCATATGACAAAGCGAGCATTAACAAAGAGATCGCAGAGCTCAACAAGCTTAGAGGTTATACTAAGCGCTCAAACCATTTAAATTAGGTTAGGTTAGGTTAGGTACATTAGAGTAACAAAGGCGTCTCTGTGAAATTCGGGTTGCTCCCACCTTGGAGAGCGCGTCGCAGCCAGAGGCGCGCCACCCATTGGTTTTTTTTGGCATGCGATTTTTTGTGTGACTGATGAGGAATCAACAAACTTAATATAAGTTTTTGGACCGACCAAAAGTGGCCCCGGCACCGGAGATGGGTACCCTTGAAAATTAAGCCAGAAGGAACAGTCCAAATGAGAATTTTCTCTGGGAACATTTGCTTTCGTGATCTATGCACCCTAAACTACCAGAAAATGCCCATGAAAAAATGTATTAGGGGGGGGGGGGGGGGTGCATGGTAAGCAGGAATTCCTCACAGAGTATATCTGTAACTACTACCAAAATCGCCGAATTTTAGCTATCATACAATCCAATCCTCTCTCTCTCTCTCTCTCTCTCGCGGTCTCTCTCTCTCTCTCTCTATCTCTCTCTCTCTGTGTGTCTGAACACCGTGTTTTAATCCGAAAACCTTGAAAACATATTGAGTCTTTAGTCTTATACAAACGCATTTGAACGACACAACACTTCATAAGCAAGCTCCCCTCACCAATGCGTCCGCCTTAAAAACACGAAGTATTTTTTCCCTAATAAGTAGCAAAGATATTCTAAAAGGGTAAGATGGACTACTTAAGAGCTCGGCGAACCGGCTGATAGAGTTATCGTTAGTGGCGACAGTACACGTTTCACAGTGGAGGCTATCCAAAAACTCAGACTGGAACTTGAACGGAGAATTCAACTGGCCTATCGACGTGTAAAATGTGTCCTGTTTAAAAGGGACATAACCAGTGTTTCTGTCCTCACTACTCATATAGGGAAAAGAGACCGGATGCTTATCTTCCCCTATACAGTCTTTGTAACTAGCACCGACCAAGCACTATTCCCTTTCTTAAAAGTGTAGCACAAAGCCTAGATCAAATTAAATAATACATCATGGCATTCTGTTACTTGCTTCACGCCAGGTGTCTTCTGTGGTAAATTAATAGGAACTAGCGCAACGCCTAGTACTGGCAATGCACCGTACTGGTAATGCCACGTACTGGTAACGCTGAGTACTGGTTTCGCCGGGTCCGCGAAATATTATTATTACTTTTGTCTCTCCTCCCTCCTTCCATCTTCTTCACTCATCCCGTTCTACTACCCCCCGCACCTTACTGAGTACAGCAAATTTGAAGCGATTCGGTTAAGAAAAGGTTGGAGTTATAAGGCCCCGTTTCCCGTTGGCGCTGCTCTGAGAGTGATGCGCTCTCCCTAGTAACGGTAACGCCAAGTACTGGTAACGCTGAGTACAGCAAATTTGAAGCGATTCGGTTAAGAAACGGCGGAGTTATAAGGCCCCGTTTCCCGTTGGTGCTGCTCTGAGAGTGACGCTCTTTCCCGATTCTCTTCACCTTTGCTGCCAGGCTTTGCCCAGGCCATAGCAAGCCTGACAGCAAATTGTGAAGCGATTCGGTTGAGAAGAAACGGCGGAGTTATTCGCCCAAACAAGGTGAAAGCGGCGTATAGCGCCGCGCGCGTGTATGAATCCGATTCGCTTCCGGTTTGGCACATTGATAGACACCGTCCCCTGTCATATACCTGCCAAATTGAAAGGCAATCGGAGGTCCAGAAATGCCGGAGATACGGGCGCCGAGAGTCCGGCAGATACGCGTTTTTGCGCATTTGCCAAACCACGCAAATGACACGGCCGCCTCGTGTTGCCGTTGCCATCGCCCCGTTTAGGGCTCACAGCAAATTTGAAGCGATTCGGTCAAAAAACGGCGGAGTTATAAGGCCCGTTTTGTGTTTCAGACAGACAGATAGACAGACAGACACACACACGGACACTTGGCTTTTTATTATATGAATGAATGATGATGATTGTTCAGAAATAATTAAGGAGAATAATCTTATGGTGTATGGGAGTGATCTTGCCTAATTCAATCGGTCAAACAGGGAGAAGTTACTCTACCATCAGGTAGATCCCCAAAATAGGGATGATTACCATCTGGCGGGCAATTGCTATCATGTATATTTTTCTTTTGGGACATTTGTAGAGTCACCCCTTTCCAAAAAAGCATGATAGCAATCTGAAAGTGGTAACTTTCTGTCCGTTAACATGTGATTTACAATGGTACCCCTTATTGTGAAGCATTTTTGGTAAGGGGGACCCTACAGATGTCTAGACTGCATAATCATATAGGAAGTGTTCGGAAATAATTAGGGGAGTAATTTCATGGTGTGTGGGAGTGATCTTGCCTAATTCAATCGGTCAAACAGGGGGAGTTACTCTGCCTTCAGGAAGCCCCTCATTTAAAAAAAAAATGTTTTGCAAGTAGCTGACTCCATCCTGTGGTTTCAAGCTTCGACGCCATGCCGCCATTGTTGCTATGGTTTTGACCGAGTAAGTCGAGGTAAACGCAAATCTAATTTTCACGAAGTGCTCTCCCCTATTTTTTTTTCCGAAAATCGTCTATTGCCCCCTCAGATGGTAAGCCTAATATTCACCCTCCGAACATGCTGCGTTTGAGCAGATCTAGATTTAGACACTCGGTTTGTGTTTCTCGCCATCAAGCTATGGCTTGTACCCACGTGTCGTCATATCCGGCCACAAGGAGCGTGCCATATTATGGGAGACCGCCATCTTAGTCAGGTAACTTTGTTTGAAAAATGCCAGATCGATGCTGTTTACACACAAAATCTGACTAAGATGGCGACACTTCCGTTGGAAGGGTCGAGATGCGCACGCAGGTGGGGGGGGGGGGGGGCATTATCTGGGTCAATCTCAATGTTAAATTTTTTCTTTGCGAGTTTCTCGACGTTTTGCAAGTTAGATCAGTTTCACGGTAACCCTCTTTTTATTTAAAATGTTTGCACAATCGTTCACTCGCTTCGCTTCACTCTTACACTGTTGCCATTTGTTGCTATGGTATTTGACCGAGTAAGTAAGGTAAACAACTCTAATTTTCACGAAGTGCTCTCCCCTATCTATTTTTTTTCAAGAACTGACTCGGCAGAAAACGTCCCAGATTACCTTGCATGCATAATATCAAATGGATATCACACCACACACACACACACACACACGCGCACTTCACCACGCACGCACACGCACGCACACGCACACACACCACAACACACACACACACACACACAAACACACACACCACACACAAACACACACACACACACACACACACACACAGACCGATAGAGACAGGAACGGAAGAGAGAGACAGACCGACAGACAGTACAGACAGACAGAGACAACAGACAGGACACAAAGATACAGACAGGGAGCGGCAACTAGATTCATGACTAACACACTGCAACTGTTTACACAAAAATCTATTGATTTGTCACTGGTAATTGCGGAGAGTTCACCCGTGATATTTAGCAAATAAGGATTGATGGGGGGGGGGGGGGGGGGGGGGCGGGGGAGCATAAATTGTTAATGAGCAGCTTAGGACCGCCAGGGGGGGCAATCAAAACCGTAGGGCTTAGCGCGTTATATTTCTTATGTGGGGTTTTTAGTCGAGAGAGAGAGAGAGAGAAAGAGGCGGGGGGGGGGGAGGGGGGGAGTCCCTCCCTCCCAATCTCTCTCTCTCTCTCTACTCTCTCTCTCTCTCGCTCCTCTCTTCTCTCTCTCTCTCTCTCACTACCTCCAAACTAAGAATATCACGCCGCTAAGCCCCAACTGGTTTGATTGACCCCTTGGCGGTGAAATGAGCGTTCTAAGCGAACGAATACAAATGCATGAAACTGAAACATTGATTACCGATTAGAATTTTAAAAAAAATCAGAAGAGAAAACAAGGCTCCACAGAAACGTGAAAAAGAAAATCAAGTACACACTACACACACACGCACGAGAACACACACACACACAAACACGCCCGCACGCATGCACGCACACACCACAAAACACACACGCGCGCACACACACACACTCACACACAATGTTCTACGAAATTGATTTCTCAACTTTTGTGACTATTCTTAGTTGCCTCTACTTGATCGATATTGCAACCAGTTTTGAAAAGGTGTGCCATGCATCTAGCCTGAAGTAATCAATTCATCCTAATTCAAAACTTCTTGTCTGTGCATATGTGATAAGTTATATTTAAAAAACAACAGATATTCAAAATTAAAACAAATCAAATCAGAGCTAAATAAAAACCTAAAACCAAACCAAATATTCACAAAGAAATAGGCACAGACACACACGCAGACATAGACAGACCAGACATTAAATGCGCGCGTACTCACGCACGCACACGAACACGCACGCACGCACACACGCACACACACGCGCCGGCACGCATGCAAACAAACAACACACACACGCAAGCACGCAACGCACGCCCGCACACAGTGACACACACACGCACAAAAACACACACACACACGCACACGCAACACACAAACACACACACACACCAATTGAGTCACGAATCTTTGCTTTCTGCTAACTGTGATATTATCGCTTTCTTTTCACGAAAATGTATGAGATTTAATAAATAAAAATTGGCCTTCTTGATTGCGAGCGATAACCTAATTGATGTCATTATTTCAGCAGTAACTGGACTGGGCAATTAAACACTTTCATTTTGACTTTGATCATAATTATTGCCCAGGGACGGTATTCATGTCGAGATAGCATGAGATTTAGCATGATGCTAACTTAGAAGATCGTCCAAAATTCCTATTAAATCATATAGAACAATGGAAGAGCTTCTAAGTTAGCATGATGCTAAGTCTCATGCCATCTCAACGTGAATACCGTCCCAGGTTCATTAATATGATTATTTGTCCGCATAACGCCGTAGATAATCATAGGGCATTCTTATTAATTTGTTTAGCGACGCCACTGAAACAGACAAAACCACTGCAGGATTATTACATTTAATGAAAACTTTTAGCTTTCCAAAGGTTGAAGACATTTCAAGGATGATTTTACTTTGTGGTTTTTGGATTTGTGAGACGTTTTTAAAACATTCCACGGAGGCCAGACCACGAGTAGGTTTATCACACCTGACTTGGGAAAAAAAACTTTGTTTCAGGACTATGCTCTTGTTGTACCTTTAACCAACAACTAGCGGTGATGGACAAATAAAAGAGGTGACTAGCGGTTAAGTACCCTTCTTCTTCTTCTCTTCAGGACCCACGGTCAGTATGTTGACCATTCTAGCTCCTTGGGATGGTGGGGGGGGGGAGAATGAAATGGGGTTGGTGGTGAGGGGGGGTATCAGTTCTTTACTGACGACATGCTCTGCCTGAACTTGGTTTGGTTGACCAGTAGGCACTGTAAGATTATGTTACTTTTTAAGACTTTTAACCTTCCCAAGGTTGAAGACATTCCAAGGATGATTTTACTTTGATGGTTTTTGGATTTGTGAGACGTTTTTAAAACATTCCACGGAGGCCAGACCACGAGTATTTTTTTATAATATTTTTTTTTTTTATATCACCCCTCAGCTCAACAATGACCTGGAATGTATTAAAACAAAAGAAAAATCTGTTCTTGATCAATGTATCTTAACGACACAAATGGCGGTGATGTGTTAAGGGCAAAGAGGGTGACTAAGCGATGGAAGTTACCCGCTTCACGCAGGATACCCAAAAAAACTTTCTCTTGTCTCTTGTTATCTTCAGGGCCCACGGTCAGTATGTTGGCCATATCTGGGCTCAATTGCAACACACACACCCAATATAGACTGAAAAATGAAAAAATGAGGGGGAAGGGGGGGGGGGGGGGGGTGGGAGGCGATCGCATTCATTTACTTGAAGACATGCCTGCTTGACTAAGGTATTAGGAAGTTTGATTGACCCAGCCAGCTCGCACTACATGAGCAGGATTAAGCGTGATGTCATGTCAGCACTGGAGACATTGGATAATGTGGGGAAAGTAGGGTATGGCATTGAAGGGACGAGGAGGGTAAAGGGGAAGCTGAGGGGGGAGATGGAGGGGGGAGGGGGGAGAGAGAGCACTTGATGACATTCTTATTTGTCCCGCAGCACTGACGCACAGTAGGCGTCAGCAGTGAATGCGTCAAGAATGTCCTGCCGCAGGTCGCTCCACTCCCTCTCTTGTCAGTAGTGCGAGCGAAGTATCACGGTGCAGCGTTGCGTAGATTGAACGGAGGCTGTGGACATTTTACTTGGCTGCCTAAACGTACATTCACAAAACGAAAATAAAGAACAGTGGTAGTGGTCCTGCTGTAGAGGGTTACAGATATAATGTGTGGTGTGTGTGTGTGTGCTGTGTGTGTGTGTGTAGTGTGTGTTGGTGTGTGTGTGTGTGTGTGTGTGGTTGGTGTGTGTGTGGGTGTCTGGTGTGTCTTCACACGCTGTATGGTGTAAGTGTAAAGTGTAACGTAGAGACTAGTGTCATACGAATTATGCTCGCCATTTCCATGTCTTTTGGCTTGTGCGTGTGTTTTTATACATCATGATGGTTTTTCAATCCACACATGTTACCGTTTTATAACTGGACCTTGCCTTGAAATCCTTTCGCCTCAAGTGCTTAATTTTATGAAGTTCTACTAAAGCTTAAGTGGGAAAACTAAACGTTACTTTCTAAAATTCAGTAAAAAGTGGGAAAACTAAAACCGTGTTACTTTTCCAAATTCCAGTAAACAAAAAACTAAACGTTTGTTACTTTCTAAATTTCAGTAAATCGGTTCAGCAAAACCTTGTCTGTCTAGTCTGTCTAGCAGGTTGGGAGCAACCCGAATTTCACAGAGATGCCTCTGTGACTACAAAGTACCTAATACTTAATGCTAATACTAATACTAAAACACACACACAAAAAACCGCTACAAACTCAGACTCCTTTGCCCGATCTAAAATCGGGGCAAAGGACACCAAACAAACAAAAACAACAACCAGAACGCAATGAACTCAAACTCCAGTGTTGTCGTTGTTGTTGTCGTTCCCTGGCTAAAAAAAACACCTCCAGGGATCATCCCAACAGCAGAAAGCACTTGAACACTATGGTACAAATGCATCAGCTACGGGGTGAGAACATTACGTGTGTGTGTGAGACCGTTTTTTGATTACCCCGCACCACGTGGGCAGCCACACTCCGACTTAGGAGGATGGCCAGATGTTAAAAGACAGAAAGACCGAGAGAAAGGATGAGAGACAGAGAAAGAGAGGACAAGACAGACAGACAGACAGGACAGACAGAACAAGACAGTACTATTTCCCCCATTCCACGCTGTATCAGGTAGTTTAATTTCCTCAAACATTGCTGTCCTATTGATCTGGAGCCCTCTTACTATCCTCGATTGTCCCCGTCTGTCTGTTCGTCTGTCTGTCTGTCTGCGCGTCTTTTTGTCGGCTAGTCTGTCTGTCTTGTCCTCTCTTTCTCCCCGTTTCTGTCTCCTACCCTCTCTTTCCTCTCTCTCCATTCCCTCCTCCAAATCCATAACTTTCTATCTTCTTATCTTCAATCTCTCTCCCCCTCTCACGCTCTCTCTCTCTCTCTCTCTCTCTCTCTCTCTCTCTCTTCTCTCTCTCTCTCTCCCTCCAAATCCTCAATAAAGCCATAATAATCTCTACCCGTGTCTGTCTGGTCTGTCTGTCCAAGTTTGCGCGTCTCTTTGTCTGTCGTCAGTCTGTCTGGTCTCTACTTTCTCCCCCATCTATATCTGCTCTACCTACCCAAAAATCTCTTTCCTTCTCTCCATTCCCTCCCCAAATCCATAACTTTGTCTATCTTCCTTATCTTCAAATCTCTCTTCCCCTTCTCACGCCTCTCGTCTCTCTCTCTCTCTCTCTCTCTCTCTCTCTCTCTCTCTCTCTCTTCTCTCTCTCTCTCTCTATCTCTCAATAAGCCATAATATTCTCTACCCGTGTCTGTCCTCTTTGGTCTGTCTGTCTGTCTGTCTGCTCTCTTTCTTTTCCCTTCTCTCTCTCCTACCCTCTCTTTCCTTCTCTCCATTCCCTCCTCCAAATCCATAACTTTTCTATCTTCTGGTCCTATATCCTCAATCTCTCCCCCCCCCCCCCCCCACCCCCCCCCCTCTCTCTCTCTCTCTCTCTCTCTCTCTATCTCTCTCTATCCTCTCTCTCTCTCTCTCTCTCTCTCTATCTCTTTCTGTCTCTCAATGTTGGCAAGTATTTTCATGTATTGCTTTCCTGTATGCAGTAAACCAAGTTCACGGGTCAAAATCACGGGTTTCGCGTGTTTTCCCTCTAAAAGCCTGGTACAATTGTTTTTCTTGTTTTGACCAGGTTTGACTCCCATACAAATGTTCCCAAATTGAAAAACGAAACATCATTTTAAAGAGCAGCCTCAATTTGAAGTTGGGGACATTTTGTATGTGGGTCACAGCTAACCCAGAAAAAAACAACCAAGGGAGTTAATCGTGGTGCGTCAGTGTGTTTTTAACACGTGTTCAACCCTACAGTCCTTTGCCCCCGCCATTGTACTGTGGCCTACGGTCAATATGCAATCAAAACATGTCAGTGTTCAGTGTTTGCAGTCTCTCTCTCTCTGTCCGACTCCCCTCCTCTCTCACTCTCTCTCCTCTCAATGTCTTCATTTTCCTCTTAATCTTTCCCAATCTTCCATGCTCGGTCTATAGCACTGTTTCGAAACGAAAACGGAAGTAACAGACGAGTTCTATGACCGTTAGGACACTTAGTTCCGGTTATAAAATGCAGTAAACACGGCATGGCTGCTCCGTAATTGTAATGGAGGGGTGTTGCTTAACTGCTCCGTTATCAGTTTGTAGATTTAATAATATTAAGTCCTTTTTCATGTTTCTTTCTTAAAGTGTTTACTTTCGTTGACTATTAACAGTTATGTTTTTATTTGTTTACTTGATACGACCACAAGACTTGAAGACAAGAACAAAATATAATTGTTGTTGAAGGTAGGTAACTTCCATTTTTAAATTCTAATTTTGAACCGGAACTACCACAAACCGACTTCAAGACGAGACAGTAGGGAAAGATAACCCCAAAAGACCGAATTATGAACCAGTGCTATACTATCTCTCCCCTCAGCAGAGTCCTAACAATCTGTAATGTAACGTGTGGTCAGATCGTTTGCGGAATTGTCAATGAAAGCGGTTACTACAGGAAAGAGCCACCCCCCCCCCCACCCACCCCTGCTAGAACCAAATTGGATTCTCGGCATTCCTAGGAGTAAAGGTCAAGATATGCTCGCCCCCCCCCCCCCCCCCCCCCCAACATTTTCTCGGTGAATTGTATTTTTCCCTTTTTTGTGCCTTTCTTACCATACATAAAGCTGTATTTTATGAACCTTTTTTAGCTAAGAACCTTTTTGTAATACTAACCCTAGCCCTAACCCTAGCCCTACCCCCCACCCTATAAACGGAAAAAACGCAACAAACCACACTGTGACCAATCGCGGTGTACTGCAGTAATTACATAGTGGGGGGTGGGTTAGGTTTTAGGGCTAGGGTTAGGGTTAGGTTATCATTCCAAAAAAGAAAATTTAGCTGAACATTTTCCCTAAAATACAGCTTTATGTATGGTAAGAAACACACATGGATAAATAACTATTAAACCGAGAAATGCAGGTGGGGGGGGGTGGCACATCTTTACCTTTGTCCTTTTATTTGCGCCAAATGAATAATCAAAAAGGGGATAATAGGGCATTTGCCACGAGTGTTTTCGTTCTCTGTACTCACTACTATTTGCCCGCACTAGGTCGTTCTGCCGAGTTACGCGTCCTTTTTCTAATTCAACTCATCTAAATTCAACTCTTGAATTCAGGTCGTCCTCCCGTGGCAATGCCCTAGATGCATAGACGGCGCTTCAAAATCCGACCGATTTAAAGTCTCCAATTTACTTTTTTGGGGTAGGTTAAGTCACTGAGCGTGTTATGCCACCTGCCTGTCCTTCCAACCAACTGGTCCATCCTCCTGTCCTCAGTTTTGTGTTTTTTACCAAAAAACTTGGAAGTTAAAATGGCTATTTATATTATTTCCATCATATTACGATTATATTATATAAATGGGTTTTTTTTCTTGGAGTGTGACCTTTGCATTGTCGGCATTTGTCGGCTTTTGTCACCGAGTGACGAGGATTTTTTTCCTCTCACTCTGCACTAGGCCTTCCGAGCATGAACGTGGATTCTTCCTGATGAGACTGATAAACCGAGGTCCCCGTGTGCCCATGCGCTCAGCGCGCGTTAAACCCGCGGCAATACGAAAAAAAGTTGTCATTTCGGTGATGAAGAATCCGCTATAACGTCTCCGGTCTGAACAGACACATATGGGACTGAGTAGATATAAAGATGGTGGGAACGATCTGGAGGCAATGCCCGAGGCAAGTGCAACTCCAGGAAAGTCCCGATTTTTAGCGATACAGATAGCATAAGTTGTCTTTCGGTTACAATGTACAACCACCACTCCCCCTCCACCTCATCACTAGTCCACAAAAGTTGCATGCAAATTATAAAAACCAAAACATTGGCTCGGTGCGCTCTCCATGTGGGAGCAACCCCATTTCTCAGAGACGCCTCTATGACTATAAAATCACCAAATAACATGCTCAGTGCATATGTTGCGAATGGGTGCAATAGATGTAATTCAGTCATACTGGACAGAGAGTCTTTTCCCTTAGAACCCAATAATAAACATGTTTTCAGTTACTATTTTCGGAACTGGGTGCAAGAAACGATCGATTAATACATTCATACTGACAGACAAAGTCTTTTCCCTTAGAAACCCAAATAATAACCATAGTTCATTTACTAATTTTCGAACTGGGTGCAAGGGAAGACGATCGTGTAATCAGGTCATACTGACCGACAGAGTCTTTTTCCCTAGAACCACCAAATAATAACAGTTCAGTTACTATTTTCGAACTGGGTGTCAAGGGAAACGATCGATGTAATACAGTCTACTGACAGACAAGTCTTTTCCTTAGAACCCAAATAAGAAACATGTTAGTTACTAATTTTCGACTGGGTGCACTGGAAAACGATCGATGTACTACTCATACTGAACAGACAGAGTTCTTTTCCCTTAGACCCCAAATATAACATGTTCAGTTACTATTTCGAACTGGGGGCAAGGGAACGA
>CM065689.1:16786573-16789696 GCA_017654935.2 Phymorhynchus buccinoides | reverse complement strand
TGTCACCCTCATTACCTCATCATTGTTTGATTTTGTATGATATTTGAATAAAGTTGTCTAAACCAAATGGCTTTTATCGCAGCTCTCCAAAGAAAGAGCGATGTCCAGCGATGTCCCAAAAAAGTGTGGAGCAATATATTTGACCATATTGAATGCTTCCCCCCCCCCCCCCTCTCTTAAAATGAGTATAAGAATTGTATTTTACCTTTAAAAAAATAGAAAGGGTTAAGGATTATTACCCCCCCGCCCCCAAAAAAAAATCCAAAAAAAAATCATGTTTGAACGAATACCATATTTTGTTATATGTTGATCTCTGTTCCTAGTAAGTTTTATCTTTGCTTTTGATTGCTTTCTGTCCGCCACTCCTATTATATTACATTTTGAAAAATAACAAATCTTGGTTTATAACAAAACAATGTGTAGGGCGCGTTATCACCGTAAATAATGTCATTTAACCCTTTCACCGCCAGCCATATTTCAGCCAAAAATGTCCATTAAACTTTACCTGGGTAGAGAACAAAATCCATCTGCAGTACATGTGGGATTCTTCTGTGACAGATATATAAAAATAAGGTCTATCTTTACTTCCCAAAAATCAAAAATCCCCCAAAATATATAGATTCTGATCGCTTCTCGGCCTTCTCGGCTGGGACAGTGATTCAGGAAAATAAATTTTTGTTTATACCCTGGTTGGTTTGTTCAGCCCGTCGTACATGGCGAAAGCCGATACGCGACGTTAAACTGAACTTCCAATCCACTTTCCCAAAACTAAGACAATAGGGTCTTTGGATATACCAGACCCTCAGTTTGATGCCTTTTAGTGACATGGGTGTTAAATCACTGTGGTGCTAAAATGCGACACGACTTTGGCGCTGAAAGGGTGAAAACAAAATATTTTTAAGAGTCAATGAGAGACTTAGTGCGATTTTTCTCACGCCAGAGGGCATGACGCTCGTGTGGGGCTAATCCTCTCTATATTATTATTAGTTGGGGATAAAGAAAGAGAGAGAGAGACAGTGAGTGGTCTACCACCCATCTCTCTCTCTCTCTCTCTCATGCTCTCTCTCACTACGCCCAAGTAAGAAAATCGCGTGATAAGCCCCTAGTGCATTGACTGCCCTCTGGCGTGAAAAAAATATCGCCATAGGTTGACCATTGGTATTAGCATTTTCCTGCTCTCCTACCTTCTGGGTGGTTCAGTGGTGTTGCACTCATATATGTCGCTCATTTTGATTCCCAACTCACAGCTACTACAGCCCAGTTTGGTCAGGTCGCAGAATCTGAATCCAGCTGTCCAAAGGGAGCGAATCTATGTTAGGCCCTCAGGAGGGAACCACCATGCATTTGTGATTATCGTTCAGGTAGCTTACAAGAAGTGTACGATTTAAGAAAAATAGAAGAAGAAAAAAGTTGTCCATCGCTTACAGGAAGCTTTCATTTTCATTTTATGAAAAATAAATTGGACCATCGCTTACAGGAAGTTTTCATTTTCATTTTATGAGAAAAAACCCAGTTGACCATTCTTATAGGACGTTTTAATTTTAATTTGATGAAAAACGTTGACCATTGCTTACAGGAAGTTTTCATTTTAATCTTATGATAAAAAACCAGTTGACCATTGCTTACAGGAAGTCTTCATTTTAATTAATATGAAGTAAAGTTGACAGTTGCTTACAGGAAGTTTTCATTTAAATTTTATGAGAAAAAAAGTTGACCATTGCTTACAGGAAGTTTTCGTTTTAATTATAACAAAAAAATGACCGTTGCTTACAAGAAGTTTCATTTTAATTTTATCGAAAAAGCCACAGTTGACCATTGATTACAGGAAGTTTTTATTTAAATTTTATGAAAAAAAGTTGACCATTGCTTACAGGAAGTTTTCGTTTTAATTTTATGAGAAAAAAAGTTGACCATTGTTTACAGGAAGTTTTCATTTTAATTTTATAAAAGAAAGTTGACCATTGCTTACAGGAAGTTTTCATTTTAATAAAAAAAGAAGGTTGACCATTGATTTTCATTTTCATTTGATGAAAAAAACACCAGTTGACAGTTGCCTACAGGAAGTTTTTATTTTAATTTTTTGAAAACAAAGGTTGACCATTGCTTACAGGACGTTTTCATTTAAATTTTATTAAAAAAAAGTTATTGCTTACAGGAAGTTTTCATTTTAATGTTATGAAATAAAGTTGACCATTGCTTACAGGAAGTTTTCATTTTAATTTAATGAGAAAAAAAGTGGACCATTGCTTACAGGAAGTTTTGTTATTTTAATTTTGTTAAATAATGTTTTTAATTTTTTTAAAATCTGTTTATGTTCTTTTTACTGTTTTTTCTCTCTTTCGATTGTCTATGTATTACATCAATATATAAAACATATTTGAAAATTAAGACAGCGCTTCATTACTCTGCTTGGCCGTCCGTCACTAGTATTGTCCATGCACTGTTTTCTTTAAGATAGGGCTTCATTACTCTGCTTGGCCGTCCGTCACTATTATTGTCTGTGCACTTTTTTCTTTAAGATAGCGCTTCATTACTCTGCTTGGCCGTCCGTCACTATTATTGTCCATGCACTGTTTTCTTTAAGATAGCGCTTCATTACTCTGCTTGGCCGTCCGTCACTATTATTGTCTGTGCACTGTTTTCTTTAAGATAGGGCTTCATTACTCTGCTTGGCCGTCCGTCACTATTATTGTCTGTGCACTGTTTTCTTTAAGATAGGGCTTCATTTACTCTGCTTGGCCGTCCGTCACTAGTATTGTCCATGCACTGTTTTCTTTAAGATAGCGGCTTCATTACTCTGCTTGGCCGTCCGTCACTAGTATTGTCTGTGCACTTTTTTCTTTAAGATAGCGCTTCATTACTCTGCTTGGCCGTCCGTCACTATTATTGTCTGTGCACTGTTTTCTTTAAGATAGCGCTTCATTACTCTGCTTGGCCGTCCGTCACTATTATTGTCTGTGCACTGTTTTCTTTAAGATAGCGCTTCATTACTCTGCTTGGCCGTCCGTCACTATTATTGTCTGTGCACTGTTTTCTTTAAGATAGGGCTTTATAGAAGTTTTCTTGTTGCCCTATCTAATGATCATTGTTGATTTTCATGTGTGACTTTCAGAAATAAAATGC
>CM065689.1:16774073-16781573 GCA_017654935.2 Phymorhynchus buccinoides | reverse complement strand
TTCTTCTTCTTCTGCGTTCCCAGGCCATATGGCCATAATGGGTAAGGTACGTATGTGTCCGGTTTTCAGTTTTCACTGGTCTCCCCGCTGCGTACAGCCGACACATTCCGATTTCGGAGGAGCTCAAAGGAGAAACATTATTTGGAAAACAGGAGAACGGGCCAATAAGGCAGAAAGATAGTAGATGACAGTAAGCTAAAGGGAAAAGGCAGAGTCAAAGAGAGTGACAGATTAGAGGAAGCTACAAGCACAGAACTTCCAGAAGGTGGGGGAACCATTTATACAAAAGACCCCCCGGTATCCACGCGGGGGACAGAGCGTTCAATAAATTTCAGTCAAATTTGCCCATGAGACGAATGCTAAACATTAACACTCGTCTCATGGGCAAATTTGACTGAAATTTTCTTTATTTCATGAGATAATTGGCATGTGCTTCTTACCCGCCCATGATCTTTTTACCCCGTCTTACCCTATATTGTTTCGGTACTCCATCTAGTTGGGACGATCCCTGGAATGTTTAAGCCTTGGTAAGACAACCACAATAAGTGACAAGTGTGTGGTTTTTGTTCTCTCCCTCAGATGTACGTGGAGCACAGGGTGGTGAACCGTCGCCTTGCCCTGGTCAGGCTGACCTTCCACGCCCTGCTGACCATGTACGCCCTGTGGGTCAGCGCCACGCGCCTCGTGGACCACAAGCACCACCTCAGAGACGTGGTCATCGGGGCCCTGCTGGGCCTGCTCGCCGCCTTGGGCGCGGTAAGAAAGGAGGCTGCTCTTGTGTTGGTAGGGCAGGTGGACCACAAGCACCACCTCAGAGACGTGGTCATCGGGGCCCTGCTGGGCCTACTCGCCGCCTTGGGCGCGGTAAGAAAGAGGCTGCTCTTGTGTTGGTAGGGCAGGTGGGACCACAAGTACCTGCCCCAGAGAAGTGTGGTCGCTAGGTTTGCCTTTGCCATGGTAAGAAGGCTGTTCTTGTGTTGGTAGGGCAGGTTGTGCGTGTCGTGGACAACATAAGAGACGTGGTCATCGGGCTTGCTTTTGCCATTTGCCACGGTAAGAAGGCTGCTCTTGTGTTGGTAGGGCAGGTGGCCACATGCACCGCCTCAGAGATGCGGTCATTGCCATTGGGGCTTCGCTAGGTTTGCCTTTGCCATAGTAAGAAGGCCGCTCTTGTGTTGGTAGGACAGGTGGCCACATGCACCGCCTCAGAGATGCGGTCATTGCCATTGGGGCTTCGCTAGGTTTGCCTTTGCCATGGTAAGAAGGCCGCTCTTTTGTTGGTAGGGCAGGTGGCCACATGCACCGCCTCAGAGATGCGGTCATTGCCATTGGGGCTTCGCTAGGTTTGCCTTTGCCATGGTAAGAAGGCCGCTCTTTTGTTGGTAGGGCAGGTGGCCACATGCACCGCCTCAGAGATGCGGTCATTGCCATTGGGGCTTCGCTAGGTTTGCCTTTGCCATGGTAAGAAGGCCGCTCTTGTGTTGGTAGGGCAGGTGGCCTCAGAGACGTGGTCATTGCCATTGCGGCTTTCCTAGGTTTGCCTTTGCCATGGTAAGAAGAAGGCTGCTCTTGTGTTGGTAGGGCAGATGAGAACATGCACCACCCCCGAGACGTGGTCATTGCCATTGCGGCTTCGCTAGGTTTGCCTTTGCCATGGTAAGAAGGCTGCTCTTGCGTTGGTAGGGCAGGTAGCAACATGCACCACCTCAGAGACGCGGTCATCGGGCTTGCTTGTTGTCATTTGCCACGGTAAGAAGGCTGCTCTTGCGTTGGTAGGGCAGATTGTGCGTGTCCTGTCCTGGACAGGTCAACATAAGAGACGTGGTTATTGGAGCTCTCTGCTAGGCTTGCTTTTGCCTTTTCCATGGTAAGAGAAGGCCGCTCTTGTGTTGGTAGGGCAGGTTGTGCGTGTCGTGGACAACATAAGAGACGTGGTCATCGGAGCTCTCTCTCTCTGTGCTGGGCCTGCTCACTGGTGAGAGAAGGCCGCTCTTGTGTTGGTAGGGCAGTTCTGTGCGTGTCATGGACAACATAAGAGACGTGGTCATCGGAGCTCTCTCTCTCTGTGCTGGGCCTGCTCACTGGTGAGAGAAGGCCGCTCTTGTGTTGGTAGGGCAGGCGAGGCATGTGGTGGACCACACGCACCACCTCAGAGACGAGCTCTGCTAGGCCTGCTCACCACCAAGATCCCTGGAATCATTAAGGTAGTAGGTATTAGGTACTTTATCGTCACAGAGGCGTCTCTGTGAAATTCGGGTTGCTCCCACCTGGAGAGCGCGTCGCAGCCAGAGGCGCGCTATTTTTTTGGGTTTTTTTTTTTTTTGCATGCGATTTTTGTGATTGATGAGGAAGGAAAGGGAGGAGGGTAAATTTGGACCAAATGACAACTTTTTCGTTGCCACTGGGTTTAACGTGTGCTAAGTGCATGGGCACACGGGACCTCGGTTTATCGTCTCATCCGAAAGACTCCACATTCAGACCGTAAGGCCTAGTGCAAAGTGAGAGGAAAAATCCCCTGTACCCAGGTTCGAACTCGGGTTTTCTTGACACGAGGCGAACGCGATACTCAAGTGCCCACTCTACGCCACGTAGAATGCCGCAGGAAAACCAATAAAGAAAGTAGAGAACTGTCCATCCCCCCCAAAAGCACACAACTACTACGAGCTAAGTTCTTGGGTTTGTGCAGTATAAGTATCTCTTCACCCTTTTCCTGGCTCTGTACTGAGCTAGGGGAATAGGTACCGCCCCGTAAGCTGGCTTTCATAGTAGGGTAAGACGGGGTAAAAAGCCCATGGGCGGGTAAGAAGCCCATGCCAATTGTCTCATGAAATAAAGCAAATTTCAGTCACATTTTGCCCATGAGACGAGTGTTAATGTTTAGCATTCGTCTCATGGGCAAAATTGACTGAAATTTGCTTTATTTCATGAGATAATTGGCACGGGCTTCTTACCCGCCCATGGGCTTTTTACCCCGTCTTCACGAGTGGTTGTGTGTCTTTTAAGGCGGCGACAGACTATGTGGCTGCCTCATATGACTCGATCAGGTCGTGACGTAGACCAAATTTTGTTTCCAGCACAGAAGGAGGTCACGAGCCACCTGACTCGATCAGACTCGATCAGTGAAATTTAGAACCCGCCCTATTCGGCCCTGTCACCTGACTGGGCCCGACTGAGTCAGATTGATCGAGTTAGATGGTATGCAAATGAGGTGAAACGTCACGACCTGATCGAGTCACATGAGGCAGCCACCTAGTCTGTCGCCGCCTTTAGAGATAAGACAGTTCTCTAATATATTTGATGAGTTGATCTTATCCCTTCCGAGCCTGATCGATTATGTGTTCGCTACGGTAAGAGAAAAGATGGAAACTTTGGATAGATTTAGCCCCCAGCCACTTTGTGGAGGGGAATGGATCCGTAGCCAAAGGGTTAGAGCCTGGGCTTGTAAACCTGAAACCTGAAACCTGAAAGTTACGTAAACCCGAAAGTTGCCAGATGAAAATATGTTCACGTAGTAAAATTGAGTTATTAGATTTGAAAGATTCGTCTGTGCTCTCCCCTCTAATAGACGATTTTCGGGGGGGGGGGGAAAAACAAAACTAGGGGAGAGCACTTCGTGAAAATTAGAGTTGCTTACCCCCATTACTCGGTCAAATACCATAGCAACGATGCAACTATGACGTCGAATCTTGAAACCGCAGGATGCGAGTCAGCGACTTGCAAACGGTTTTTTTATATACAAAAATTAGGAGTGGACAGTGACCACAAACTGATACAACTTGCAAAATGCGACGTAAAAGTATAAATGACATATTTTTTTAGAATGACGCAGGGTGTTCTAAGTGATGTCTGTCTGCTCAAACACACGAGTCGATAGGCTACGAGAGCTGATGGTAGAGTGACGTCCCCTGTTTGACCGATTGGATTAGGCAAGATCACTCCCACACACCATGAAATTACTCCCCTGAATTATTTTCGAGTTATTCCAGTGAAAAGAAACAGGATGGTTCCGTGACTGACACTAAATTATGAACTTGTGTGATTGCTGCCTCATTACTTAGATTTCATGCTCTTTTTTTATATTAGGTATTATTAGGTATTAGGCACTTTATAGTCACAGAGTTTCTCTGTGAAATTCGGGTTGCTCCCACCAGGAGAGCGCGTCGCAGCCAGAGGCGCGCCACCCAATTTTTTGTTGTTGCATGCAATTTTTGTGTGACTGATGAGGAAGGAAAGGGGGGGGGGGATTTTAACCAAATGACAACTTTTTTCTGCACTTAACTTTTGTTCTACTTTTTCCATTTAAATCTGTTTTCTTTCTTCTACTGACAAAATGTGCCCTCTTTCTGTGAGTGTGTGTGTCTGTGTGTGTGTTCCTCTGTCTTTCAGTCCGTCTGTGTCTCAGTGTCTTGTCTCTCATTCGTGTGTGTGTGTGTGTGTGTGTATGTGTGTAAGTGTATGTGTTCAACTGTGCGCACGCGCGTCAGTGTGTATGTGACATGTGTTTGTGTGTTTGTGTGTATATCTTTGATTTTCTTGTGTGTGTGTGTGTGTGTGTGGACGGACAAACATGCGTGTGTGTGGCGCGTGCGCGCATGTGTACATGCACACACACACACACACACACACACACACACACACTCTCTCTCCATCTGTGTCTCTGTCTGTCTGTCTCTCTCTCTCTCTCTCTCTCTCTCTCTCTCTCTCTCTCTCTCTCTCTCTCTCTCTCTCTCTCTCTCTCTCTCTCTTTCTGTCTGCCCCCTCTCTCCGTGAATGAAACAGCATTTAAAACTTCAAAAAAATATATTAAAAAAATAACTCTTTCCTCTGTCCGTCAGTTCTTCGGTGCGGTCCTGGAACCCTCTACCACCCGTTGCGGCACCACCACCACCAGCACCAGCAATAACGTCTCCCGCGACGAGGAAAACCCCGCCAACAACCCCTACGACGACCACCACCACGACGACAACGGCGACAAAATGGCCGGAGTCAACACCAGCCACAACAACAACAACAACAGAATCGACGACGACGACGATGATGATGATGTGGAAAGCGGGAATCTGGATGCTCTGGACATGGAAACCCCCACCACCCCTACCCCGTTGCTGTTCAACGGGGTGATGTCTCTCTCCTCCTACAGCAACACCGGGATGAGGATCGGTCCGCTGCGGCTAGAGGGAGACAAGCACAAGTTCCCAAGAAGGGCAACCCTGCAGTGATTTTTTTGGTTATAAGCTGGTAGCGGTTGCTTCCCTTGTATCAAGTTGCATCAGAAGTTTACGAGTTGGTTGTGTGTGTGCGCGTCTCTCTCTCTAGTTGATACACCTCTCTCTCTCTCTCTCTCTCTGTCTCTCTCTCCCTCCCCACAGGGCTGAGTGTAAAAAAGCAATGCTTATCTCATTACCCTGTATAAATAAAAATTCGTTTCGTCTCTCTCTCTCTCTCTCTCTCTCTCTCTCTCTCTCTCTCTCTCTCTCTCTCCAGGGCTGGGTGTAAAAAAAAAGTATGTATACTAACTTATCTCATTACCCTGTATAAATAAAATTTCGCTCGTTCGCTCTCTCTGTGTTTTCCCCCCCTTCTTTATTCTGCAGAAGTTTACAATTTAAAGTTTTATAAATGTTGTAATTTTGTGTGCGTTTCTCTACTTTTTCTTCTTTTTTTAAAATTTTGTGTTGGTTTTCTTTTTTTCTTTTTTAAAGTTGGTTGTCTCGTGTACGTACTTTTTTTTAATTTAATTTTTTTTTTTTAATATAATATTTTACTTAATATTTGTAAATTTGGGATCTGTTGGTTTTTTTCTTTCGTTCTCCCTTTTTATTATTTTTGTTATTGTTTATTATTTCCCATTCTCTCTCGTTTTCCCGTTTAACCCTTTCACCGCCAGCCATATTTCAGGCAAGAATTCCCATTAAATTTACCTGGGTAGAGAACAAAATCCATCTGCAGTATTGGGGATTCTTCTGTGGCATATATAAAATAAGGTATCTCCTTACTTCCCAAAACTAAGACAATAGGGTCTTTGGATAATAGACCCCAATTTGATGCCTTTTAGTGACATAGGTGTTAAATCACTGTGGTGCTAAAATGCAACTTTGGCGGTGAAAGGGTTAAAATAACAAATCCACCCAAACCCCACAAACTTTTGAATATAATAGGTAATTGTCTTTGGTGTGGTAAGTAAAGGGTTGGGCTCCACCTTCCTTCTTCTTCTCCTTCTTCTTCTTCTTCTTCGTTCGCTCAGACAGAGTCCCGTCATGTGAGCGTAGATGCGTCATGCTGCCGTCATGCGCCTGACTAAGAAATAGTTCGGCTGTCCGACAAATCGTTGTCAGAATTGAGAGAGAGAGAGAGAGAGAGAGAGAGAGAGAGAGAGAGAGAGAGAGAGAGAGAGAATCATAATAATTTTTAAAAAAAGGCAACAGGAGAACGGGGAGAGAAAGATAGCAGATGTCAGTCAGTAAGCGAAGGAAAGAAAAAAGGCACAGTCAAAGAGAGTGTGACAGATTAGAGGAAGTTACAAGCTCAGAACTTCCAGAATGTGGGGGAACTATTTGTACGAAAGACACCCCCTCCCCCCCGGTATCTCCATGGGGGTGGGAGTGGATGGAGGTTCAATACGGTGACCTATAAAGTGTTGACAATTAATTCACTGACCCATGCATGCCTTGGCTTAAGGCTGTGTCAGATCAGTTGACATAAGCTAGAACACCAAGGCTACATCAAAATGTTGTTATGTTCTGCATGGTTGTGCGGGGATTGTCTTTAGCCATGGCAAGCTCCCAGCATAACATCATCAATCCCAAATCCTCCAAAGTCTGAGTGTGGCTGCCCACGTGGCGGGGTAATCAAAAACGGTCACACACGTAAGGTTCTCATCCCTAGTTGGGGCATTTGTACCATAGTGTTCAATTGCTTCGGCTGTTGGGATGATCCCTGGAGTCTTTAAGCCAGGGAACAACAACAACAACAACAACAACAACAACAACAACAACAACTGACCATGCAGCGTATTATAGGCTATGGGACCCCTTTTTTTCTTTAAATTTTTTATATTTTTTATATAGATGTTTGTTTTACCATAAGAAGCAACTGACTGGAAACAACAAAACTATCGCACGTGCGTAGGCTTATTGCGTTATAATATATCCTCAGGCAACCCACAACACTCGTGAGGTTGTTTCATGTGTGTAGTTGTGTTTTTTTGGGGAAAGAAAACCCGTCAACACGACTTCAAACCCCCCCCAAAAAAAAAAAACCCCACAAAACGGTGAACAAAAATAATTGCTACCAAGTTAGTGCTTTTTGTTTTTCTTTCTTAATGAGTTTTATGAACTCTTGTTGTGGTGTGTGTTTTTGTTTGTGGCTCAAGCCACAAACCTATAACTCACTTTGTCGGTCGGTCGGTCTGTCGGTCCAAACTTGTCGCACTTCAAAGTGAGGCTGCAAAATTGTCGCACTTCAAAGAGAGGCTGCTCTTTAAAATGATGTTTCGTTTTC
>CM065689.1:16759073-16764073 GCA_017654935.2 Phymorhynchus buccinoides | reverse complement strand
TAAAAGTGTAGCACAAAGCCTAGATCAAATTAAATAATACATCATGGCATTCTGTTACTTGCTTCACGCCAGGTGTCTTCTGTGGTAAATTAATAGGAACTAGCGCAACGCCTAGTACTGGCAATGCACCGTACTGGTAACGCCACGTACTGGTAACGCTGAGTACTGGTTTCGCCGGGTCCGCGAAATATTATTTATTACTTTTGTCTCTCTCCCTCCTTCCATCTTCTTCACTCATCCCGTTCTACTACCCCCCGCACCTTACTGAGTACAGCAAATTTGAAGCGATTCGGTTAAGAAAAGGTGGAGTTATAAGGCCCCGTTTCCCGTTGGCGCTGCTCTGAGAGTGATGCGCTCTCCCTAGTAACGGTAACGCCAAGTACTGGTAACGCTGAGTACAGCAAATTTGAAGCGATTCGGTTAAGAAACGGCGGAGTTATAAGGCCCCGTTTCCCGTTGGTGCTGCTCTGAGAGTGACGCTCTTTCCCGATTCTCTTCACCTTTGCTGCCAGGCTTTGCCCAGGCCATAGCAAGCCTGACAGCAAATTGGAAGCGATTCGGTTGAGAAACGGCGGAGTTATTCGTAACAAGGTGAAGCGGCGTATAGCGCGCGCGTGTCTGAACCGATTCACTTCCGGTTTGGCACACTGATAGGCACCGTCCCCTGTCATCTACCTGCCAAATTGAAAGGCAATCGGTCCAGAAATGCCGGAGATACGGGCGCCGAGAGTCCGGCAGATACGCGTTTTGCGCATTTGCCAAACCACGCAAATGACACGGCCGCCTCGGTTGCTGTTGCCATCGCCCCGTTAGGGCGCACAGCAAATTTGAAGCGATTCGGTCAAAAAACGGCGGAGTTATAAGGCCCGTTTTGTGTTTCAGACAGACAGATAGACAGACAGACACACACACGGACACTTGGCTTTTTATTATATGAATGAATGATGATGATTGTTCAGAAATAATTAAGGAGAATAATCTTATGGTGTATGGGAGTGATCTTGCCTAATTCAATCGGTCAAACAGGGGAAGTTACTCTACCATCAGGCAGATCCCAAAATAGTGATGGTTACCATCTGGCGGGCAATTGCTATCATGTATATTTTTCTTTTGGGACATTTGTAGAGTCACCCCTTTCCAAAAATGCATGACAGCAATCTGAAAGCGGTAACTTTCTGTCCGTTAACATGTTATTTAAATGGTACCCCTTATTGTGAAGCATTTTTGGTAAGGGGGACCCTACAGATGTCTAGACTGCATAATCATATAGGAAGTGTTCGGAAATAATTAGGGGAGTAATTTCATGGTGTGTGGGAGTGATCTTGCCTAATTCAATCGGTCAAACAGGGGGAGTTAGTCTGCCTTCAGGAAGCCCCTCATTTAAAAAAAAAATGTTTGCAAGTAACTGACTCCATCCTGCGGTTTCAAGCTTCGACGCCATTGTTGCATTGTTGCTATGGCATTTGACCGAGTAATGGAGGTAAACAATTCTAATTTTCACGAAGTTCTCTCCCCTAGTTTTTTCCGAAAATCGTCTATTGCCCCCTCAGATGGTAAGCCTAATATTCACCCTCCGAACATGCTGCGTTTGAGCAGATCTAGATTTAGACACTCGGTTTGTGTTTCTCGCCATCAAGCTATGGCTTGTACCCACGTGTCGTCATATCCGGCCACAAGGAGCGTGCCATATTATGGGAGACCGCCAACTTAGTCAGTAACTTTGTTTGAAAAATGCCAGATCGATGCTGTTTACACACAAATCTGACTAAGATGGCGACACTTCCGTTGGAAGGGTCGAGATGCGCACGCAGGTGGGGGGGGGTGGGGCATTATCTGGGTCAATCTCAATGTTTAATTTCTTTGCGAGTTCTCGACGTTTTGCAAGTTAGATCAGTTTCACGGTAACCCTCTTTTTATTTAAAATGTTTGCAAATCGTTCACTCGCTTCGCTTCACTCTTCACTGCCATTGTTGCTATGGTATTTGACCGAGTAAGTAAGGTAAACAACTCTAATTTTCACATGCTCTCACGTATTATTTTTCAAGAACTGACCGGCAGAAAACGTCCCATTACCTGCATAATATCAAATGGATATCATCACACAACACACACACACACACGCGCACACACACGCACACGCACGCACACGCACACACACACACACACACACACACACACAAACACACACACCCACACACACACACACACACACACACACACACACACAGACCGATAGAGACAGGAAGGAAGAGAGAGACAGACAGACAGAGACAGACAGACAGACAGAGACAAAGACAGACACAAAGACAGACAGGGAGCGGCAACTAGATTCATGACTAACACACTGCAACTGTTTACACAAAAATCTATTGATTTGTCACTGGTAATTGCGGAGAGTTGCACCCGTGATATTGTAGCAAATAAGGATTGATTGGGGGGGGGTGGGGGGGGTGGGGAGCGAGCCTAATTGTAATGAGCAGCTTAGGACCGCCAGGGGGCAGTAATCAAACCAGTAGGGGCTTAGCGCGTGATATTCTTAGTTGGGGGTAGTGAGAGAGAGAGAGAGAGAGAGAGGCGGGGCGGGGGGGAGGGGGGGAGTCCCTCCTCTCCCCTCTCTCTCTCTCTCTCTCTCTCTCTCTTCTCTCTCTCTCTCTCTCTCTCTCTCCTCTCTCACTACTCTCCAACTAAGAATATCGCGCGCTAAGGCCCTACTGGTTTGACTGCCCCCCTGGCGGTGAAATGAGCGTTCTAAGCGAAGAATACAAATGCATGAACTGAAACATTGATTACCGATAGAATTTTTAAAAAAACTCAGAAGAGAAAACCAGGCTCACAGAAACGTGAAAAGAAAATCAAGTACACCCACACACACACACGGCACGAACACACGCATAACACACACACGCACGCACGCATGCACTGCACACACACAACACCACACGCGCGCACCAACACAAAACAACTGCTATGTTCTACGAAATTGATTTCTCAACTTTTGTGACTATTCTTAGTTGCCTCTACTTGATCGATATTGCAACCAGTTTTGAAAAGGTGTGCCATGCATCTAGCCTGAAGTAATCAATTCATCCTAATTCAAAACTTCTTGTCTGTGCATATGTGATAAGTTATATTTAAAAAACAACAGATATTCAAAATTAAAACAAATCAAATCAGAGCTAAATAAAAACCTAAAACCAAACCAAATATTCACAAAGAAATAGGCACAGACACACACGCAGACATAGACAGACAGACATAAATGCGCGCGTACGCACGCACGCACGCACACGCACAGCACGCACACACGCGCACACACACACGCACGCCCACATACACATGCTACGCACGCACGCACACACGCACGCACGCACACGCACACACAACACACACACACACACACACGCACGCGCACGCACACGCACACACACACACACACACACACACAATAGTCACGAATCCCCCTTGCTTTCTGCTAACTGTGATATTATCGCTTTCTTTTCACGAAAATGTATGAGATTTAATAAATAAAAATTGGCCTTCTTGATTGCGAGCGATAACCTAATTGATGTCATTATTTCAGCAGTAACTGGACTGGGCAATTAAACACTTTCATTTTGACTTTGATCATAATTATTGCCCAGGGACGGTATTCATGTCGAGATAGCATGAGACTCTAGCATGATGCTAACTTAGAAATCCGCTCTTCCAAAAGTCCTATTAAAATCTATAGGACATTGGAAGAGCTTCTAAGTTAGTATCATGCTAAGTCTCATGCTATCCTCAACGTGAATACCGTCCCAGGTCCTCATTAATATGATTATTTGTCCGCATAACGCCGTAGATAATCATAGGGCATTCTTATTAATTTGTTTAGCGACGCCACTGAAACAGACAAAACCACTGCAGGATTATTACATTTAATGAAAACTTTTAGCTTTCCAAAGGTTGAAGACATTTCAAGGATGATTTTACTTTGTGGTTTTTGGTTTTGTGAGACGTTTTTAAAACATTCCACGGAGGCCAGACCACGAGTAGGTTTATCTGCACATTAGTTTAACAATGACTTGGGAAAAAAAACTTTGTTTCAGGACTATGCTCTTGTTGTACCTTTAACCAACAACTAGCGGTGATGGACAAATAAAAGAGGTGACTAGCGGTTAAGTACCCTTCTTCTTCTTCTCTTCAGGACCCACGGTCAGTATGTTGACCATTCTGGCTCCTGGTGGGGGGGGGGGGGGGAAGACTGAAATGGGGGAGCGGTGAGGGGGGTATCCGTTCTTTACTGACGGACATGTCTCTGCATGACTTGGTTTGGTTGACCAGTAGGCACTGTAAGATTATGTTACTTTTAAGACTTTTAACTTCCCAAGGTTGAAGACATTCCAAGGATGATTTTACTTTGTGGTTTTGTGGATTTGTGAGACGTTTTTAAAACATGATCCACGGAGGCCAGACCACGAGTATTTTTTATAATATTTTTTTTTTTTATCACACATCAGTTCAACAATGACTTGAATGTATTAAAACAAAAGAAAAATCTGTTCTTGATCAATGTATCTTAACGAACAACTGGCGGTGATGGTGAAGGGCCAAAGAGGTGACTAGCGATCCAGGAAGTACCTCGCTTCACGCGTATATACACCTTCTCTTTCTTCTTCTTGTTCTCTTCAGGGCCCACGGTCAGTTCCTGTTGAAACCATTCTGGCTCATTTGCACACCACACACACAAATAGACTGAAACCATGAAAAATGAGGGGAAGGGGGGGGGGGGGGGGAGGGGGGGAGGCGATCCTCTCTTCTTTACTGAAGACAATGCCTGCTTGATCTAAGGTATTAGGAAGTTTGATTGACCCAGCCAGCTCGCACTACATGCGCAATGGACTTAAGCGTCGATGTCATGTCAGCACTGGAGACATTGGATAATGTGGGGAAAGTTAGGCACTATGGGCATGAAGGAAGGACGAGGAGGGTAAAAGGGAAGCGCATCGCTGTAGGGGGGA
>CM065689.1:16749073-16756573 GCA_017654935.2 Phymorhynchus buccinoides | reverse complement strand
GGTCAATATGCATATCAAAACATGTCAGTGTTCAGTGTTTCAGTTCTCTCGTCTCTGTCCGACTGCCCCTCCTCTCTCACTCTCTCTCCTCTCAATGTCTTCATTTTCCTCTTAATCTTTCCCAATCTTCCATGCTCGGTCTATAGCACTGTTTCGAAACGAAAACGGAAGTAACAGACGAGTTGTGTGACCCAGTTAGGACACTTAGTTCCGGTTAGGAAATGCTGTAAACACGGCATGGCTGCTCCGTAATTGAAATAGAGGGGTGTTTAATTGCTCAGTTATCAGTTTGTAGATTTAATAATATGAAGTCCTGTTTCATGTTTCTTTCTTAAAGTGTTTACATTCTTTGACTATAAACAGTTATGTTCTTATTTGTTTACTTGATACGACCACATTAATACCCCAAGACTTGAAGACAAGAACAAAATATAGTTGTTGTTGAAGGTAGGTAACTTCCATTTTTTAAATTCTAATTTTGAACCGGAACTACCCCAAACCGACTTCAAGACGAGACAGTAGGGAAAGATAACCCCAAAAGACCGAATTATGAAACAGTGCTATACTATCTCTCCCCTTCAGCAGAGTCCTAACACTATGTAATGTAACGTGTGGTCGATCGTTTGCGTGATTGTACAATGAAAGCGGTACTACAGGGAAAGAGCCCCCCCCCCCCCACACCACCCCCTGCTAGAAACCAAAAATTGGATTCTCGGCAGTCCTTAGGTCAAGGTCAAGATATGCTACACCCCCCCCCCCCCCCCCCCCCCCCCCCCCCCCCCCCCCCCCCCCCCCCCCCAACATTTCTCGGTGAATTGTATTTTTCCCTTTTTGCCTTTCTTACCATACATAAAGCTGTATTTTATGAACCTTTTTAGCTAATAACCTTTTTGGAATACTAACCCTAGCCCTAACCCTAACCCTACCCCCCACCCTATAAGACGGAAAAACGCAACAAACCACAACTGTGACAAATCGCGGTGTACTGCAGTACATAGTGGGGGGTAGGGTTAGGTTTAGGGCTAGGGTTAAGGGTTAGGGTTAGCATTCCAAAAAGAAAAATTAGCTGAACAGATTGTTCCTAAAATACAGCTTTAGGTATGGTAAGAAAGGCAAACATGGATAAATACAATTAACCGAGAAATGCAGGGGGGGGGGGGGTGGCACATATTTACCTTTGTCCTTTTATTTGAGCCAAATGAAATAATACAAAAAGGGGAGAATAGGGCATTTGCCACGAGTGTCCGTTCTCTGTACTAGACTACTAATTTGCCCGCACTCGTTCTGCCCGAGTTACGCTGACCTTTCTAATTCAACTCTCTAAATTCAACTCTCTGAATTTCAATGTCGTCCTCACGTGGCAAATGCCCTAGATGCGATAGACGCGCTTCAAAATCCGGACCATTTAAAGCTCCAATATTACTTTTTGGGGTAGGTTATTCACTGAGCGTGTTATGCAACCTGCCTGTCCTTCAACCAACTGGTCCATCCTCCTGCCTCAGTTTTGTGTTTTACCAAAAAAACTTGGATAGTTAAAATGGCTATTTATATTATTTCCATCATATTACGATTATATTATATATAATGGGTTTTTTTTCTTGGAGTGTGACTTGTATTGTCGGCATTTAGGAGGCTTTGCACCGAGGAAGAGGATTTTTCCTCTCACTCTGCACTAGCCTTACGGTCTGAACGTGAAGTCTTTTGGATGAGACGATAAACCGAGGTCCCGTGTGCCCATTTGCGCTCAGCGCGCGTGTAAACCCAGCGGGCAACGAAAAAGGTTGTAATTTCGGTGAATGAAGATCCGCTAACGTCCTCCGGTCTGAAACAGACACATATGGGACCTGAAGTAGCTATAAAGATGAGTGGGAACGATACTGGAGGCAATGCCGGAGGCAGTGCAACTCCAGGAAAGTCCCGAATTTTTAGCGATACAGATAGCATAAGTTGTCATTTCGGTTACAATGTACCACCACCACCCCCCTCCACCTCATCACTAGTCACACAAAAAGTGCATGCAAATTATAAAACAAAACATTGGCTGCGGTGCGCTCTCCAGGTGGGAGCAACCCAGAATTTCACAGAGGCGCCTCTATGACTATAAAATACCAAATAACATGCTCAGTGAATATGTTCGAACTGGGTGCAATCGATGTAATTCAGTCATACTGACAGACAGAGTCTTTTCCCTTAGAACCCAAATAATAACATGTTCAGTTACTATTTTCGAACTGGGTGCAAGGGAAACGATCGATGTAATACAGTCATACTGACAGACAGAGTATTTTCCCTTAGAACCCAAATAATAACATGTTCAGTTACTATTTTCGAACTGGGTGCAAGGGAAACGATCGATGTAATTCAGTCATACTGACAGACAGAGTCTTTTCCCTTAGAACCCAAATAATAACATGTTCAGTTACTATTTTCGAACTGGGTGCAAGGGAAACGATCGATGTAATACAGTCATACTGACAGACAGAGTATTTTCCCTTAGAACCCAAATAATAACATGTTCAGTTACTATTTTCGAACTGGGTGCAAGGGAAACGATCGATGTAATACAGTCATACTGACAGACAGAGTCTTTTCCCTTAGAACCCAAATAATAACATGTTCAGTTACTATTTTCGAACTGGGTGCAAGGTAAACGATCGATGTAATACAGTCATACTGACAGACAGAGTATTTTCCCTTAGAACCCAAATAATAACATGTTCAGTTACTACAGTATTTTCGAACTGGGTGCAAGGGAAACGATCGATGTAATACAGTCATACTGACAGACAGAGTCTTTTCCCTTAGAACAGTTGAAAACGACAAGCCGCGACTAGCAGAAAATCCATACACTCTCATTTTGCCCGTAGGCCAACTCTCCGTTTTCAAAGCCCCAAGTTCTGTGCCCCTTTTGTTTTGTTAACAACAGGGTACAACGTTCAATGCATCAGCTATGTCGGGTTGCGGGGAAGTTGTATGACATTGTAGCAGTTTCTCTACGCTAATGACTACTAGGAGACGGGGTAAAAAGCGCATTGGGCGGGTAAGAAGCACACCCCAATTATCTCATGAAATGACAGCAAATTTTAGTCTCATTTTGACCATGAGAACGACGTTAATGTCTAGCATTCGTCTCATGGGCAATTTGACTGAAATGTTCTTTATTTCATGAGATAATTGTGGGGTGGGCTTCTTACCCGCCATGCGCTTTTTACCCCGTCTTCCCCTATACATAGGCGGCAATGGTGGACAGCGGATTGCGGGTGACAATACCAAAAGACATGTAATGGGAATACGACAGACAAATGGAGAGTACGCGAGCCGGGTTTGATAGGGTATCGTTCGTGATCCATTACAATTGCGGATCTATCATTTGAATCGCATCGTTGGTATTAAATACAGATTCAGTTTGAGTGCTGAGGGCAAACCTTTTCTGTTATCCTGAGACAAAGAAAAGTAAGGTGACAAGCTGAAAATAAGGCCAAGCAGTGCCCTAGATTACTGCTGATGTTCATGGTTCAAGGGGGGCATAATCAGGGTTTCTGTCCTCACTACTCATATAGGGGGAAAATGGCCGCTTGTCTGTCTTATTTCCATTACAGTGTCTTTGACAATACTCAAACTCAAGCTCAAAATCGCTTTATTATCTCTCAAGGAGAAATTTCGTTCAGGTACCAGAATAACAGAGACATGTTTTCTTGTGTTCTTGCTCACAGTCATCTAAATAAAGAAAGAGAAACCAGAAATAAAATAAAAATACCGTTGGTAATTTTCAACAAGCTACAGTACTGCTTGTCTTTTTCAATGTTGAAAATTACTAAAGGCATTTTCGTTTCATTTTTTGTTTCTTTTTCTTTATTTAAATAATTTTCAACAAGCTGCTGCTTGTCTTTTTACAACAAGGCTTTTTACAAGGTTGAAAAAATAACTTGTTTAAACAAGCAGTATAAAAAAGCTTGTTGAAAATTACCAAAGGTATTTTTTCTTTTCTTTTTTGTTTCCGTTTTGACTCCAAGCCATCGAATTTAAGGTATGTTTATTTGTATTTTGTTATTTTCTTTATGTTTAAATGACTGTGAGCAAGAACGCAAGAAAACATGACTACCCCACAGTCTGAAAGCATCTTCGTTCCAACAGAGACATGGACATCCAGCGTGCATGAATAAAAGCACATTTTGACAAGTCACATGAGCACTATAACAAAGATGCATAAAATGCACAGGGACATAGACATTTAGTATGCTTCTAAGAGATATGCATTCTGATCGCTTCTCGGCCTTTTGGCTAAGACAGTGATTCAGGAACATAAATTTTTGTTTATACCCTGGTTGGTTTGTTCAGCCCGTCGTACATGGCGAAAGCCGATACGCGACGTTAAACTGAACTTCCATCCATCCACATTTAGTATGCGTGAGCATTGGCCACTGCAACTAGGGTTATTAACGCCCTTGACGGCAAGAGTTAATCCCCTGTTGGTCAGTATCCAAAAGGGCATTCACTCTTGCGAAAGGCAGCCATTTCAGTGGCCTCAAATAGGGTTATTGGCGAGAGTTACTCCCTTGTTTGGTCAGTACTCAAGCATCTTTCAAGGGCATTCACTCTAGCAAAAGGTGGTCGTTGCAGTGGCCAATAAAGTACATATTTTAATGTCACACGGAATACATACTTAAAAATACACATTGCAGGTGGAAGCATACGTTGGAATGGTTGAGTAGGACCCAAAAGCTCTAAATGTCACAAAGAGTGATTACTTAGCAGACTACCAACCCCGCAAAGAATGAAGCCAACTTTTCACACTTCCCACCTGGAAGGTGAAAAGGTGGGAGGTGGGAAGTGTTAGGTATGGTAACAGAGGCAGTGAATGAGGAGTCACAATGATCCCCACCTGTAGTGTAGGTGAAAGGGTGGGAGCAAAAAACAACAACCCGGCTTCAGTTCAGTCAGCTGCGGACGGCGAACTCTTTGTATATTCAGGCTTTTTGGCGTGATCGGGAGAGCCTGGTTTATTTTTCTCCCAAGGTTTGGTGCATCCAACATTATTGTGGACATCTTTCAATCGTCTCCAAGATGATCACGTGATTGCAGGAGAGAGAGCCTCCAAGTGGCCAGAAGCTGGATGCGCGCGCGCGCCTTTGGCTCCGGAAGTGGTGCGAACGAACCCAAATAAGGGCATCATGTGACACAGCTGACAAGTCCAACACACTCAGCTATGCCAACATCTTGCCGAACCTGGGTTCAAGGTAGTTCAGCGGGTGGCTGCTCCACAAGTTGTCTGGGTGTTGTAGGTAGAGTTGAGAACCGGTTCAAAAATCCGAACCGGTTTTCCCTCTTCGAACCGGTTTTATTGAACCTTTTTTTTCTAAACTAGTACTCGCATCACTAGTTTCACCTATGCAAACACATATTTATTTGTCAGAATAGTCACACACACGCACGCACGAGCACACATATACACACATACGCACACTAAAGAAACGTTATGACTTATGACACACACACACACACACTCAACTCAACACTCAAAGTCAAAGCCATACACCACCACAAACTAGAAACAGCTAACTCTTGGTTTACAAACACCCAATCTGCCTTGAGAATCAGTGTTGTTTTCCGAAAAGAATGTGTTATTCTAAGAAAAAAACTTACTTTCAGTTTGCAGTTAAAAAAACCGGTCCACAACAACTCGAACCGCGAAAGTTGAGCACCGGTTTTTCAATTCAAACCGTTTTTTCCCCCCACCTCTAGTTGTAGGCCTATTAGGTAGGATTTTTCGCATTGATAATTTCCAATGAGAAGCAATTGCCATCCACGGGAAATAAAAGGTATAGGGTTAGGATCAGTCAAGGATTATTTTCATAAAACGGAAAGAAACAGACAATGGTAGGGGAAAGACGGGGTAAAAAAGCCCATGGGCGGGTAAGAAGCCCATGCCAATTGTTTCATGAAATAAAGCAAATTTCAGTTTCATCAAAGAAACCACAAACACCACTAACTGTGAAAAGAATAAAATAAAAGTAAAAGATTGTGCTGGTTTACTTTTTGTCCCAATGGGGGACAGATAGTGTATGAGCATGGTACATAGAGAGATCTCTTTCGAATTATATAGGGTTAGGATCAGTCAAGGAGTATTTTCAGAAAACTGAAACAAACAGGCAATAAGATTGAGGGCCAAGTCAAGTCAAGTCAAAATGATCTTTATTGACGATAAAAGAATAAGCTAAACAAAGCTTTTTTTCATCCTGTCGTCATGAGGGGGTGTCTAAATGACAGGTTTACCACCTTCTCACCTGACATAGAGGGTAAGGCACTATAGTTCAAAAAAGCTTTTGAAACATATGGCCGGAAACCGTGTTCAAATCACACAGAAAGATGTCTAAAAACTGCTACGTGTTTTAAACATATGGTTAACTTTATTCAAGAGCCAGTTTCACAAGAGAGCGCCATGCACGCACGGGACGCGTTTGCGAAAAAACATGATGTAAGAAACGATTTTACAAACGTTTTTCATTAAATAGGGCCTATCCTTACCCCCCCCCAAAAAAAAAAAAAAAAAAAATGAAGAAACATAGGATAATTGGTTAACAGACTCTCATTTGATGCTCATTTTATTAACATGGGTGGGTTAAATTCATATTTATTTATTATTTATTTATTATTGTACATTTCTATCGCGCTTATTCATCAAAGCTCTAAAGCGCTTTACAATTTTGAGTAAAGAATAATTATGTATTAAAAAAATATATGAACAAAACAGTCATATCTCTCACCGTCACCCCTCCATCCATCTCTCATTATCGAACACAGCCACACAAAAAGAAATAAAACATGAACAATTATTGTAAACAACATAATATGCAACGTAGTAGAACACACACGCACACAAGACACACGACAAACGCACACGCACACGCACACACAACACACACACACAAACCCCAGGTGCCAGGAGATGCGGCAGTGGCGATGGAAGGGTTTTGAGCGAGCATGCTCAACAGCAGGTATGAGAGCATTCGCAATATTTTGTTTCGGTAAACGTGGCCGTTTCTCATGATTGCTTTGCCAAATTTCTGGAAGCGCTCGAAGCGCTCGCTCCAAAGAAATGCGCCCATGTTTTGTTGATGGTTCGTCTGTTTATTTGAGCCTATGTGCGGCTCATTAACATTGAACTGCACGCGGCAATAAAGGGACATAAATATACAATGGAAAGTGTCGGTGTGTGTCGTGTGTGGTTTGTGTGTGTGTCGTGGGTGTGTTGTGTGTGTGTGATAGTATGTGTGTGTGTGTGTGCGTGTGACAGCAGCGTGTGTCGTGTGTGTGTGTTGTGTGCCCTGGTGTGTGTGTCGTGTTGTGTGTTCTGCTCCCTGTCTCTGTCTCGTGCTCTGTCTCGCTCTCTCTCTCTCTCTCTCTATGCTTCTCTCTCTCTCTCTATGTGCCCTGTCTTTTTGCCGAATATCATAGCTTGTCTAAAACTATTATAGGACTACAACACCAGTTGAACATTCT
>CM065689.1:16741556-16748573 GCA_017654935.2 Phymorhynchus buccinoides | reverse complement strand
GCTTGGGTGCGTGTGCGTGTGCGTGTGCGTTGCGTGCGTGCATGTGCGCGCGCGCGTGTGTGTTTGTGTACGCATACGGCCTCCAAACCATATTCACAAAGCCTAAGTGAGACATGACTTTACTGTCATATTACTGTTAACCCACCCCCCCCCCCCCCCAAAACCCCCCCCAAAAAACACACCCACACAACCTTTTATAATACGTTTCGGACCTTTACTTTACTCATGTCGGCACAGAGGTAACGCGTTCGCCTCGCATGGCATAACCCTAGTTCGAACCTAGGATTTTTCCTATCACTCTGCACTAGGCCTGCGGTCTTGAACGTGAGTCTTTTGGATGAGACGATAAACCGAGGTTCCGTGTGCCCATGCCCTTAGCACACGTTTAAACCCTGGCAACGAAAAAGTTGTCCATATTGTCAACATTTAAACCCCACCCCCACCCTTTGGTTTAAACACTTTTTAGTTTATAACAATCATATGACAAAGCAGCATTAACAAGAGATCGCAGAGCTCAACAAGCTTAGAGGTTTACTAAGCGCTCAAACCGACTTTAATTAGGTTTGGTTAGGTTAGTACATTAAGTAACAAAGCGTCTCTGTGAAATTCGGGTTGCTGCCCACCCGGAGAGCGCGTCGCAGCCGAGGCGCGCCCCCATATGTTTTTTTTGGCATGCGATTTTTTGTGTGACTGATGAGAATCAACAAATTAATATAAGTTTTTGGCCGACAAATACTTGTGCCCCGTCACCGGAGATGGGCACCCTGAAAATTAAGCCAGAAGGACCTTACAAATGAGAATTTTCTCGGTGGGAACATTCTTTGCGTTATCTATAGCATCTAACTACCGAGAAAATGCCCATTAAAAATTTATTAGGGGGGGTTGGGGGGGGGGGGGGGTGCATGGTAAGCAGGATTCCTCACAAGAGTATTCTGTAACTACTACCAAATCGCCTAATTTTAGCTATCATACAGCCAAATCTCTCTCTCCTCTCTCTCGTCTCATCTCTCCTCTCTCTCTCCTCGTCTCTCTCTCTCTCTCTCACTCTCATCTCTACTCCTCTCTCCTCTCTCTGTGTGTTGTGTGTGTGTGCTGAACACCGTGTTTTAATCCGAAAAAAACATTGAAAACAGTCATATTGAGTCTTTAAGTCTGATACAAACGCATTTGAACGACACAACATTTCATAAAGCAAGCTCCTCTCACCAATGCGTCCGCCTTAAAAACACGAAGTATTTTCTTCCCTAATATAGTAGCAAAGATATTCTAAAAGGGTGAGATGGATTACTTAAAAGCTCGGCGATCTGGGCTGATAGAGTTATCGTTAGTAGCGACAGTACACCATTCACAGTGGAGGCTATTCAAAAACTCAGACTGGAATTTGAACGTAGAATTCAGCTGGCCAATCGCCGTGTAAAATGTGTTCTGCTTAAAAAGGGACATAACCAGTGTTTCTCACTACTCATATAGGGAAAAGAGACCGGATGTTTATCTTCCCCTATACATCCAGTCTTTGTAACTAGCACAGGTAGACCAAGCACTATTCCCTTTCTTAAAAGTGTAGCACAAAGCCTTAGATCAAACTAAATAATACATCATGGCATTCTGTTAGCCTACTTGCTTGACGCAAGATGTCTTCTGTGGGCAATAGGAATTGTTCGGAAATAATTACGGAGAGTAATCTTATGGTGTATGGGAGTGATCTTGCCTAATTCAATCGGTCAAACAGAGGAAGTTACTCTACCATCAGGCAGATCCCCAAAATAGGGATGTGTTACCATGGGAGGGGGGTGGGGGGGGGGGGGGGAGTGGGGGGGGGGGCAATTGCTGTCGTGTATATTTTTTTGGATATCTGTAGAGTCAGTCCCCTTTCCAGCAAAATGCATGATAGCAATCTGAAAGTGGTAACTTTCTGTCCGTTAACATGTTATTTAATTTTATGGATGGTGCCCCTTATTGTGAAGCAATTTTTTTTTGGTAAGGGGGACCCTAAGATGTCTTAGACTGCATATAGCATAGAGAAGTGTTCCCCCCCCCCCCCCCCCTTCGGAAATAATTAGGGGAGTATTTCATGGTGTGTGGGAAGTGATCTTGCCTAATTCAATCGGTCACTCTGCCTTCAGGCAGACCCCCAGCTCTCGGCTCGCGTGTGTTTGAGATTAGACTTACATCACTTAGAACACCGTGCACTATGGACGCCCCTCATTTAAAAAAAAAGTTTGCAAGTAGCTGACTCGCATCCTGCGGTTCAAGCTTCGACGCCATTGTTGCATTGTTGCTATGGTATTTGACCGAGTAATGGAGGTAAGCAACTCTAATTTTCACGAAGTTCTCTCCCCTAGTTTTTTTAGTTGTTTTCCGACAATCGTCTGTTGCCCCCTCAGATGGTAACAATCAACCCTCCGAACATGCTGCGTTTGAGTAGATCTAGATTTAGACACACTCGGTTTGTGTTTCTCGCCATCGTACGGCTGTCTGGGTCAATCTCAATGTTAAATTTCTTTGCGAGTTCTCGACGTTTTGCAAGTTAGATCAGTTTCACGGTAACCCCTCTTTTTATTTAAAATGTTTGCACATCGTTCACTCGCTTCGCTTCACTCTTCACTGCCATTGTTGCTATGGTATTTGACCGAGTAATTAAGGTAAACAACTCTAATTTTCACGAAGTGCTCTCACGTATTTTCTTTTTTTTTTTTTTATTCCTTTTTTTTTTTTGCATTTTACAAGTACAAGTAGTCACAACACGTAACAAAACATTAGCGCACGCCCACCTACTTACACACACACACACACACACACACACAACACACACACACACATTCTTATACCTGTGGTCATATCCACAACAATTCAAATTTTACGTCACTTTCAACCAGAAAGTACAGTCATACATTCAAATTAACGCAAAAGAGATAAATATGGATGCCATCGTGTGAGGAAAAAAAACTTCTTGTGACATTTCAAAACCAAAAATACATTTTTTCAAATTTCATATCTCTTTTTTAAATATGAGATAAATTGTTCACACTGTGGGAGTTTTCCTTTCACATCTGCATTTATATATAAAAAATTTTGCCAACAGCAAAATAAGGTCAAACGTACTATCAGATTTGAAGCGATCACCGCATCCAAATAACACTATGCTTTCTGTTAGAAATAAGTTTACATGTTCACATTTCAAATTCACCATGTTTTCAAATGCTTTCCAAAAATTCTTTACATGTGTGCAGGCCCAAAAAATATGTTAATGTTTTCTTTTTCATTATGACAAAAAGTACATTTATCTGAATCAGTAATGTTCATTTTTTTGCAAAATCACATTAGTGCCCAAAATTCTGTGAACTAATCGCATTTGGAACCATTTTAATTTAACATCTTTTATGGTTTTTATCTTTTTGAATGCTAGTTTCCAGCGCACTTCCACTCTGAGTCTTTCTCTCCATTTATTACAACATTTAGGTTCTTGTGCATCTTGAACAAGAATATCATAGTAATACTTGGCTCCTTTTGGAGCCGAGCAGATAACTTTTTTCAACATATTAACATAATTATCAGCTTTATGTGAAATAACAATTCCAAGCTTTCTTGCATACATTCTCACAGCACTTTTAAGTCCATGGTAAGAAACAAAATCACATAACACACCATATTTCTCCATAAAGGAAGGAAACGATAAAAAATTGCTATTTTCGTCTAATAAATTTCCAACAAAAAACACATCTTTCTCAACCCAGCTTTGATGGAAAACACTTTTTCCACCTATCCTAATATGTGGGTTGCAAAACAAAGGTTCTGAGCAAAATTCATCAACAGTTTTAACATGAAGCGCTTCTCCCAAAACTTTATACGATTTAAATACATCTTTCCAAAAATCGTTGGCATGATCTATGTTAGAAATATCAGATCCTATTTTTTCAATATTATTAAGTTTTGGGCACTGAAGGCATAACAATTCTTTCCATTTATGTTTACTGGAGTACAATTTTACGAATCCATGTTAATTTTAATGCCGTCAGTTGTTTTTTAATATCAGGTATGCCCATGCCTCCAAGTAAAATGTTTTTGATTGATGTTTTTCTATTGATTTTGTCTTTGTTCTTATTCCACACAAATGTGAACACCATATTTTGAATGTCCCTACATATATAGTCTGGAGGGTTAGGCAGTAAAATCCACAGGTGTGTAATTTTAGATAGGATGAGAGATTTAAGGATCGCCACTCTACCGAGCGGTGTAATTTGTCTTTTCATCCAAACTTTATACAATGATTTAATTTCTAGGAATTTTTCTCTAAAATTCAGATCTACACACTCTTTCAAATCATTTGTTAACCAAATTCCCAAAATCTTAAAACGCTCAGGATTCCATTCCATTTTTAAATGTGGTAAAAATTTAACACGTGAGTTTCGCATACTTCCCAACCATATAGCTTGAGTTTTTTCAGTGTTTAATTTAAGTCCAGATATTTTACTAAATTTGTCGATGGTGCTGAATGAGGCTTCGAAAGATATTTTGTCCCCTTTCAACATTAATTCAGTGTCATCTGCATACTGAGCTATCTTGTTTTCAGTATCTTCAGTTTTAATACCTTGTATATTTTTGTTTTCTTTAATCATTAATGCTAATATTTCAACACACATTACGAACAAATACGGAGAGATGGGATCACCCTGTCTACAACCTCTTTCAATAGGGAACCAAGTACTTAATTTTCCATTTACTGAAACTGTTGATTTTATATTTTTGTAAAATGTTTTTATCCATCTACAAAAATCAGGTCCAGCACCGAACACATTAATAACATTAAGCATGTAGTCTAAGTTTACGCTATCAAAGGCCTTTTCAAAATCTAGGCAAAGTAACAACCCAGGTTTGTTCCTTTTAATAAGGTAATCCATAAGGTCATAAATTAAACGAACATTGTCCCCTAGGAATCGACCAGGTATAAAACCAGTTTGGTCTTCACTAACAATAAATTTTAGAACCCACTTCAATCTATTAGCAATGCAGCTTGAACCAATTTTATATACTACATTTAAGAGAGATATAGGTCTCCAGTTAGTAATCTGATCTCTAGGTTTATCCCCTTTGGGTATGCAAATAATAATTCCCTCTCTCTTTCTGTGTTGTGGATAATTCTGTTTTTCTAAATCCCTCATTTAGTGATCTAACTACAAACGTATTTTCCCCCAGAACTGACCGGCAGAAAAACGTAAACGTCCCATTACCTGGATAATATCAAATGGATATCAAACACACACACACACACACACACACAAGCACACGCACACGCACGCGCACGCGCACGCGCACGCACACGCACACACACACACACACACACACACACACACACCACACGACACGCACACACGCACGCACACACACACAACACACCACACCACACACACACACCACACACACACACACCACACCATACACACACGCACGCACACGCACGCACACGCACACACACACACCACACACACACACACACACACACAGACAGACAGACCGATAGAGACAGGAAGGAAGAGAGAGACAAACAGACAGACAGACAGACAGACAGAGACAAAGACAGACAGGGAGCGGCAACTAGATTCATGACTAACACACTGCAACTGTTTACACAAAAATCTATTGATTTGTCACTGGTAATTGCGGAGAGTTCACCCGTGATATTTAGCAAATAAGGATTGATTGGGGGGGGAGCCTAATTGTAATGAGCAGCTTAGGACCGCCAGGGGGGCAATCAAACCAGTAGGGGCTTAGCGCGTGATATTCTTAGTTGGGGGTAGTGAGAGAGAGAGAGAAGAGAGAGAGAGAGAGAGAGAGAGAGAGAGAGAGGCGGGGGGGGGGGAGTCGGGGGGGGGGGGGGGTCCCTCCCTCCCCCCTCTCTTTCTCTCTCTCTCTTTCTTTCTCTCTCTCTCTCTCTCTCTCTCTCTCTCTCTCTCTTCTCTCTCTCTCTCTCTCTCTCTCTCTCACTACCTCCAACTAAGAATATTGCGCACTAAGGCCCCTACTGGTTTGCCCCCCCCCCCCCCCCCCCCCCCCCCCCCCCCCCCCCCCCCCTGGCGGTTGAAATGAGCGTTCTAAGCGAAGAATACAAATGCATGAACTGAAACATTGATTACCGATAAAAAAACTCAGAAGAGAAAACCAGGCTCACATAAACATGAAAAGAAAATCAAGTACACACACACACACACGCACGAACACACGCATATACACACACGCACGCACGCATGCACGCACACACACAAACACACAAGCGCTCACACACACACACACTACACAACATGTTCTACGAAATTGATTTCTCAACTTTTGTGACTATTCTTAGTTGCCTCTACTTGATCGATATTGCAACCAGTTTTGTAAAGGTGTGCCATGCATCTAGCCTGAAGTAATCATTAATTCATCCTAATTCAAAACTTCTTGTCTGTTCATATGTGATAAGCTATATTTATAAAAAAAAACAGATATTCAAAATTAAAACAAATCAAATCAGAGCTAAATAAAAACCTAAAACCAAACTAAATATTCACAAAGAAATAGGCACAGACACACACGCAGATATAGACAGACAGACATAAATGCGCGCGTACGCACGCACGCACGCACACGCACGCACACACGCACACGCACACACGCACACACACGCACGCACGCATGCACGCATGCACGCCATGCACGCACGCACAAACACGCACACACACACAACGCACGCACGCACACACGCACGCGCACACACACACACACACACACATACGCACACACACACACACACACACACACACACACACACACACACACACACACACACACACAATTAGTCACGAATCTTTGCTTTCTGCTAACTGTGATATTATCGCTTTCTTTTCACGAAAATGTATGAGATTTAATAAATAAAAATTGGCCTTCTTGATTGCGAGCGATAACCTAATTGATGTCACTATTTCAGCAGTAACTGGACTGGGCAATTACACACTTTCATTTTGACTTTGATCATAATTATTG
>CM065689.1:16729056-16736556 GCA_017654935.2 Phymorhynchus buccinoides | reverse complement strand
TGGAGGCTTTGCACCGAGGAAGAGGATTTTTCCTCTCACTCTGCACTAGGCCTTACGGCATGAACGTGGAGTCTTCCGGATGAGACGATAAACCGAGGTCCCGTGTGCCCATGCGCTCAGCGCGCGTTAAACCCAGCGGCAACGAAAAAGTTGTCATTTCGGTGAATGAAGATCCGCTTAACGTCCTCCGGTCTGAAACAGACACATATGGGACATGAGTAGATATAAAGATGGTGGGAACGATACTGGAGGCAATGCCCGGAGGCAGTGCAACTCCAGGAAAGTCTCGAATTTTTAGCGATACAGATAGCATAAGTTTGTCATTTCGGTTACAATGTACCACCACCACCCCCCTCCACCTCATCACTAGTCACACAAAAAGTGTATGCAAATTATAAAAAACAAACATTGGCTGCGGTGCATGCTCTCCAGGTGGGAGCAACCCAAAAATCTCAGAGACGCCTCTATGACTATAAAGTACCAAATAACATGCTCAGTGAATATGTTCGAACTGGGTGCAAGGGAAACGATCGATGTAATTCAGTCATACTGACAGACAGAGTCTTTTCCCTTAGAACCCAAATAATAACATGTTCAGTTACTATTTTCGAACTGGGTGCAAGGTAAACGATCGATGTAATACAGTCATACTGACAGACAGAGTATTTTCCCTTAGAACACAAATAATAACATGTTCAGTTACTACAGTATTTTCGAACTGGGTGCAAGGGAAACGATCGATGTAATACAGTCATACTGACAGACAGAGTCTTTTCCCTTAGAACAGTTGAAAACGACAAGCCGCGACTAGCAGAAAATCCATACACTCTCATTTTGCCCGTAGGCCAACTCTCCGTTTTCAAAGCCCCAAGTTCTGTGCCCCTTTTGTTTTGTTAACAACAGGGTACAACGTTCAATGCATCAGCTATGTCGGGTTGCGGGGAAGTTGCATGACATGTAGCAGTTTCACAACACTAATGACTACTATAGGTGGATAAATAGTGCGGCAGTGGTGGCAGTGGATAGCGGTGAGTGGCATCAATACCAAAGACACTGTAATGGGAATAAGACAGACAACTGGAGAGTTACGGCGAGCCGGGTTGATAGGGTTATCGTTCGTGATCCCATTAACAATGGCGGCTCTATCCATTTGAATCGATCTTTGTTAAATACCAGATTCAAATTTGAGTGCTTGGGCTAACCTTTTTTCTGTTCTCCTGAAGACAAAGAAAAGTAAGGAAGCTGCAAAATACGGCCAGCAGTGTTAGATTACTGTTGATGTTCATGGTTCAAGGGGGGCATAATCAGGGTTTCTGTCCTCACTACTCATATCGGGGAAAATGGCCGCTTGTCTGTCTTATTTCCATTACAGTGTCTTTGACAATACTCAAACTCAAGCTCAAAATCGCTTTATTATCTCTCAAGGAGAAACTTCGTTCAGGTACCAGAATAACAGAGACATGTTTTCTTGTGTTCTTGCTCACAGTCATCTAAATAAAGAAAGAGAAACCAAAAAATAAAATAAAAATACCGTTGGTAATTTTCAACAAGCTACAGTACTGCTTGTCTTTTTCAATGTTGAAAATTACTAAAGGCATTTTCGTTTCATTTTTTGTTTCTTTTTCTTTATTTAAATAATTTTCAACAAGCTGCTGCTTGTCTTTTTACAACAAGGCTTTTTACAAGGTTGAAAAAGAACAAGCAGTAACTTGTTGAAAATTACCAAAGGTATTTTTCTTTTCTTTTTTGTTTCTTTTTCTTTATGTTTAAATGTATTTTAACCCTTTTTATTTTTTGTTTCTTTTCTGACTGTGAGCAAGAACGCAAGAAAACATGACTACCCCACAGTCTGAAAGCATCTTCGTTCCAACAGAGACATGGACATCCAGCGTGCATGAATAAAAGCACATTTTGACAAGTCACATGAGCACTATAACAAAGATGCATAAAATGCACAGGGACATAGACATTTAGTATGCTTCTAAGAGATATGAATTCTGATCGCTTCTCGGCCTTTTGGCTAAGACAGTGATTCAGGAACATAAATTTTTGTTTATACCCTGGTTGGTTTGTTCAGCCCGTCGTACATGGCGAAAGCCGATACGCGACGTTAAACTGAACTTCCATCCATCCACATTTAGTATGCGTGAGCATTGGCCACTGCAACTAGGGTTAATAACGCCCTTGACGGCAAGAGTTAATCCCCTGTTGGCCAGTATCCAAAAGGGCATTCACTCTTGCGAAAGGCAGCCATTCAGTGGCCTCAAATAGGGTTATTGGCGAGAGTTACTCCCTTGTTTGGTCAGTACTCAAGCATCTTTCAAGGGCATTCACTCTAGCAAAAGGTGGTCGTTGCAGTGGCCAATAAAGTACATATTTTAATGTCACACGGAATACATACTTAAAAATACACATTGCAGGTGGAAGCATACGTTGGAATGGTTGAGTAGGACCCAAAAGCTCTAAATGTCACAAAGAGTGATTACTTCGCAGACTACCAACCCCGCAAAGAATGAAGCCAACTTTTCACACTTCCCACCTGGAAGGTGAAAAGGTGGGAGGTGGGAAGTGTTAGGTATGGTAACAGAGGCAGTGAATGTGAGTTCACAATGATCCCCACCTGTAGTGTAGGTGAAAGGGTGGGAGCAAAAAACAACAACCCGGCTTCAGTTCAGTCAGCTGCGGACGGCGAACTCTTTGTATATTCAGGCTTTTTGGCGTGATCGGGAGAGCCTGGTTTATTTTTCTCCCAAGGTTTGGTGCATCCAACATTATTGTGGACATCTTTCAATCGTCTCCAAGATGATCACGTGATTGCAGGAGAGAGAGCCTCCAAGTGGCCAGAAGCTGGATGCGCGCGCGCGCCTTTGGCTCCGGAAGTGGTGCGAACGAACCCAAATAAGGGCATCATGTGACACAGCTGACAAGTCCAACACACTCAGCTATGCCAACATCTTGCCGAACCTGGGTTCAAGGTAGTTCAGCGGGTGGCTGCTCCACAAGTTGTCTGGGTGTTGTAGGTAGAGTTGAGAACCGGTTCAAAAATCCGACCGGTTTTCCCTCTTCGAACCGGTTTTATTGAACCTTTTTTTTCTAAACTAGTACTCGCATCACTAGTTTCACCTATGCAAACACATATTTATTTGTCAGAATAGTCACACACACACACGCACGCACGAGCACACATATACACACATACGCACACTAAAGAAACGTATGACTTATGACGCCACACACACACACACACTCAACTCAACACTCAAAGTCAAAGCCATACACCACCACAAACTAGAAACAGCTTCCCTTGGTTTACAAACACCCAATCTGCCTTGAGAATCAGTGTTGTTTTCCGAAAAGAATGTGTTATTCTAAGAAAAACTTACTTTCAGTTTGCAGTTAAAAAAAAACCGGTTCACAGCAACTCGAACCGCGAAAGTTGAGCACCGGTTTTTCAATTCAAACCGTTTTTTCCCCCCACCTCTAGTTGTAGGCCTATTAGGTAGGATTTTTCGCATTGATAATTTCCAATGAGAAGCAATTGCCATCCACGGGAAATAAAAGGTATAGGGTTAGGATCAGTCAAGGATTATTTTCATAAAACGGAAAGAAACAGACAATGGTAGGGGAAGACGGGGTAAAAAGCCCATGGGCGGGTAAGAAGCCCATGCCAATTGTTTCATGAAATAAAGCAAATTTCATTTCATCAAAGAAACCACAAACACCACTAACTGTGAAAAGAATAAAATAAAAGTAAAAGATTGTGCTGGTTTACTTTTTGTCCCAATGGGGGACAGACAGTGTATGAGCATGGTACATAGAGAGATCTCTTTCGAATTATATAGGGTTAGGATCAGTCAAGGAGTATTTTCAGAAAACTGAAACAAACAGGCAATAAGATTGAGGGCCAAGTCAAGTCAAGTCAAAATGATCTTTATTGACGATAAAGGAATAAGCTAAACAAAGCTTTTTTTCATCCTGTCGTCATGAGGGGGTGTCTAAATGACAGGTTTACCACCTTCTCACCTGACATAGAGGGTAAGGCACTATAGTTCAAAAAAGCTTTTGAAACATATGGCCGGAAACCGTGTTCAAATCACACAGAAAGATGTCTAAAAACTGCTACGTGTTTTAAACATATGGTTAACTTTATTCAAGAGCCAGTTTCACAAGAGAGCGCCATGCACGCACGGGACGCGTTTGCGAAAAAACATGATGTAAGAAACGATTTTACAAACGTTTTTCATTAAATAGGGCCTATCCTTACCCCCCCCCCAAAAAAAAAAAAAAAAAAAAATGAAGAACATAGGATAATTGGTTAACAGACTCTCATTTGATGCATTTTATTAACATGGGTGTTAAATCATTTATTTATTTATTTATTTATCTATTATGTCCATTTCTATCGCGCTTATTCATCAAAGCTCTAAAGCGCTTTACAATTTTGAGTAAAGAATAATTATGTATTAAAAACATATATGAACAAACATTCCTATCTCTCACCGTCACCCAATCCATCTCATCTCTCATTATCGAACACAGCCACACACAAAAATAAAACATGAACAATTATTGTAAACAACATAATATGCAACGTAGTAGAACACACAGACACACAGACACACGCACACGCACACGCACACACACACACACACACACAGGTGCCAAGATGCGGCAGTGGCGATGGAAGGGTTTTGAGCGAGCATGCTCAACAGCAGGTATGAGAGCATTCGCAATATTTTGTTTCGGTAAACGTGGCCGTTTCTCATGATTGCTTTGCCAAATTTCTGGAAGCGCTCGAAGCGCTCGCTCCAAAGAAATGCGCCCATGTTTTGTTGATGGTTCGTCTGTTTATTTGAGCCTATGTGCGGCTCATTAACATTGAACTGCACGCGGCAATAAAGGGACATAAATATACAATGGAAATGTGTGTGTGTGTGTGTGTGTGTGTGTGTGTGTGTGTGTGTGTGTGTGTGTGTGTGTGTGTGTGTATGTGTGTGTGTGTGTGGTGTGTGTGTGCGTGTGTGTGTGTGTGTGTGTGTTGTGTGTGTGTGTGTGTGTGTGTGTGTGTGTCTGTCTCTCTGTCTCTGTCTCTGTCTCTGTCTCTCTCTCTCTCTCTCTCTCTCTCTCTCTCTCTCTCTCTCTCTCTCTGTCTCTGTCTTTTTGCCGATGATATCATACTCTTGTCTAAAACTATTATAGGACTACAACACCAGTTGAACATTCTCAAACAGCAGGCAGATAAATTACATTTAACAGTTACTCTTGACAAGACCAATATTCTAGTTTTTTGCAATGGAAGCTATCTCTCACAAAATAAAAAATGGTATTATGGGGATAAGGAAATAAAAGTAACGAACTCATGCAAATACCTAGGATTGTTATTCACTACACGATTAAGTTTGAGTTCTGCTTGGGAGGAAAGTAACAGAAAAGGGAAAAGAGGTGTAATGGAAATTTTAAGATCTTTACGAAGGTTAGGTTCTATGGATTCATACCTATTTTGGAAACTTTTTGATACACAAATAGATTTTCCTTAATTATGCAGCTGAAATTTGGGGACTTATGGTTAACAAACATATGGAAAGAGTGCATACCTTTGCAATAAAGCGTTTCTGTAGTGTCCCGCTCCATGCTTCAAATACCTTTTTGTATGGAGAATCCGGTTGATACCCATTATATATATGTCAAATGTATAAAATACTGGATCAAATTAACAAGGTTACCTACGTCTAGATTTCGCAGACAGGCATATGAGATGCTACTACATTTGACATACGATTTAATATATAATGGGTATCAACCGGATTCTCCATACAAAAAAGGTATTTGAAGCATGGAGCGGGTCACTAAAGAAACGCTTTATTGCAAAGGTACGCACTCTTTTCATATGTTTGTTAACCATAAGTCCCCAAATTTCGGCTGCATAATTAAGGACCGGTGTTATGATAAATAAGTACCTGTCATTAAATATCTACCTCTCGCATGCGAACTGTACCCATTAAACCCTAACCCTATCCCTAACCCTAACCTACTAACGCTTAACCCTATCCCTAACCAACCAAGGAAAAGAAAAAGAAAGGGAAAGAAATAGAGCAGGAGGGTGTAGCAATCTACATATTTTGCCGATAAATCGATGTACAAAGCCTATGCACTTAGTTTCGTAAAATTCACAATGTCGGACAAACAAACGATTCTGATTGGCTTACGCTAGGACTACTTCCGGCTAGGACTACTTATCTCATAGAGGTAAAAATACACCGCCACACCGGCTCTATTTGTGTTATGACCGAGTGACGTAAGTAGTCCACTCGTCACTAATTATTCATAGCCCAGTTTTATCAGCCTACTTTGATGAGTAGTCTATTTTTAGTAACATAGCATCTGATGATGTCAGTGTTACAATGCTTGGTTTGGGTTAACTCACATGAACTCAAATGTTTGTGTATGAGTTAAGCAAGCATAGGGTCAGGTAAAACCGACCTATGTTATGTTTCCAAACCCAACTAGGCTTGTGTCAGTGTCAGTTTAATCATGCTTTTTAAGTAATAAAGTGAGCTCCTTCCACTGCTGTGACTGTCTATTACCTCATGTTATTTTAGCATTGAGTGCTATGGCACAAGGCCTACAATCACACTTAATCATTGTTATTTCTTGTTTATATTTATGCTTGTATATTTTGTATTGTTGCAGGATCTTATTTGCTGCACTGTCTTTCTTAGTCTTTCCTAGTACCGAAAATAAATAAACAAAAGTCAAGACAACTTGTCTGCTTGTGGTTTGCTCCTTAATGTATGTTCCTTGGCCTCTCTTCTCTGCCTTGTTGTTGGTAATTATGTGGTGATGGATTATTTTTTGCGCTGATGCCTCATCATCACCCCATTTCCTCATCAACGTCTGGTTTCGTAGTCAGCACCCAAAACAACTGTCTGGTTTCCTCTATATGTTCCTGGCCTGCATGGTGTGTGCTCATCATCACCCCCATTCTCCTCATCAACATCAACTCCTCCTTATCCCTAATCCTTACCCTTACCACCCCATCATATGTGTATCAAAAAGTTTCCAAAATTTAAGCAAGAAGAGAAAGGAAAACAAAACTGGGTATATTATGTTAAAGGGGCGACGAAAATGGAGTTTTACGTCCGTCCTTGGTCTGAATCATTTCAGACACATTATGGGACATTTGTAAATACAAATATGGTGGGAACAATACTGGAGGCAATGCCCGGAGGCAGTACGAAACCAGTAAAGTCCCGATATTTAAAAAAAATTAATACAGATCGCAGTAGCGGTGACCACGCCTCGGTTTAAACCTCATCGGCTATGGCACCGCCACAAGTTAATGAGTGTATATTATGTTAAAAAAAACCCACTTACAGAACATGGGTTTGGGATAGTATGGTTATGTCAGGGAGTCGGCTATGAACATGGATTTATTTCCGAGTTTTAAGTTATAGCCTCTTACAAACAAAACTGGCATATGGAAATGGAAGATAACGATCA
>CM065689.1:16675578-16723556 GCA_017654935.2 Phymorhynchus buccinoides | reverse complement strand
GTTGAGTGTCAGAGAGAGAGATATGTGTATTTTAGAGAGGGTGCAACAGTGAGCTCGACCTCTCTTGCTTTCTCTCTCTCTCTCTCTCTATTCTGATCATGTGAGGGCGAGCTCGACGTTAAAACACACTTGTTTTTTGTCTTTTTTTTTATGTCCTCACTGCTTTTTTTTTTTTTTGTGTTTTGTTGTTGTGCGCGCGTGCGTGTGCGTGTGTTTTTCGTTGCCCCTCTCTCCTCTCGCACACAGCTGCGAGTGTGTGGTACTTGTGTGTGTGCTGAGATCTTCAAAACAAAAGGCTGTATTACTATTCACATAGCGCCTACCTGCCGTCGTTTGTATAAAAAGTGACCGTAAATGGACCCGTTGAGGTTGGAATTAATTACAAAAAAACAAAAAAACATAATGACAACTAATCACCAATCTTGTTGTAAAGGGAATCTGATCAAATAGTTCCGAAAAACATTACAAATAATATCCATCATGTCCACCCTTTGGATGTTTTTTAAAGACCGCAACTACGTCACGTGTTTTTTTCGAAATCAGCGGTTTTCACGTGATTTTCCCCTTTATAGCTGGCATGAAATCTTAAGAAATTTCCATCGCATAAAAGAGAATGTGACACGTGGACGTGGGGGTCTTTAACACTTGGTCGCTTGTCAGCTGGCCAAACCTTTTTTCCAGGCCGTGAAAGGGTTTTTTTTTTTTTTTTTTTTAACAATCAAACCGAATGTTCACTTGCCTTTTCGACGCCTGGTGTTTTGTTTTTTTAAAATATTTTTTACAAGTATCTGAACCACACCTTCTGTCCTGGGTCCCATCTTATTGCTATGCATTGTGCGTTGAATGGGGCTTCGGTGCTCCGTTCAGAAAAAAAAAAAAAAAAACGTGACAGCTCTTCCACGCTTGAAGTCCCACTTCCAACCACCCCTGGTTAGTCAGTTAATGGAAACCCATCAGTCCAAGGGTGGTTTCCAAAACCAACGGAGTTTTTTGCTGTCCCATCTTCTGGACCGTGGCATTGGGCGTTTGCTCCCGACAGGGTTCCTTCCGACCCCCAACTCACAATTGGAACAGCCACACCCTGGTTGCCCAGGGTTTTAATGGGGAGGGGAGGGGAAACCAACAATCAAGTGTGTTTCAAAAAACCCCGTTGTTTTTTGCTGTCCCGATATTCTGTCGTTGACCGTGCAGTGGCTTGCTCCGACAGGGTTCCTGTTCCGAGCCCCCCAACTCACACGCCCACCCTCATATCTGGTCAGCGAGTAGTTCATTCTAGACTCAAAGGTGTCTCCGGCAAATGGTTGGTCCAGTATCGCGCGAATCGGAAACCAACGTCCCCGGGAGTTGTCAGAAAGCGGGGAATAGGTATATTGAGCTACTTTTCCTGTGTACCATTATTTTGCGCGAACATATGAAATTATACATTGCGGCGACTATCCCACAATTGTGGCGGACTAATCCCCTAGGAGACAGGAAGAGCAGATAGAACGCACAAACACGGACACCACCCCCCCCCCCCCCCCCCCCCCCGATCCCCGCGACCCCATACACCAGCATAAAAATCCCCCCGCGCCACCACACACACAGGGGCACATCACGAAAACCATGCGCGCACAGAGGCTACAGCACCCACGCACGTCGACCATGTGTGTAACCAACACACACACAGGCATCGGTAGAAGGACATACTCCACACACACCACACACCAACAACACTCTGCGACAACCACCAACCGGGGGGGGCGCCCACCTCACCTCCTTGCTAGGCATTAATTTGTGTTTTTTTTTCCTTTTCGTCTTCTTTTTTTTGTTGTTAAGTCTTTAATACTCCCCCTCTTTGTGTGAACCTTTTTCGACTTCTCGACCACCCTCCCCCCGGCTCGCCTTGGGTCCCGCTCGTTTTTGACTATCATACAATTCGGGCCGGCGCATATTTTGTTGTACACCGAGTAAAGGTATTCGCGCTTTTGTTGTGTGTGTGTGTGTGTGTGTGTGTGGGGGGTGGGGGGGGGGGGGGGGGGGGGGGGGGGGGGGGGGGGGGGGGGGGGGTGGGGGGGGGTGGTGGTGGTTTACGTTCCGCTCAAAATTGACGGGTTGCCAGCAGTCCCAGGATGTGTTGTGTGTGTGTGTGGGTTGGTGGGGGTGGGGTTGTGTGTGTGTTTACGTTCCGCTTCAAATTGACGGGTTGCCAGCAGTTCCCAGGATGTGGTGTGTTGTGGTGGTGTGGTGTTTCAAGACCAACCTAATTTTTTTCTGCCATGCAGATAGCCGAACCATGGAGGCGGTTGTCAACGGTAGCCTGAGTGTCACATGTGCCGGGGGGGGGGGCACACGGACCTTACAACATTGCTCCCCATGGCTCCGCTGGGGGGCAAATAACACTGTATCACAGGGATGGTCGCAAGTGGGTACGGCGGGGGCTCCACCTCGGATCCACATAGTACAGGCCACTGTGGCTACTGTAGCCAGAGGGATGCGTACATCGTGGTGGCACACGTCTGTTGTTCTACCGGTCTGTCACTGTAACCTGTGATCCAATGCCTGTGTGTGATCCTACGTCGGGCCTGGGGGCCTGCATGCACACCAAGCGCCAAGTGTGTGTTTCATATATCACGGCTCTGCTGCACAAGCTTCACAACCTATAGTGGCACGGTGATACTGGACCATCGTTAGTGTCTTTGTTTCACCTATATAGTCTGGCAGGGATACTCTGGTCGTCTCGTGGGAAGAAAAAAAAAAAAAAATGACGGTGGGGGGGTGCAGACGTGTGGCCAATGTCTGTCTGTCGCTTCTGGTGTGATCGCCAGGGAGCGCGAGATGTCTCTCGCCAGGAGGTCTCTTCGACGGACTCCATGTAGTACCGAATTTGGTACAACTGACCACTCCCGTTCTTGGCTCTAAAAGAAGAGAGCGACTCGCCGTCTTGTTTTGTGTTCGGTGTCCTCTCCTGTCTCCCTTCTCTGTCTGTCTCTCTCCTCTCTCCTTGTCCATCTTGTCTACTCTCTAAGTCTCTCGACACACATCTTCGTTCCTCTCCCCCTTTCTCTCCTCTCTCCCCTCTCTCTCCATCTCCTATTCCTCTCTCACTCTCTCTTCCCTCTTTCTCTCTCTCTCTGTGTCTCTCTCTTTCTCATTTCTCTCTCTGTCTTTGTCCTCTCTTTCTCTCTCTCTCTCTCGTCTCATCTCTCTTTCCTTCCTCTCCCTCGTTCTCTCCTCTCTTCTTCTCTCAGACTTGTCCTCATCACTCGTCTCCATCATCTCTATTCTCTCATATCTGCATTCGTCCTCCACTCTCTCTCTCTCTCTCTCACTCAAATCGGCGGGATCCAATCTCGCTTCACTATTTATGTCTCCTCCGTCTCTTCTCTCTCTCTCTCTCTCTCTCTCTCTTCGCTTCTTGTCTGTTACTTTATTTTCTACAAATCCTCAACAAAAACAGAAAGAGTGAACTAAAAAAAACAACCACCCAAAACCCAAAAAAAGGGAGGGGGGGAGACTGTTTTCTTCAATTTTCGTACATACAAAATATTGTCCTTGTTACTTTTGTTGTTTCTTTTTCCCTTCCTAACAACCCTTAATTTGTTCTGACTTTCAGGTAACTCAGCGAGTACACTGCCTAACACCGGACAGGAAAGTGAGCTGAGGATCCCGGATGTCCTCTCCATCAGGCCACGCGGCCTAACTCTTTCTACCGGCGAGCTTTCACGGGTTATTGTAAGTTGGAATCCCATTGTTTTTAACGATTTTTTTTTGTGCTTGAAATTTCAGTTCCATATGATGCTTTTTGACACTTCGTGTTTATGATAGTCTTCTTCTTCTTCTTGGTCTTTCGGCTCAGTTTGAAGGCTGTCACATGACGTAATGCGTCGTGCTGCCGTTATGCCTAACTAAGAAATAAGCTAGGCCCCAGCATGTCCGACTTCGGCTGGAAGAAATCTTCGTAAGAATTAAAAAAAAGGCTGTGGAGAATGGATGGAACCTAAGAATACAGAAAGACAAGCAGATGACAGCAAGCAAGGAAAAGGCCAAGAGTCAAAGGAGGGGTGAAACGATTAGAGGAAGTTCAGCGCAGAACTCCAGAAGTTGAGGTGTAACTATTTGTGCGAAAAACCCCCGGTATCCCCACAGTTTTTGTCTATGATAGTGATTCTCGTCTGTTTGAAATTTCTGTTCCTAGAGGTGTTTTCATCTGTATGTTTTAGGATAGTGATGTCTCGTCCCTGTTGAGATTTCTGTGTTGCTATGATGTTTTTGGCATACAACTGTGTACATGTTTTTATGACTGTGTTGAATTCTCGTCTGGTTTGAAAAAAAAAAAAAAAAAGTTCTGTTCCTATGATATGTTTTTGACTGTATGGTTTTATGATAAGTGATTCTCGTCTGTTGAAAGTTCTGTTCCTATGTGTGTGTTTGACACTGTATGTTTTATGATAGTGGATTCTCGTCTGTTTTGAATTTTTCTGTTCCTATGATTTTTTTGACACTGTATGTTTTATATAGTGATTCCTCGTCCTGTTTGAAATTTCTGTTCCATGATGTTTTGGGACAACATTATGTTTTATGATAGTGATTCTCGTCTGTTGAATTTCAGTTCCTATGAATGTTTTTTGAACAACTGTATGTTTTAATGATAGTGATTACTAGGGACTCTATAAGACTGTTCTGACAAACAAACAAACTCTTATTATATTCGTCATATTCCAGTGTGTGGCGTGTGCGTTGTGCGTGTTTGTGTGTGTGTGTGTGTGTGTGTGGTGTGTTTGTGTGTGTGTGTGTGGTGTGTGTTGTGTGCTGGCGTGTGTGTGTGAGTGAGAGAGAGAGAGAGAGGAGGAGAGAGCGTGTGAGAGGAGAGAGAGAGAGAAGAGAGAGAGAGAGAGTTTGTTTGTGTGTATATCTGTATGTGTTGTGCGCTTTGTATGAGAAGAGAGAGAGAGAGAGAGAGAGAGAGAGGGAGAGGAGAGAGAGAGAGAGAGAGAGAGAGAGAGGTGGGTGAGGAGACTAAGAGTATGTGTGTGAATGTTTGAATGCCCAAGATTCACTCAGCATACGTACAATTAAAATGAATGCGCGATGCTTCGACTCGTAGACTTAATTCTTCTTCTTCTCGCGTTCCCAGGCCATAATGGGCCTATAATGGGTAAGGTCTATTGTCCGGTTATTCCAGTTGTTTTCACATGGTCTCCCCGCGGCGTACAGCCGTGACAACATTCCGATTTCGGAGGAGCATCAAAGGATTAAACATGTATTTGGAAAACAGGAGAACGGGCCATAAGGCAGAAAAGATTAGTAGATGAACAGTAAGCTAACAGGGGGGACTAAAAGGCATGAGTCAAGGAGAGGGTTGGGACAGATAGAGGAATCTACATAGCACAAGAACTTCCCAGAAGGTGGGGGAACCATTTATTCTCAATAGACCCCCGGTATCCACGCGGGGACAGGGAGCGTTCAATAAAATTTTCAGTCAAATTTTGCCCAGAGTGTCCTGCTTCGGATCTCTTGGTACGAATGCTAAACATTAACACTATCGTCTCCTGGCAACATTTGACTGAGATTATCTTTATTTCATGAGAAATAATATTGGCATGTGCTTCTTTAACACGCCCATGCATCTTTTTAAACCCCGTCTAAACCCTATATTGTTTCGGTACTCCATCTATGGGAGACGAGTCCGGATGTTTAGCCTTGGTAAGACAACCACAATACGTGACCAAGTGTGGTGGTTTTTGTTCTCTCCCTCAGATGTACGTGGAGCACAGGGTTGGGTGAACCGATCGCCGTTGCCCTGGGTCAGGCTACTTCCACGCCCTGCTGACCATTGTACGCCCTGTGGGTCAGCGCCACTCGCCTCGTGGACGCACAAGCACCACCTCAGAGGGACGTGGGTCTCGGGCCCTGCTGGGCTCTCGCCGCCCTTGGCGCGGTAAGAAAGGAGGCTGCTCTTGTGTTGTAGGTGGCAGGTGGAAACCACAAGCACCAACCTCAGAGACGTGGTCATCGGGGGCCCTGCTGGCCTACTCGCCGCCTTTGGGCGCGGTCGCAAGAGGCTTCGCTCTTTTTTTGGTAGGGCAGGTGGGACCACAAAGTACCTGCCACAGAGAAGTGTGGTCGCTAGGTTTGCCTTTGCCATGGTAAGAAGAAGGCTGCTCTTGTGTTGGTAGGACAGGTTATGCCAGTGTCGTGGACAACATATATAGACGTGTTCATCGGGCTTGCTTTTTGCCATTTGCCATGGTAAGAAGGCCGCTCTTTTGTTGGTAGGGCAGGTGGCCACATGCACCGCCTCAGAGATGCGGTCATTGCCATTGGGGCTTCGCTAGGTTTGCCTTTGCCATAGTAAGAAGGCCGCTCTTGTGTTGGTAGGACAGGTGGCCACATGCACCGCCTCAGAGATGCGGTCATTGCCATTGGGGCTTCGCTAGGTTTGCCTTTGCCATAGTAAGAAGGCCGCTCTTGTGTTGGTAGGACAGGTGGCCACATGCACCGCCTCAGAGATGCGGTCATTGCCATTGGGGCTTCGCTAGGTTTGCCTTTGCCATGGTAAGAAGGCCGCTCTTGTGTTGGTAGGACAGGTGGCCACATGCACCGCCTCAGAGATGCGGTCATTGCCATTGGGGCTTCGCTAGGTTTGCCTTTGCCATGGTAAGAAGGCCGCTCTTTTGTTGGTAGGGCAGGTGGCCACATGCACCGCCTCAGAGATGCGGTCATTGCCATTGGGGCTTCGCTAGGTTTGCCTTTGCCATAGTAAGAAGGCCGCTCTTTTGTTGGTAGGACAGGTGGCCACATGCACCGCCTCAGAGATGCGGTCATTGCCATTGGGGCTTCGCTAGGTTTGCCTTTGCCATGGTAAGAAGGCCGCTCTTGTGTTGGTAGGACAGGTGGCCACATGCACCGCCTCAGAGATGCGGTCATTGCCATTGGGGCTTGTTCGCTAGGTTTGCCTTTGCCATAGTAGAGAAGGCCCGCTCTTGTGTTGGTAGGACAGGTGGACCACATGCACCGCCTCAGAGATGCGGTCATTTGCCATTGGGGCTTCGCTAGGTTTGCCTTTGCCATGGTAAGAAGGCCGCTCTTGTGTTGGTAGGACAGGTGGCCACATGCACCGCCTCAGAGATGCGGTCATTGCCATTGGGGCTTCGCTAGGTTTGCCTTTGCCATGGTAAGAAGGCCGCTCTTTTGTTGGTAGGGCAGGTGGCCACATGCACCGCCTCAGAGATGCGGTCATTGCCATTGGGGCTTCGCTAGGTTTGCCTTTGCCATGGTAAGAAGGCCGCTCTTTTGTTGGTAGGGCAGGTGGCCACATGCACCGCCTCAGAGATGCGGTCATTGCCATTGGGGCTTCGCTAGGTTTGCCTTTGCCATGGTAAGAAGGCCGCTCTTGTGTTGGTAGGACAGGTGGCCACATGCACCGCCTCAGAGATGCGGTCATTGCCATTGGGGCTTCGCTAGGTTTGCCTTTGCCATGGTAAGAAGGCCGCTCTTTTGTTGGTAGGGCAGGTGGCCACATGCACCGCCTCAGAGATGCGGTCATTGCCATTGGGGCTTCGCTAGGTTTGCCTTTGCCATGGTAAGAAGAAGGCTGCTCTTGTGTTGGTAGGACAGGTGGCCACATGCACCGCCTCAGAGATGCGGTCATTGCCATTGGGGCTTCGCTAGGTTTGCCTTTGCCATGGTAAGAAGGCCGCTCTTGTGTTGGTAGGACAGGTGGCCACATGCACCGCCTCAGAGATGCGGTCATTGCCATTGGGGCTTCGCTAGGTTTGCCTTTGCCATGGTAAGAAGGCCGCTCTTGTGTTGGTAGGACAGGTGGCCACATGCACCGCCTCAGAGATGCGGTCATTGCCATTGGGGCTTCGCTAGGTTTGCCTTTGCCATGGTAAGAAGGCCGCTCTTGTGTTGGTAGGGCAGGTGGCCTCAGAGACGTGGTCATTGCCATTGCGGCTTCGCTAGGTTTGCCTTTGCCATGGTAAGAAGAAGGCTGCTCTTGTGTTGGTAGGGCAGATGAGAACATGCACCACCCCCGAGACGTGGTCATTGCCATTGCGGCTTCGCTAGGTTTGCCTTTGCCATGGTAAGAAGGCTGCTCTTGCGTTGGTAGGGCAGGTAGCAGCACGCAGATTGTGCGTGTCCTGTCCTGGACAGGTCAACGTAAGAGACGTGGTTATTGGAGCTCTCTGCTAGGCTTGCTTTTGCCTTTTCCATGGTAAGAGAAGGCCGCTCTTGTGTTGGTAGGGCAGGCTGTGCGTGTCGTGGACAACATAAGAGACGTGGTCATCGGAGCTCTCTCTCTCTGTGCTGGGCCTGCTCACTGGTGAGAGAAGGCCGCTCTTGTGTTGGTAGGGCAGGCTGTGCGTGTCGTGGACAACATAAGAGACGTGGTCATCGGAGCTCTCTCTCTCTGTGCTGGGCCTGCTCACTGGTGAGAGAAGGCCGCTCTTGTGTTGGTAGGGCAGGCGAGGCATGTGGTGGACCACACGCACCACCTCAGAGACGAGCTCTGCTAGGCCTGCTCACCACCAAGATCCCTGGAATCATTAAGGTAGTAGGTATTAGGTACTTTATCGTCACAGAGGCGTCTCTGTGAAATTCGGGTTGCTCCCACCTGGAGAGCGCGTCGCAGCCAGAGGCGCGCTATTTTTGTGGGTTTTTTTTGCATGCGATTTTTGTGACTGATGAGGAAGGAAAGGGAGGAGGGTAAATTTGGACCAAATGACAACTTTTTCGTTGCCACTGGGTTTAACGTGTGCTAAGTGCATGGGCACACGGGACCTCGGTTTATCGTCTCATCCGAAAGACTCCACATTCAGACCGTAAGGCCTAGTGCAAAGTGAGAGGAAAAAATCCCCTGTACCCAGGTTCGAACTCGGGTTTTTCTTGACACGAGGCGAACGCGATACTCAAGTGCCCACTCTACGCCACGTAGAATGCCGCAGGAAAACCAATAAAGAAAGTAGAGAACTGTCCATCCCCCCCAAAAGCACACAACTACTACGAGCTAAGTTCTTGGGTTTGTGCAGTATAAGTATCTCTTCACCCTTTTCCTGGCTCTGTACTGAGCTAGGGGAATAGGTACCGCCCCGTAAGCTGGCTTTGATAGTAGGGTAAGACGGGGTAAAAAGCCCATGGGCGGGTAAGAAGCCCATGCCCATTGTCTCATGAAATAAAGCAAATTTCAGTCAAATTTTGCCCATGAGACGAGTGTTCATGTTTAGCATTCGTCTCATGGGCAAATTGGACTGAAATTTTGCTTTATTTCATGAGATAATTGGCACGGGCTTCTTACCCGCCCCATGGGCTTTTTTACCCCGTCTTCACGAGTGGTTGTGTGTCTTTTAAGGCGGCGACAGACTATGTGGCTGCCTCATATGACTCGATCAGGTCGTGACGTAGACCAAATTTTGTTTCCAGCACAGAAGGAGGTCACGAGCCACCTGACTCGATCAGACTCGATCAGTGAAATTTAGAACCCGCCCTATTCGGCCCTGTCACCTGACTGGGCCCGACTGAGTCAGATTGATCGAGTTAGATGGTATGCAAATGAGGTGAAACGTCACGACCTGATCGAGTCACATGAGGCAGCCACCTAGTCTGTCGCCGCCTTTAGAGATAAGACAGTTCTCTAATATATTTGATGAGTTGATCTTATCCCTTCCGAGCCTGATCGATTATGTGTTCGCTACGGTAAGAGAAAAGGTGGAAACTTTGGATAGATTTAGCCCCCAGACACTTTGTGGAGGGGAATGGATCCGTAGCCAAAGGGTTAGAGCCTGGGCTTGTAAACCTGAAACCTGAAACCTGAAAGTTACGTAAACCCGAAAGTTGCCAGATGAAAATATGTTCACGTAGTAAAATTGAGTTATTAGATTTGAAAGATTCGTCTGTACTCTCTCACCTCTAATAGACGATTTTCAGGGGGAAAAACTAGGGGAGAGCACTTCGTGAAAATTAGAGTTGCTTACCCCCATTACTCGGTCAAATACCATAGCAACGATGCAACTATGACGTCGAATCTTGAAACCGCAGGATGCGAGTCAGCGACTTGCAAACGGTTTTTTTATATAAAAAAATTAGGAGTGGACAGTGACCACAAACTGATACAACTTGCAAAATGCGACGTAAAAGTATAAATGACATTTTTTTAGAATGACGCAGGGTGTTCTAAGTGATGTATGTCTGCTCAAACACACGAGTCGATAGGCTACGAGAGCTGATGGTAGAGTGACGTCCCCTGTTTGACCGATTGGATTAGGCAAGATCACTCCCACACACCATGAAATTACTCCCCTGAATTATTTTCGAGTTATTCCAGTGAAAAGAAACGGGATGGTTCCGTGACTGACACTAAATTATGAACTTGTGTGATTGCTGCCTCATTACTTAGATTTCATGCTCTTTTTTTATATTAGGTATTATTAGGTATTAGGCACTTTATAGTCACAGAGGTTTCTCTGTGAAATTCGGGTTGCTCCCACCTGGAGAGCGCGTCGCAGCCAGAGGCGCGCCACCCAAGTTTTTTTTTTTTTTTGCATGCAATTTTTTGTGTGACTGATGAGGAAGGAAAGGGGGGGGGGGGGGGGGGATTTTAACCAAATGACAACTTTTTTCTGCACTTAACTTTTGTTCTACTTTTTCCATTTAAATCTGTTTTCTTTCTTCTACTGACAAAATGTGCCCTCTTTCTGTGAGTGTGTGTGTCTGTGTGTGTGTTCCTCTGTCTTTCAGTCCGTCTGTGTCTCAGTGTCTTGTCTCTCATTCGTGTGTGTGTGTGTGTGTGTGTGTGTATGTGTGTGTGTGTGTGTGTGTGTGTGTGTGTGTGTGTGTGGTGTGTGTGTTTGTGTGTGTGTGTGTGTGTGTGTTTGTGTGTGTGTGTGTGTGTGTGTGTGTGTGTGTGTTTGTGTGTGTGTGTGTGTGTGTGTTTGTGTGTGTTTGTGTGTGTGTGTGTGTGTGTGTGTGTGTTTGTGTGTGTGTGTGTGTGTGTGTGTGTGTGTGTGTGTGTGTGTGTTTGTGTGTGTGTGTGTGTGTGTGTGTGTGTGTGTGTGTAAGTGTGTGTGTAAGAGTATGTGTTCAACTGTGCGTACGCGCGTGTGTATGTGACATGTGTTTGTGTGTATATCTTTTGTGTGTGTGTATGTGTGGACGGACAAACATGCGTGTGTGTGGCGCGTGCGCGCATGTGTACATGCACACACACACACACACACACACACACACACACACACACACACATACACTCTCTCTCCATCTGTCTCTCTGCTCTCTCTCTCTCTCTCTCTCTCTCTCTCTCTCTCTCTCTCTCTCTCTCTCTCTCTCTCTCTCTCTCTCTTTCTGTCTGCCCCCTCTCTCCGTGAATGAAACAACATTTAAAACTTCAAAAAAATATATTAAAAAAATAACTCTTTCCTCTGTCCGTCAGTTCTTCGGTGCGGTCCTGGAACCCTCTACCACCCGTTGCGGCACCACCACCACCAGCACCAGCAATAACGTCTCCCGCGACGAGGAAAACCCCGCCAACAACCCCTACGACGACCACCACCACGACGACAACGGCGACAAAATGGCCGGAGTCAACACCAGCCACAACAACAACAACAACAGAATCGACGACGACGACGATGATGATGATGTGGAAAGCGGGAATCTGGATGCTCTGGACATGGAAACCCCCACCACCCCTACCCCGTTGCTGTTCAACGGGGTGATGTCTCTCTCCTCCTACAGCAACACCGGGATGAGGATCGGTCCGCTGCGGCTAGAGGGAGACAAGCACAAGTTCCCAAGAAGGGCAACCCTGCAGTGATTTTTTTGGTTATAAGCTGGTAGCGGTTGCTTCCCTTGTATCAAGTTGCATCAGAAGTTTACGAGTTGGTTGTGTGTGTGCGCGTCTCTCTCTCTAGTTGATACACCTCTCTCTCTCTCTCTCTCTCTCTCTCTCTCTCTCTCTCTCTCTCTCTCTCTCTCTCCCTCCCCACAGGGCTGAGTGTAAAAAAGCAATGCTTATCTCATTACCCTGTATAAATAAAAATTCGTTTTGTCTCTCTCTCTCTCTCTCTCTCTCTCTCTCTCTCTCTCTCTCTCTCTCTCTCTCCAGGGCTGGGTGTAAAAAAAAGTATGTATACTAACTTATCTCATTACTATGTACAAATAAAATTTCGCTCGTTCGCTCTCTCTGTGTTTTCCCCCCCTTCTTTATTCTGCAGAAGTTTACAATTTAAAGTTTTATAAATGTTGTAATTTTGTGCGCGTTTCTCTACTTTTTCTTCTTTTTTTATTTTTTCTTCTTTTTTTTTTTTTTAAAGTCGGGTTGTCTCGTGTACGTACTTTTTTTAAACTTTTCTTTTTTTTTCTTTAAAAAAATAAATATTTTACTTCATATTTGTAAATTTAGGATCTTTTTTTTTTCTCTTTCGTTCTCCTTTTTATTATTTTTGTTATTGTTTATTTTTTCTCATTCTCTCTCGTTCTCCCGTTTAACCCTTTCACCGCCAGCCATATTTCAGGCAAGAATTCCCATTAAATTTACCTGGGTAGAGAACAAAATCCATCTGCAGTATTGGGGATTCTTCTGTGGCATATATAAAATAAGGTATCTCCTTACTTCCCAAAACTAAGACAATAGGGTCTTTGGATTATAGACCCCAATCTGATACGTTTTAGTGATATAGGTGTTAACTCACTGTGGTGCTAAAATGCGACTTTGGCGGTGAAAGGGTTAAAAAAAAAACCCACCCAAACCCCACAAACTTTTGAATATAATAGGTAATTGTCTTTGGTGTGGTAAGTAAAGGGTTGGGCTCCACCTTCCTTCTTCTTCTCCTTCATCTTCTTCTTTTTCTTCTTCGTTCGCTCAGACAGTTTCCCTGTCATGTGAGCGTAGATGCGTCATGCTGCCGTCATGCGCCTGACTAAGAAATAGTTCGGCTGTCCGACAAATCGTTGTCAGAATTGAGAGAGAGAGAGAGAGAGAGAGAGAGAGAATCATAATAATTTTTTTTAAAAGGCAACAGGAGAACGGGGAGAGAAAGATAGCAGATGTCAGTCAGTAAGCGAAGGAAAGAAAAAAGGCACAGTCAAAGAGAGTGTGACAGATTAGAGGAAGTTACAAGCTCAGAACTTCCAGAAGGTGGGGGAAGTATTTTGTACGAACCCCCCCCCCCCCCCCCCCCCCCCCCCCGGTATCTCCATGGGGGTGTGGGGTGGATGGAGGTTCAATACGGTGACCTATAAAGTGTTGACAATTAATTCACTGACCCATGCATGCCTTGGCTTAAGGCTGTGTCAGATCAGTTGACATAAGCTAGAACACCAAGGCTACATCAAAATGTTGTTATGTTCTGCATGGTTGTGCGGGGATTGTCTTTAGCCATGGCAAGCTCCCAGCATAACATCATCAGTCTAAAATCCTCCGAAGTCTGGAGTGTGGCTGCCCACGTGGCGGGGTAATCAAAAACGGTCACACACGTAAGGTTCTCATCCCTAGTTGGTGCATTTGTACCATAGTGTTCAATTGCTTCGGCTGTTGGGATGATCCCTGGAGTCTTTAAGCCAGGGAACAACAACAACAACAACAACAACAACAACTGACCATGCAGCGTATTATAGGCTATGGGACCCCTTTTTTTCTTTAAATTTTTTATATTTTTTATATAGATGTTTGTTTTACCATAAGAAGCAACTGACTGGAAACAACAAAACTATCGCACGTGCGTAGGCTTATTGCGTTATAATATATCCTCAGGCAACCCACAACACTCGTGAGGTTGTTTCATGTGTGTAGTTGTGTTTTTTTGGGGAAAGAAAACCCGTCAACACGACTTCAAACCCCCCCCAAAAAAAAAAAACCCCACAAAACGGTGAACAAAAATAATTGCTACCAAGTTAGTGCTTTTTGTTTTTCTTTCTTAATGAGTTTTATGAACTCTTGTTGTGGTGTGTGTTTTTGTTTGTGGCTCAAGCCACAAACCTATAACTCACTTTGTCGGTCGGTCGGTCGGTCTGTCGGTCCAAACTTGTCGCACTTCAAAGTGAGGCTGCAAAATTGTCGCACTTCAAAGAGAGGCTGCTCTTTAAAATGATGTTTCGTTTTCAATTGTCGCACGCCACAAACGATTGCGAATCCGCGCTTGTTTGTTTGTGAGAGACTGAACTTTTGTCGATGAAAAAAAGACAAATTTCAACACAAAGAATCTGACAGTTAATGAAGCAACTGTGTGTTGACTGCAATATGTCTACGTCAGCTTTGTTGCGAGAGAGAGAGAGAGAGAGAGAGAGAGAGAGAGAGAGAGAATGTTGATGATGTGCATGGATATTTGCATGTGTGTGAGCGATTATTTGGTTTTTTGTTGTTGAATTTTTTGCTTTTAATTTTTGTTGTTGCTAAGCGCATACAGCTCCACATTTGGTGGAGGAGTGCGCTATATAAATGATTGACTTTTATCATTATTATTGTTGTTGTTGACCCAATAATGTTTTACTATGTAATTAGTTCCGAGGTGAGCTTATTGTGCTTTCGTTGTGAAGGAAGAGCGGATAACGGGCCAGAAAATTAAAAAATGCTGGGAAAGTGTTGAACGAAGTATTAAAATGTGAGTCGACCTGATGGGTAAGAGACATGCTCTCAATTACCTCCTAAAACGCTTTACACAAGTTTTTTGTTTTGTTTTGCCAAATATATTTTGTTTTCATAGATCTGAGATGACTGTGTTCGCGTGAGGCAAAAAACACACCCTTGCAACTGAGCTCTAACAAGGCAGACACTGTGACTCAGCGTTATGGGATCTGTGGACATGACGTCACACGCCTATTGTTACGTCCCTTTGCGTCTCCCTAGCGTCCTAAGACTCTACTACGAAGACACAAAGAACGTTAACTCTCGGGGACACGCTACGAACAATAACTCTGCGGATCGCGTTCTATCCCGTTGAGTGCAAACGGGAGCTACTCTACAGACACTGTGACTCAGCGTTATGGGATCTGACGACGTGACGTCTCACGCGCCCATTATTACGTCCCTTTGCGTCTCCCTAACGTCCTAAGACTCTACTACGAAGACACAAAGAACGTTAACTCTTGGGGACACGCTACGAACAATAACTCTGCAGATCGCGGTCTATCCCGTTGAGGGCAAACGGGAGTTACTACAGACACTGTGACTCAGTGTTATGGGATTTGACGACGTGACGTCACATGTCCAATGTCTCACTACTGTACGAAAACGCAAAGAACAATAACTCTGGGGGATCTCGTCCCATCCCGTTGAAATGCAAATGGGCGTGACAAGACACTGTGACTCAGCGTTATGGGATCTGACGACGAGCCGTCGCACGCCCTATCATCATGCACGCCCCTTTGCCTATCCCTAATAACCCTACAACTCGGCGGCATCGCAAAGAACAATAACTCCGGGAGAAATGTCCAGGGAAACGCAAAGAACAATAACTCTGGGGATAGCATCCTATCCCATTGAGTGCACATGGGTGGCACGGGCACTGTGACTTTTGCGCTGTAGGAGTGTGGGGGTGGAAGGTGGGTGTGTGGTGGGTGGGTGGGTGGGGTCAAAGCGTTTGGAAAAGTCTGGAATGAACTAACTGGCAAAGACTTCGAAACAATTGTGTCGTGTTTCTCCTTGAAGGGATTTGCGGGATGAATTTGGCAGCATTATGATTGTCTGGTGTTTAATCTTATATATTATGTGGATGTAATGGTTCGAAGCAGATTCTTTTTTTTTTTTAGGTTCGTGACAAAAGGAAAGGTGACGAAGACAAACTAAAAAGCTTATATATCTAAAGGTGGACAATATTTGCATGTATTATTCTTTGGCAAAGTCACCTTTGACTTTAAGGTGTTATGAAGGTATTATTATGATTATGATTATTATGATGATGATGATGATTATTATTATTATTATTATTACTACTATTATTATTATTATTATTATTATTATTATTATTATTACTAATTATTATTATTACTAATTATTATTATTATTATTGTTATTATTATTATTATTATTACTAATTATTATTATTATTGACAAAATTATTATTATTATGACTTATTATTATTATTATTATTATTATTACTAATTACTATTATTATTACTAATTATTATTATTATCATTATTATTATTACTATTATTATTATTATTATTATTACTAATTATTATTATTATTATTATTACTAATTATTATTATTATTATTATCCTAATTGCATCCGTCATGCGACACGTTGAACCGAAAAGGCAGAAATGGATCGCCATGGCTTTCGAATGTAATTTAATATGCTGTTTTCTCTTCTCATGTTTTGTTTGTTTGTATGTTTCAAACAACAACAACAAACCAAACAGATACTATGGATGAGAGACCGGTTGTCCATCTCGGAAAAGTGAATTAAGCAGATTATTTTCTATCCGTAAAATGTATTTTTTGTGCGTTTAACCCTTTCACCGCCAATGTCGCATTCATGCACCACAATGGTTGAACACCCATGCCACTAAAAAAAAGCATCAAATCAGGGCCTGTTATCCGAATACCCTATCTTCTTAATTTTGGGAGGTAAAGATAGGACTAATGGTGTCCATGTCACAGAGGAATTCCCAGTATTACAGACACTTTTTGTTTGTGGCTCAAGCCACAAACTTATAACTCACTCTGTCGGTCGGTCGGTCCAAAATTGTCGCACATTTTGACAAAATTGTCGCACTTCAAATCGAGGCTACACTTCAAAATTAATTGAGGCCGCTCTTTAAAATGATGTATTTTAAAAGCGTACAAAATAATAAACATATGTAATACCGACACTACAACAGACACGACGAGTATGCGGTGCTTCTTTCGATGAGTATAAGTAGGATACATGGTTTTAAATTGTTTTCCGAAAGATATAAAAAGTTACGAAATGGTGCAGAGATAACATTCTGGTTGACAGATTAAAATTATTGAAAATCCAGGGGAGGTAACTCATGATTGGAGTGGTAAAAATAGACCGCGTGCCACAAACTATTGCGATTTCGCGCTTGTTTTTCTTTTTACCCAGTTAAGTTTAATAGTATTTTGGGGCAAAAAAAAAAAGGCTGGCGGCGAAAGGGTTAAAAAAAAAAGGATACACTGAAGCGCCACGATTAAGTCCTTTGGATTTTTTCTGGGTAGCTGTGACCCACGTGGAAATGTCCCCATGTTCAAATTGAGGCTGCTCTTTAAAATGATGTTACGCTTTGAATTTGGGGGCATTTGCATGGTAGTGAGACCTGGTCAAAACAAGATTTCTTTTCCAGTTATAAGAGGGGAAACACGTGACACCCGTGATTTTGACACGTGATCTGGTGGGTCTTTGAGTACCTCGTCTATAAATCGTTATCGTGATATTGTTTTAGCTAAGTTTTGTGTCTACATACTTTTAATGTGTGTGTGTGTGTGAGCGTGCGCTTGTGTGTGTATGCGCGTGTGCTTGTGTATACGCGTGTACGTGTGCATGTATGTGTGTGTGTGTGCGTGCACACGCGTGCATGTATGCGTGCGTGTGTGCATATGTGTATATGTTTTAATGACTATGTTCTACCTACACTTGTATGTGGTGATACAATTATTTTGTTAATAGGGTCAGACGGGGCAAAAAGCCCATGGGCGGGTAAGAAGCCCATGCCAATTGTCTCATGAAATAAAGCAACTATCAGTCAAATTTGCCCATGAGACGAACGCTAAAGTAACATTAACACTCGTCTCATGGGCAAAATGTGACTGAAATTTTCTTTATTTCGTGAGACAATTGGCATGGGCTTCTTACCCGCCCACGGGCTTTCTACCCCGTCTTACCCTATCGAATGATTCTTTCAACGCATTCGTGTGGGTGTTCTGCAATCCTAGATCCTGACAATGCTCATTCCTATATTGCCCACAAGGATCACCTTTCTCTCTGTCTTACCTCCCCCCCCTCTCTCTCTCTTTCTCTCCCCCCCTCTCTCTCTCTCTCTGTCTTTCTTTCTTACCCTTTCTTCCTCTGTCTCTCGCTTTCTCTCTATTTATGCATGTTTGTGTGTGCGCGCGCGTGCGTGCATCAGTGTGTGTATGTGTGTGCGCGCGCGGACGTGCGTGCGTGCGCGCGCGCGTGCGCGTGTGTGTGATAAGAATTTCACTGCATGTGTTTTGTTTGGAAAATCCAGCTTCAGTATCTTTCTGTAGACCAGGTTGTGTTTTGTGACAATAAGCAGACAAAAAAACAATAGAACAACAAACAAACAAAGAAACGCCTAAATTCGAAGTTTTGAGGGGAGGGAGAGAGAGAGAGAGAGGGAGAGAGAGAGGGAGAGAGAGAGAGAGAGAGGAGAGGGAGAGAGAGAGAGATGATGATCATGGTGCGTGTGTGTGTGCGTGTGTGTGTGTGTGTGTGTGTGTGTGTGTGTGTGTGTGTGAGAGAGAGTGTGTGTACGTGTGTGTGTGTGTGTGTGTGTGTGTGTGTGTGTGCGTGCGTGTGTGTGTTTGAGTGTGTGTGCGTGTGCGCGCGCGCGCGCGCGCGCGTGTGTGTGTGTGTGTGTGTGCGTGTGTGCGTGTGCGTGTGTGTGTGTGCATGTGTGCATGTGTGTGTGTGTGTGTGCATGTGTGTGTGTGCGGGCGTGTCTGTCTCCATGTGTGTGTATATATGTGTGTGTGTATCTGTCTGTCTGTTTGTCTGTCTATGTGCGTGGTTTGTTTTTACACTATTATGTGTGCAAGCCTAAATCCGCGAGCCTCAAAGCACGTTTATCCTAATTGCATTTATTTATCTTCATGGTATTATGTTTTGAAATATTTTGTGAGCACACACAACTATATGCCCACAGGCGAAACTGTATATAAGTTTTTACGTTATTGTTGTTTTGTTTTGTGTTCTAATGCAGCAAAATATGAAAGAAAAAAGGCATGCCGGTCCAGAACAATTAGGCCTGGTACACAGTACATCCGGATTTTCCGCGCAGAAATAATCAATAAATATAAGAAAGAAGGGGGGGAAAATACGGATTAAAGAAAAACCGGACACGTCCGCTGAGTTTTTCTTCTTCTTTCTTTTACTTATTCACTGATTGCGCGTGGGTTTTTCGCGCGGAACATCCGCGTGTATGTGTACAGGGCCTAAAACTAGAATGCTGAAAAGCGCAAAACTGGGTCGTATGCTATGATTATGTATTATGGATAAAAATTCGTTTTTGTCACCTTTTCCCGTTTTTTTAATTTTTAATTTTGTTGTTTCTTCAAACGGGTGTTCTTATAATATGTACAGGTGCAATTAAAGCATTTTAAATTTAGGATACGTGTGTTTATTTTTTTTGCGTGCGTTCTATGCTTTTGCTTTCTATGCTTTTGAACAGACACACGCACACGCGCGCGCACATGTACACACACGCGCGCGCGCGCGCTCTCGTGCAAACTCAATCTTTTTAACTTTTAGTGATCAAGTGCCAAGTCCACATTAGCTGATAACTAAACCTTGAATTTTTGTTCAACACCAGCTGTACTAAAACCCTCTCTACCAACAGGTGGGGATGTACCCTGGATAAGACACCTCCACCATATAGTTTGGGCATTGCCTCCAGGATCGTTCCCACCATCTTTATATCTTCTAATGTCCCATATGTGTCTGTTCCAGACCGGAGGACGTCAAACAGATTTTCATTCAGGACCCCCGTATTCTAACACCTATGTCACTAAAAGGCATCAAATTGGGGTCTATTATCCAAAGACCCTATTGTTTTAGTTTTGGGTTGTAAGGACAGACCTTATTTTAGATCTGTCACAGAAGAATCCCCAATACTGCAGATAGATTTGGCTCTCTGCCCAGGTAAATGTAATGGAAATGTTTGGTCGATATTTTTGGCACGGATGTTTAAGTTAACTTTTCCCACAAAAACGACCTCCGTTACCAAGACCCCCTCCAATATAAGACCGATTTTTGTGGACTTTTGGGAAGTCGTAAAATAGAGGTTTGACTGTACAAACAACGCTGTTAACTTCCGATAATTGATGCTCTTCCAACGCACGAATCAAAAGTTTAAAGAGTAATCTCACCCCTTAAAGAACCACAGAGCCAGCTGGATTAAGTCCCTTGTTTTTTTTCTGGGTCGGTGTGGCCCACATTCAGACTTTCCTCGTATACGATCGAGGCTGCCCTTTAAAGTGATGTCTCGTTTTCGTGCATGAGGCAATCTGTATGGGAGCAACACTTGGGTCAAAATAAGATTTCTTACCAGCTATAAGAGGGAAAACACGTGAAAACCGTGATTTGGCACGTGACGTACTGGGTCTTTAATTTAAGGGTCAGCCACACATAGTACAAATCGCATCTGTATGCGATGCGATTTTGACGATGCGAATCGTGATTCACGTGAAACACGTCCGTCTTAAAATAATTCTGCTATTTTTCGCTCACTATGCTCCAGTAGACCCAATACACGGATTTCACGAGATTCAGGACTCGCAACCTCGTAAATCGCATCGCATTCAGATACGATTCGTATGTGTGTGGCTGCCCCTTTAAAAGGGTCGTTCTCACGCATGGTCTGGAATTCTAAGCGGTGATCTGAGGGCTCCAGAGCGTATAAGTACGCACAATCTGTACGTTGTTTTCAGGAACCCCGAGAATAGCAGCTGCGCCCTGTGCTATCTGGAAGCTATACTCGGACGCAACAGATTAGCATACAGATTGACATACAGATTGGCCTAGAGATTGACATACAGATTGGCCTACAGATTGGCCTACAGATTGGCCTACAGATTGACATACAGATTGGCCTACAGATTGGCCTACAGATTGGCCTACAGATTGGCATACAGATTGGCATACAGATTGGCATACAGATTGGCATACAGATTGGCATACAGATTGGCATACAGATTGGCATACAGATTGACATACAGATTGGCATACAGATTGGCCTACAGATTGGCTTACAGATTGACATACAGATTGGCATACAGATTGGTATACAAATTGGCATACAGATTGACATACAGATTGGCCTACAGATTGGTATACATATTGACATACAGACTGGCCTACAGATCGGCCTACAGATTGGCATACAGATTGGTATACAGATTGGTGTACAGATTGGCATACAGATTGACATACATATTGACATATAGATTGGCCTACAGATTGGCCTACATATTGGCATACAGATTGACATACAGATTAGCATACAGATTGGTGTACAGATTGGCATACAGATTGACATACATATTGACATATAGATTGGCCTACAGATTGGCCTACATATTGGCATACATATTGACATACAGATTGGCCAACAGATTGGCCTACAGATTGGCCTACAGATTGGCCTACATATTGGCATACATATTGACATACAGATGGCCAACAGATTGGCATACAGATTGGTATATAGATTGGTATACAGATTGGCATACATATTGACATACAGATTGACATACAGATTGGCCTACAGATTGAAATACAGATTGGCATACATATTGACATACAGATTGGCATACAGATCGGCCTACAGAGGTTGGCCTACAGATTGGCATACACATTGGCATACAGATCGGTATACACATTGGCATACAGATTGCCATACAGATTGGCCTACAGATTGGCATACACATTGACATACAGATTGGCATACAGATTGGCCTACAGATCGGCCTACAGAGGTTGGCCTACAGATTGGCATACAGATTGGCATACAGATTGGCATACATATTGACATACAGATTGGCATACAGATTGGTATGCAGATTGGCATACAGATTGACATACATATTGACATATAGATTGGCCTACAAATTGGCCTACAGATTGGCATACATATTGACATACAGATTAGCTTACACAACATCACACTAATACCGACACAGACTCTGATGTATTGTCCTGTGTCAGGCGCTATGTGTGTGTGTGTGTGTGTGTGTGTGTGTGTGCGTGCGTGTGCGTGTGTGCGTGTGCGTGTGCGTGCGCGCGCGTGTGCGTGTGTGCGTGTGCGTGTGCGTGTGCGTGTGCGTGCGTGCATGTGCGCGCGCGCGTGTGTGTTGTGTACGCATACGGCCTCCAAACAGCATAATTCACAAAAGCCTAAGTTGAGACATGACTTTCTGTCATATTACTGTTAACCCCCCCCCCCCCCCCCCCCAAACCCCCCCCCAAAAAACAACAACCCACACAACCTTTTATAATACGTTTCTGACCTTTACTTTACTCATGGTGTGGCACAGAGGTAACGCGTTCGCCTCGCATGCAATAAACCCGAGTTCGAACCTAGGGGATTTTCCTATCACTCTGCACTAGGCCTTGCGGTCTGAACGTGGAGTCTTTTGGATGAGACGATAAACCGAGGTTCCGTGTGCCCATGCACTTAGCACACGTTAAACCCAGTGGCAACGAAAAAGTTGTCATATTTGTCAACATTTAAACCCCACCCCCACCCCTTTGGTTTAAACACATTTTATTTATAAACAATCATATGACAAAGCAGCATTAACAAAGAGATCGCAGAGCTCAACAAGCTTAGAGGTTATACTAAGCGCTCAAACCATTTAAATTAGGTTAGGTTAGGTTAAGTACATTAGAGTAACAAAGGCGTCTCTGTGAAATTCGGGTTGCTCCCACCCGGAGAGCGCGTCGCAGCCAGAGGCGCGCCACCCATTGGTTTTTTTTGGCATGCGATTTTTGTGTGACTGATGAGGAATCAACAAACTTAATATAAGTTTTTGGACCGACCAAAAGTGGCCCCGGCACCGGAGATGGGCACCCTTGAAAATTAAGCCAGAAGGAACAGTTCAAATGAGAATTTTCTCTGGGAACATTTGCTTTCGTGATCTATGCACCCTAAACTACCAGAAAATGCCCATGAAAAAATGTATTAGGGGGGGGGGGGGGGGGGGGTGCATGGTAAGCAGGAATTCCTCACAGAGTATATCTGTAACTACTACCAAAATCGCCTAATTTTAGCTATCATACAATCCAAATCTCTCTCTCTCTCTCTCTCTCTCTCTCTCTCTCTCTCTCTCTCTCTCTCTCTCTCTCTCTCTCTCTCTCTCTCTCTCTCTCTCTCTCTCTCTCTGTGTGTGTGTGTGTGTGTCTGAACACCGTGTTTTAATCCGAAAACCTTGAAAACAGTCATATTGAGTCTTTAGTCTGATACAAACGCATTTGAACGACACAACACTTCATAAGCAAGCTCCTCTCACCAATGCGTCCGCCTTAAAAACACGAAGTATTTTTTCCCTAATAAGTAGCAAAGATATTCTAAAAGGGTAAGATGGACTACTTAAGAGCTCGGCGAACCGGGCTGATAGAGTTATCGTTAGTGGCGACAGTACACGTTTCACAGTGGAGGCTAAATCCAAAAACTCAGACTGGAACTTGAACGGTGAATTCAACTGGCCTATCGCCGTGTAAAATGTGTTCTGTTTAAAAGGGACATAACCAGTGTTTCTGTCCTCACTACTCATATAGGGAAAAGAGACCGGATGCTTATCTTCCCCTATACAGTCTTTGTAACTAGCACAGACCAAGCACTATTCCCTTTCTTAAAAGTGTAGCACAAAGCCTTAGATCAAACTAAATAATACATCATGGCATTCTGTTAGCCTACTTGCTTGACGCAAGATGTCTTCTGTGGCAATAGGAATTGTTCGGAAATAATTAAGGAGAGTACTCTTATGGTGTATGGGAGTGATCTTGCCTAATTCAATCGGTCAAACAGAGGAAGTTACTCTACCATCAGGCAGATCCCAAAATAGGGATGGTTTACCATGGGAGGGAGGGGGGGGGGGGGGGGGGGGCAATTGCTGTCATGTATATTTTTTTGGATATCTGTAGAGTCAGCCCTTTCCAAAAATGCATGACAGCAATCTGAAAGTGGTAACTTTCTGTCCGTTAACATGTTATTTATAATGGTACCCCTTATTGTGAAGCAATTTTTTTGGGTAAGGGGGACCCTACAGATGTCTAGACTGCATATATAGGAAGTGTTCGGAAATAATTAGGGGAGTAATTTCATGGTGTGTGGGAGTGATCTTGCCTAATTCAATCGGTCACTCTGCCTTCAGGCAGACCCCCAGCTCTCGGCTCGCGTGTTTGATTAGACTTACATCACTTAGAACACCGTGCACTATGGACGCCCCTCATTTAAAAAAAAAGTTTGCAAGTAGCTGACTCCATCCTGCGGTTTCAAGCTTCGACGCCATTGTTGCATTGTTGCTATGGCATTTGACCGAGTAATGGAGGTAAACAATTCTCATTTTCACGAAGTTCTCTCCCCTAGTTTTTTCCGACAATCGTCTGTTGCCCCCTCAGATGGTAATCCTAATATTCACCCTCCGAACATGCTGCGTTTGAGTAGATCTAGATTTAGACACTCGGTTTGTGTTTCTCGCCATCAAGCTATTATCTGGGTCAATCTCAATGTTAAATTTCTTTGGGAGTTCTCGACGTTTTGCAAGTTAGATCAGTTTCACGGTAACCCCTCTTTTTATTTAAAATGTTTGCACATCGTTCACTCGCTTCGCTTCACTCTTCACTGCCATTGTTGCTATGGTATTTGACCGAGTAATTAAGGTAAACAACTCTAATTTTCACGAAGTGCTCTCACGTATTTTCTTTTTTTTTTTTTTATTCCTTTTTTTTGCATTTTACAAGTAGTCACAACACGTAACAAAACATTAGCGCACGCCCACCTACTTACACACACACACACACACACACACACACACACACACACATTCTTATACCTGTGGTCATATCCACAACAATTCAAATTTTACGTCACTTTCAACCAGAAAGTACAGTCATACATTCAAATTAACGCAAAAGAGATAAATATGGATGCCATCGTGTGAAAAAAACTTCTTGTGACATTTCAAAACCAAAAATACATTTTTCAATTTCATATCTCTTTTTTAAATATGAGATAAATTGTTCACACTGTGGGAGTTTTCCTTCACATCTGCATTTATATATAAAAAATTTTGCCAACAGCAAAATAAGGTCAAACGTACTATCAGATTTGAAGCGATCACCGCATCCAAATAACACTATGCTTTCTGTTAGAAATAAGTTTACATGTTCACATTTCAAATTCACCATGTTTTCAAATGCTTTCCAAAAATTCTTTACATGTGTGCAGGCCCAAAAAATATGTTGAATGTTTTCTTTTTCATTATGACAAAAAGTACATTTATCTGAATCAGTAATGTTCATTTTTTGCAAAATCACATTAGTGCCCAAAATTCTGTGAACTAATCGCATTTGGAACCATTTTAATTTAACATCTTTTATGGTTTTTATCTTTTTGAATACTAGTTTCCAGCGCACTTCCACTCTGAGTCTTTCTCTCCATTTATTACAACATTTAGGTTCTTGTGCATCTTGAACAAGAATATCATAGTAATACTTGGCTCCTTTTGGAGCCGAGCAGATAACATTTTTCAACATATTAACATAATTATCAGCTTTATGTGAAATAACAATTCCAAGCTTTCTTGCGTACATTCTTACAGCACTTTTAAGTCCATGGTAAGAAACAAAATCACATAGCAAACCATATTTCTCCATAAAGGAAGGAAACGATAAAAAATTGCTATTTTCGTCTAATAAATTTCCAACAAAAACCACATCTTTCTCAACCCAGTTTTGATGGAAAACACTTTTTCCACCTATCCTAATATGTGGGTTGCAAAACAAAGGTTCTGAGCAAAATTCATCAACAGTTTTAACATGAAGCGCTTCTCCCAAAACTTTATACGATTTAAATACATCTTTCCAAAAATCGTTGGCATGATCTATGTTAGAAATATCAGATCCTATTTTTTCAATATTATTAAGTTTTGGGCACTGAAGGCATAACAATTCTTTCCATTTATGTTTACTGGAGTACACTTTACGAATCCATGTTAATTTTAATGCCGTCAGTTGTTTTTTAATATCAGGTATGCCCATGCCTCCAAGTAAAATGTTTTTGATTGATGTTTTTCTATTGATTTTGTCTTTGTTCTTATTCCACACAAATGTGAACACCATATTTTGAATGTCCCTACATATATAGTCTGGAGGGTTAGGCAGTAAAATCCACAGGTGTGTAATTTTAGATAGGATGAGAGATTTAAGGATCGCCACTCTACCGAGCGGTGTAATTTGTCTTTTCATCCAAACTTTATACAATGATTTAATTTCTAGGAATTTTTCTCTAAAATTCAGATCTACACACTCTTTCAAATCATTTGTTAACCAAATTCCCAAAATCTTAAAACGCTCAGGATTCCATTCCATTTTTAAATGTGGTAAAAATTTAACACGTGAGTTTCGCATACTTCCCAACCATATAGCTTGAGTTTTTTCAGTGTTTAATTTAAGTCCAGATATTTTACTAAATTTGTCGATGGTGCTGAATGAGGCTTCGAAAGATGTTTTGTCCCCTTTCAACATTAATTCAGTGTCATCTGCATACTGAGCTATCTTGTTTTCAGTATCTTCAGTTTTAATACCTTGTATATTTTTGTTTTCTTTATCATTAATGCTAATATTTCAACACACATTACGAACAAATACGGAGAGATGGGATCACCCTGTCTACAACCTCTTTCAATAGGGAACCAAGTACTTAATTTTCCATTTACTGAAACTGTTGATTTTATATTTTTGTAAAATGTTTTTATCCATCTACAAAAATCAGGTCCAGCACCGAACACATTAATAACATTAAACATGTAGTCTAAGTTTACACTATCAAAGGCCTTTTCAAAATCTAGGCAAAGTAACAACCCAGGTTTGTTCCTTTTAATAAGGTAATCCATAAGGTCATAAATTAAACGAACATTGTCCCCTAGGAATCGACCAGGTATAAAACCAGTTTGGTCTTCACTAACAATAAATTTTAGAACCCACTTCAATCTATTAGCAATGCAGCTTGAACCAATTTTATATACTACATTTAAGAGAGATATAGGTCTCCAGTTAGTAATCTGATCTCTAGGTTTATCCCCTTTGGGTATGCAAATAATAATTCCCTCTTTCTGTGTTGTGGATAATTCTGTTTTTCTAAATCCCTCATTTAGTGATCTAACTACAAACGTATTTTCCCCCAGAACTGACCGGCAGAAAACGTAAACGTCCCATTACCTGGATAATATCAAATGGATATCTCACACACACACACACACACACACACAAGCACACGCACACGCACGCGCACGCGCACGCACACGCACACACACGCACACACACACACACACACACACACACACACCGAACGCACGCACGCACGCGCGCACACACACACACACACACCACACACACACCACCGCACACACACACACCACACCATGCACACACACACACGCACACGCACACACACGCACACACTACACACACACACACACACACACACACAGGACAGACAGACCGATACAGACAGAAAGAAAGAGAGACAGACCAAACAGACAGACAGACAGACAGACAGAGACAAAGACAGACAGCGGAGCGGCAACTAGATTCATGACTAACACACTGCAACTGTTTACACAAAAATCTATTGATTTGTCACTGGTAATTGCGGAGAGTTCACCCGTGATATTTAGCAAATAAGGATTGATTGGGGGGGGAGCCTAATTGTAATGAGCAGCTTAGGACCGCCAGGGGGCAGTCAAACCAGTAAGGGCTTAGCGCGTGATATTCTTAGTTGGGGGTAGTGAGAGAGAGAGATAGAGAGAGAGAGAGAGAGAGGAGAGAGAGAGAGGAGCGGGGGGGGGAGTCGGGGGGGGGGGGGTCCCTCACCTCCCCCCTCTCTTTCTCTCTCTCTCTTTCTCTCTCTCTCTCTCTCTTCTCTCTCTCTCTCTCTCTCTCTCTCTCTCTCTCTCTCTCTCGTCACTACCTCCACCTAAGACTATTGCTCACTAAGGCCCTACTGGTGTGATTGAGCCCCCCCCCCCCCCACGACTCTCCCTCCACTCTCTTTTTTTTCTCTCTTCTCTGCGTAGCGTGGGAGCACTTTGTTTTCTTTCCTTCTTTCATCCCCTTTACACTCCCCCCCCCCCCCACCCCCCCCCTGGATTCGTTGGTGAAAATGAGCGTTCTAAGCGAAGAATACAAGCTGCATGAACTGAAACATTGATTTACCGAAAAAAAAAACCTCAGAAGAGAAAACCAGGCTCATTTTTAAACATGAAAAGAAAACTTCAAGTACACACACACACACACGCACGAACACACGCATATACACACAAGCACAGCACGCATTCACGCACGCACACACTACAAACAGTCTAAGCGCATCACACAGCACACACTAACACACACATGTTTCTACGAAATTGATTTCTCTAACTTTTGTGACTATTCTTTAGTTGCCTCTACTTGATCCACGATATTGCAACCAGTTTTGTAAAGGTGTGCCATGCATCTAGCCTGAAGTAATCATTAATTCATCCTAATTCAAAACTTCTTGTCTGTTCATATGGGTGATAAGCTATATATTTATAATAAAAAAACAGATATTCAAAATTACAAACTAAATCAAATCAGAGCTAAAATAAAAACCTAAAAAACCAAACTAAATATTCACAAAGAAAATAGGCACAGACACAACACGCAGTGATATAGACAGGACAGACATAAATGCGCGCGTACGCACGCACGCACGCACACGCACGCACACACGCACACACGATACACACACAGACTCACTCACGCATAGCACGCATGCACGCACGCACGCACGCAACGCACGCCCAATACGTCAGACGCACTGCCACACGCACGCACGCACACACACACACACACACACCACACACACACACACACACCACACACACACACACACACACACACACACACCACACACACACACACAACACCAATTAGTCACGAATCTTTGCTTTCTGCTAACTGTGATATTATCGCTTTCTTTTCACGAAAATGTATGAGATTTAATAAATAAAAATTGGCCTTCTTGATTGCGAGCGATAACCTAATTGATGTCACTATTTCAGCAGTAACTGGACTGGGCAATTAAACACTTTCATTTTGACTTTGATCATAATTATTGCCCAGGTTCATTAATATGATTATTTGTTCGCATAACGCCGTAGATAATCATAGGGCATTCTTATTAATTTGTTTAGCGACGCCACTGAAACAGACAAAACCACTGCAGGATTATTACATTTAATTAAAACTTTTAGCTTTCCAAAGGTTGAAGACATTTCAAGGATGATTTTACTTTGTGGTTTTTGGTTTTGTGAGACGTTTTTAAAACATTCCACGGAGGCCAGACCACGAGTAGGTTTATCACACATTAGTTTAACAATGACTTGGGAAAAAAAACTTTGTTTCAGGACTATGCTCTTGTTGTACCTTTAACCAACAACTAGCGGTGATGGACAAATAAAAGAGGTGACTAGCGGTTAAGTACCCTTCTTCTTCTTCTCTTCAGGACCCACGGTCAGTATGTTGACCATTCTGGCTCCTTTGGGTGGGGGGGGGGGGGGGGGGGGGGGGGGGGGGGGAGACTGAAAATGGGGTGAGGGGGGTATCCGTTCTTTACTGACGACATGTCTGCATGACTTGGTTTGGTTGACCAGTAGGCACTGTAAGATTATGTTACTTTTAAGACTTTTAACTTCCCAAGGTTGAAGACATTCCAAGGATGATTTTACTTTGTGGTTTTTGGATTTGTGAGACGTTTTTATAAAACATTCCACACGGAGGCCAGACCACGAGTATTTTTTATATATTTTTTTTTTTTTTATCACACATCAGTTCAACAATGACTTGAATGTATTAAAACAAAAGAAAATCTGTTCTTGATCAATGTTATCTTAACGAACAACTGGCGGTGATGGGAAAGCAAAAGAGGTGGACTAGCGATTTAAGTACCCGCTTCACGCGTATACACTTCTTCTTCTTCTTCTTCTTCTTGTTCTTGTTCTTCTTCAGGGCCCACGGTCAGTAAAATGTTGACCATTCTGGCTCCTTTGCAACACACAAAAAGACTGAAAAAATGAAGGGGGGGGGGGGGGGGGGAGGGGTGGGGGGGGGGGGGGGGGGGGGGGGGGGGGGGGGGGGTGGGGACGCGCGGAAAAAACAGAATCCATTCTTTACTGATGAGGGGGGGGGAGACATGCCTGAAGCTTGACTAAGGTATTAGGAAGTTTGATTGACCCAGCCAGCTCGCACTACATGAGCAGGATTAAGCGTGATGTCATGTCAGCACTGGAGACATTGGATAATGTGGGGAAAGTAGGGTATGGCATTGAAGGGACGAGGAGGGTAAAGGGGAAGCTGAGGGGGGAGATGGAGGAGGGGAGATGGGGGGGAGAGAGAGCACTTGATGAATTCTTATTTGTTGTCCCGCAGCACTGACGCACAGTAGGCGTCAGCAGTGAATGCGTCAAGAATGTCCTGCCGCAGGTCGCTCCACTCCCTCTCTTGTCAGTAGTGCGAGCGAAGTATCACGGTGCAGCGTTGCGTAGATTGAACGGAGGCCGTGGACATTTTACTTGGCTGCCTAAACGTACATTCACAAAACGAATAAAGAACAGTGGTAGTGGGTCCTGCTTTAGAGGGTTACAAGATATAATGTGTGTGTGGTGTGTGTGTGTGTGTGTGTGTGTGTGTTTGTGTGTGTGTGGTGTGTGGTGTGCGTGTGTTCACACGCTGTATGTGTGTAAGTGTAAACGGAGACTAGTGTCATACGAATTATGCTCGCCATTTCCATGTCTTTTGTTTGTGGTGTGTTTTTATACATCATGATGGTTTTCAATCCCACACATGTTACCGTTTTATAACTGACCTTGCTTTGAAATCCTTTCCTTTCGCCTCAGTGCTTAATTTTATGAAGTTCTACTAAAGCTTAAGTGGGAAACTAAACGTTGTTGCTTTCTAAATTCAGTAAATAGTGGGAAGCTAAACGTTGTACTACTTTCCAAATTCAGTAAACAAAACTAAACGTTGTTACTTTTCTAAATTCAGTAAATCGGGTTAGCAAACCTGTCTGTCTGTCTCTCTGCAGGTGGGAGCAACCCGAATTTCACAGAGACGTCTCTGTGACTACAAAGTACCTAATACTTAATGCTAATACTAATACTAAAACACACACACAAAAAACCGCTACAAACTCAGACTCCTTTGCCCGATCTAAAATCGGGGCAAAGGACACCAAACAAACAAAAACAACAACCAGAACGCGATGAACTCAAACTCCAGTGTTGTCGTTGTTGTTGTTGTCGTTCCCTGGCTAAAAAGACTCCAGGGATCATCTCCAAGAGCCGAAGCAAGACACTTTGAACACTAATGGTACAAATGCATCAGCTAGGGATGAGAACATTACGTGTGTGTGTGTGACGCGTTTTTTTGATTACCCCGCCACGTGGAGGCAGCCACACCCCGACTTCGGAGGATGGCCAGTGTAAAAGAGAGACGAGAGACCGAGAGAGACAGAGACAGAGAAGAGAGACAGACAGACAGACAGACAGACAGACAAACAGACAGTACTATTTTCCCCATCCCACTGCTGTATCAGGTAGTTTAATTTCCTCAAACATTGCTGTCCTATTGATCTGGAGTCTCTCTTCTATCCTCGATTGTCCCCGTCTGTCTGTCTGTCTGTCTGTCTGTTTGCGCGTCTTTTTTGTCGGCTAGTGTCCTGTCTGTCTGTCTCTCTTTCTCCCCCTTTCTGTCTCCTACCCTCTCTTTCCTTCTCTCCATTCCCTCCTCCAAATCCATAACTTTCTATCTTCTTATCTTCAATCTCTCTCCCCCTCTCACTCACTCACTCTCTCTCTCTCTCTCTCTCTCTTCTCTCTCTCTTTCTCCCTCTCTCTCTCTCCTCTCTCTCCTCTCTCTCCCAATCCTCTCAATAAGCCATAATATATCTCCCCGTGTCTGTCTGTCTTTGTCTGTCTGTACTGTCTGTCCGTCTCTCTTTGTCTGTCTGTCAGTCTGTCTGTCTCTCTTTCTCCCCCTTTCTCTCTCCTACCCTCTCTTTCCTTCTCTCCATTCCCTCCTCCAAATCCATAACTTTCTATCTTCTTATCTTCAATCTCTCTCCCCCTCTCACGCGATCTCTCTCTCTCTCTGCTTCTCTCTCTCTCTGGAGTATCTCTCTCTCTCTCTCTCTCTCTCAACTTACCCTCTACACTCGGCTCTCTCTCTCTCTTCTCTCTGACCCTCTCTCTCTCTCTCTTTCCAATCCTCATAAGCCATAATATCTCTCTCCCTGTCTGTCTCTCTCTTTGTCTGTCTGTCTGTGTCAGTCTGTCTGTCTCTCTTTCTCCCCCTTTCTCTCTCCTACCCTCTCTTTCCTTCTCTCCATTCCCTCCTCCAAATCCATAACTTTTTATCTTCTTATCTCAATATCTCTCCCCCTCTCTCCCCCCCCCTCTCCCCCCCCCATCTCCCCCCCCTCTCTCTTCTCTGAGGAGTTCTCTCTCTCCTCTCTCCTCTCATCTCGGTTACTCTCTCTCTCTCCTCTCCTCTCTCTCTCTCCTCTCTTTCTCTCTCTCCAATGTTGGCAAGTATTTTCATGTATTGCTTTCCTGTTATGCATTAACCAGGTCACGTGTCAAAATCACGGGTTTCGCGTGTTTTCCCTCTTATAGCTGGTACAATTGTTTATCTTGTTTTGACCAGGTTTGACTCCATACAAATGGTTGCCCCAAATTGAAAAACGAAACATCATTTTAAAGAGCAGCCTCAATTCGAAGTTGGGGACATTTGTATGTGGGTCACAGCTACCCCAGAAAAAAACAACCCAAGGGACTTAATCGTGGTGCGTCAGTGTGTTTCCCGTTAACACGTGTTCAACCCTACAGTCCTTTGCCCCCGCCATTGTACTGTGGCCTACGGTCAATATGCAATCAAAACATGTCAGTGTTCAGTGTTTCAGTTCTCTCTCTCTGTCCGACTCCCCTCCTCTCTCACTCTCTCTCCTCTCAATGTCTTCATTTTCCTCTTAATCTTTCCCAATCTTCCATGCTCGGTCTATAGCACTGTTTCGAAACGAAAACGGAAGTAACAGACGAGTTGTGTGCCCGTTAGGACACTTTGTTCCGGTTAGAAAATGCTGTAAGCACGGCATGGCTGCTCCGTAATTGAAGGAGGGGTGTTGTTTAATTGCTCAGTTATCAGTTTGTAGATTTAATAATATGAAGTCCTGTTTCATGTTTCTTTCTTAAAGTGTTTACATTCGTTGACTATAAACAGTTATGTTCTTATTTGTTTACTTGATACGACCACATTAATACCCCAAGACTTGAAGACAAGAACAAAATATAGTTGTTGTTGAAGGTAGGTAACTTCCATTTTTTTAATTCTAATTTTGAACCGGAACTACCCCAAACCGACTTCAAGACGAGACAGTAGGGAAAGATAACCCCAAAAGACCGAATTATGAAACAGTGCTATACTATCTCTCCCCTTCAGCAGAGTCCTAACACTTTGTAATGGAACGTGTGGTCGATCGTTTTGCGTGATTTCCAATGAAAGCGGTGAATTGTCCATGAAATTGGCGGTAGTACTTAGGGAAGGTCAGCTAATGAATTGTACCTTTTTGGAATACATAAACCCTAGCTAATAACCTAACCCTAGCCCTAGCCTAACCCTAGCCCTACCCCCCACCCTATAAGACGGAAAAACGCAACGAACCACAACTGTGACAAATCGCGGTGTACTGCAGTACATAGTGGGGGGTAGGGTTAGGTTTAGGGCTAGGGTTAGGGTTAGGGTTAGCATTCCAAAAAGAAAATTAGCTGAACATGTTCCTAAAATACAGCTTTATGTATGGTAAGAAAGGCAAAAATGGAAAAATACAATTAACCGAGAAATGCAGGGGTGGGGGGGGGTGGCACATCTTTACCTTTGTCCTTTTATTTGAGCCAAATGAAATAATACAAAAAGGGGAGAATAGGGCATTTGCCACGAGTGTTCGTTCTCTATACTAGACTACTAATTTGCCCGCACTCGTTCTGCCCGAGTTACGCTGACCTTTCTAATTCAACTCTCTAAATTCAACTTGGTGAAATTCAAGGTCGCCCTCACGTGGCAAATGCCCTAGATGCGATAGACGCGCTTCAAAATCCGGACCATTTAAAGCTCCAATATTACTTTTTGGGGTAGGTTATTCACTGAGCGTGTTATGCAACCTGCCTGTCCTTCAACCAACTGGTCCATCCTCCTGCCTCAGTTTTGTGTTTTACCAAAAAAACTTGGATAGTTAAAATGGCTATTTATATTATTTCCATCATATTACGATTATATTATATATAATGGGTTTTTTTTCTTGGAGTGTGACTTGCATTGTCGGCATTTGGAGGCTTTGCACCGAGGAAGAGGATTTTTCCTCTCACTCTGCACTAGGCCTTACGGCATGAACGTGGAGTCTTCCGGATGAGACGATAAACCGAGGTCCCGTGTGCCCATGCGCTCAGCGCGCGTTAAACCCAGCGGCAACGAAAAAGTTGTCATTTCGGTGAATGAAGATCCGCTTAACGTCCTCCGGTCTGAAACAGACACATATGGGACATGAGTAGATATAAAGATGGTGGGAACGATACTGGAGGCAATGCCCGGAGGCAGTGCAACTCCAGGAAAGTCCCGAATTTTTAGCGATACAGATAGCATAAGTTGTCATTTCGGTTACAATGTACCACCACCACCCCCCTCCACCTCATCACTAGTCACACAAAAAGTGCATGCAAATTATAAAACAAAACATTGGCTGCGGTGCGCTCTCCAGGTGGGAGCAACCCGAATTTCTCAGAGACGCCTCTATGACTATAAAATACCAAATAACATGCTCAGTGAATATGTTCGAACTGGGTGCAATCGATGTAATTCAGTCATACTGACAGACAGAGTCTTTTCCCTTAGAACCCAAATAATAACATGTTCAGTTACTATTTTCGAACTGGGTGCAAGGGAAACGATCGATGTAATACAGTCATACTGACAGACAGAGTCTTTTCCCTTAGAACCCAAATAATAACATGTTCAGTTACTATTTTCGAACTGGGTGCAAGGGAAACGATCGATGTAATACAGTCATACTGACAGACAGAGTCTTTTCCCTTAGAACCCAAATAATAACATGTTCAGTTACTATTTTCGAACTGGGTGCAAGGGAAACGATCGATGTAATACAGTCATACTGACAGACAGAGTCTTTTCCCTTAGAACCCAAATAATAACATGTTCAGTTACTATTTTCGAACTGGGTGCAAGGTAAACGATCGATGTAATACAGTCATACTGACAGACAGAGTCTTTTCCCTTAGAACCCAAATAATAACATGTTCAGTTACTATTTTCGAACTGGGTGCAAGGGAAACGATCGATGTAATACAGTCATACTGACAGACAGAGTATTTTCCCTTAGAACCCAAATAATAACATGTTCAGTTACTACAGTATTTTCGAACTGGGTGCAAGGGAAACGATCGATGTAATACAGTCATACTGACAGACAGAGTCTTTTCCCTTAGAACAGTTGAAAACGACAAGCCGCGACTAGCAGAAAATCCATACACTCTCATTTTGCCCGTAGGCCAACTCTCCGTTTTCAAAGCTCCAAGTTCTCTGCCCCTTTTGTTTTGTCAACAACAGGGTACAACGTTCAATGCATCAGCTATGTCGGGTTGCGGGGAAGTTGTATGACATGTAGCAGTTTCTCTACGCTAATGACTACTAGGGGAAGACGGGGTAAAAAGCGCATGGGCGGGTAAGAAGCCCACCCCAATTATCTCATGAAATGAAGCAAATTTTAGTCTCATTTTGCCCATGAGACGAGCGTTAATGTCTAGCATTCGTCTCATGGGCAAATTTGACTGAAATTTTCTTTATTTCATGAGATAATTGGGGTGGGCTTCTTACCCGCCCATGCGCTTTTTACCCCGTCTTCCCCTATACATAGTGCGGCAATGGTGGCAGTGGATTGCGGTGACAATACCAAAGACACTGTAATGGGAATAAGACAGACAACTGGAGAGTTACGGCGAGCCGGGTTGATAGGGTTATCGTTCGTGATCCCATTAACAATGGCGGCTCTATCCATTTGAATCGATCTTTGTTAAATACCAGATTCAAGTTTGAGTGCTTGGGCAAACCTTTTTCTGTTCTCCTGAAGACAAAGAAAAGTAAGGAAGCTGCAAAATACGGCCAGCAGTGTTAGATTACTGCTGATGTTCATGGTTCAAGGGGGGCATAATCAGGGTTTCTGTCCTCACTACTCATATCGGGGAAAATGGCCGCTTGTCTGTCTTATTTCCATTACAGTGTCTTTGACAATACTCAAACTCAAGCTCAAAATCGCTTTATTATCTCTCAAGGAGAAACTTCGTTCAGGTACCAGAATAACAGAGACATGTTTTCTTGTGTTCTTGCTCACAGTCATTTAAATAAAGAAAAAGAAACAAAAAATAAAATAAAAATACCGTTGGTAATTTTCAACAAGCTACAGTACTGCTTGTCTTTTTCAATGTTGAAAATTACTGAAGGCATTTTCGTTTCATTTTTTGTTTCTTTTTCTTTATTTAAATAATTTTCAACAAGCTACTGCTTGTCTTTTTACAACAATCTACTGCTTGTCTTTTTACAAGGTTGAAAAAGACAAGCAGTAGCTTGTTGAAAATTACCAAAGCGATGGCTTGGAGTCAAAACGGACTGTCTTTAGATAGTCCATTGACGTATTATTGAACTTATTGCGAAAACTAATAACTTGTTTTAACAAAAGACTGCAGAAATATAAAAAGCATAATTCCCATTTTATATTATTTGCAGACTTTTTTTTAATACAAGTTCTTAGTTTTCGCAATAACTTCAATAATAAGTCAATGGACTATCTAAAGATAGTCCGTTTTGACTCTAAGCCATCGATTTAAGGTATTTTTATTTTATTTTTTGTTTCTTTTTTCTATATTTAAATGACTGTGAGCAAGACCGCAAGACCCACAGTCTGAAAGCATCTTCACTCCAACCAAGAAAATAGGACTACCCCACAGTCTGAAAGCATCTTCACTCCAACAGAGACATGGACATCCAGCGTGCATGAATAAAAGCACATTTTGACAAATCACATGAGCACTATAACAAAGATGCATAAAATGCACAGGGACATAGACATTTAGTATGCTTCTAAGAGATATGCATTCTGATCGCTTCTCGGCCTTTTGGCTAAGACAGTGATTCAGGAACATAAATTTTTGTTTATACCCTGGTTGGTTTGTTCAGCCCGTCGTACATGGCGAAAGCCGATACGCGACGTTAAACTGAACTTCCATCCATCCACATTTAGTATGCGTGAGTATTGGCCACTGCAACTAGGATTATTAACGCCCTTGACGGCAAGAGTTAATCCCCTGTTGGCCAGTATCCAAAAGGGCATTCACTCTTGCGAAAGGCAGCCATTCAGTGGCCTCAAATAGGGTTATGGCGAGAGTTACTCCCTTGTTTGATCAGTACTCAAGCATCTTTCAAGGGCATTCACTCTAGCAAAAGGTGGTTGTTACAGTGGCCTATAAAGTACATATTTTAATGTCACACGGAATACATACTTAAAAATACACATTGCAGGTGGAAGCATACGTTGGAATTGTTGAGTATGACCAAAAAGCTCTAAATGTCACAAAGAGTGATTACTTAGCAGACTACCAACCCCGCAAAGAATGAAGCCAACTTTTCACACTTCCCACCTGGAAGGTGAAAAGGTGGGAGGTGGGAAGTGTTAGGTATGGTAACAGAGGCAGTGAATGCCGGAGTACACAATGATCCCCACCTGTAGTGTAGGTGAAAGGGTGGGAGCAAAAAACAACAACCCGGCTTCAGTTCAGTCAGCTGCGGACGGCGAACTCTTTGTATATTCAGGCTTTTTGGCGTGATCGGGAGAGCCTGGTTTATTTTTCTCCCAAGGTTTGGTGCATCCAACATTATTGTGGACATCTTTCAATCGTCTCCAAGATGATCACGTGATTGCAGGAGAGAGAGCCTCCAAGTGGCCAGAAGCTGGATGCGCGCGCGCGCCTTTGGCTCCGGAAGTGGTGCGAACGAACCCAAATAAGGGCATCATGTGACACAGCTGACAAGTCCAACACACTCAGCTATGCCAACATCTTGCCGAACCTGGGTTCAAGGTAGTTCAGCGGGTGGCTGCTCCACAAGTTGTCTGGGTGTTGTAGGTAGGGTTGAGAACCGGTTCAAAAATCCGACCGGTTTTCCCTCTTCGAACCGGTTTTATTGAACCTTTTTTTCTAAACTAGTACTCGCATCACTAGTTTCACCTATGCAAACACATATTTATTTGTCAGAATAGTCACACACACGCACGCACGAGCACACATATACACACATACGCACACTAAAGAAACGTATGACTTATGACGCACACACACACACACACTCAACTCAACACTCAAAGTCAAAGCCATACACCACCACAAACTAGAAACAGCTTCCCTTGGTTTACAAACACCCAATCTGCCTTGAGAATCAGTGTTGTTTTCCGAAAAGAATGTGTTATTCTAAGAAAAACTTACTTTCAGTTTGCAGTTAAAAAACCCGGTCCACAACAACTCGAACCGCGAAAGTTGAGCACCGGTTTTTCAATTCAAACCGTTTTTTCCCCCCACCTCTAGTTGTAGGCCTATTAGGTAGGATTTTTCGCATTGATAATTTCCAATGAGAAGCAATTGCCATCCACGGGAAATAAAAGGTATAGGGTTAGGATCAGTCAAGGATTATTTTCATAAAACGGAAAGAAACAGACAATGGTAGGGGAAGACGGGGTAAAAAGCCCATGGGCGGGTAAGAAGCCCATGCCAATTGTTTCATGAAATAAAGCAAATTTCATTTCATCAAAGAAACCACAAACACCATTAACTGTGAAAAGAATAAAATAAAAGTAAAAGATTGTGCTGGTTTACTTTTTGTCCCAATGGGGGACAGATAGTGTATGAGCATGGTACATAGAGAGATCTCTTTCGAATTATATAGGGTTAGGATCAGTCAAGGAGTATTTTCAGAAAACTGAAACAAACAGGCAATAAGATTGAGGGCCAAGTCAAGTCAAGTCAAAATGATCTTTATTGACGATAAAGGAATAAGCTAAACAAAGCTTTTTTTCATCCTGTCGTCATGAGGGGGTGTCTAAATGACAGGTTTACCACCTTCTCACCTGACATAGAGGGTAAGGCACTATAGTTCAAAAAAGCTTTTGAAACATATGGCCGGAAACCGTGTTCAAATCACACAGAAAGATGTCTAAAAACTGCTACGTGTTTTAAACATATGGTTAACTTTATTCAAGAGCCAGTTTCACAAGAGAGCGCCATGCACGCACGGGACGCGTTTGCGAAAAAACATGATGTAAGAAACGATTTTACAAACGTTTTTCATTAAATAGGGCCTATCCTTACACCCCCCCCCAAAAAAAAAAAAAAAAAAAATGAAGAACATAGGATAATTGGTTAACAGACTCTCATTTGATGCATTTTATTAACATGGGTGTTAAATCATTATTTATTTATTTATTTATCTATTATGTCCATTTCTATCGCGCTTATTCATCAAAGCTCTAAAGCGCTTTACAATTTTGAGTAAAGAATAATTATGTATTAAAAACATATATGAACAAACAGTCCTATCTCTCACCGTCACCCCTCCATCTCTCTCTCATTATCGAACACAGCCACACACAAAAATAAAACATGAACAATTATTGTAAACAACATAATATGCAACGTAGTAACACACACACACACAGACACACAGACACACGCACACGCACACGCACACACACACACACACACACAGGTGCCAAGATGCGGCAGTGGCGATGGAAGGGTTTTGAGCGAGCATGCTCAACAGCAGGTATGAGAGCATTCGCAATATTTTGTTTCGGTAAACGTGGCCGTTTCTCATGATTGCTTTGCCAAATTTCTGGAAGCGCTCGAAGCGCTCGCTCCAAAGAAATGCGCCCATGTTTTGTTGATGGTTCGTCTGTTTATTTGAGCCTATGTGCGGCTCATTAACATTGAACTGCACGCGGCAATAAAGGGACATAAATATACAATGGAAATGTGTGTGTGTGTGTGTGTGTGTGTGTGTGTGTGTGTGTGTGTGTGTGTGTGTGTGTGTGTGTGTGTGTGTGTGTGTGTGTGCGTGTGTGTGTGTGTGTGTGTGTGTGTGTGTGTGTGTGTGTGTGTGTGTGTGTGTGTGTGTGTGTCTGTCTCTCTGTCTCTGTCTCTGTCTCTCTCTCTCTCTCTCTCTCTCTCTCTCTCTCTCTCTCTCTCTCTCTCTCTCTCTCTCTCTGTCTTTTTGCCGATGATATCATACTCTTGTCTAAAACTATTATAGGACTACAACACCAGTTGAACATTCTCAAACAGCAGGCAGATAAATTACATTTAACAGTTACTCTTGACAAGACCAATATTCTAGTTTTTTGCAATGGAAGCTATCTCTCACAAAATAAAAAATGGTATTATGGGGATAAGGAAATAAAAGTAACGAACTCATGCAAATACCTAGGATTGTTATTCACTACACGATTAAGTTTGAGTTCTGCTTGGGAGGAAAGTAACAGAAAAGGGAAAAGAGGTGTAATGGAAATTTTAAGATCTTTACGAAGGTTAGGTTCTATGGATTCATACCTATTTTGGAAACTTTTTGATACACAAATAGATTTTCCTTAATTATGCAGCTGAAATTTGGGGACTTATGGTTAACAAACATATGGAAAGAGTGCATACCTTTGCAATAAAGCGTTTCTGTAGTGTCCCGCTCCATGCTTCAAATACCTTTTTGTATGGAGAATCCGGTTGATACCCATTATATATATGTCAAATGTATAAAATACTGGATCAAATTAACAAGGTTACCTACGTCTAGATTTCGCAGACAGGCATATGAGATGCTACTACATTTGACATACGATTTAATATATAATGGGTATCAACCGGATTCTCCATACAAAAAAGGTATTTGAAGCATGGAGCGGGTCACTAAAGAAACGCTTTATTGCAAAGGTACGCACTCTTTTCATATGTTTGTTAACCATAAGTCCCCAAATTTCGGCTGCATAATTAAGGACCGGTGTTATGATAAATAAGTACCTGTCATTAAATATCTACCTCTCGCATGCGAACTGTACCCATCTAACCCTAACCCTATCCCTAACCCTAACCCTAACGCTAACCCTATCCCTAACCACGGAAAGAACCAAGAAATAGAGCAGGAGGGTGTAAATCTACATATTTGCCGATAAATCGATGTACAAAGCCATGCACTTAGTTTCGTAAAATTCACAATGGCGGACAAACAAACGATTCTGATTGGCTACGCTAGGACTACTTCCGGCTAGGACTACTTATCTCATAGAGGTAAAAATACACCGCCACACCGGCTCTATTTGTGTGTGACCGAGTGACGTAAGTAGTCCACTCGTCACTAATTATTCATAGCCCAGTTTATCAGCCTACTTTGATGAGTAGTCTATTTTTAGTAACGTAGCATCTGATGATGTCAGTGTTACAATGCTTGGTTTGGGTTAACTCACATGAACTCAAATGTTTGTGTATGAGTTAAGCAAGCATAGGGTCAGGTAAAACCGACCTATGCTATGTTTCCAAACCCCAGCTAGGCTTGTGTCAGTGTCAGTTTAATCATGCTTTTTAAGTAATAAAGTGAGCTCCTTCCACTGCTGTGACTGTCTACTACCTCATGTTATTGAACATTGAGTGCTATGGCACAAGGCCTACAGTCATACCTAATCATTGTTATTTCTTGTTTATATTTATGCTTGTATATTTTGTATTGTTGCAGGATCTTATTTGCTGCACTGTCTTTCTTAGTCTTTCCTAGTACCGAAATAAACAAAAGCTAAACAACTGTCTGGTTTCCTCTATATGTTCCTGGCCTGCATGGTGTGTGCTCATCATCACCCCCATTTCCTCATCAACTCCTCCTTATCCCTAAACAAAAACCTGGTTTCCTCTATATGTTCCACCTGCATGGTGTGTGTCATCACCCCCATTTCCTCATCAAGTCCTCCTTATCCCAAACAACTGTCTGGTTTCCTCTATATGTTCCTGGCCTGAAAGGATCACCCCCAATCAACTCCTCCTTATCCCTAATCCTTACCCTTACCACCCCATCATATGTGTATCAAAAAGTTTCCAAAATTTAAGCAAGAAGAGAAAGGAAAACAAAACTGGGTATATTATGTTAAAGGGCGACGAAAATGGAGTTTTACGTCCTCTTGGTATGAATCAGACACATTATGGGACATTTGTAAATACAAATATGGTGGGAACAATACTGGAGGCAATGCTCGGAGGCAGTACGAAACCAGTAAAGTCCCGATATTTAAAAAAAATATAATACAGATAGCAGTAGCGGTGACCACGCCTCGGTTAAACCTCATCGGCTATGGCACCGCCACAAGTTAATGAGTGTATATTATGTTAAAAAACCCACTTACAGAACATGGGTTTGGGATAGTATGGTTATGTCAGGGAGTCGGCTATGAACATGGATTTATTTCCGAGTTTTAAGTTATAGCCTCTTACAAACAAAACTGGCATATGGAAATGGAAGATAACGATCATTAGCTTGTGGCGGTGCCATAGCCGATGAGGTTTATCCGAGGCGTGGTTACTGCTACACATATCTGTATTTTTAAAAAAAAGATCGGGACTGTACTGGATAAGCACTGCCTCCGGGCATTGCCTCCAGTATTGTTCCCACCATCTTTATATTTACAAATGCCCCACATGGCCGAAAGGCCGAAGAGGGCGTAAAACCCTATTTTCATCAGGAAGATAACGATACATTCTCCTGGTTATTCTCTTTTAAGTCAGTATTTCAAGCTGAAAAATATATTTCGATTGTTTCAGACAGATGGGATAGAATCTGCCTTAGCCGTTTTAGAGCAAGAACATTTGGTTTAAAGGCTAATAAGTTTTGGTTTGGCAATACAGACAGACATACAGATACTTCTTGCCCAATGTGTAATCACCTCATAGAAGATGAGCGTCATTTTATTTTCAACTGTGTAAGCTATGAAGATGTGAGAAAAAGGTGTCCATTGTTCAATACTAGAGAGGCACAAAGTAAAGATTTGATACAGATTTTAAAGTCTGATAATAACAATATAATTATCTCCCTTGCAAAATACATCTCAGAAGCAGGATCAATAAGGAAAAGAAAATGTGAAACAAGGTAACACGTAGGGCCTATGATTTGTTGCTTGTTGTGCCTATGGTCGACGACGAAAATGGTGTTTTACGTCCTCTTGGTCTGAATCAGACACATATGGGACATTTGTAAATACAAATATGGTGGGAACAATACTGGAGGCAATGCCCGGAGGCAGTACGAAACCAGTAAAGTCCCGATTTTTTTTAATTAATACAGATAGCTGTAGCGGTGACCACGCCTCGGTTAAACCTCATCGGCAATGGCACCGCTACAAGTGATAAGATAGGTTTTAAATTTGTGCCTATGGTCTTATTGAGCGGTAGTAATTATAATTGAATAACCAGTCCAGTAAGAGATAAATAATAGATGACTATGTGGATAGTCCTTAGTAATTTGGGGATATTGTGTGGATATTTTTCACACTTAATTTTTTATGTGCTTATTGCACTTGCTGAGATTCTTGTTTTTTTCAAATGATTATGGTACTGTTATTTTTCTTGTGTTTTGTTTAGTTTAATTTCTTGTTTTATATTATTGTTAAGAAATGAATATGTTACCTCCCCCCCCCCCCCTGTCATTAGAGCTTGTTAGCTAATGACAGTAAAGTTCGAGTGTTCGAGAGTGTTCTCTCTCTCTCTCTCTGTATCCCCCTGTTTTGTGTGTGTGTGTTTGTGTGTGTGTGTGTGTGTGTGTGTGTGTGTGTGTGTGTGTGTGTGTGTGTGTGTGTGTGTGTGTGTGTGTGTGTGTGTGTGTGTGTGTGTGTGTGTGTGTGTGTGTGTGTGTGTGTGTGTGTGTGTGTGTGTGTGTGTGTGTGTGTGTGTGTGTGTGTAGTGTGTGTGTGTGGTGTGTGTGTATCTGTATCTCTCTCTGTCTCTCTCTCTCTCTCTCTCTCTCTCTCTCTCTCTCTCTCTCTCTCACTCTCTCTCTCTCTCTCTCTCTCTCTCTCTCTCTCTCTCTCTCTCTCTCTCTCTCTCTCTCTCTCTCTGTCGTGTGAGACGGTGGCTACTGCTTTTCTGCTCAGACTCCTCTCTCTGAACTCTCTGAAATCAATTAGTTTATGTCCACATCAAGGATGAGAGAGAGAGAGAGAGAGACTGAGAGAGAGAGAGACAAAGAAAAGAAACTTGAGAGAAGGGCCTCGGAAAGAGAATAAGTTTATGTCCACATCAAGGAGAGAGAGAGAGAGAGAGAGAGAGAGAGAGAGAGAGAGAGAGAGAGAGAGAGAGAGAGAGAGAGAGAGAGAGAGAGAGAGAGAGAGAGAGAGAGTCAGACAGAAACACTCAGAGAGAGACCGACCGACCGACCGACCGACTGACTGGTAAATAGACAGACATTCACTGATTCAGACAGACACACAGACAGACAGACAAAACTAAAACTTTGTTCTCGGGCGATTTTCAACCAATTATTTCAAAGTGCTCGTCTTTAGAAAACATTCCTAAAAGTTTCAGTTTGCCGAAACGCCGGGAAACATAACACACACACACACAAACTTGAAAACCCACCGCCTGCGGGCACGCGCGCCTCGCTATTGGCTGGCTCGATGTCTGGCACGCGGGGAGTCGACCAATCGATGGCCTTGTGTTTATTCTTCCTGCTTTCGTCATGGCAACCACCCCGCCTCCCCAAATCTCTTTCACGCGCGGCGGGACGCATGGCGGCTTGTTATGATTTTTTCTACAAAGGTCAACCTTACACTGCTTGGGGAATTATGAGTTGCGAAATTTGGCTGTGGTGAATACTTTATTGCCTAGTTTTACTGAATGATAAGAATGATGAGAAATAATCATATTTTTTAAAAATGTCAAAACAACAATGAACCACGACGTTGAGGGGTTGTGGGGTGGTGGGGGTGGTGTTGAATCTGATCTTAGCCCAAACAAACATGGTATTCATTTACGTCTATGCACAACACACACACACACACGCGCGCGCGCGCGCGCGCGCGCGCACACACATACACACACACGTACACACATACACATACACACGCACGCGCGAGTGGAGGTGAATAGCTTTAGAGTGGCTGGATTGATTAGAAAGTGGGGGAGGGGGCCGGGTTGAAGTAGGTAGAAGAGGAGGAAAAGCGAAATTAAACTGCTACGGTTGGTTTATTTGTCTGACACTGGTAGGTGAAGACGGGGTAAAAAGCCCACGGGCGGGTAAGAAGCCCATGCCAATTCATCTCATGAAATAAAGACAATTTCAGTCAAATTTAACACTCGTCTCATGGGCAAATTTGACTGAAGTTGTCTTTATTTCATGAGATAATTGGCATGGGCTTCTTACCCGCCCATGGGCTTTTTACCCCGTCTTCACCTATGTAGGAGAAGGAAAACGAAGATAGGCTTCTTAAGCTTACCAAAAAAAAGTGGGTGGGGGTTAAACTAACTTTACTATTCACTGGTAGTCTATAACACACACACACACACACACACACACACACACACACATACACACACGCACGCACGCACGCACGCACGCACGCACGCACGCACACACGCGCACACGGCACACACACACACACACACACACACACACACACACACACACACACACACACACACACACACACACACAAGAAAGACAGACAGAAAGAAAGTTCATAAAGATATTTAGGAAGAGAAACCTTTAAAAATCCACAACTTCCCCCCCCCCAAAAAAAAAGGAACATTTTTTTTTATAGAGATTAAGTTTTAAAATATACTTAGCTTTATACAAAAAGGGTATTTAAGAGATGGTATTATTAATTTAGTCATAAAAAATATTAAAAATAGCTTTACATAAACGAAAATGTTTTAAAGAGATAATTAGTACTTAAAACCCACAACTTTACGAAAAAGGAAACAGTGTTTTAAAACAGATTAGTAATCGTTAAAACACGGCTTTACGAAACGGAAAGAGCACTGATGAGATTGCATGCTAGTCTGTCGTTTCCGACAATGACTGCCAGATAGCAGAGGGGGCAGATACTATGCTGGCGGGCTGGGCGAGAATTTGCTCATAGTCGAGATACCTTGCCCAGGGTACATCCCCACTCTCTCGGCCAAAGGGATTTGAGGACACAGCTGGCGTTGAGGAAGGTCCCCCCAAAAGGCCAACCCATCCCTTTGGCTGCAGCACCAGAGCCGGCCGCAAGGGCCCCCCTCGTTGGAGAGTCATAGTCTTCCACAAGAGACTAAACTGTACCATGATTTTCCGATACTGTAGAAAATCATCTATTGTACAGCTCTCATGTTACTGTTGGCCCCCTAGTACAGGCTAATGTCAGTTATCGGTTTGATAAAACAAAAAACAACAACAAACCAATAACAAACAAAACCAAAACCGTACAACGTCACACAAAGGAAAGGGTATTATTGAAGATATTATTTACCTTTGAAAAGCAACTTTAGGGGAAGACGGGGTAAAAAGCGCATGGGCGGGTAAGAAGCCCACCCCAATTATCTCATGAAATGAAGCAAATTTCAGTCACATTTTTAGCATTCGTCTCATGGGCAAAATGTGACTGAAATTTGCTTCATTTCATGAGATAATTGGGGTGGGCTTCTTACCCGCCCATGCGCTTTTTACCCCGTCTTCCCCTACCAAAAAAAAAGGGTACTTAAAGCATTAACAAAAGAAGAAAAAAAGAACTACAGTGGAACATCCCCTATAAGACCTCCTCCCCCCCCCCTATAAGACCTCCCCCCCCCCCCTATAAGACTCCCTTCCACTTAAGACCTACTTCTTTAACCCTTTCACCGCCAAAGTCGCATTTTAGCACCACAATGTTTATAATACCTACTAGCGCAACGCCGAGTCCCAGTAACGCCTAGTAACGGTAACGCCTAGTAACGGTAACGCCAAGTACTGGTAACGCCGAGTACAGCAAATTTGAAGCGATTCGGTTAAGAAACGGCGGAGTCAAATAGCGCGCGCGTTTCTGAACCGATTCGCTTCCAAGTTGGTACACGGATAGGCACCGTCCCCGGTGATCTTCCTGCCAAATTCAAAGGCAATCGGTCCAGAAACACCGGAGATACGGGCGCCGAGAGGCTGGCGGATGCGCGTTTCGTGCATTTGCCGAACCGCGCAAATGACACGGCCGCCTCGTGTGCCGTTGCCATCGCCCCGTCAGGGCTCACAGCAAATTTGAAGCGATTCGGTCGAAAAACGGCGGAGTTATAAGGCCCGTTTCGTGTTTCAGACACACACACACACACACACGGCCACACGGACGGACAGTTGGCTTTTTACTATATGATGTCACTAAAAGGCATCAAATTGCGGTATATTACCCAAAGACCCTATTGTCTTAGTTTTGGGAAGTATGGATAGACCTTATTTTATATATGTCACAAAAGAATCACCAATACTGCAGATGGAGTTTGTTCTCTACCCAGGTAAATGTAATGGACATTTGTTGCTGAAATATGGCTGGCGGTGAAAGGGTTAAGACATTGCCCTTCTGTGTAACTAGCACAACTCCCTCCCACTTAAGACCTTATTTTGGATGCCTAGTTCGAGGTCTTAATAGGGAGGTTCCACTGTACAATTTAAGGGGCAGTCCCACACATACGAATCGTATCTCAATGCGATGCGATTTTGACGATGCGAGTCCTCGATCACGTGAAATTCGTGCATTTTTGAGTCTATTTGAGCATAGTGAGCGAAAATAGCAGAATGATTTTTTTTTGAGACGGAAGTATTTCTCGTGATATATAAAACTCGCATCGTCAAAATCGCATCGCATTCAGATGCGATTCGTATGTGTGTGGCTGGCCCTTCACTTCTACTACAACTACGAGGGTGTAGAACCAGGGGTCC
>CM065689.1:16650578-16653078 GCA_017654935.2 Phymorhynchus buccinoides | reverse complement strand
GAGTGACATATACAGAGAAAGAGAGACAGAGAGACAGAGAGAAAGAGAGTGACATATACAGAGAAATAGAGACAGAGAGAAAGAGAGTGACATATACAGAGAAAGAGAGACAGAGAGATGAGAGAGTGAGATATAGAGAGATAAAGAGAGACAGAGAGAAAGAGAGTGACATATACAGAGAAAGAGAGACAGAGAGATAGAGAGTGACATATACAGAGAAATAGAGACAGAGAGATAGAGAGTGACATATACAGAGAAAGAGAGACAGAGAGAGAGAGAGAAAGAGAGTGACATATACAGAGAAATAGAGACAGAGAGATAGAGAGTGACATACACAGAAAGAGAGAAAGAGAGACAGACAGAGAGTGACATATAAACAGAGAGAGAGAGAGAGAGAGATAGAGAGAGAGATAGAGAGAGAGAGAGAGAGAGAGAGAGAGAGAGAAAGATAGAGAAAGAGAGAGAGAGAGGGAGAGAGAGAGAGAGACACTTGACACTTTGACACTTTGACTGTTTAATGTCATTAACAAAATGTTCTTATGACATGGGGGGAAGCATCATTTTCACAGTAAATAACAAATTTTAACTAAATATAACTAATAAGGAAAAATAACTAAAAGTGAGAAATATGAAAAATAACTTTTCAATACATTTTATGCAAATCCTTACTATTGTAAACATTTTCTCATATTAATTTCCAGATTCGCTCTCATTCACTCTTTCTTTACAAATTACACCCACACCCACACATTCACTCACACACACACACACACACACACACACACACACACACACACACACACACACACACACACACACACATACACACACACACACACACACACACACACACACACACACACACACACACACACACACAACACACACTCACTCGCTCACTTTCACACACACACATACACCCTTACTCTGGCCATCCAAAGTCACTGACAACATCTTCAACTACTAAACAATAATTCTTATCCTTCTGTAAGTACTTTCTTTGATCTAACTTTCCAAGCTTCTTATATAAATTTAGCAATGGAATTTAAGACAACTTCATCTTCCGATGCAAGCAAAGCAATTAAATCTTTTTCAACAATTTTTTTCTCAAAAACTGTACATCTGTTTCTAATAGTATCAAAAGCTTTACATTCAAAAACAAAATGAACCTCATTATCAATTACAGCATTACACATTGGACAAGGGGCATCAGTGGATGTGCCCGGTTGAAACCACTTTTTGTTTGCATTAAATCCAAAAGTCCGCAATCGAAAGCGGGCCAAATTACTACGGTGCCATTTGTTTGTTATAATACATATAAATTTTTCTACTTGAAAGGATACTTTTGAAGGAAAAAACCCAGTTATATTTCTCACCGTTTTCCAAATCAGAGTGCCAATTTTGTTTGAAATTATCAATCAATCTTGTTTTAAACTCAGCAATAAAATAACTCCCTTGACCTACACTCTGACACATCCATACTATCCCAAAGCCATTTTCTGTCAAAACCTTTTTAACCCATGATACCCAGTTTTCATGTCCATGCTCCATTTGAGAGAGAGAGAGAGAGAGAGAGAGAGAGAGAGAGAGAGAGAGAGAGAGAGAGAGAGAGAGAGAGAGAGAGAGAGAGAGATGCTGGCATAAAACTGGGAGTGGGGGAATAAGCGCTGGAACTCGGGTGTTGGGTGGTTCCAGAATAGCCTGAAGCTATTCATCCCCTGGTTCCACCCAGGAACCCCTATCCCACATCAATAATGCCAGGCTCCTGCCCCCCCCCCCCCCCCCGGCCCCCTCCCTCTCTGATCGGTTCTGGTATTGATGGAAAGTGTTCCTCCTTTCTCTACTGCTGCTGCTGCAGGTTTTCAAGACCTTTCACTTAAATTAGTCCCCGAGCCGAAGGTTCGGGGAGCTATTGTTTTTGTCTGGTCCGTCCGTCCGGCGTCCCTCCGTCCGTCCGGCTATTCGTCCGTTTTTCTGAAAAAACTATTCAGTCTATCATCATCAAATTTAGTATACTAGTTTGCCAAGATGCAAGCTATCCACTGATGTATGTAGTTTTACATTAAGGTCAAGGTCGCGCCAGTTACGGGGTTCAAACCCCGAAACACATAATCACTAATATCTCGCGAAAGTTTCCATGCATTTCAATGCAGTTTTTTTCTCACAACATTTCTTGATGAATGGTCTATAACACAGTTGTCATGAATGTTTCTGTGCGCTCGTGTGCGCATAATCGCGCGCGCTCAAATCACGGGTCCGAACCCCAAGGCTATATATAAAAAAAACTATTTAGTTACGTGCTGTTTTGATGCGTTTTTATGTAGTTACGTGCTGTTTTGATGTGTTTTTATGTATGTGTACAACCGACACATTCCGATTTCGGAGTAGCTCGGCGATGCTGCGAGGGGACTTTGCAGCCGCTCGGCGTTGCACTTGTTGCTTTTATCATTGCACTGTAGACTAGACCCGAGCTTCAAAGTTTAAAGGCTAGAAGCAAAAT
>CM065689.1:16630578-16633078 GCA_017654935.2 Phymorhynchus buccinoides | reverse complement strand
ACAGACCAGAGAGACAGAAGAGAGACAAAGACAGAGACAGAGATACAAAAAACCCAAAAAACCCACATACAAAGACCTTCGGTCCAGTCATAACGAACACACCCCCCCCCACCCCCCCCCACCCACCCACCACCCACACCTCACCCACCACCCACCCCACCCATCCACCGCTTCTTACTACAGAATCCTAAGTGGAGTTGTAACGAGGAATCAGCAAACGTCGTCGTTCTATGTCACCGCACGCTCGGTACACACACACCCCACCCCACCCCCGCTCCCCGTCCTTCCCTTCACTTCCTCTTTTTCTTTTCTTTGTTAGTTTGTTAGTTCCCGAGCGAAGCTTCGGGGAACTATTGTTTTTGTTTCATCCGTCCGTCCGTCCGTCCGTCCGTGCGTGCGTGCGCCCGGCCAGCCGCATTTTCTTGAAAACCGTTCAGTCTATTTCAATCACTTTTAGTGTACACGTTTTAGAGGACATGATCTGTCGACTGATTGTTTCAGCTTTATTGTAACCCCTTGACTGCCTCCAACGTATTACGTACTGACCTGATGACATCACTGGTGACGTCATCAGACGAAGAGGGAACCCTGTGTTGGCCTTTTTCTCTAGCACAGTCAAGAAAGTAATATCCCCAGACCATTTTACCAGATTGGCTCTATCAGTTGTCTTTTTCGTAGCATGATTTGCCCAATGTTTTTTTCTTTAATTTTCTCTGGCAGTCAAGGGGTTAAGGTCAAGGTCATGCTGATTAAGGAGTTCATCCCCCCCCCCCCCCCCCCCCCACACACCCCAAACACTGAATTGCTAATATTTCGCGAAATTATCTTGGTCAGAACACATAGAAATATTAAGTAAAAAAGGTATCGCAAAGAATATTTCAACTGTAACATTTCCTCAATCTCAATACGAACAATGATTACAAAACAATAGGTATATTACACTAGGTATATACTTTCAGACTCTAACCTGACGAGGCTACATCGCGTCCGAATTAAAAATAAAAATATATAAATCGAATTTCACTAGCAATCATTTATGACTTTTTAGCAAACACGGTCAAGCAAATTGAAGACAGCTAAAAGTTTCAAGTATCATATAAGTAACTTTGTGTTGTTCTTACCAAAACAAAAGCCTGACTATACAGAGTTCGCAGTCCGCAGCTGACTGAAGCCGGTTTTTGTTGTTATTCCCACCCTTTCACCTACACTACAGGTGGGGTTCGTTGAACGTGAACTCACTCACTGCCTCTGTTACCATGCTTAATACAACTCTTCCCACCTTCCACCTTTTCACCTCCCAGGTGGGAAATAAGAAAGTTGGCTTCATTCTCCCCCCCCCCAGTTTTGTAGGCTGCGAAGAAATCACTCTTTGTGACATTTAGGCTTTTTGTCCTTACCCCCCCCCCCAAAAAAAAAAAAAAAAAGCATCAAAGAAAAGAGAAAATACTTTGAGAAATTTTCGGCCAGCTTACAGCTTAAATTTTTAAAAATTAAATTTTTGTGTGTGTTGTTGTATTGACTGAGTAAGAACAATAAACAAAGTATGAACACACCAGGTTCGGAAAGTATAATATTCTCTCAAGTATCTGAATAATGAACTTAATTTTTTGAATTAAATGATATAAAAAAAAAAATGATATAGAATTTCCTACGTCTTAGCAAATTGGTAGATTGAACTCTACGTTAATCGAACGAACAAAATGTAGCCAAACGAGTTTCCTATTACATGCATCTTGATAATGGAATAATTGTAAATGTCTTTGAAAGACAATCTAATCCTTCCCAAAACTTCTTTCAAATCTTTTTTTTTTTTTTTCGGGGGGGGGGGGGGGGGGGGGGGGGAAGTAGAGTAATTCTGTTAACACGTAGATAAACACACAAGGAGGAAGAGGAAGAAAAATGTAAAAAAAAACAAGCGCGAAATCGCCATAGTTTGTGGCACGCGGTCTATTTTTACCACTCCAATCATGAGTTACCTCCCCTGGCTTTTCAATAATTTTAATCTGTAAACCAGAATGTTATCTCTGCACCATTTCGTAACTTTTTATATCTTTTGGAAAACATTTAAAACTATGTATCCTACTTATACTCATCGAAAGAAGCACCGCATACTCGTCGTCTCTGTTGTAGTGTCTGTATTACGTATGTTTATTATTTTGTACGCTTTTAAAATACATCATTTTAAAGAGCGGCCTCAATTAATTTTGAAGTGTAGCCTCGATTTGAAGTGCGACATTTTGTCAAAATGTGCGACAATTTTGGACTGACCGACAGACAAAGTGAGTTATAGGTTTGTGGCTTGAGCCACAAACAAAAAAAGGCTAAACGTTTAGTTTCACGTGTCTTTCTTCATAGACATAATTATTTCTGACGCCATCACTCATTCCAATTTTTGTTGTTTCTCCGGCTTCAATTTTTTCCACTCACCGTATATCAATTAATGCTTAAATATTCATTAGAATAAAAACCCAGCGTGGAATATTTTTTTAATTTTATAGGC
>CM065689.1:16618078-16620578 GCA_017654935.2 Phymorhynchus buccinoides | reverse complement strand
TGAAGAGAACGAAGAACAGGAGGAGAAAGAAAACTGTGAAGAAGAAGGAGGAGGAGAAGGAAAACGAGGAGAGGGAGGAAGAGGCAGCACAGTGCAGCAGGAGAAACAAAATAGGGAGGGGGAAGAGGGGAAATGTGAAGGAGAAGGAGGAGGAGAAGGAGGAGGGAAGAGGAGAAGAATGAAGAGAACGACGAGGAGGAGGAAGAAGAGGAATGTGGAGGAGAAGGAGGAGGAGGAGGAGAAGGAGGAGGAGAAGGAAAATGAGGAGGAGGAGGAAGAGGCAGCAGCACAGTGCAGTAGGAGGAACAAAATAGGGAGGGGGAAGAGGAAAAGAGAAATAGGACAGAAGAATGAGGAGAACGAAGAGGAGGAGAAGAAAAATATAAAGAAGGAGAAGGAGAAAAGAAAGAGGAGGAGAAGGAGGAGGAAAGGAGGAGGAGGAGGAAGAGGCAGCACAGTGCAGCAGGAGGAACAAAATAGGGAGGAGGAGAGGAAAAAGAGAAATAGGACAGAGGAATGAGGAGAACGAAGAGGAGGAGGAAGAAAAATGTGGAGGAGAAGAGGAGGAGGAGGAGGAGAAGGAGGAGGAGGAGGAGGGAGATGGGATGAGGAGGAGAAGGAAAATGAGGAGGAGGAGGAGGAGGCAGCATAATGCAGCAGGAGGAACAAAATAGTGAGGGGGAAGAGGAAAAAGAGAAATAGGACAGAAGAATGAAGAGAACGAAGAACAGGAGGAGAAAGAAAACTGTGAAGAAGAAGGAGGAGGAGAAGGAAAACGAGGAGAGGGAGGAAGAGGCAGCACAGTGCAGCAGGAGAAACAAAATAGGGAGGGGGAAGAGGGGAAATGTGAAGGAGAAGGAGGAGGAGAAGGAGGAGGGAAATGAGGAGAAGAATGAAGAGAACGACGAGGAGGAGGAAGAAGAAAAATGTGGAGGAGAAGGAGGAGGAGGAGGAGAAGGAGGAGAAGGAGGAGGAAAATGAGGAGAATGAGGAATTAGGCAGCACAATGCAGCAGGAGAAACAAAATAGGGAGGAGGAAGAGGAAAAGGAGAAATAGGAGAGAAGAATGAGGAGAACGAAGAGGAGGAGGAAGAAGGAAAATATAAAGAAGGAGAAGGAGAAAGAGGAGGAGAAGGAGGAGGAAAATGAGGAGGAGGAGGAAGAGGCAGCACAGTGCAGCAGGAGGAACAAAATAGGGAGGAAGAGGAAAAAGAGAAATAGGACAGAAGAATGAGGAGAACGAGGAGGAGGAGGAAGAAGAAAAATGTGAAGGAGAAGGAGAAGGAGGAGGGAAATGAGGAGAAGGAGGAAGAGAAAGAAGGAGGAGAAAGGAGAAAAAGGAGGAGCTTTCCTGTTCTACAGATGTGTATCCTTCTTCATATGGATACCTTAGAGTCAACAAGGACTACCTCCAGACGGTCCATTGACTTATTTTCGAACTTATTGCGAAAACTGATTACTTGTTTATTGAGAAAAGACTGACGACATATAAACAGCATAATTCCTATTTTATGTTATTGTCAGTCTTTTTTTTTTTAAAATACAAGTTATTAGTTTTCGCAGGAAGTTCAATAAGAAGTCAATGGACTATTTAGAGATAGTCCGTTTTGACTGTAAGACATTGATATCTTTTCACGTTATTTGAAGTTGCATAATCTTACACTTTTTGGTGCCCATGGCCCCGTGTTCTTTGCAACGTCAACACCAATTCACAGACAGAAAAACACACCCACCATAAAGTCTTCAATTCCAACGTACACGACCGAGAAGAAGAAATGGTAAAAGCTTTACAGGGTATTAGTGTGGGTGATCGCATGGGAGGGGGGGGTAGAGAGAGAGAGAGAGAGAGAGAGAGAGAGAGAGAGAGAGAGGGAGAGAGAGAGAGAGAGAGAGAGAGAGAGAGGAGAGAGAGAGAGAGAGAGAGAGAGAGAGAGAGACAGAGAGAGCGAGAGAGAGATATAGAGAGAGAGAGAGAGAGAGAGAGAGAGGAGAGAGAGAGAGAGAGAGAGAGAGAGAGAGAGACAGAGAGAGAGAGATAGAGAGATCGAGAGAGAGAGAGAGAGAGAGAGAGAGAGAGAGAGAGAGAGAGCGAGAGAGAGAGAGAGAGAGAGAGAGAGAACAAAAACTGTATAGAGCATGGTTGACTTGACGTCTCCATGAATCACACACAAAATGGTCAACACTCTAGTAATAAGTCACGAAAGTTTAGTCTGCACCAACACGAAAATGGAAATGTTGAGAATATAAATAATATTATCGAATCAACACATTCGTGAAAGCTCTTTCTTTATGCTTTTACTAACAACACGAAAGACTACAGTCGTACGTGTTTGCGCTGCATCGGTAGACTTGTAATTTTTTTGTAAGTTTGTGGAGAGAAGAGCGGTAAGTTTGGAAAGTGGATTAGCACCGTAGTAGTTCGTGTTGTCATACAAACGTTTTCTTGCATATTATGCGCAAATGTTGTCCCTTTTGTGATTTGCATAAGACAAATAGAAAG
>CM065689.1:16605578-16613078 GCA_017654935.2 Phymorhynchus buccinoides | reverse complement strand
ACGTGTAGAGAAAATTATTCTGTCTGCAATATTGGGTGATTCCTCTGTGACAGGCATACAATAGGGCCTATCCTTACCTTCCAAAATTAAGAACATAGGGTCATTAGATGCAAGATCCTCATTTGATACCTTTCAGTGACATGGGTATTAAATCATTGTGTTGGCAAGAGGCGACAGTGGCGACGAAAGTTTTTTGTTTTAAAATGGTGAATACAAACGAATAGGCCCTAGTCTACAGAAACACCATCAACTTTGACATTCGTGTAAACCCTAGTAAGTGGTTTTTTTTACCCGGCCTCTCACACGTTCATATACAAATGAAAACTGCCAAACGTTATTCAAAAATCTGCTTTGGGGGCGTTTGGTTCCTTTGAATGTAATGTTTGGTTTGCGCGCAAAATAATAAGCCTATGTGTGTAGTAGGCCTTACAGGTATGCAATATGTAAGCTTACCAAGCAAGTATGTCAACATCGGTGTGTGTTTGTAGTGCTTGCGAGGGTTTCATGTCCCGGTTTGTTGCATGGTAGCTAAAATGATTGTGTGTGTGTGTGTGTGTGTGTGTGTGTGTGTGTGTGTGTGTGTGTGTGTGTGTGTGTGTGTGTGTGTGTGTGTGTGTATGAAGTTTATGAAGATGTGTTGGTGTGCCTGCACGTGGGAAACATTTCAACGAACACATGAAGAAGAAGAAGAAGAAGAAGAAGAAGAAGAAGAAGAAGAAGAAGAAGACTGATTGATTGATTGGACTTTTTAATGTAGTAGTAGTAGTAGTAGTAGTAGTAGTAGTAGTAGTGGTAGGGACAAAATAAACTGTTAAGCTTTTTATATAGTTCCATCGTATACATAAAGTATTACAACGAAAATGTGGTCAAGGTGCATTACGGTCAATTTTCCTAATTTAAAAAAAAATCAACTGTCAAAGCTTCTAAACATATTTAAATATTTTACAGAGTAATGGGTAACGATTTAGGCACATTGAAGGCCTTTTTACAAATCCGCTTGGTACTAGAAGAAGAAGAAGAAGAAGAAGAAGAAGAAGAAGAAGAAGATCACGATGATGATGATGATGATGATGATGATGATGATGATGTTGATGATGATGGTTGTGGTGGCTGCTTTGTTATTACCACTTACACAGTATATATGCTACACTATAACAGAGACCAACTCTTTATTTTGTTTTTGTCTGGAATAAAAACAACAACCACCACCAAACTTCGTATTTCTTAAACGCTTTTAACATTCATTACGGAATTTTCTTTAATTAACCCTTTCACCGCCAGCCATATTTCAGCAAACAATTTCCATAAAATGACCTGGGTAGAGAACAAATCTATCTGCAAGTATTGGGGATTCTTCTGTGACATAGTATATAAGATAAGATCTATCCTTACTTCCCAAAACTAAGACAATAGGGTCTTTGGTTAATAGACCCCAAGTTGATGCCTTTTAGTGACATAGGTGTTAAATCACTGTGGTGCTAAAATGCGACTTTGGCGGTGAAAGGGTTAAAGAAAAACCCGACACGTTGAGGGAATGTTCGAAAATGTGTTCCGAGCACATAAACCGGTTAAAAAACAACATATTTCTATTCAGCTAGCTCGCACACAATTAAACTGTATTCCTCTAAATGTGCACTGTGTACACACATACCTGAGTGCATCATTTTGACGTTGACGTGCAAGAAGAACAATTGGACAGTATTAGGGGAAGACGGGGTAAAAAGCCCATGGGCGGGTAAGAAGCCCATGCCAATTATCTCATGAAATGAAGAAAATGTCAGTCAAATTTTGCCCATGAGACGAACGCTAAGCATTAACACTCGTCTCATGGGCAACATTTGACTGAACTTTGCTTCATGTCATGAGATAATTGGCATGGGCTTCTTACCCGCCCATGGGCTTTTTACCCCGTCTTACCCTATATAAACCCTTCAGGGACACCAACAGATAGGCCAACTAGGCTTTGAAGTAAGTGACAATACCTAGCGGAAATCTATCATAAACCGTGCTAGTTTGTGGTTCCTACTCGGAGCCATATGGTGTAAGAACCCAAACCAACATGAACAATCCGGGGTCCGGGAAAGTATCTTTGCTCAAGTGTCATAAACTGGCGCGGCATCATGTTAGGGACCGATCAGCGGGACCTGGCTGGCTGGGCCAAGCTTTCTAGTTTTCTTATTTTTCTCCTGTCCACTTTCTTCTTCTTGATAATTTGTTGTCTCGCGCATTCCCGTAGATTCTCCAATTTTTGTTTTTACAGCGACATTAATAGTCAAACATGACTGTGGTTGCTATAAGGAAAGGAAGGAAGGAAGGAACCGTGTTAGCTCAATCTTGACACATTGACACAGGCCTTAATCGTAGTAGGCCTAAAACAATAAATAACCCTATTATAATATACAAATCTACACACCGAACGAATGCTGAGTCTTGGCACACCCCCACCCACACGACACAGCCGAGAAGATAGTCGATACAAATCTACATGTAGACCGAATTAAATATATTATGACACAACAGAGGTAGAACGCTGTAGTAGGCCTAACATAAATCCCCACGAAGACAAGGAATATTTTACTGAATCTTACAGTACAAGGACTGATCCACACAAAAAACTTGTTCAAACACAAAAACCGTACACAGACACATTTGGTTGTTGAGTAGTCCTAGTCCATTCACCCACCACTGCACTCCTCGCGATCAGAACACAAAATGGCAGGTGGGAGGTTAGTGGAAGAAGAAGAAGAAGAAGAAGAAGAAGGAGGAAAACATTGAAGCAAAGACATCCTGGGGCCTAGGGCCTACCACCAATCATCACCACCATTATCCCCCCCTCCATTCTCCCCTCCGCTCCCACTTCCCATCCGTTCCTCCAATTTGAATGTTGACAAGACGAACAGGAGGTGTTTTTCAACATTTTCTACACAAAGTTCTGGCGGGGGGATTTGCTTTGGTTTTTTTCCTCTCGATTTTTTTTCTTCTTTATTTTTTCATTTCAAATTCTTTTTTATCTCTTTCTTTCTTTACTTTACTTTCCATCTTTGTTTTCACAGGCTTTTTTTCTTTATTTTTTCTTCTTCGTCTTCGTTATTTGTGTCCCCCCCCCCCCCCCCACCCCCCATTCCAGCTCCCACACCCCATCACTCTACCCACACTCCTTCAGTCCTTCAAATCTCTTTTTACTTCTCAGCTGAAGGTTGAAATGGGCCTCTTCAGACCGTATGTCGGCTCGGGGTTGGTTGGTTTTGGTCGGGGTCGGGTTGGTTGGTTGGTTGGTCGACGGCGTCGTCTTCTTTTGTCAATACAAACGATCCATGAGGATCGTCTTTCCGTTCATCGACAGCTCATCCCTCCTCCCACCCACCCCACCCCACCCCCCCACCCCACTACCGATTTCGTTTCAACTCCACTTCTGCGCATACCCCTACCCCTACCCCACCACCCTGAACTCGCACACTTCGCCCCCCGCCCCCCCCCCCGCCCCCCCCCCCCCCCCTGTGTTCTTCTCTATACAAATCTCTTCTCTCCTCTTGGCTCTATAAACACACGCAGATTTTTCAATTTCCCAGTCCTCCTTGTCTTTTCTCATTTCCTCTCTGTGTGTGTGTGTGTGTGTGTGTGTGTCCTGTGTGTGTGTGTGTCTGTGTGTCTGTGTGTCTGTGTGTCCTGTCTTCTTCTTGTCTGTCTGTCTGTCTGTCTGTCTGTCTGTCTGTCTGTCTGTCTGTCTGTCTGTCTGTCTGTCTGTCTGTCTGTCTGTCTGTCTCTCTCTCTGTCTGTCTGTCTGTCTGTCTGTCTGTCTGTCTCTCTCTCTCTCTCTCTCTCTCTCTTTCTCTCTCTTTGTTGTTCTCTCTAGACAAGCTGTATTGTCTCTCTATTCTTCTCTCTCTCTCTCTCTCTCTCTCTCGTTCTCTCTCTCTCTCTCTCTCTCTCTCTCTCTCTCTCTCTCTCTCTCTCTCTCTCTCTCTCTCTCTCTCTCTCGTTTTCTCTTCTTTGTTGTTGGCGAGATGTAAACAAGCGTGTATTGTGCTTATTCTTTTCCAACATTAAAAAGATTCGTTCGTTCGTTCTTCTCACTCTCTCTCTCTCTCTCTCTCTCTCTCTCTCTCTCTCTCTCTGTCTCTCTCTGTGTCTCTCTCTCTCTCTCTCTCTCTCTCTCTCTCTCTCTCTCTCTCTCTCTCTCCATCTCTCTCCCCCCCTCTCTGTCTCTCTCTCTCTCTCTCTCTCTCTCTCTCTCTCTCTCTCTCTCTCTCTCTCTCTCTCTCTCTTCAACACTCATAGTCAGACAGACAGACAGTGGTTCCACATACCCACCCTCCACTACAACACGCATAGACAGACAGACAGACAGACATCGAACTAACACGTGCACTCACATGCACACACAGAGACACACATACATATGCACACAATTATGCATACAGACGCGCGCAGAGAGAGAGAGAGAGAGAGAGAGAGAGAGAGAGAGAGAGAGAGAGAGAGAGAGAGAGAGAGAGAGAGAGAGAGAGAGAGAGAGAGAGAGAGAGAGAGAGAGAGAGAGAGAGAAATGTGAGTTTTGTTGTGAGTGAATGTTTTGTGTGTATAGTAGGGATTTCCTTAATGCGTAACTCACTATCCACACATACACAAATCATAGATAATTCGGTTGAATACTTTCAGATAAAGATTACGGCAGAGGCTCGGGCTACGGGCCCGTATCTCGCATTGTCTAGGCTACGGGTACGGCGCTCAATCACGAGACGCATAAATTGTGCGCAAATGTGTTTAAAAAAAACCCTACTAACATTAACTCTGACGTGTTCCTAACCCTATCCCTAACCCTATTCCTTACCAAGGTGCGTTAAATATACGAAATAAGAAAATGCATTTTGTTGACGAAAAATTCGACTAGGAAGAGTTACTATCCCTGAACATGGTCTGAGTGTTGCAAGAATGACGTATAGGGGAAGACGGGGTAAAAAGCGCATGGGCGGGTAAGAAGCCCACCCCAATTATCTCATGAAATAAAGAAAATTTCAGTCAAATTTGCCCATGAGACGAATGCTAGACATTAACGCTCGTCTCATGGGCAAAATGAGACTGAAATTTGCTTCATTTCATGAGATAATTGGGGTGGGCTTCTTACCCGCCCATGCGCTTTTTACCCCGTCTTCCCCTATTACCCGCAGCAACTGTGAAAGATTACCGTCCTAATCATTTTAGTTGAAATATGACAATCAAAAGTGGTGGTACCTAATATGACGGAATCAAAAGGGGTGGGGGGGGGGGGGGTGGGGGGGGGGGGGGGGGGGTGAAAAGATATATGGTATACCAGTGAAGTGTTTCCTTGCAGTCTTACCAATGTACCACCGAATAGCCAGCTTAGGAATGCCAGGATAGCAGGCTTTGTCGCAGTCAAAATCGTCGCTCGTTCAAATCGGTCGCCCGCTTCTATGAGAGTGTGTATTTGCGACATTGAGCATGAACCACTAGGGATAGGATTAGGGTTAGGGTTAGGGTTAGATTGGAGTACGGAAAAATGGTTAAAGCAAAGAAGGAGTGAAATTTGTGGTTCATGCTCAATGTCGCAAATACACACTCTCATAGTAGCGGGCGACCGATTTGAACGAGCGACGATTTTGACTGCGACAGGCTTTCCATTACTACCTATCAATATCGTTAGAAATTCGGGACTTTCCTGGAGTTGCACTGCCTCCAGGATCGTTCCCACCATCTTTATATCTACTAATGTCTCATATAAGTCTGTTTGAGACCAGAGGACGTTACACGGATTTTCACTTCACTCACTTTCCATTACTACAACAAGCTTTACAACACACTCTTTAACAGATAGGCTAGACCAGGGCGTGTGTATCTATATCTAAATACACACCGGCTCTGGGGCTAGACCACACTTGCTACACATGCACCCTTCGCGAACACACACGTGCCATTCATACAGTGCTTCTTCGCCTTAGGGAACTTCATCACGTTGAAGATTCTGCTGCAGTTTTAAGGGGTAGTACGAAAAGGAAAGAAAATGAGTTCAGCAAAGATAGGGTAGAAAGTGAACTGATGAGATAGTATGGGGAGAAGATAGAGCCCAAAGTAGAGTCAGGAATAATTACAGTATGTTTAGGTACTCCGTTTGCTATGTAGAAGGATAATAATTTTATGAGATAGATTTAAAATTTTAAGGAAGTTAGTCAGATATTGAAGAATGGATTGATTTGAAAGAGAAAAAAAAGGAATCACCTACGTCTTGCCGGCGCGGTGGTCATTGTTGGTGCTCATTGTTGGTGGTTAGTGTTCCCAACTGAAGGAAGCCAGGGAACGGTCCGTCTCCAGAGACAGCTTGGGTCGGTCTGCGCACCGCTCTGGTCTCTCCCAAGGCCGGCGATAAGCATAGCAGTGAACAATACAGTCTTTGAGTGAACTCGCTTAATTTCTGTGCTTCCGGTTGCCGCGGACGAGACGCATATATGCAACGCAGGGGAAATCACTCCCCCGCAACATTCACTACACCAGCTTGGATGTAAACTTCTGTAAATGGTTACAGGGGGAAAACAACCGATCCCCGGGATCGGGTCGTTCTCGCCAGAAAAGCTCTGCCTCGCGGTGGCTCGCACAACAGAGAACAGAGAAGGGGCGAACCGTCTCTCTCGCCAGCTGTGATTCAAATGCGGCGCGCGCTCGTTTTGTTGTTGTTTGTAGAAGGTTTGACGTCATCATAGCGGTTGCTCAGTCTTAGGGACAAGTAGTTCTGGTGCTGTAGTCTTTATGCGCCTCCCCTGTTTTATAGTCCGGCCGTGCCTTTAAAGAAGATGCATTAGATGCCATCATTAGTGTTTCCCTTCTACTACAGAGACAAAAAGTGATATTTTCATTCTTCAAATCCCCTATAGAGACAGCACTTTTTCCGTCTAAGACGGTTCAGATAGTGTTGTGAGGGGAAGAAATGTTAATATTGCCCCACAGTGTTGTACTCACTCGTTGAATATTTCTACCACCTCCCGTCGTGGTCTTCGTCACCAGTCGGAGGCTTGGGTGTAAGTTGGCAAGTTGGATTTGGTTTGAGGTGAGTAGATCTCAGTTGTTTGGTCACAAGGATAGGGGGAACTGAGTGAATAGACAGTCTGTGTAGGCTACCAATAATGGAGTGGTAAACTGGTGGCAGATCAACACTCCAAAATCTCTATTCAGATTTGGTTTTCTTTTTGATGGCCTAGACCGGATAAAACCAGACAAGACGCAAAACCGTCAGCAGATGAAGTTTCAGTTGACACATGAAACACACAAAAACTGAAACAGACTGCAGCGTCACTGGAACAGACAACAAACAAACAACTACAGGACAAGTGCAAAGTGACGTTATTTTAGTCACAAGAGAGAGTATTCTTGTGAATAAAATAACGTCACTTTGCACTTGTCGTGTGCATGAAACACAAGACATTCAGGTAGTATTTGGTCCTTTTATTGAGGCTCAACATACAGACGTTTCGTATGATACATACGTTATCAATT
>CM065689.1:16568078-16600578 GCA_017654935.2 Phymorhynchus buccinoides | reverse complement strand
TCGCCCAGCCCTGCCAGAATAGTATCTGCCCACTCTGCTTTCTGGCAGTCATTGTCGGAAACGACAGGCTAGCATACAAAGCTCTTTGGGTGTTGAAAAACCTATAGAATGCTTCACTTGGGGTGATTGGGGTGGTGGTGTTGGAGGTGGGGGGGGAGGTGGGTGTTGGTGTGTTGTGTTATGATTATATGCAATGCATTCTCTAATATGTATTCATTCTCATAGAGATGTATGGTGAGGATGCGTGGGCCAGTTTGTTAGAAATGTTTGTACGAATGGTGGAGTGAAAAGCGCATTGAGTTGCTTTGCAAGATTATGGGCTATATAAGCATTATTAAATTATTTTAAATTTTATATCACACTACCTCAAATATGGATTTGCAGTCAACTGAACTTTTAGTGTATATTTGTATATTGTTCTCGTTCTGTCGTGGTTTAGTTGGATGGGGTGCATAATTATGTGAACCGCACCATTGTAAGTTAATTAACAGGTTTGAAAGGTCGATGTCTGTTGCAGTAATTATTCTATGTGTGCTTTGTTACATTGATTGATGTACGTATTCACAACAGTTCTTGCCGCAACCCTTCAATGTGACTGGATATTGATCTATATTTTCTGTTTTTTCGTTTGTTTGTTTTTGTATGTTGTTGTTGTCGTCAAAGGTTTGTTTGTCCGTTTATTGTTTGTTCTACTTTACTTTTTCTTTTTTCATTGTTTATATATATATATATATATATATTTTTTCCATGTACCCCCAAGGGGCTTTTTGGGAAATAAAAACCTTGAACCTTGAACCTTGAACCTTTCCAACTTTACAGCCAGTTTCGCTCACCAACCGAATTAAGGTTAAGGTGGTCTTCTTATGTTGTAGCTGGAAACAGCGGAGAGAAAGCGACGGTTGTTTGAGGAGGAAAGGGAAGTTATTGCGCTTAAGTTTCATCACAGAGATTATTATCCAGTTATTTCCCTTTGATGACAAAAAAAACCCCACCGCAGCTTTTAGTTGTAGGCGTTTGTATTAATCGAGTGGGTGATGTTTTTTGTTTTTTGTCTTTTAAAACACATCTACGGTAACGAAAATAATAGTACAGCTTTGTCTTTATGACTCATCGTGTGATTATGCGCGCACACACGCACACACCGTCCGTCTAATGCTGTAGGAGAACCCACCATAAATAGTTTACCATAACTCACTTTGTCGGTCGGTCTGTCTGTCGGTCGGTCGGTCTGTCGGTCCAAAATTGTCGCACATATTTCCAAAATTGTCGCACATATTGTAAAAGAGAAAAAAATACTTGGGCATAAAGTGGAGGAGGAAGTTCAGTTTAACGTCGCGTATCGGCATTCGCCATGTACGACGGGCTGAACAAACCAACCATGGTATAAAGAAAAATTTATGTTCCTGAATCACTGTCTTAGCCAAAAGGCCGAGAAGCATAAAGTAACATTTCAGTTGTCAGATGTACATACAGTACACTCCGCTTAGTAGGACGCCGCTTATAAGGAAATCCGCTTATAAGGAACACAAGTTTTGGGTCCCTGCCGAAGTTGTTCTTTGTTATTACTTATTGAAAGTCGGATAATAGGAAGTCGGTTATAAGGAAATGCCGCTTATAAGAAACACGTTCTTAAGTCCCCACGCACTACTGACGTCGGATATAAGGAATTTTGGTAAAGGTAAAGATGTGCCACCCCCCCTGCATTTCTCGGTTTAATTGTATTTTTCCGTTTTTGCCTTTCTTACCATACGTAAAGCTGTATTTTATGAACATTTTCATCTAATTCTCTTTTTGGAATACTAACCCTAACCCTACCCCTAAACCTAACCCTACCCCCCACTATGTACTGCAGTACACCGCGATTTGTCACAGTTGTGGTTCGTTGCGTTTTTCCGTCTTATAGGGTTAGGGTTAGGGCTAGGGTTAGGGCTAGGGTTAGTATTCCCAAGAGGTTATTAGCTAAAAAGGTTCCTAAAATACAGCTTTATGCATGGTAAGAAAGGCAAAAACGGAAAAATACAATTGTGACAGTGTGCCGTATTCCATAAGGCCTACCTGTCACGCAACACTATTTAGCAGACGACAAGTGTGCCTAACCACTTTTCCAAGTCATGCGCGCCTCGCTATATGACATCAAATCTATTTTTAGACATGTCAAAATTCAAATCGTATCATGCGACCCGGCTTTTCAAATCTCCAACGGCCTCCCCTCAAATCTCAGGCCAACTAGTAGTAATAATAAACTTATAATTTAGCCATTTTCTTCTAATTGATTGTCATTCCAATAATAAAATCTTATTGTAGTTATGCCAATCACTTTATTAGTTTGTTAATTAAGCCATTGAATGGCTGATATATCCTAAAAACTGGCAATCTAACCGGCCAAGTTATGTCACCTCTTATCTTTAAAAAACCTATTTTATCAAAGCCATCCTTTCATAATTTTGTTACTAAACAACTCTTTCAATGTCCTACATACAAATTAGCTACTTTTATTTGACGTCAAAAACAGAACATTGACGAAAGCTACACCGACGCTGAGTCAACGTCACAGTCCGTCTGACCACCGGTGTGGACTCAGTCCGAAAACCGGGTTTTCGGCTGGCTTGTTTTTGTTACTGGACATTGAATGCTAATTATATTTTAACTGTGTCATCTAACATAGTGACATAGTATATGTATAGAAAGGTATTACTTTAGTGTATTAATCCATTAGGAAAGATCGGTGTAATGTGGTATGAGTTTAGATGAATTAATTATTTAGTAGCTTGAACCTGTTTCAGTGGGCTCTAAAATACATGGTTTTTCATAATTATTATATTATATAGTTAGATTTCCTTATTATATTAGTAGTCAGAATAGAGCTTAGTTCATCCTCTTTCTTCTCATATGCAACATGCCAGGGTCTAGTGATTAGTGGCATAGATATCTGTGTTGTACAAAACCAAACAAACACAGATCTGGTCACTCTCGCCACCCACAGAGCCATTCTGGCTGAGTCCAGTGACTGCTGTCCTTGCGGTCCGGCTCTCGAGCATATATATATAAAGTACCCAAAATCTGGGTTCACACTTTTTTTATTCAATAAGTAATAATTTAGCACTAAGTTTATAGATTTTCGTCTGCTCGATCTCGGCCTGCCTTCTCATTCATGCTGTTGATGTGAATCTACAGTGACTACTGATGTATTTGCTGCACTGTCTTCTAGTCTTCTTTAGTCCTTCTAGTCTTCTTTAGTCCTTCTAGTCTTCTTTAGTCTTTCTAGTCTTCTTCCTAATAAATAAACAAAGTCAAACAACTGTCTGGTTTCCTCTATATGTTCCTGGTCTGTGCGGAGTGTGCCTATCTTCACCCTCCAATCCTTATCCCTCATCAACTTCCCTATCCTTATCCCTAATCACTTATCCCTTTACCCCCTTACCACCCCATTACACAATTAACCGAGAAATGTAGGGGGGGGGGGGGGGGCACATCTTGACCTTTGCCAGAGTTTTTATGCAGCTCAAAATTTAGCTTTTCATAGTCACATTCTCTTAATTTTGTTCATTGCCATTTTTTTGCGTAAACTAAAAGTTTACAGTTATTGCAAACGGTTTTATAAGCACAAACATACCTAAATGTATAAGATTTTGCTTTGCAGAATCAATATTACAAAAAGGCAAATGTTGGTCTGTCCGTGTGAAACACAAAGGGGGCCTTATAACTTGGCCGTTTCTCAACCGATTGTCTTGAAATTCGCTGTGAAGCTTGCTGTGGCCAGGGCAATGGCGATGATGGCGGCCGTTTGCGTGGAGCGACATTACAAATGTCAAATTCCCAAAGAGAGAATTGAGAGAACCATGAAAATATACAATAGTCTTTTAAAAGTGTTTAAGAATATTTCTGTTTTTCAAATTCTATTCAAGCAGTTTTCTTTTGTTTAAAACCCTCTATTTTATTTTTTCAAACAGCTCATAATGTTGATGTGTTAATGTATAGAGCTGAAAACTCAGTACAGAATTGCATGTTGATGGTTTTTTTAAGTACAATTGATTAAATTGTGCGCAGTAATTGCATATTTAATCGCTTGTTTTTTATTTCTTTACTCTTGATTAAAACATCAGAAGAATGCGCTTGTGTTTTGTGTTTTCTACTATTTGTTCTTTCTTTTTATTTCACAATATGGGTTATAAGAAACAAAATGAATATAGTGTCCTTATAACCGAAGTTCGGTTACAAGGAAAGCCGCTTATAAGGAACACAAAATTTGGCTCCCTTCGAGGTCCTTATAAGCGGAGTGTACTGTATCTCCAGTCTTGAATGAATGAATTTTGGTGTTTTACGTCCTCTCGACCCGGGAAGGCACATATGGGACATGTGTATTAGTAGGGTATGGTCAAATGAAAATAAAACATCACAAGACAAATATAGACAGGACATGGACAGTACATATAATGAAGAAGGGGTATTCTCTTAGGTAGCCAGTTAAAATTATCTTTTGAGAAGATTGGGAACCGAAGTTCGAGTTGAAAGGTCTTAGGAACCGAAGTTCGTAATAAGAATACTTTATATATGTAAAATGTTGTATCTCCAGTCTTTGGATGGAAGTTCAGTTTAACGTCGCGTATCGGCTTTCGCCATGTACGACGACAAAGCTGATCCAGTCTTTACGTATGGAAAGAATTATATACTGAACAGAGCACATGAATCTTCATTTTAAAGCGTACAAAATAATAAACATACGTAATACAGACACTGCAACAGACACGACGAGTATGCGGTGCTTCTTTCGATGAGTATAAGTAGGATAAATAGTTTTAAATGTTTTCCAAAAGATATAAAAAGTTACGAAATGGTGCAGAGATAACATTCTGGTTTACAGATTAAAATTATTGAAAAGCCAAGGGAGACAACTCAGTGTATGTAATGATTGGAGTGGTAAAAATAGACCGCACTTCAAATCGAGGCTGCTCTTTAAAATGATGTTTCGCTTTCAATTGTTGCACGCCACAAACGATTGCGAATCCGCGCTTGTTTTTTTTAATTCAATCCATACACGGAGCAAAACCAGAATAACACCAAATATTAAAACAATAATCAATGAAACCGTTCGTGGCCAGAAGAGGGGGAAAACATGAAGCAAACGGTTGCTTACAGAAACCCCCCCAATACAGAATGAATGAAAAATGGTGTTTTACGTCCTCTCGGTCTGGAACAGACACATATGGGACATTTGTAGATACAAAGATGGTGGGAACAACACTGGAGGCAATACCCGGAGGCAGTGCAACTCCAGTAAAGTCCCGATTTGTTTTAAACAATACAGATAGGTGTCGCGGTAACCACGCCTCGGTTAAAACCTCATCGGCTATGGTACCGCCACAAGTTAGCTTTTGGTATGAAACAACAATACAGTAGGCCTACATCGAAACATCTACGAACAATACCACGATATTAAATCAGCAACCAAAATGGGTATGCGACAAGAATAACCTTTACTTTACTCACAAATATGACCAGAACTTAATTTAAAGGTGCAGTCCGGCGGGTGAGCGATTGTTTTCGTTTTGCACCTCTGCGGTGGAACAGGTTTGGGGGGAAAGAAAATGGCGCCCTTTTTAAATGATAGGAAGCCATTTTCTTTCCCCCCAAACCTGTTCCACCGCAGAGGTGCAAAATGAAAACAATCGCTCACTCGCCGGACTGCACCTTTAATGAATGTAGAATGCAACAAACTAATAAAAACAAAGTACCGTGTGTATTATGCTTGATCGAAAATCAAATAATGGACGAACAAACAAAATCTCAAAACGAAAACGTTCATAGGTTGTTTTCACGATACGAATCCAACCGCACTGAATAGTAGCCTTTACAAAGCGTACATAAATAATATACACCGGTACTAATATTTCAGAAGACTTATACAGCCAGGTCTTCTTCATGATAAGAAATTATTCTTATTAATCTTACTATAATCCCGGCGTTATTCTCGATTTAACGTCCTTCAACTAAAAGTGATTCAATGCGCGTGCGCGTGCGTGTGTGTGTGTGTGTGTGTGTGTGTGTGTGTGTGTGTGTGTGTGTATATGTGTGCGTGCGTGCGCGCGCGTGTGTGTATTTGCACGGGCTTTTTCAGTTTGTGAATTTGTATTTTATATTCGTGCACAATATCGTCTATAGGCCATACATGGATATAATTGTTGTTTTACTTGTTTATACTGAACAGTGTCTATGCAATGTGGTGTTTGTGTGCTCGTATGTTCGTAAGCTCGTATCTGGTTTTGCGAGAGAGACAAAATCAAGCCATTTAAGCTCAAATGTTCCCATGTGTCGTATACGTCCATTTTCATTGTTAAATGTTAGTAATAATAAAAAATATATTTCATTACAGTGAAAATGTTTTGACAGATACCGGTCCTGATTAACAAAATATCCCGCATGGTCATTTCAAATCACAATCCTCAAATCTACAACTCGTCCATAACATCGTCAACCACGCAAAAAACAAAAGTGACACAGTTAAGTTCACATTAGATTACTATCTCTGGGGAAACCCACAGAATAATGACACATTCACCGAGCGTCCCTGGTTAACGTCTTCTTCTTCTTCTTCTTCTTCTACTGCGTTCCCAGGCCATATGGTCATAATGGGTAAGGTACGTACGTATGTGTCCGGTTTTCAGTTTTGACTGCTCTCCCCGCTAGCCGACACATTCCGATTTCGGAGGAGCTCAAAGGAGACACATTATTTGGAAAACGTTTTTGAAAAAAGGCAGGAGTCTTTGCATTCTGATGCGTTGGCTGATTAAAGAATCTTGAATCTTGTATGGGCCAATAAGTCAGAAAGAAAGTAGATGACAGAAAGCAAAGGGAAAAGGCAGAGTCAAAGAGAGTGGCAGAATGGAGGCAGTTACAAGCACAGAACTTCCAGAAGGTGGGGGAACAATTTTTACGAAAGATACCCCCACCCCCCTGTGACGAGGTAATGGGTTAAAAGGCTAAGTCCCTAGGGAAGACTTTAGATAATTTGCCTTTAGCCCACTTCTCTAGGGTATGGGAGATGAGCAACTTTCCCGGCCCCTTTTCATCTAATAAATTTATATTTGTGCCCGGGTTCTGGCTCGTCAGATGGTTGTAAGAAATACAAGTGGTTGAATTGCTCTAAATGGCAGACAGAGAGAAGTAAGGTTTTACATGAAATTACAAGACTCCCACTCTCATCAGTCTGACCAAAGGGTTCAGGATTATTTGACACTTGTATTTTATTTACTCCCAAAATCTGCATAAGATTATGCAACAATAATAATAAAGCAGCTCAATGGCGCCCAAAACAAAATATGGATAAAACACAATGAAATCCGAAAGGATTCACAAGACTTTTGTCTTTCTATAAGGTTCGCCCCATGCCGGAAGGGTTACTAATTATTTTCGGTGTCCGTAGGAAAGTTCAAATGATTGGCGCAGTCAGGTAGACTTAGCTGTTTGAAGTTCTGGGCTTGCTCGTCAGGTGAGAGTAGCTCCCAGTCGTTCCTATTACGGCTTCGCGGGATGGCACGGTTCAGGCGTGGTCTCCTCGCGGATTCTGGGTGCAGGTTGTCTTGGCGACGGACCCGTCTTGGTGCTTGGTGGAGTCCGGGATGATCGTCCGGCCCACGATGCCCTGCTGATAATCACAGGAGAAGGTGGATGTAGATCTCTATGGCTTAGAGACAAGGGGCTTCAGTCGGCAGGGAATTAGTGAATCCCAACCGGCTTGAAGGCTTCCCTTGTACAATAGCACTACATGTAGTTAATAAATAAACTGAATTTCAGTTAACAAACTGAGATCAGTAAAACATAAAAGGTGATCAATACAACATCATTCTCCATCCAACACCTGGAAAGGAATGGTATCATAAAGTGCAAGATTGCGGCCCATAGGTTTCCTACTAAAAAATAGTGCAAGATTGCGGCCCATAGGTTTCCTACTAAAAATAGACAAAAGGGTTAGTAGGCATAAACTCCGGTTCTGGTACCAAAAGTGTTCAAGTCAAAAAACACACACACACAAATAATCAGTGCACATAAATAGAATAGAATGTTTACCACTTCTTTTCTATAACATATCTATCTACTCCTTATTCATCATTGAACATAGGATCTAGATCAAAACTAGAGTCAAACAAACAAGATCTCAATCACCTGCCATCAATAATACTTACTAGTGGGCTTATGATGACTGGTTGTGAGTGTTGCTCTAGCTACGTTTCAGCATCTTGTGTGACAACTTTTTCTCACCACTCCAATTATAGCCTTCACTTTCAAACAATGAAAGCCTGCTATTGGTGTATTACAGTCCACACGTCACAAGATTGCTGTTCTAAATGTACTGAACAATCACGCGCCTATTCCATCCTTAGCACATTCCTGACATTCCTAACCTTGTGATTGGAAAAGCAAAACCATCTTCAAAGGGAAATAACCTCGGTTGTCACTTTCTTGTGATGAGACGGTAGAAAAGGGGGGGGGGGGGGTGAAGGGAGATAACCTCGGTAGGTGGTACGTGCCGACCGGGGAGAAAGAGATAACGCCCTTCCGCGGCGTTCGTTTGAAGCAGCGGGGCAATTAACGTGGCGGCTGGACAGAGAAATGAAAAGGCGAGGGGGGGGGGGGGGAGGGGAGAAGGGGGGGGGGGTGTAGATAAGAAATAAAGAAAGCGGGTCGCGCGGGACACTTACGTCACAGAGGCCCCCCGAAGAAAAGATTCTGGTACCGGAATCTTCCTGTGGAACGCCGACTCCACTTTCGACTTGGGCGACAGGGACAAATTAGTGGGGAGACTGGGTCGGCTGGAATGGTGGAACATCTGGTCGCAACACAGAGTTCAAAGGAGCAGGTGGGTTAGAGATCAGTGGAATGGATTCCGACTGAGGTTGGTGCGGCAATCCTGTGTTGAGTTGTCCCAAGGTTGATTGCAGAATAGCAAACACCTCTTGCCTGAGTTTCCCCTTTAGCCTGGATTCATCATTGCTGATGATGTGGTTTGGTAGGCCGATTCGGGCGAAAATGGCTTTGAGTGCCGCGGCTATCTGACTAGCATCAAGTGAGGAGATTGGGGCGGCATCGCACTGCATGGTACATATGTCGACCACGGTGACTATGTACCGGAATTTCTTCTTCCGTTTAGGTAGAGGCCCGACCAAGTCGACTGCCACTCGCTGAAAGGGAGGGGTAGGTGACGGCTGTACGTGCGGCGGCCTGTCCCGATAGTACCTTCGGTGGGTGTTTGCGGGTACAGTGCTGCCTTTCACCTGAGGTACCTGTGGCGAGTGGTCTTGGGTCGTTAGGCGGACATTCCTTGGGAAGGATTTTCCAAGTTGTGGCGGACTTGGGGACTTGGGACAATCTGGATTGGCTCGCGCGGCAATTTGGTTTGCCGCGTTGAGAGGTTTCTTCCCTGCTGAGGGAGATTTGCTCTTTGGGAAGGAGGGAGGGAGTTGGTTTGTGGATTGGGGAGAAGGGAATGCTGCTGAAACTAGGGCAGGTTGAGAGGGGTGCCCTAAAAACACATACTGTGATCCCAGTATGAGGTCATAGACAGGACTGTCCATGAGCACTGCCTTGATGGGTCCCTTAACATATCTGGTGTCGACATTGATTATGGCGACTGGCAAAGTGGATGGGGGGATTGCAGCATCAGGGCCTTGCAGAGAGATGAAGTCTCCCGTGTATGCTGACGCGGGGACTAAGGATCCGCAGACAATGGCGTCGCATGACAGTCCAGTGTCATAGAGACACTGAACAGGGATGTTGTTGACAGTCGCCTGTCCAACGACTGACGGTGTGCCTGGACACTGTACTGGGGAGGGGTTTGTGCAATTCTGCGAAGTCGAGACGACTTGCATAGTTGCAACATTTTGCCGCTTGTAAGCAAGTTTCCTGCAGTCATCCCGATTGTGGGTGTTCGACTTGCAGTATGAGCAGAATAAGGGTTGTCCCAGTGGTTGTCGTTCATGGGTAGAACTGTTGGACCCACTGTTGGAGTTGGGGTTAAACCTGCTCTGCTGTGAAGCAGTGGACCCAACTACTTGCTGTAGTTTTGGCCTTTTAGGGGCGCTAGGTTCATCATGGGCTAGAGTGTACCTATCACTTAGCTGGATGAGGTCAGCCAGAGTTGTGGCACCTTGTTCGGCAGTAAAGGTGCGTAACTCTGGGGACATGGTTTCGCGCAGTTGCTCGCCAACCATCAGTTCCCGGAGATCCTCATAGGACTCTGATTTGGCAGAAAGGGACACCCATTTAGTCAGATAGTTCCCCAGTCTATCTGAAAATTGGGCATAGGACTCTCCCCTACCTTTTCTGGTTGACCGGAACTTTTTCCGGTAGGCGTCCGCTGTCAACTCGTATCGGTTGAGCAGGGCTTCTTTCAAAGCTGGGTAGTCGGTAATTTGGCTTGACGGAAGTTTGCTGTACACCTCATAAGCCACACCCCTGAGACTTTGGGCAAGCTTGAGGTTGAACTTTTCCGGAGCAAGCTCAAATTCCTGGGCCAGTCTTTCAAATCTATCGAGGAATGCATCGATAGACTCTGTTGCCTCATTGAATGCCTCCAATGTGAAGGTCATGGCTGAGGTATGAATGGGAGGGGGAAAATTTTGAGGGGCAGCAGTCTCAGAGTCTGCTGAGTTTTCAAGCTGCTTCATAGCTAGCTCATGGTCTCGCGCCTTTTCTCGCTCAGTGGCCTCAAGTTCGAGTTCTTTATTTTTGGCATCCTGCACTAGTTGTCTCTGCCTTAACTCATGAGTACGGATTTGCTCTTGCTCTTGAGCGTCGCGATCTTTATCTGCCTCTTGAGCCTCATGGGCTCTCTGTTTGTCTTTCTCAGCTTCCTCCCGAGCTTTATCAGCCTCTTGAGCCTCATGAGCTCTCTGTTTGTCTTTCTCAGCCTCTTGAGCCTCCCGAGCTTTTCTCTTGAGCCTCATGAGCTCTCTGTTTGTCTTTCTCAGCCACCTCGCGAGCTTTCTCTTTGTCATATTCAGATATGACAAAATTTGCTAACTCTTGGCCTGACATTCCTAGAGATTCTCCCCATTCTTTAAGTTCCCTCCTAAGTTTAACAATCTCAGCCATGGTTGTAAATACAACTATTCAAAATAAAAACAAAGCTGCTGAGTTGAATGTATCAAACAACACTTAACTATTTCAGCATAAACAGAAATAGCATGCACATCAAAATAAAGTCATAAATAGCATTCAAACAAATCAAATCAAAACACAGTGAACCAAATCACAATAACTTTCCCAGTGGACACAAGATAAGTTTTGAAAAGGAACTACCGTTTGAATTGAAATTTGTTAGACTTTATGAAAAAAAATATCCCGGACGCGAGCCCCCAATTAGATGTGACGAGGTAATGGGTTAAAAGGCTAAGTCCCTAGGGAAGACTTTAGAAAATTTGCCTTTAGCCCACTTCTCTAGGGTATGGGAGATGAGCAACTTTCCCGGCCCCTTTTCATCTAATAAATTTATATTTGTGCCCGGGTTCTGGCTCGTCAGATGGTTGTAAGAAATACAAGTGGTTGAATTGCTCTAAATGGCAGACAGAGAGAAGTAGGGTTTTACATGAAATTACAAGACTCCCACTCTCATCAGTCTGACCAAAGGGTTCAGGATTATTTGACACTTGTATTTTATTTACTCCCAAAATCTGCATAAGATTATGCAACAATAATAATAAAGCAGCTCAATGGCGCCAAAACAAAATATGGATAAAACACAATGAAATCCGAAAGGATTCACAAGACTTTTGTCTTTCTATAAGGTTCGCCCCATGCCGGAAGGGTTACTAATTATCTTCGGTGTCCGTAGGAAAGTTCAAATGATTGGCGCAGTCAGGTAGACTTAGCTGTTTGAAGTTCTGGGCTTGCTCGTCAGGTGAGAGTAGCTCCCAGTCGTTCCTATTACGGCTTCGCGGGATGGCACGGTTCAGGCGTGGTCTCCTCGCGGATTCTGGGTGCAGGTTGTCTTGGCGACGGACCCGTCTTGGTGCTTGGTGGAGTCCGGGATGAAGCATCCGGCCCACGATGCCCTGCTGATAATCACAGGAGAAGGTGGATGTAGATCTCTATGGCTTAGAGACAAGGGGCTTCAGTCGGCAGGGAATTAGTGAATCCCAACCGGCTTGAAGGCTTCCCTTGTACAATAGCACTACATGTAGTTAATAAATAAACTGAATTTCAGTTAACAAACTGAGATCAGTAAAACATAAAAGGTGATCAAGACAACATCATTCTCCATCCAACACCTGGAAAGGAATGGTATCATAAAGTGCAAGATTGCGGCCCATAGGTTTCCTACTAAAAATAGTGCAAGATTGCGGCCCATAGGTTTCCTACTAAAAATAGACAAAAGGGTTAGTAGGCATAAACTCCGGTTCTGGTACCAAAAGTGTTCAAGTCAAAAAAACACACACACAAATAATCAGTGCACATAAATAGAATAGAATGTTTACCACTTCTTTTCTATAACATATCTATCTACTCCTTATTCATCATTGAACATAGGATCTAGATCAAAACTAGAGTCAAACAAACAAGATCTCAATCACCTGCCATCAATAATACTTACTAGTGGGCTTATGATGACTGGTTGTGAGTGTTGCTCTAGCTACGTTTCAGCATCTTGTGTGACAACTTTTTCTCACCACTCCAATTATAGCCTTCACTTTCAAACAATGAAAGCCTGCTATTGGTGTATTACAGTCCACACGTCACAAGATTGCTGTTCTAAATGTACTGAACAATCACGCGCCTATTCCATCCTTAGCACATTCCTGACATTCCTAACCTTGTGATTCAAAAGAAAAACCATCTTCAAAGGGAAATAACCTCGGTTGTCACTTTCTTGTGATGAGACGGTAGAAAAGGGGGGGGGGGGGGAAGGGAGAACCTCGGTAGGTGGTAACGTGCCGACCGGGAAGAAAGAGATAACGCCCTTCCGCGGCTTTCGTTTGAAGCAGCGGGGCAATTAACTTGGTGGCTGGACAGAGGAATGTAAAGGCGAGGGGGGGGAGGGGAGAAGGGGGGGGGGTGTAGATAAGAAATAAAGAAAGTGGGTCGCGCGGGACACTTACGTCACACCCCCACCCCGGTATTCCCACGGGGAGAGACTCGTGGAGGGAGCGGGGTTGTCCAGCTCCCCGTATGGAGGCACGAGGCATCCATCCAGGTTAGCATCAAGGTTTCCATCACAAACTTCGTCAACAAAATCCTTGGAATCAGTATAAGTATAATGTGTGTGTGTGGGGGGGGGGGGGGGGGGGGGGGGGGTAGGCCTACTAGGGGGGGAATGCCATACGGAAACAAAACCAAGAAACGGCGCTTCTGCATCAGTATCTGTAGCAGATACGTGTGTTAAGTCCTCTCGCGCACTTCTTGTCCTTATGTGCACATTAGTCTAAAATGACCCTGTTTCTGCTTTTTGGGGTATTTACTGTAAGCATTTATTTCATTACTCGCCATGTTACATTACCACACACAATATTTGAAGCCATTCTACCCCACTGGTTCATGAGATACAGCTCGGACATGAAGGAAGGAACTTTCGGTTTTGTGAGTCTTCCTTGGCGGAGGTTTGCACTGGCGGTTTCAACATTCAGGATCTGAATAGGTTGCGACATGCTGATCAAGAATATATTATGGTAATGGGAGACCCTAGGCTTATTGTAGGTCATGGTATCCGCGAGAGGACAACTGTCCGCGAAAGGACTTAACATACGTTGGCAGAAACCACTTCTGGCATAGAAAGCCACCATTTATTTTTTTCCTGTTTACTTTTTTTTGGAGCGCGGGGTGGGTGTGTGTGTGTGTGTGTGTGTGTGTGTGTGTGTGTGTGTGTGTGTGTGTGTGTGTGTGTAAAAAATAAGAACATAAAAATGACAATAATAATAGATAACAGTAAATGGAAATGAGATGAGAAATAATAATAATACTTGTGAAAGATCCGGAGAAAAAAAAAAAGGCGCGTACACAGGAAGGGAGATAACCAGGCGTAGTTATGAGCTAGGCGTGGGAGATGATTAAAGACCCACTGACCCACCACGATTAAGTCCCTTTTTTTGGGGGGTGGGTAGCAGCTGTGACCCACATACAAATGCCCCGACTTCAAATTGAGGCTGCTCTTTAAAATGATGTTTCGTTTTGAATTTGGGGGCATTTGCGTGGGAGTCAAACCTGGTCAAAATAAGAGGGGAAAACACGTGAAAAAACCCGTGATTTTGACAGGTGATCTGGTGGGTCTTTAAAGGAGTCGTTAAGACAGTTTTCTGACAAAGTTATTAAGAAGCAGGGGAGACGGAGAAACACTTGAAGCATCCCTTAGACAATCTTTCTGGTATAAAACGAATCATTTTAGAAGATTTTGTTGTTGTTGGAAATTTGTGTTTCAAACATGAAATAGCAAACAGGCCTACTGGAATAAACACACGCAGAACTGTTACATAGCACTATTTTTTAATTTTTTTAAAATTGAAATCCAACTTCTAATTTCAAGCTTCTTCATATTATATTATTAGAAAAGACAAAGACAAAAAGGGAACATTAATTTATTAACATATATATATTTATTAACATATTTGCCTCACACATACATAATTAATCAATCACATTATTTCTTAATTCCCCGGTGAGTTATTGTTCAATCCACAAGCAAAAAGGATTAAGCCACAAGGATAGCAAAACATCAATACAGTGGAACCTCCCTTATAAGACTCCCTCCCACATAAGACCTTCTCTGAGGACTATGAATTGGGATTTTGTTATCTCTCCAAATACTCCAATCGAATGGTGATTGTCTTTCAAATGTTAAAAAGAAGGGAAAAAGTGTGGCTTAAAATGGTAAAAATCTCCTGTCCCTAAACTATCCTTAACAGACCGCCCCGGTATAAATAGTTCCCCTACCTTCTAGACGTTCTGTGCTTGTAGCTTCCTCTAAGCTGTAACTCTCTTTGACTCTGCCTTTTCCCTTTGCTTACTGTCATCTTTTTACTATCTTTCTGCCTGTCCGGTCCATTCTCCTGCCCTTTTTTTTTTTCTAGAGATACTTTCAAAAAAAGATTTCCTACAGCCAAAGTCGGACTTCGGCTGGGCCTAAGCTATTTGTTAGTTAAGCGCATAGCGGCAGCATGACGCATCTGCGCTCATAATTGACAGGAAACTGTCTGAGCGATAGAAGAAGAAGAAGAAGAAGAAGACGACCTACTGTCTTCCCACTTTATACCGGCAAGTTGACAACCGCCACCGACGACGACGTCGACGACTGAGGCGTGACGCTGACGCTGGTCATGACGTAACCCTCTACCTCCCCTTCCTCCTCCTCCTCCTCCTCCTCCTCCTCCTCCTCCTCCATCAGCTCCTCCCTCATCCTCCGCGCGCGCCTCCTCTCCCCGATGAGACTGAGCGTGTAGATGAACGGGTTGACGACGGAGTTGACGGGCAAGAGAAACACCGTCACCACCACGTTGGCCTCCCCGGGAACGGGGATCCCCGCAGCCGCGGAAATTCCCAGAATGCTGATCGGGAACCAGCAGAGGAAGTCCGTCAAAGCGATGGCCACCAACCGTCGCGTGATTCTCAGGTCCACGTTTTTGTTGGGAGGCCGCGGGGGGAGCTCGGACTCGGGTTCCGCGGCTGCTGCTGCGCCGGAGATTTCTCTTCGCGCCAGAGTTTGCAGGGTGCGGTAGATGAGAGTCTGGGCCGTGGCGATGAAGAGGAAGACGGTGAGGTTGAAGACGATGACGACGGCGAAGGAGTAGTAGTGGGCGACGAAGATGTTGCGGGTGATGGGCAGGGGGATGCAGATGCCCGTCTGGTTGTAGAAGCTCCAGTGGGCCAGCAAAGGGTAGGCGGCCAGGGCCAGGACGAATAGCCAGGTCAGCACGCTCATGGCGTGCGCCTTCCTGAAAATGGAGACAAGAGAGACACAGAGAGAGAGAGAGAGAGAGAGAGAGAGAGAGAGAGAGAGAGAGAGAGAGAGAGAGAGAGAGAGAGAGAGAGAGAGAGAGAGAGAGAGAGAGAGAGAGAGAGAGAGAGAGAGAGAAAATAACACCAGGATTGAGATTCACTGCTCGTGGCGTGTGGTGGTTTCCTATATAAAAAAAAATGGAGGTCGACAAGAAAGACAAAAAAGAAAGAACGATTCAGAGTCACGCACCCCCCCCCCCCTTGTGGGGATACCGGGGGATCTTTTGTACAAATAGTCCCCCCACCTTCAGGAAGTTATGTGCTTGTAGCTTCCTCTAATCTGTCACTCTCTTTGACTCTGCCTTTTCCCTTTGCTTGCTGTGTGTGTGTGTGTGTGTGTGTGTGTGTGTGTGTGTGTGTGTGTGTGTGTGTGTGTGTGTGTGTGTGTGTGTGTGTGTGTGTGTGTGTGTGTGTGAGAGAGAGGGTTAGGGGGGTGTCTATTATTATCGTCAAACAAAACGCGTGTTCTCTCACCTGTGCGAAAAGACGAAGGTGCTGAGGGGCATGCGGAGGGCCAGGAGGCGGTCGATGGTGATGAGGAAGATGAGCAGGACGGACACCTCGCTGGACACCAGGGACACGAAGCCCGCCACGGTGCAGGCCCTGCTCTGTATCCACTGGTCAGCCTTGTACACGTACAGCCCCTTGTAAACCTGCACAAGAATGCTCGATTTGTACTCCTGTACACTTGTACAATGATTCCGTAGTAATGTACATACAATACAACGTTATATATTATGCTTCAACATGCTATGTCCAGTGATCTGTACCCACTGGTCAGCCTTGTATACATACTTCCCTTTGTACACTGTATGTACAGGGGTCCCAGACCGTGCATGCATACTCAGGGAGAGGTCTGGAGAGGTATTTAAAAGTAACCTAAAAATCGTAGCTGCTGAATAATCACAGCTGCGCAACATTCTGCAGCTACGCAGCTATGATTATATATTATATATAATCACAGCTGCGCAACATTCTGCAGCTACTCTCCAGACCTCTACTTGAGTATGCAGGCACGGTCTGGGACCCCTTCACTCAGACGAGTGCAGACAAGGTGGAGGCAATCCAATGCAGGGCTGGCTGCCAGATTTGTCTTAAATAGATACCATAGGACAGCCAGCGTTACCGACATGCTACAGAGGCTCAGATGGAATCCACTGCAGCAACGCAGACAAGCCACCAGACTCACCATGCTGTATAAAATACTCAATGGCATGGTGAGTGTGAACAGGAGCAAAGTCATACCTCAGCCAGAGCGGCAACGTAGGGGTCATTCGCAACAGCTCCTCACCCCCCAGTGTCGGACGCAGTACCGTCAACGCTCCTCCACCCCCACCCACCCACGAACAATCAAGTAGTGGAACGACCTGCCAGCATCAGCAGTGGAGGCCAGAACTCCAGAGAGTTTCGTAGCTGGAGTCTGGAAGTTCCTCAAAGGACACCCGCCAGCTGCACCTGCTGCGGCTGGTGGCCCCACTTAGGGGTCATCAGTCTAACAACCAAGCAAAAGACCCCCCTCCCATCCCCCCTCTCCCCCCCTCCCCTGCAGATTCCCATCAAGCCAGGCGTTTTCCTTTTGTCTGTCCTCTCTTCTCTTTCTTTAATCTTTGACCGCCTGGCCCGTTCTTCCGGCATATGTGGATGAACCTCCCCGGTTCAATGGCATAATAATCAGTGTGTTGATTGTGGCCACGTACTGCGAAGAAGAAGAAGAAGAAGAAATAAACGAGCGTTCAACACCTTACGTAAATCTACAACGGTTTATCTATAACTGACACATAAACTATCATAGTGCTTTCTACGTATACAGACAAGTGCAAAGCTCTCAGCACAGGTGTAAGCTACAATGCTTTCTTCTCCTGTAGCGTAGACGTGTTAAATGGTTTATACGCCTGCAAAATAGTAGGCAGTAGTATTATACACATGAATGCACAAGCCTTTTCCACACTTTATCGAGGACACTTGCTTGTTTTCTTTTTCTGTCTTTTTATCTTCACCATTCTTAACAGTTACACACAGTTTCTCAACTACATAGGACGTGTGTTATGGTATGATTGCAAGTATCGTAGGAAGGTGCGCCGACAAGTGTTGTATTAACTGCTACAAGTGTTGTATTAACTGCTACAAGTGTTGCATAAACTGTTACAAGTGTTGCATAGTCTGCTACAAGTTTTGTATAAACTGCTACAAGTGTTGTATAAACTGTTACAAGTGTTGTATAAAGTGTTGTATAAACTGTTACAAGTGTTGTATAAACTGTTACAAGTGTTGTATAAACTGCTACAAGTGTTGTATAAAGTGTTGCAAGTGTTGTATAAACTGTTACAAGTGTTTGTTGCAAGTGTTGTATAAACTGCTACAAGTGTTGTATAAACTGTTACAAGTGTTGTATAAACTGTTACAAGTGTTGTATAAACTGTTACAAGTGTTGTATAAACTGTTACAAGTGTTGTATAGACCTGTTACAAGTGTTGTATAAACTGCTACAAGTGTTGTATAAACTGTTACAAGTGTTGTATAAACCTGTTACAAGTGTTGTATAAACTGTTACAAGTGTTGTATAAACTGTTACAAGTGTTGTATAAATTGTTACAAGTGTTGCATAAACCTGTTACAAGTGTTGTATAAATTGTTACAAGTGTTGCATAAACCTGTTACAAGTGTTGTATAAAACAAGTGTTGTTACAAGTGTTGTTGCATAAACTGTTACAAGTGTTGTATAAACTGTTACAAGTGTTGTATAAACTGCTACAAGTGTTGTATAAACTGTTACAAGTGTTGTATAAACTGTTACAAGTGTTGTATAAACTGCTACAAGTGTTGTATAAACTGCTACAAGTGTTGTATAAACTGTTACAAGTGTATAAACTGTATAAACTGCTACAAGTGTTGTATAAACTGTTACAAGTGTTGTATAAACTGCTACAAGTGTTGTATAAACTGCTACAAGTGTTGCATAAACTGTTACAAGTGTTGTATAAACTGCTACAAGTGTTGTATAAACTGCTACAAGTGTTGTATAAACTGCTACAAGTGTTGTATTGCTACAAGTGTTGTATAAACTGCTACAAGTGTTGTATAAACTGCTACAAGTGTTGTATAAACTGCTACAAGTGTTGTATAAACTGTTACAAGTGTTGTATAAACTGCTACAAGTGTTGTATAAACTGCTACAAGTGTTGTATAAACTGCTACAAGTGTTGTATAAACTACAAGTGTTGTATAAACTGCTACAAGTGTTGTATAAACTGCTACAAGTGTTGTATAAACTGCTACAAGTGTTGTATAAACTGCTACACGTGTCGTATAAACTGCTACACGTGTCGTATAAACTGCTACAAGTGTTGTATAAACTGCTACAAGTGTTGTATAAACTGCTACAAGTGTTGTATAAACTGCTACAAGTGTTGTATAAACTGCTACAAGTGTTGTATAAACTGTTACAAGTGTTGTATAAACTGCTACAAGTGTTGTATAAACTGCTACAAGTGTTGTATAAACTGCTACAAGTGTTGTATAAACTGCTACAAGTGTTGTATAAACTGCTACAAGTGTTGTATAAACTGTTACAAGTGTTGTATAAACTGCTACAAGTGTTGTATAAACTGCTACAAGTGTTGTATAAACTGCTACAAGTGTTGTATAAACTGCTACAAGTGTTGTATAAACTGCTACAAGTGTTGTATAAACTGCTACAAGTGTTGTATAAACTGCTACAAGTGTTGTATAAACTGCTACAAGTGTTGTATAAACTGCTACAAGTGTTGTATAAACTGCTACAAGTGTTGTATAAACTGCTACAAGTGTTGTATAAACTGCTACAAGTGTTGTATAAACTGCTACAAGTGTTGTATAAACTGCTACAAGTGTTGTATAAACTGCTACAAGTGTTGTATAAACTGCTACAAGTGTTGTATAAACTGCTACAAGTGTTGTATAAACTGCTACAAGTGTTGTATAAACTGCTACAAGTGTTGTATAAACTGCTACAAGTGTTATATAAACTGCTACAAGTGTTGTATAAACTGCTACAAGTGTTGTATAAACTGCTACAAGTGTTGTATAAACTGCTACAAGTGTTGTATAAACTGCTACAAGTGTTGTATCAAGTGTTGTATAAACTGCTACAAGTGTTGTATAAACTGCTACAAGTGTTGTATAAGCTGCTGTTGGTATTTCGTGAACGCGTTGCACGTGCTGGATGGAGAGCTACAATCCCGACTACCTGGTCTGCAGCACCGAGGATGACGAGGTAGACGCCCATCAGACAGTCGGAGACACACAGGTAGGACACGAAGACGTGACACGAGTGGTCCTGGCCCCCGCCATCCTTGGAGCACTGGCGGTACACGAAGGTACCGACGTTGCAGATGAGCGCCAGGATGGCGAAGATGTACAGGCAGAACCGGTACACGTTCCGCCTCAGCAGGGAATCGCAGGAAGAGAGTTCGCTCATTGGAGACACACATTTGTGCCTGTTGGATTGGAAGTGTTCCGGGAGGACGTGGGTGCAGCAGATCCTGTAGTTGTCGGAAACCACTTTTTCTAGGTGGTACAGGCCTCTGAGCAGGTCGAACGGGTAGGTCCGAAGAGGGCAGCCGTCCAGCAACAACACGCGTAGATCTCTGAGAGGTTTGAACCCTTTGCCCACAACCTTGTCCAAGCTGGAATGGGACAGGTTCAGAGTGCGGAGACTGGTCATGCCCAGGGTTTCAAACACGCTGCCGTTTAGAGTCTCCATGGAAACGAAGGACAGGTCGAGGACGTGAAAATGGGGCAGGTAGGGTGCTTGGTGACTCGCCACAAAACGTGTCAGGGGGTTGAAGCTCAGGTCTAGGTGGTGCAGACTGCGCAGTGTTGACAACTGAGCGGCTTCCAGCTCCGTGATGAAGTTTCTGCTTACGTCCAGATGGACAAGGTTGGAGAAATTGGCGCCGTCCAGACTGGTTAAGTTGTTTCCCGCAACGTTTAGATACACCAGCATTATATTCTCCGTCAGGTCCGTAAAAGTCAAACCAGCACCCTGAGCATCCAAATAACGAATATCTGCGTACCTCTCCACAGCGAAACGTTTAGAACAGACAAATTCCAGTCCGTAACATCGACACGCAGTGTCAGGACATTCAACGTCACAGAAAAACTCATCGTCCCGTCGTGGGCACTGCACGAAACCGTCACACAAAGAAGAAGGGTGTAAGCACACGGAAGACCCGCTGCAACGGTAAAACCCGGGACAGGCCGCCTCACAATCCTGTTCGTCTTCACCCCCAGGACAATCCTTGACACCGTTACATCGTAGGTAGACGGGAAGGCAGTAGTACTTCTTCATGTGGCACTGGAAGTGGGTGTCTTCTGGGCAGTTGAGGTGACGTCCAAAGTCCACCTCCAGACGCCCGGCATTGTCCATGGAGACGGCAGCAGTTGGGGCCAGAGTTCTGAGGAAGCCGGTGCGACTGCCGTAGTGGCAGCCCTCTTCGTCGCTGCGGTCAAAGCACTGGTCCACTTCGTCGCAATGCTGACCTACTGGGATGCACTGAAAAGACAACACTACAGATGGTGTTAAGTGTTTATGTTATATGACGATGATGATGTGGACGAGGACGAGATGAAGTCGATGATGGCTAATGGTGATGATCATCATGATGGACTTGATGATGATGATCATGACAATGATGAAGGTGGTGGTGGTGGTCGCGATGATGAGCAGAAGGGTGAAGAAAAGAAGGAAGACGAGGAGAAAGCGGAGAGCTAACAAAATAACAATGTTTATAATGATGCTTTATGCAACCCATCAAAGTTATCTCAACAGCGATTTTTTTCCATTTCGTAAAAACAAAACTAAGCATAGCAAATGCACGCTAAAACATATAAACATAAATTTAATGTAAATTGTGATACAATCACCAACCAATCAGCTGAAGTCACGTTCTGTCGCATTGCTATGAACTATTGCCATCTGATAGACGGTTCCGCACTATTCGTTGTAGAACAATTAGAAATTCAGCTAGTTTTGTCCCTAAGTCAGTCGAACTTATGAACAAGATCTCTGCTAAGACCAAATAATTAGGAATGATATATTAGCTTAGGCCTAGAGGTATATTTGGTCAATCTGTACAGTAGTGTGTGTATCTGTATGTGTGTGTATGTGAGTGTGTGAGCGTGCGTGCGTGCGTACGTACGTGCGTGCGTGTGTGTATGTCTGTCCGTATGTCTCAATGCCTGTGTGTGTATGTGTGAGAGAAAGAGAGACAGAGAGACAGAGAGAGAGACAGATAAGAGACGGAGAGAGAGAAGAAGGAGGTGCATGAAATGTTGGGAACGGGAAGGGACCCAAAATATGTGAAAGCTTGGGGTGACTTGGAGAGGGTGGGGGTGAACAAATGAATGCGATAATAGAAATGGTGGGAAAGAGGGCAGTTCTTAATGTTTTGATAGTCGCTTGTATCGACCCTACTTATGTTCAATGTTTTTGCGAAGCATGATTTGTCATTCATTTTTCCTTAGTTTTGTTTCCATTTTTCATGCATGCAAATGTGTTTCTTTGATTGTATTGTGCTTGTACGAGACCACACTGTAATTTCACCTAACGTGATAATAAAGTATTTTTGACTTTGACTTTGACTTTGAAGCTGACAACTAAAAAATAATGCAAACATTGTGTGCACTTTGAAAAAACAAATGAATTAGACAAACTCAAGTCATGACATACTGCTTTTATCCTTCCTAATATTGCTGCTCTACTGTGTGTCTTGTGTGATTTAATACGTATACTTTATTATCAATAACTGCTTCTTGCTTTTTGCCTGGCAAGCAAACATCATCATAATTATATCCAGTGGAAAATAGAAACATTGTGCTTTGGTCAATGTTTTGGTCCTATTTCACTCATTTTGTTTAACTTGAAACATATATCATTTGGAAACATATAGGGGAAGACGGGTAAAACGCCCATGGGCGGGTAAGAAGCCCATGCCAATAGAAGCCCATGCCAATTATCTCATGAAATAAAGCAAATTTCAGTCAAATTTGCCCATGAAACGAATGCTATTAACACTCGTCTCATGGGCAAAATGTGACTGCAATTTGCTTCATTTCATGAGATAATTGGCATGGACTTCTTACCCGCCCATGGGCTTCTTACCCCGTCTTACCCTATTCTTACTGAAGTCTCACCAATTCATCCTGTTCCTTCCTTAACCAATACTATCCCTTCTTCCGTTTGTTTGTGTACCATGGTTATTCCCTTCTTATATATAAAAAGGGTTTAAGAGACCAGATGAACATGCAAATAAAACGAGAAATAATGATGCAAATCACCTGCCCATTTGCACATTTGTAGCTGCTCGTTCCAATGTTGGTGCAAGGCGGAAACACGCAAAACGTCTCGTCACTCGTGATGATGCGCGCCTGTTCCCGGGTGAACCTTGAACACCAAGCTCCTCCGGACATGGTGAGGTGACGGATGTACAGGGCGGAGGTGCCGTCTGTCCAGTACCACAACGATCGATACCTGAGAAAACGAAACCACACATATGCTTAACCCTTTCACCGCCAAAGTCACATTTTAGCACCACAGTGATTTAACACCTATGTCACTAAAAGGCATCAAATTGGGGTCTATTATCCAAAGACCCCATTGTCTTAGTTTTGGGAAGTAAGGGTAGACCTTATTTTATATTATGTCACAGAAGAATCCCCAATACTGCAGATGGATTTTATTCTCTACCCAGGTACATTTATTGGACATTGGTGGCTGAAATATGGCTGGCGGTGAAAGGGTTAAAGGGTATGTTCCTCGATCGATTGCATTTGCAAAGCCACTGATAGACACAGACACAGACACATACAGACAAGCACACGGACAGATTGCTAGGCACACACACACACACACACACAAGCACGCACGCACGCGCGCGCACGTGGGGGGTGGGGTGGGTGGGTTAATGGCTTTAACCCAGTGCAAGCTTTAGGTCTTTCCTTTCTATGCTTTCTGTAGGCACATGCGCCCTCCTTAGTTCCGTCGCGATTATTGCCAGTATAAGACTCCCTCCCATATAAGACCTACTTCTCTGAGACATTGCCCTTCTTTGTAAGTATCACAATTACCTCCCTTATAAGACCCCTCCCTTATAAGACATCAGTTTGGATGATTTTTGAAGGTCTTATAATGGAGGTTCCACAGTATTGGCGCCAGTGACGTACTGATTCTGATTCTGATCCTGATTGCGTACATTTAGTTGTTTTTCTGGTCAAAGGTAACACGAATATAAAGAACAAACATTGCAATGTTGGACAAAAACCACCAAAAAACCCAGCGAGTAATAATCGTGCATCACTGATTTACATATTGGGCAGGTGGTGTCGGTTGTAGTGCAGTCCCATGAACACCGTGGAGTGACGTCTGCTTTGAATCACTTCCGTCACGGCCAGCCACTCTTCCGGCGTGTTGAGGCTGGCGAGTCGCCCCCCTTGAGCCTTGCACTGCTTACGGGCCTTGTTCCACGACAAGGTGGCGTTGGGATCGAAAGGGCTGAGGAGGAAGTAGCAGTTGTCTCCCGCTGTCACCATGTCTGAGCCTGCAACAGTAGGCAGAGTAAAAAAAAAAAGTGATAGGACAAAATGTCCAGAAACAAGAAAATGTCCTGGCTCTTGCAGAAATCAGTAATACAAAGTCTGCCAGTGTGAAGTGTTCACAAGTTCACAAATATTTAGTGTCTTCAGCAAAATGAAAAAACCCCTTTACATTAATAATAAGAATAGACACTTTTATGAAAAAAACTAGGGGAGAGCACTTCGTGAAAATTAGAGTTGCTTACCTCCATTACTCGGTCAAATACCATAGCAACAATGCAACAATTCGTGTCGGTCAGTCAATTCGTGTCGGTCAGTCAATTCGTGTCGGTCAGTCAATTCGTGAGAGAGAGAGAGAGAGAGAGAGAGTTTAAGCATTTGTTCATTGCGGGAAAAGAATAAGCACACAATGGGCTTGTTTACACACACAGACACACAGAGAGAGAGAGAGAGAGAGAGTAGAGAGAGAGAGAGAGAGAGAGAGAGAGAGAGAGAGAGAGAGAGAGAGAGAGAGAGAGAGAGAGAGAGAGAGAGTTTATTTGACAAGGAAAAAACAGATTTTAGGCCAAGCCGATTAAGAGAGAGAGAGAGAGAGAGATGTTCATTTGCGAAAAAGAATAAGCACACAATGGGCTTGTTTACACACACACACACACACACACACACACACACACACACACACAGAGAGGAGAGAGAGAGAGAGAGAGAGAGAGAGAGGAGAGAGAGAGAGAGAGAGAGAGAGAGAGAGAAAAGAGAGAGAGAGAGATGAGAGAGAGAGAGAGATCGACGAGAGAGAAGAAGAGAGAGAGAGAGAGAGAGAGAGAGAGAGAGAGAAATGAGAGAGAGCTTAGAGAGAGAGAGTTTATTTGACAAGGAAAAACAGATTTTAGGCCAAGCCGATTGAGAGAGAGAGAGAGAGAGAGAGAGAGCAGCCAGAGATAGAGAGTGCGAAGAGAGAGAGAGAGAGAGAGAGACAGATGGACAGAGACAGACAGACAGACAGACAGACAGACAGACAGACATTTTAACAGACAGACAGAGAAACAGAGAGAGAGATAGAGGACGAGAGAGAGAGAGAGAGAGAGAGAGAGAGAGAGAGACGAGAGAGAGAGAGAGAGAGAGGAGACAAGAGAGGGAGAGAGAGAGAGAGAGAGGAGAGAGGGAGAGCGAGAGAGAGAGAGAGAAGAAAAAGAGAGAGAGAGAACTTGAAAACTGAAACTTTATTTTTCAAGGATAAAGATTTTAGGCAACGCCTAGTCTTCCAATCTGTCCTGATGTAGCCTTGGTGTTCTAGCCTATAGTCAGTAGGTCGGACATAGCCTTAAGCCAAGGCAAGAGAGAGAGAGAGGTGGAGAAGGATGGAGAGAGAGAGAGAGAGAGAGAGAGAGAGAGAGAGAGAGAGAGAGAGAGAGAGAGAGAGAGAGAGAGAGAGAGAGAGGGAGAGAGAGACATACATACATACATACAGACAGAAGACATGACAGACAGTCCAAGAATGCCACGAACTGACCACAGGCATCAGTGGTGTAGGGGCACGGTGCTTCGTCTTCGCCGTTCACACAGTCTCTTTCCACGTTGCAGTTAAAGTGGGCCTGGAATCGGGACCAGAACGGTACGGAACAGTTCCATAATCCAGTACCCTCCACCTAAGGACACACACACACACACCACTTCAAGAATTCGGGTATTGATGGTTTTGCTGATGGATCGACACCATTGTCTCTACCCAGTATTCTAAACAATTATTCTGTTCTTGATTCAGTTTGTAAATGTTTATTAAGTAGTTCACTTAGTATTTATCTTTAACATTGTTCATTGTTCGGCTTTATTCTTTAAATGTAAATTCAACTCTCTTTTTTTAATGGGGGTGGGGGTGGTTATGATTAGGTCTCCATCACTATCCTATCACTTACTTTAATACTTATACAAGACTAAACAAAAAACACGAACGCCCATCATATCATTTTGTGGCAAATTTTCAAGTGAATTGCTCACTTTTCGTCAGGCCATATCTATGGTTGTGACCATATCTATGTTAATGCTTACACACATTTACAGGCACACCCACTCACGATCACACTCACCACACCAACATCACACTACAATATAATATTGTCTGAATCACTGTTAGTGGAAGGACGTTAAGCTGAAGAGCAACACACACACACGCGCGCGCACGCACGCACACACACACACACACACGCACACGCACGCGCACGCGCACGCACACGCATACGCACACGCACGCACGCACGCACACACACACACACACACACACACACACACACACACACACACACACACACACACACACACACACACACACACAGACACACACACTCTCTTCAAACATCCACAAAGAAATGAAACTTATTTGGGTATCTTCGAAGACACTGCTCGCTAACAACAAGTGCGAAACCTGCGTTACGTTTTCACGTGTTTTCCCTCTTATAGCTAGTACAAAATCTTCTTTTGACCAGGTTTGACTCCCATACAAATGCCCTCAAATTGAAAACGCAACATCATTTTAAAGAGCAGACTCAATTTTAACTTGGGGGCATTTGTATGTGGGTCACAGCTACCCAGAAAAAACAAGGGACTTAATCGTGGTGGGTCCGTGGGTCTTAAAGGCTGTGCCAGACCAACTGACATAGGCTAGAACACCAAGGCTACATCAAAATGTTGCTATGCTCTGCATAGTTATGCGGGGATTGTCTTTGGCCATGACAAGCTCCTAGCATAACACCATCAGTCTCCCAAATCCCCTGAAGACGAAGTGTGGCTGGCTACGTGGCTGGGGTAATCAACAACGGTCACACGCGTAATGTTCTCAGCCCCAGTTGATGCATTTGTACCATAGTGTTCAAGTGCTTCGGCTGTTGGGATGATCCCTGGAGTCTCTGTGGGCCAGGGTATGTCAACAACAAAACAACTAAAATGGAGGAAGAGGAATTGGAATAAGATGAAGAGGACAAAAGATACTACTACTACTACTACTACTACTACTAACAATAATAATGATAATAATACATAATGCTTATATAGCGCGTAATCTTGCTAAGCAACTCAATGCGCTTTTCACTCACCATTCGTACAAACATTTCTAACAGACTGGTTCAACCATACTCATCTCTATGAAAATGAATACATTAGAGAATGCATTGCATATAACCCATATAATAATAACACAACACACTAACACACCCACCTCCCTTCAACCCCACCCCCCCCCCACCCCCACCCCACCCCCACCCCACCCCAACCATCCAAGATGAAAGAATGTCAAATTTGGATATAGTTTTCTACGTAGTTATTTTATATGTATACAGAATGACTACTCATGAATGTAACACTCATTCAAGCAAAGAAATAAATCCTCGCTACTCCTGGTGACTGTGGTGGTGGTGGTGGCTGGCTATTTTGTTTTTATTCAAGATAGTTCAAAAAAAGAACCAAACGCAGGACTTGTATGACTTTCAGCAGCTTTTTCTCAGGAAAAGAGGCAGGATTCCTATTTCCTGTCCTTTGTTTTATCTGATCACTATAACACCCCACCCCAATATGTAAGTCTTCCATATAATGAAATTGAACAAAGGGTGAATACTCTCTTTCTAATTAACTCCCCTTCCACCAAAGTTGATTACGATACCAATTCACTGGCCTAGCAGTGCGTGGGTCAGAACCAAAGTGAGACAAACAAAGCATCATTCTCAATATAATGTGACACAATGTTGACGCTGGTCTCCCCCACCTCCCCATCATTCCCCACCCCACTCCCACCTCCCCCACCCCCACCCCCTTTACCTTTTCAGGCCTCTGATTCTTCGGATGATACGTGAGCAGGAGTCGAAAACCGTACGTGTAGTACGGAGACCTGTCATGCCACATCACGCTTCCCTCCTTAGCTCGAAACCCCACGGACACGTTTCTCGCTTCGTACACCAGTACAGGAGGCTGGTGGTCATGTGTCGCCGTCCATTGCTCGTGCTCCTCGCTGACCCCATTTGCATAAAAGGTCACGGCGTCGTCTTGACCCTCGCCCCTGAAGTCCTTGAGCAGGAGGTGGAGAAAGCTGACCATGACCACGTGGTCGTCTGGCACGTGCAGTGTTGCCCATTTCAAGGAGATGCTGCCTGGGTACATCACTTGCTCCGAGAGGCCCGGGGTTTGCACGAAACCTGGAGTTGGGAAAACAAGCACGAGTACCACATCTTAAAGACCCACCACGTCACGTGTCATAATCACGGGTTTTCACGGGTTTTCCCTCTTATAGCTGATAAGAAATCTTAAAGATCCACCAGATCACGGGTCAAAATCACGGGTTTCACGTGTTTTCCCTCTTATAACTGGAAATAAATCTTGTTTTGACCCATATAAATGGCCCCAAATTCAAACCGACACATCAGTTTAAAGAGCAGCCTCAATTTGAACTTGGGGACATTTGTATGTGGGTCACAGCAACTCAGAAAAAAACAAGGGACTTAATCGTGGTGCGTCACTGGGTCTTTAAAGACACACTGACCCACCACGATTAAGTCCCTTGTTTTTTTTCTGGGTAGCTGTGACCCACATACAAATGTCCCCCAACTTCAAATTGAGGCTGCTCTTTAAAATCATGTTTCGCTTGTGGGTCACAGCTACCCAGAAAAAAACCAAGGGACTTAATCGTGGTGTGTCAGTGTGTCTTTAAAGACCCACCACGTCACTTGCCAAAATCGTGGTTTTCACGCGTTTTCCCTCTTTACTGTCAAAATCACGCATTTCACGTGTTTTCCCTCTTATAGCTGGTAAAAAATCTTATTTTGACCAAGTGTTGCTCCCATACACATTGAAAACGAGGCATCACTTTAAAGAGCAGCCTCGATCGTATACGAGGTAAGTCTAAATGCGGACCACATCGACCCAGACAAAAACCAAGGGACTTAATTCAGCCGGCTCTGTGGGTCTGTAAGAAATCTTCCTAGCATAAGAGGGAATGTGACATGGGACGGGGGGGGGGGGGGGGGGGGGGGGGGGGGGGGGGGGGGGGGGGGGGGGGGGGGGGGGGGGGGGGGGGGGTCTTTAATGCTTCTCACAAAACCACAAAGCCCCGTCATCATTAAATGCCTATTACGTACATTGAGAGTTGCCAGTCTCTCGTTTCCGACAGCAGAAGAAGCAGCTGTCATTCTCAAGGGCTCAGCTAGCTAAATTTCGGCTATTGGCCACTGCAAAGAACACCTTTTGCAAGAGTGAATGCCCTTGGTGGGCGGGGGAAATTGGTTGAGTACTGACCAAACAAGGGAATAACTCTCGCCAACAACCCTTATTTGAGGCCACTTAATGGTTGCCGTTTGCAAGAGTGAATGCCCTTTTGGATACTGATCAACAAGGGCGTAACTCTTGCCGTCAAGGGCGTTAATAACCCTGCTTGCAGTGGCCAATAGCGGAGATGCCTTGCCTTGGGTACATCCCTGCTCTCTTTCTGCTAAAAAACCCGAATTGAGTACAGTTAATGGTAGTGGAAGGTCCACAAAAAGCCAAGCAACCCCCTTGGCTACAGCTGTAGATTCGGTGCAAACGCCCTCCACCAGATTGAGAGTAGCATCTTTCCACAAAAGGAGAAAGTGTGTGATTTACTCTACAGTTCCCACTTTCTTATTTGTCCGATCTTTCGATCTTTGGACTTATTTCAATTGATGATGAGAGCTATATGAGTTCAGGGCCTAACCTAGCCTAACGATAACCAATAATACGAGTATATACTATTAAACAATACATTCTAAAACAATAAATCACTCGGCAAAGGTGAAGATCAACACCCCCCCCCCCCACACACCCCGCCTCCTCCGTTACTTGGTTCTTTCAGGTCAGTAGGGGAAGACGGGGTAAAAAGCGCATGGGCGGGTAAGAAGCCCACCCCAATTATCTCATGAAATGAAGCAAATTTCAGTCTCATTTTGCCCATGAGACGAGCGTTAATGTCTAGCATTCGTCTCATGGGCAAATTTGACTGAAATTTTCTTCATTTCATGAGATAATTGGGGTGGGCTTCTTACCCGCCCATGCGCTTTTTACCCCGTCTTCCCCTATAGCAGGCATAGGGATTTTCAGCTTCTTTGATAGCCTAAGAAGATATTTTTTAGATAAAAAGAAACCAACCGAGTAAGAATTACTTCTTATTGGTAAATGCAAAAATGAATGAAATATATCAGTTCTATACACAAAGAAAAAGGTTAAGCACCCCTTAAAGCAAATTAGCTATTACAAGTCTGACAGGAGGGATGAGACGCAGGGTTGAAGCAGTCATCCAGGCACAGGGAGGAAACACACGCTACTGAACTTTGATTTGCCAAATGAGTTTTGGACACTCCTCATGACGTTTTCCCACAATAATTAACTTTTGATATAGCCATATGAAATTGTTACATTGATAATTAAACATGGTATTTTCAAAATTGAAAATGACAACCCTTTTTGTTTCAGAATATCAGAATGCATTGGTAAAACCATACATTAAATTATGCGTTTTCTTATAGTCAGACAGTCAAACTTTCATTTACCAATCAATGTTGTTTCATTCTTTATTGATTATTTGTAATAAATCTCGATTTCATCTCATCTACAGAAAAAACAAGTGGTGGGGTGCTTAACTTTCTTCTTTGTGTATATTTCTAATGCTGATCTATAGCTTAGATTACCAAAAAAAAGCAGCTTCAGCTTCAGGGAGCTTTGTCCCCTGACACACAGTTTTCAGCTTTTTTTTAACGGTTCCTTAACCACATGCCTGTATAACACTTTCCCGAAACTCGATCAATGAGCGTTATCTGTCCCTGCTCTGGTGTGTCGCAGGTGAGTTCCGGCAAAATACTTGTTAAAGTGTGCAAACAACCCACGGAAAACTGCAAACCATGACGGATTACGAGCTAGCGAGCTACAGCGGATCCTCTTTCTCTTTACTATCACAGAGTGAGTGAGTGAGTGAGTGAGTGAGTGAGTGAGTGAGTGTGTGTGTGTGTGTGTGTGTGTGTGTGTGTGTGTGTGTGTGTGTGTGTGTGTGTGTGTGTGTGTGTGTGTGTGTGTGTGTGTGTGTGTGTGTGTCTGTGTGTGTCTGTGTGTGTCTGTGTGTGTGTGTGTGTGTGTGTGTGTGTGTGTGTGTGTGTGTGTGTGTGTGTGTGTGTATGTGTGTGTGTGTGTGTGTGTGTGTGCGTGCGTGCGTGCGTGTGCGTGTGCGTGTGCGTGTGCGTGTGTGTGCATGTGCCGTGTGTATGATGTGCCTTTCTTACTGTGCGTGTAGCTTGTGTGACACCCAATCCACAATTTCATGTGAATTGCGTGCGTGCGTGCTTATCTGGTGTGTGTGTGTGTGCGTGTGTCACTGTGTGTGTGTGTTTGTGACCGGAACTCACCCTGCACGCAAGGGACATCACTCGTCCGAACTTTCTTACTTACGTTCTTGACGGGCATAAATGTGAATATAGCCGCCTTCCTTACTGCAGATTTAGCACTTCAACCTCGTATCGTTTTCTATATTTAGCGTTAATTTTCATCCATTTACACAATGAAAAACAAAATGCATTGAATAATAATTATTAGTAGAAGATAAAGGTAAGACTGGGAAAGAACGCAACGAACCAAGACCTGTGACAGGGGAGCGTTGATTTGCATCTTTACCAAAGCACTCACCAATAATATTGGTAGAAGATAAAGGCAAAGACTCGGAAGGAACGCCACGAACCAAGACCTGTGACAGGGGAGCGTTGATTTGCATCTTTACCAAAGCACTCACCAATAATATTGGTAGAAGATAAAGGCAAGACTAGGAAAGAACGCAACGAACCAAGACCTGTGCCAGGGGAGCGTTGCTACCTCTGCATCTTTACTAACCAACCACTCACCTTGCCACGTCTCAGGGAAGTAGGACAGCAGATCCTGTCGAGCAGGCACGGCAGTGATGCTCATCGTGAGGCTG
>CM065689.1:16548078-16558078 GCA_017654935.2 Phymorhynchus buccinoides | reverse complement strand
ACTAAAATCTTTTGCTACAGCATTGAAACTCACATGGATGAGAAAACTAGAAAGAACAAAACATAACTGGAAATCTATTGCTCTATTTAACTATCCAGTTCTTAATCATATATTAAGATATGGACCAGAAATCGCAACAACCCTTCCAAAATCAAATCCATTCTGGACAGAGGTATTTAAAGCCTATAAGGAATTCTTTTATAAAGTAAAATGTAAAACTTCCGGTGAAATTTGAGCAGAACCAGTATTTTACAACAATAGAATACAAATAATGTAGGTAATAGTTACATCGCCGGTAAGAAATGGATTAATGAAAATGTATATAATATTGCAAACTTTGTACGTGATAATGGACAGTTTATTTCGTTCAATGAATTCAAGCAAAAATACAACAGTAGTATGAACTTTTTGACTTTTTCGGGATGTAAAAGAGCCATACAGGAATATATTAAAAAATCAGGAATAAGCATCGGCAACAATATGTATATAGATATGCCTCTCTGTTTTAAAATAATAACATCCATTTTCAAAGGATCGAAACTGTATTACGATACTCTGATAGAAAACAACGTAAAACCTAAATGCTGTACTCGGTGGGACGAAAGAATGAACTATGAAAATGATTGGAAGGAATGCTTCTTTTATGTAAACAAAACTGCAGATGTTAAAATGAAATGGTTTCAACTTAGAATTTTACATAGAAGCCTAGGAACAAATGTCATTCTGAAAGCGATGGGCGTGAGAGACAATGATCTATGCAATTTTTGTAATACGACAACAGATGGCATCCACCATATGTTTTGGAAATGTCACATTATTCAGCGTTTTTGGTCTCAATTGTCTGATGCATTGAATGATAAATGTCAAAATGTATTTAATTTACGTATTTCAGAAGCACTTGCAATTGTTGGATTTGACAAAAATATACAAATCGATCATATCTTTTATTTTATGTTGTTGTTAGCAAAAGAATACATATACCACTGTAAGTTAAACAATGATATACCTGTCTTAAAAAAATACTTTAAAAAACTGAAATACAGATACAAAATAGAAGAATATATTTCACACAAAAACTTATTGTATAATGATTTTGCTGCCAGGTGGGCTCCATTCACTGCAATATTCAATTATATAAATTGATATTATAAAACTTTTACTAATGAGATACCTAGTAATGATTAGTCTTATATATATATATATATATATATATATATATATATATATATATATATATATATATATATATATATATATATATATGAACTTTCGTTTTTTTGTTGAAAACATTTTAAAATATGATGAGTAATACCTGTTGTTCAGAGCCTGAAACTCACAATTTGAAATGTTGAGCTCTCTGTTTTTAGTTACTCCACATAGTGATGATAAATTGTTACCTCAAGATGTTGTGATAACATTTTTCAATGACTTCCATGGCACAGTTGTGTGTAAATGTGTTTGTTTGTCTTCTGTATGTATTTATTTGATTTTTGCCTATTATTTGTTTTTTTCTTCCTTGTGAAATAATGTGAAAAAAAGGAAAAAAAAGTTCAATAAAACAAAAGTGCTTTTACTAAACTAGGAAGCAAATTATAGTTTTCTTAGTTTTAATACTACTTGATTACTTATTGAAAATGCGATTGCCGAAATGAGGCTTAGGGGGGTACCCTTGTGGCAAGGGCAATAACTCTAAGACCAACCCAACTGTTTTGCTGTTAACATGCATAAATGGATTCAGCACACTCTGGAGAACATTGTAGACCTATAGTCTGGTGGTGGGGGGGGGGGGGGGGGTGCAAGGTACCCCCAGCTCCTCACCGAGTATATAGAAAGGTGGGGGAAACGTGCCCGTGTTTGATTCCAATTTTCGTTTGTCTTATTACGCTCACGAGACTAGCCGGGCATATCCTTTATTTCTTCGTATTTCATCTAATTCATTATCCTGTGAAGTAGCGTTCTGTTCGGGGGGACAACAGTGGTGATTATTATTCATGTATGATTAACATGTTGTCCTCTCTCACGGATACCATGACCTACAATAAACCTAGGGTCTCACAGAACCCAATATATATATATTTTGTTTTTTTCAAAATGTTTTTTTTTTTAAATTCAGGTATTGGATGACCTATTTCCATATTGCAAGTTTTTTTTTCTGATTTGTAATTCTGGACATTTTTTTAAGAATCAAGTTATTGTTTCAAGAGGGTAATGAAGTGTCTGGGTTTCTTCATGACTTAGCGACCATATATATTCTTGATCAGCATGTCACAACCTATTCAGATCCTGAATTTTGAACCGCCAGTGCAAACCTCCGCCAAAGAAGACTCACAAAACCGAAATTTCTTTCCTTCATGTCCGAGCTGTATCTTCATGAACCAGTGGGTAGAATGGCTTCAGGTTTTGTGTGGTAATGTAACATGGCGAGTAATGAAATAAATACTTGCAATAAATACAAAAAAAAGCAGAAACAGGGTCATTTTAGACTAATGTGCTGGCATGTGCTTGTGCATGTATTTGCGTGCATGCACGTGTGTGCGTGTGTGTGTGTGTGCGTGTGTGTGTGTGCTCGTGCCTGTGTAGGCATAGGTGTGTGCGTGCGTGTGTGTGTGTGTGTGCGTGTGTGCGCGCGTGTGTGTATATGTGTGTGTGTGTGTGTGCGTGTGTGTGTGTTTGTATGTGTCACGCGCAACCCCACCTTCTTTATCTACACCCCCCCCCCCCTCTCTAACCCACCCCCCCCCCTCCCCTTTCTTTATTCGGGCCGCCACTTTAATTACAATTCAACATCAAACCGGTCGCCGATTATAGGCGCTTATCTCTTTGAAGCCCGTTTTACCTTCCCTGTCAGCTTGTGACACCCACATTGGCGGTCTCCCTTTGTTCCCCGTATCTCCTTTCCCGATCACGAGAGGGAGAGGAATGTGACACGTGCCAGTGATGTAACCGGCGCGTGATCGTTCTGTACTAATATGCATAATATTATAGCGTCATCTTCTATGAACCAATCATAGGCCCTCGGGTGTTTAAAATGAAAGGGAGATTTGATTAGTGAGGAAAGTCGGTCTAAGCATTCTCTCTCACTAGACTCTAAAACCTGGCTGAAACAACAGGGTAGAATCAACCTCTCTCCCAGCCAGTCCTAATAGCCCAACTAGTGAGTATTATTGATGGCTGGGATGTAACATAAGTGATTGGGATTTGTTTTTGTTTGATTCTATTTTTGATCTAGATCCTATGTTCAATGATGAATAAAGAGTAGATGTGTCAGTGAAAAGAATTGGTAAACATGGTGTTATAATTATGTGCACTGATTATTTGTGTGTGTGTTTTTCACTTTAACCCTTTTAGGACAAGAACCGGATTTTATGCCTACTAACCCTTTTGTATATTTTTAGTAGGAAGCCTGTGGGTTGCAACCTTGCACTTTATGATAACATTCCTTTCCAGGTGTTGGATGGAGAGTGATGTTGGCTTGATCATAGACTTTGATCTAGCCGGTTACTGAATCATACCAGTTGATTCCAGTACCCCTTTTATGTTTTACTGATTTTAGTTTGGTAACTGAAAGGAAATAATGTTTAACGCCCTCTTTGGCCTTTCGGCCATGTGGGGCATTTGGTAACTGAAATTCAGGTCATGTGTTCTTAGTGCTATTGTACAAGGGCAGCCTTCTAGCCGGTTGGGATCCACTAATTCCCTGCCGGCTGAAGCCCCTTGTCTCTAAGCCATAGAGATCTACATCCAGCTTCTCCTGTGATTATCAGCAGGGCATCGTGGTCAGGACGCTTATACCTGACTCACAAGCAACAAGACAGGACCACCGCAAAGACGCCCCACACCCAGAATCCGCGAGGAGACCACGCCTGAACCGTGCCATCCCGCGCCGCCGCAACCGGAACGACTGGGAGCTACTCTACACCAGAGCCAGCCAAGTCAACCCAGCACTCGCCGATCCCTACGGAGAAACTTCAACACAGCTATGAGCTAAGTTCCTAAGACAGTGCCAAGACCAATAACTGGAACCCCAGATACTGGACACTTAGTGACCCTTCCCGCTTGGGGCTAACCTTCTAGAAAGACAAACGTCTTGTAAATCATTGTTTTTCATTCATATTTTGTTTTGGCGCCATTGAGCTGCTTTATTATTATTGTTGCATAATCTTATGCAGAGTTTGTGAGTAAATAAAATACAAGTGTCAAATAATCCTGAACCCTTTGGTCAGACTGATGAGAGTGGAAGTCTTGTAATTTCATGTAAAACCCTACTTCTCTCTGTCTGCCATTTAGAGCAAACTACCACTTGTATTTCATTCAATCATACGAGCCAGAACCCGGGCACAAATATAAATTTATTAGATGAAAAGGGGCCGGGAAAGTTGCTCATCTCCCATACCCTAGAGAAGTGGGCTAAAGGCAAATTTTCTACTTGAAAATTTAACATACTAAAAGTCTTCCCTAGAGACTTAGCCTTTTAACCCATTCCCTCGTCACAGTGTATGTATGTATGTATGTATGTATGTATGTATGTATGTATGTATGTATGTATGTATGTATGTATGTATGTATGTATGTATGCATGTAAGTACGTACGTATGTATGTATGTATGTGTGTATGTATGTAACTAATATATTGTGTCCGTCAGTGTATGTGCTTGTGTGCATGCGAACATGGGTATTGATGTGATTTGGCTAAATGCATTTTTTGCAGCTAGCCTGGAAATGTGCACTATATAAGCTTTCTTTACTATTATTATTATTATTATTATTATTATAAGGACAAAAAGGTCGCGAGAGGACTTAACACATGCATGTGCTGTATCAATAACAATACTTAAAGTGTCATGTATGTGATGAATCCCTTTCATGTTTTCTACACACCCGCCTTCTTGTATTTCACATGTATTATGATAGTTCATAGGGAAAGCATGCGTTATGTAAATTTGGCATACATAGGAATTGTTCGGAAATAATTAAGGGGAGTAATTTCATGGTGTGTGGGAGTGATCTTGCCTAATTCAATCGGTGAAGCAGGGGATGTTACTCTACCATCAGGTAGATCCCCAGCTCTCACCTCGTGTGCTTGAGCAGACTTACATCACTTAGAACACCGTGCGTCATTTAAAAATTGATGTCATTTATATTTTTACGTCACATTTTGCAAGTTGTATCGGTTTGTGGATACTGGCCGCCCCTCATTTTTCTATTAAAAAAAATGTGCAAGTCGCTGACTCGCTTTCTGCGGTTTCAAGCTTCGACGCCATGCCGCCATGGTTGCTATGGTTTTGACCGAGTAAGCCGAGGTAATCAACTCTAATTTTCACGAAGTGCTCTCCCCTAGGTTTTTCCGAAGATCGTCTATTGAGTTATCTTGTCCATTTGGCAGTTTGACATTCGAGATAGATCGCTTGCAGAAATCGGACATCTTTGTTTCTATTGTGCTGCTTAGCCCTTTTACCGCCAGCCATATTTCAGCCAATAATGTCCGTTAAAATTACCTGGGTAGAGAACAAAATCCATCTGCAGTATTGAGGATTCTTCTGTGAAATATATAAAATAAAGTCTATCCTTACTTCCCAAAACTAAGACAATAGGGTCTTTGGATAATAAACCCCAATTTGATGCCTTTTAGTGACATGTGTGTTAAATCATTGTGGTGCTAAAATGCGACTTTGGCGGTGAAAGGGTTAAAAAAAAGCAATCAAATAAACCATTCAAAATTGTCTTTCATGTTATGGATACTGGTATAATACAAAAACATTATGAGCGACTTATGTCTGTTTTCCCCATGCACCATCACATGGGGTGTAGAGTGACACAGTAGTGGTAACGCGTTCGCCTTGCATCAAGTAAGTAAACCCGAGTTCGAACCTGGGTACAGGGGATTTTTCTTCTCACTCTGCACTAGGCCTTACCGTCTGAACTTTCGGATGAGACGATAAACCGAGGCCCCGGTTAATTTAATATAGTGTTTTTTTAAATGTTGGCTTAATGTTTCCTCACTGCTAAAGGGCCGTTGGCTAAGTGTCCGTTGGCTAAATGGCCGGATACTGATTTTCTACGGTATTGGAATATCCTGGGGAAGGTCCCCGAAGGTTAAAGGTGGACCCTTGAGCTGCAGTTTAAAGACCCACCCGATCACGTGTCAAAATCACGTGTTTCACGTGTATTCCCTCTTATAGCTGGTAAGAAATCTTGTTTTGACCAGGTTTGACTCCCATACAAATGCCCCCAAATTCTCACAGGTTCCTTTCCGCTGGAAGGCTAGCAGCCTGTAGCGGGTCTATGAATTCGCCCCCTTCGACAAAATTCACAAAACCAAATGTCATTTTAAAGAGCAGCCTCAATTTGAAGTGGGGGGGATTTGTATGTGGGTCACAGCTACCCAGAAACCCCTCCCAAAGGGACTTTGAGCCAAGAACCAGTGTAAATCCCCCCCCCCCCCCCCCCCCCTAGTTTGCCGGAAAGTCATGGTCAATGGTTAATCACGAAAGGCTAAGTTGTACCATGATTTTCGCAATGCTACAGAACATCAGTGCGTGTACATCTCTCATTTTACTGATGGCCCCATCTTCAGGCGAACACTGTCAACCAATGATAAAAGCCATCTGAGAAAAGGGCCACATATAGCTATCATAGTTGGGGGGAAAATAATGAGAGGAATGTGGAAAGAAAAAAGCCATGACTATACGTTATGTATAGATAGATAGTACAGAGCTCCAACTTTTAAGTCCTTTAGATCAGAGGCACGGTGCACAGCAGTATACAGAGATGTTATTTCAAATCTATTTTTTATCATTTTTGGACACCATCTCAGTTGCTGGCCCTCTCTGGTCGTGTCGTTTATCTTTTCATATTTTAACTTTGGAACATTGTTATGTTCACCTTTTTACCTGAGATTATTATTTCTATTGTTATATCTGAGTGCTGGTTTGGTGGTTTGTTTGTAGGGGGGGGGGGGGGGGGGGGGGGGGGGGGGGGGGGGGGGGGGGGGGGGGGGGGGGGGGGGGGGGGGGGGGGGGGGGGCTTTTTGCCGATATACAACAGGGAAACCTTCCCACTGTGGAAGGACCTTGGTGTTGAGGTGAGAAAATCCCACATGACGTGTTCACTTAATGAGATCCTCATGTATCGAAACAGCTGTCGTGGACTGGGCTCTCTGTCTTGCCTCCACTAAAAAGGAGGGAAAACTAAGCTCGCTCTCTATGGTGCTTTTTTTTTAGAACATAGATCAAGATACCAAGTTATTGTAACTGGTCTTGATTCTAATGTTCGACTGTAAAGACATTTGGACAAAAAGATGTTATCAAATTTTACTATACATATGTTTTATAGAATGTTGACCCGCTTAGAATGTATACATTATATGATGAGATTGTAGAATGTATACATTATACGACTGGTTCATAGAATGTATACATTCTATGAAAATGAAGCACAGATGCATACTTTCTACAGCGAACTTGTAGAATGTGTACATTCAATGGACACATTTGTGGCATGTTGACGGGAACCTGATGTGTCATAGAATTTTGACGGTTGTACCTACCTTTACAAGTGGTTTGATACCTTGTCATCATGCACCACTGGTCGAGAACCACTCAGGAACAAGGCGCTCATACGGCTGAAAAGCACGAAGCGCCATCGATATTTTTTATACACTACTCAACAAAAGTTAAGTACCACTTTTTACTTATTCAAATCGTCTCAAAATTGGAAGATGCTTAAATCAAGTTCCGTTGTATTCGTTGGATTACTTTCGATACAATACCTACAAAAATCAACACCGCTCCGAAATGTGAAAGTCACAAAAGTGTGGCTACTCAAAAAGGGTCACAATTGAGCGTGTCCACTATTTTTGGCAAGGCAAACAATTTACACGATGTCTCATAAACCCCCTAAGTTGTCGAGGAAGCCTGGAAAGCCTGCTTGTACAATTACGGCTTATTTGAGGGTGGCGTTGTTTGTTGAGCCGCTGTATCTAAAGTAATAACGTGATTGCAATGAAATTTGAGATTGTAGTACACACGTTGGTGAATTACGTCACAGCAAAACCTGAGATTATTTGATTAAGCCATCTCTCTTTTGTGCGCTTGTGAAAAAGTGGTACATAACTTTTGTTGAGTAGTATATTTTATATTTCAATTGACGTTTTTGATGCAGTCTATAATGTCTGTGAAACACAGTTGGATTAGGCCGTTGTTGGAATTCTCTGCCTTCTCCTCTCCGACACTCCAACTCAGTCTCCTCATTCAAAACCTCTCTTAAAACCCATCTTTTCCCTGCTGCACCCTAAATATTTGATCAGTTGTCTATCTTGTCTGCACGTCAGGGAAGATTGAATAAGAGGTTTGTGCTGTGTTTTGTGGTGTGTGTGTGTGTGTGTGTGTGTGTGTGTGTGTGTGTGTGTGTGTGTGTGTGTGTGTGTGTGTGTGTGTGTGTGTGTGTGTGTGTGTGTGTGTATGTGTGTGTGTGTGTGTGTGTGTGTGTGTGTGTGTGTGTGTGTGTGTGTGTGTGTGTGTGTTGTTGTTGTTGTGTGTGTGAGCATGCATGTGTGCATACATGTGTGGTTGTGTGTGTTTTGGTTTTGTGGGTTGTGTGTGCACGCATGTGTGTCTGTGTCTGTGTGCGTGTGTGTTTGTCTGTCTGCGTGCGTACGTTGTGTGTGAGGGTGTTTCTGTATGTGTTGGTGTATGTGGTCAGTCCGTGCGGCTCGGTTGATGTGGCTTACTGAATGGGGGATGAACGAGTCGGTGTTGTTACATGTGTGTGTGTGTGTGTGTGTGTGTGTGTGTGTGTGTGTGTGTGTGTGTGTGTGTGTGTGTGTGTGTGTTGTTAGAGAGAGAGAGAGAGAGAGAGAGAGAGAGAGAGAGAGAGAGAGAGAGAGAGAGAGAGAGAGAGAGAGTTGCTTTGTATGTATGCGTTGTTGCTGGTTGGTGTCATTCTTGAATGCTGTTTTTGTTGTCTATTTGTTGATTAAAAATTGATTGTAAAGCGCTTTGGGCTCATCTGAGGTAAAGCGCTATATAAATGTACTATTATTATTATTATTATTATTATTATTATTATTATTATTATTGTGTGTCAAACTTGTCCCGAGTGTTGGCAGGCTGATGAGTGTTCTCGGTGTTGTGTGCACTTTGTCCTCAGACAGAACAGGAAGGCAGTTCACCAGGCTCAGGGGAAGCAGGCCAAGAAGATGGTTCTGCACACATAAACCAGACTGCCACCACTTGCAGTTGGAAACAATGTTACAATCCCCATCCCTCGAGTTGACAGGGGGCGTGCAGATCCAGCAAATCTGATTGGAATCGTGCTTGACTCGAGGAATGGCAAATACAAAACTGGAACCTCAGCTGGACCTCTTGAGAACAACCTTTTCTCGCAATCAGGTTGACAAGTGTGAACAAAAACTGTTACTGGAAAGTCAAGTGCCTGACAATGAAGATGCCCTTCGTTGGGCTGTGGCAGAGGAATCCGTTGGTACAGGACAGGGGTTTATTCAATGTAGCTGCAAAAGAGGATCATGCAAGAACAAAAAAATACAAGTGCTACAGGATGAACCTGTCATGCAACAGCCGGTGTCGCAACAGTTCATCTACGTCATGTTCTAACAAGTGAAAATCCACATGATGTGGTCTTGTGGTTGATCACTGTCTTTTGTGTTTTTAATCAGCTGGACATTGATAAAGTCTCGAGTTTTGTTCTGTATGTGTTTGTTGATTTGTCGTCTATATTTACACATTTGAGAGACGGCCCTCTTTCGAATAATATTCGAAAGTAGAAAGTAGAAAGTAGACTATATTATAGTCTACTTTCTACACTTTTGTCCGTGTAATGTTGACGGGCTCCATTTCAGCCCGTGTAATGCATACATTCTACAACAAAGCCCATAGAAAGTATGCCGACGTCAACTTTCTACAAAAATCTCATAGAATGTACACATTCTACATTTTAGGCCGTGGCATGTATACATTCTACGCGGGTCAACATTCTATACGAC
>CM065689.1:16535578-16540578 GCA_017654935.2 Phymorhynchus buccinoides | reverse complement strand
GAAAACATTTAAAACTATTTATTCTACTTATACTCATCGAAAGAAGCACCGCATACTCGTCGTGTCTGTTGTAGTGTCTGTATTACGTATGTTTATTATTTTGTACGCTTTAAAATACATCATTTTAAAGAGCGGCCTCAATTTGAAGTGGAGCCTCGATTTTTTTTCCCCAGCAGAAACTTGTGGCGGTGCCATAGCCGATGAGGTTTAACCGAGGCATGGTTACCGCTACACCTATCTATAATATTAAAAACTCGGGACTTTATTGGTGTTGCACTGCCTACGGGCATTGCAGCCAGTATTGTTCCCACCATCTTTGTATTTACAAATGTCCCATATGTGTCTATGACCGAGAGGACGTAAAACTCCACTTTCACCACGCCTCGATTTTTTCATAATTACTTGTAGCGGTTCCATAGCTGATGAGGTTTACCCGAGGCGTGGTTACCGCTACACCTATCTGTGTTAATAAAAAAATCGGGACTTTACTGGTTTCGTACTGCCTCCGGGCATTGCCTCCAGTATTGTTCCCACCATATTTGTATTTACAAATGTCCCATATGTGTCTGATTCAGACCAAGAGGACGTAAAACACCATTTTCGCCTCGATTTGAAGTGCGACAATTTTGGACCGACCGACCGACAAAAGTGAGTTATAGGTTTGTGGCTTGAGCCACAAACAAAAAGATTCTTTTGCAAACAGGACGAACTGTGTGTGTGGAGAAACAGTTTAATCTACCGATACTCGGCCATTGTAAACGAAGACATTAATGGGGACATAGTCGATCTCGACCTGACAGATGAACCTCTGACATCAGTGCCCTCCCTTGACTGCCCCCCACCCTTCAACCTGAGTAAAACTGTGATTCGTATTTACTGTGGAGAGGTGAAAAGCATCACGGTAACTCTTTATTTCAAACTACAGTCACAGGGCACTCTTCTCTGCCAGGGAAAGGATTGTCCTTCGTGGAATCGTGAGGAATGTGAAACGTTGAAACATTTTGTTGAATCATTCCTGTCAAATCAAGATGTGACGGAGCTATCAAAGGCACTCATTGAAACCCCCCTTACCTTCATCCGGACCTGTCCTGAAGATGTGTCCCTCCGGCCCCCGGACAGTCTGACTTTGCCTACCTTTTCTCCTTGTCAGGCACTATCCCCCCCTGAGCCTGACTCCAGCCTCCAGACAGTCTGACTTTGCCTACCTTTTCTCCTTGTCAGGCACTATTCCCCCCCTGAGCCTGACTCCAGCCTCCAGACAGTCTGACTTTGCCTACCTTTTCTCCTTGTCAGGCACTATCCCCCCCTGAGCCTGACTCCAGCCTCCTGACAGTCTGACTTTGCCTACCTTTTCTCCTTGTCAGGCACTATCCCCCCCTGAGCCTGACTCCAGCCTCCTGACAGTCTGACTTTGCCTACCTTTTCTCCTTGTCAGGCACTACCCCCCCCTGAGCCTGACTCCAGCCTCCTGACAGTCTGACTTTGCCTACCTTTTCTCCTTGTCAGGCACTATTCCCCCCCTGAGCCTGACTCCAGCCTCCAGACAGTCTGACTTTGCCTACCTTTTCTCCTTGTCAGGCACTATCCCCCCCTGAGCCTGACTCCAGCCTCCAGACAGTCTGACTTTGCCTACCTTTTCTCCTTGTCAGGCACTATCCCCCCCTGAGCCTGACTCCAGCCTCCAGACAGTCTGACTTTGCCTACCTTTTCTCCTTGTCAGGCACTATCCCCCCCTGAGCCTGACTCCAGCCTCCTGCGGTGTGAAGAGGGGGCAAAGCAAAATTTTGTCGTTTACCCCCCCACCCCTGCTGGTACGATGCCTGTCATCGACGAGGACGATGAGGGCACCGAACGCAAAGACCCCACTACCACCCCCTTCAGTCATACGACTGCTGCCACGATGCCTGCCATCGACGAGGACGATGAGGACACCGAACGCAAAGACCCCACTACCACCCCCTTCAGTCATACGACTGCTGCCACGATGCCTGTCATCGACGAGGACGATGATGACACCGAACGCAAAGACCCCACTACCACCCCCTTCAGTCATACGACTGCTGCCACGATGCCTGTCATCGACGAGGACGATGATGACACCGAACGCAAAGACCCCACTACCACCCCCTTCAGTCATACGACTGCTGCCACGATGCCTGTCATCGACGAGGACGATGAGGACACCGAACGCAAAGACCCCACTACCACCCCCTTCAGTCATACGACTGCTGCCACGATGCCTGTCATCGACGAGGACGATGAGGACACCGAACGCAAAGACCCCACAGAAATCGCCAAACCACCCCTTCAGTCATACGACTGCTGCCACGATGCCTGTCATCGACGAGGACGATGAGGACACCGAACGCAAAGACCCCACTACCACCCCCTTCAGTCATACGACTGCTGCCACGATGCCTGCCATCGACGAGGACGATGAGGACACCGAACGCAAAGACCCCACTACCACCCCTTCAGTCATACGACTGCTGCCACGATGCCTTCCATCGACGAGGACGGTGAGGGCACCGAACGCAAAGACCCCACTACCACCCCCTTCAGTCATACGACTGCTGCCACGATGCCTTCTATCGACGAGGACGGTGAGGGCACCGAACGCAAAGACCCCACTACCACCCCCTTCAGTCATACGACTGCTGCCACGATGCCTTCTATCGACGAGGACGGTGAGGGCACCGAACGCAAAGACCCCACTACCACCCCCTTCAGTCATACGACTGCTGCCACGATGCCTGCCATCGACGAGGACGGTGAGGGCACCGAACGCAAAGACCCCACTACCACCCCCTTCAGTCATATGACTGCTGCCACGATGCCTGCCATCGACGAGGACGGTGAGGGCACCGAACGCAAAGACACTGACACCCTCTGCAGTCAGGCGGAAGCCAACAAGAAACTGACCCCAAAACTCCGGAGACGTTCTCTTTACTTCGGCTCTTCCCATTCCCAGAACCCCCCCGTTCAACGTTCCCTAGCTAGAGAGGAGCTGAAGTACTTGGAAACAGCCATTGGAGCGATATTGGAGAACCAGAAAGAATGTGTCTCTGAACTAACTTCTTTCATAAAAGATGAAAAATGTGCTGTGAAAAATGAGATACGAGTATACATTCATGAAAAAAATGACAAACTTTCTGACGCATTGCAAGAACTGAACGCAAAGTTACTAGCCTTGCAACATAAATCAGATAAACTTTCCAAAGAAAACCAATCATTAAAAACACAACTCGGCAACCTACAATCAGACGTAAAAAAGTTGAAAACTGCAGCACCTTCTGATTGTCCTAAGTGCAGACAGACCCCAACCACCGAACATTCCCCAAATGACAAAACATTGCAGAAAACCAACATGACTGATGTGACTGGCACTCTAGTCACAACATCCACCCACACTGATGAGACGGACCTTGTAGTGACAGAAAGCAACCAAACTACAGAGACAGAGACTCTTGTGACAAAAACCAACCAAACTGATGTGACTGACAGTCAGTTGTCAAAACACAACCAAACTGATGTGACTGGCCCTTCATCGACTGACGTTACAGACTGTCCACTACAAAATAAACCCGTACCACCTAAAGCAAATGACAAAACATCAGGCTCAAACCTGACAATGACTAACTATGACGGAAAGCCCCCTAACTCTTATAAACCATCAGATCCTAACTCAGATTACATTATGTTCATGGTATCAACACACAATCCATTTCAAGTCTTATCTGAAACTCTGGAAGACAGTGGAATCCCAAACAATGAAGATAATCTAGAGCATGCTATTGACAAGGCAAAACGAGGTAATGAACGGCCAATAGCACAAGGGTAAAAACTTTGGGGCCCAATATGTTCCTTGAGGTAGACCGATTAGGAGCCCGACAATTTCCAAGTACGCCCGGGTGAGGTATCGGTCCATCCCGACCCTCTATCTCCACCCCATCAGTCATCCATTGGCCGAATAACGGACGTCCAGTCCCCCCATCAAATCAATATGCCGAATCCATCCCACATCAGCCCCTCATCAACAACCTTTCTGTTTTTTCTCCGTTCCCCCTTTTTTTCAACGATCACCTTTTTGTTTTTTGTTTTTAGATCAGACCTCCCATCCCCATCACCTTTTTTCCCTCACCACTTAACTTTGTGATTCCTGACATTCGAGCAACAACAATTGGTTAGCTTTTAGAACTATGGATTCCCCCATTACCTTTGTTCTCGCCCACTTTTTTTTAAACCTTTCCACCGTTTCCACCTTTTTTTATTTTGTCACCGAACAACCTTTCCTTTCGCCCACACACTCACTTTCACTTTTTTTCCTGAATTTCCCCCTATCAAGACGGCACCTTTTGTCCTAGTCCTTTCTGCACATCAATTCCAAAGTCATCCGAGTCGACCTTTTCGGTCTCAACCATCTTTTATAGCATGACCAATTCAAGCACCTTGGGACACCTGTCAACCTTATTTTCTTATTTTTTGTTGAAATTCACCATTTTCCCGTAACGACAAACAATGCGAAACGCTTTCTTTTTGAAAAACACGTGTTCTAAGAGAATATCGCGACCGTTTCCTTCCCCTTCCCCCCCGAGCTTGTATTAACACCACATGAAACCCGTGGAAGTACGCTCTCCTTTGGATATTCAAAGAGAGTGCTTAAGCAGGTAAAAAATCCCAGAAGGATAGGATGGCCCCCCCCACCCCCCCATGGGCCCCCCGATGGGATGGCCCCCCCCATTGGGGCCCGGAATGGCCGGCCCACCTCCCACGCCCCCTGGCCCGCCGCCCCCCCTAAGTTAGGTGGCCCCCCCCTTGTGATGGGGATAGGGTGGGCCGCCACCTGCCCAGGAATATTGTGATGGCCCTGGGGTGTTGGATGTGGGCCGTGTGGCCCGGCCAAACCAAAACAACCAAACTGGATGATGTGTGGGGTCACACCCCTGGCCCCTGGGTGTTGGCCCCATAGGATGGGTGGCACCCCCCCCATGATGGCCCGT
>CM065689.1:16531923-16535078 GCA_017654935.2 Phymorhynchus buccinoides | reverse complement strand
ACACCCCGCGGTGAAAGCTGAGAACCGAGGAGGGGACCCGCCTCGCGATCTTCTGCGCCCTCATCGTCGTCGGCCTTGAAAGACCATCAGTGTGTGGCGCTGGAGCGACTCCCGGTAACTAGTTTTGGCACACACTGTTCTCTTCGATGATGATCTTGTGAACCTCGTCGTCTTGGAAGTTGGTATGAAAACGCTCACCCGTGCCGTTCGACGTCAGCCGAGGAGGTGCGTCTGGTTCGCTTCGCTTCTCGTTTCGGGTCGAATAGTGAGTCGTCGATGATGACGACGCCACCGGAATAATACGTCAGCGTGGAGTTCTTGCGACGCCAATTCTGCGAATCTCGTTCGTGGAGAGCTTTGGGGGGGGGGGGGGGGTGCGTCCTTGTCGTTTTCATGAGAGAGGTGGAGGAGGAAGGGATGAGGAGGAGGAGGAAAGGAGAGAGAGGGAAATGTGTGTGGGTTTGTGGGTGTTTTTTTCATGGTTATTGAGGTGTTGTGGAGCTGGACGTGTCATCTGATGTCATCGCCACGGCAGTGAACCGCTTGCTCAAAAAAACAAAAAAAAGTCCACTTTCTGTTTTGACAATATAACATTGTATAGGAGACAAACAATGACAGCGTATTAACACAAGCGCGAAATCGCAATAGTTTGTGGCACGCGGTCTATTTTTACCACTCCAATCATGAGTAACCTCCCCTCTTTTCAATAATTTAATCGTGTAAACCAGAATGTTAGAAAAAAAATGTCTGTACAAATGGTGAGTGAAAAGCGCCATTGATTTGCTTTGCAGATTATGCGCTATATAATCATTATTAATTATTATTATTATTTATTATCTCTGCACCATTTCGTAACTTTTTATATCTTTTTGGCCTACTTATGCTCATCAAAGAACACTGCATACTCGTCGTGTCTGTTGTAGTGTCCCTGTATACGTATGTTTTTATTTTGTACGCTTTCAAATCATTCATTTTTAAAGAGCGGTCTCAATTTGAAAGTGTAGCTCGATCTGGTTTTTCATTAATAAAAACTCTGGACTTTACTGGTTTCGTACTGCCTCCGGGCATTGCTCCAGCGGCGGGTTAGTGCCACCATAGTTGTATTTACAAAATGTCCCATATGTGTCTGATTCCGACCCAGAGGAAACGTAAAACACCATTTTCGCGCGCCTCGATTTGAATTTTGGACGCAATCTATATTTCCATTCAATTCATCGCCTCGCTTTGAAGGTCGACAATTTTGTCAAAATGTTCGACAATTTTGTCAAAATGTGCTACAAATTTGAAAGGCCGCCGACAGACAGACAGACAGAACAGACAGACCGACCGACATTGAGTTATAGTGTTTGGGTCTTGAGCACAAACAAACCATACCAAAAAACAGGGGCTGTCTCAAAGGACCCCGCCCCCCCCTAGCTCCCCCCCCGCCCCCCTTCCTTGAAATCGTAGAGACTTATATAGAAATTACGTCCATGCTTGCGTTACTTTTTTTCCAGATGCCTTTAGGGGTACGCAACCTCCCTTAGTACTCTAGAAGCTTCATGTAAGGGACACGTTACGAAGATGACATTTCTGTACTCGGTATATCACGACTCTACAGTAACAACAACAACACAATCATGTTTCATGCAAACCGGACATAATAATGCACTTAAACCAATAAACATCCGGAAGCACATGAACAAATACACCCATCGAACAAAATTCCAAACACGCACGAATTGTAGATCAGACAGACAGACAGACCGGCGCAGGCAGACAGACAGGCAGGCAGACAGACAGGCAGACAAGCTGACAGACAGAATGCAGACAGTCAGAGACCGACAAACTGACCGACTGACGGGACAAACGGGCAGGCGGACAACTGATAGTCAGACAGACAGGCAGACAGACAGACAGGCAGACAACTGACCGGCACAGACAGACAGGACAGGCTGCAAACATACAGTAGACTAAACAGACAGGTAGACAAACAGACAGTCCAGACAACAGACAAACAAACAGTCAGACCAAGAAACAGTCAAATACAATAGAAACCAGTCAGACAAACAAAACCCGCGTCAGACAAACAGACAGGCAGACAAAGAAACAGTCAGACAAACAGACAGGTAGACAAACAGACAGACGGACAGACAGGTAGGCAAACTGACAGACGGACAGACAGACAGACCCACACATCAACACTACACACACACACATACACACACAACACACACACACACACAAACACACAGACACACACACACACAAAACAGATACACACACACACACACATACACACACGCACACACACACACACACACACACACACACACACACACACACACACACAAACACAACACACACACACACACACACACACACACACACACTCACACACACGCACACACACACATACACACACACAACACACACACACACACACACGCACGCACGCACACGCACGCACTACGCAAGCACACGCACACACACACACACACAACCCAACACACACAATATATATATATCAAATCAAACACACACACATACACACACACACACACACACTCACATGCTTATTATTCGATCATTCACTGCCCCCCGAGAAACAATTCCATCACACCTACCTCTCTCTCTCTACCAACACTTCATGGGAACTGAAGTCATACCCAAAACAAAACAAAGAATAACAAGCCATCGAGTCCAACAATCACTCCGAATAGAACCATTGTTGCTTCTCCAAGACACCACTAATGAATCCCAACGTATCACGGTGGAAACTGAGGTCCAACTCACTAATATCTCTGTCGTCAATCAAGCTTGCCGTCTCTGCAGTATTCTATCCCTTCCTCCAATCAATTAAAGACCCACTGACCCACCACGATGAAGTCCCTTGTTTTTTGCGGGTTTTTTTTTTTGGGGGGTCAGCTGTGACCCTGATGCAAATGTCCCCCCAACTTCAAACTAGAGCTGCTTGCTCTTTAAAATGATTGTTCGATTTCAATTTGGTGGGAGTTTGTATAGGCAGTCAAACCTGGTTTAAAACAAGATTTCTTATCAGAGGGGGGAAGGAAGACACGTGAAACCCGTGATTTTTGACATGCGATCTGGTGGGTCTGTAAAGACATTAGTTCTAGTCATATGGTTTTTACTCACATACTTTACAAATAAATGAA
>CM065689.1:16519423-16524423 GCA_017654935.2 Phymorhynchus buccinoides | reverse complement strand
GACCAGAAATCGCAACAACCCTTCCAAAATCAAATACATTCTGGACAGAGGTATTCAAAGCCTATAAGGAATTATTTTATAAAGTAAAATGTAAAACTTCCGGTGAAATTTTAGCAGAACCAGTATTTTACAACAATAGAATACAAATAGGTAATAGTTACATCGCTGGTAAGAAATGGATTAATGAAAATGTATATAATGTTGCAAACTTTGTACGTGATAATGGACAGTTTATTTCGTTCAATGAATTCAAGCAAAAATACAACAGTAGTATGAACTTTTTGACTTTTTCGGGATGTAAAAGAGCCATACAAGAATATATTAAAAAATCAGGAATAAGCATCAGCAACAATATGTATATAGATATGTCTCTCTGTTTTAAAATAATAACATCCATTTTCAAAGGATCGAAACTGTATTACGATACTCTGATAGAGAACAACGTAAAACCTAAATGTTGTACTCGGTGGGACGAAAGAATGAACTATGAAAATGATTGGAAGGAATGCTTCTTTTATGTAAACAAAACTGCAGATGTTAAAATGAAATGGTTACAACTTAGAATTTTACATAGATGCCTAGGAACAAATGTCATTCTGAAAGCGATGGGCGTGAGAGACAATGATCTATGCAATTTTTGTAATACGACAAAAGATGGCATCCACCATATGCTTTGGAAATGTCACATTATTCAGCGTTTTTGGTCTCAATTGTCTGATGCATTGAATGATAAATGTCAAATGTATTTAATTTACGTATTTCAGAAGCACTTGCAATTGTTGGATTTGACAAAAATATACAAATTGATCATATCTTTTATTTTATGTTGTTGTTAGCAAAAGAATACATATACCACTGTAAGCTAAACAATGATATACCTGTCTTAAAAATTTACTTTAAAAAACTGAAATACAGATACAAAATAGAAGAATATATTTCACACAAAAACTTATTGTATAATGATTTTGCTGCCAGGTGGGCTCCATTCACTGCAATATTCAATGATATAAATTGATATTATAAAACTTTTACTAATGAGATACCTAGTCATGATTAGTCTTATATATGTATATATATATATGAGCTTTCGTTTTTTTGTTGAAAACATTTTAAAATATGATGAGTAATACCTATTGTTCAGAGCCTGAAACTCACAATTTGAAATGTTGAGCTCTCTGTTTTTAGTTACTCCACATAGTGATGATAAATTGTTACCTCAAGATGTTGTGATAACATTTTTCAATGACTTCCACGGCACAGTTGTGTGTAAATGTGTTTGTTTGTCTTCTGTATGTATTTATTTGATTTTTGCCTATTATTTGTTTTTTTTCTTCCTTGTGAAATAATGTGAAAAAAAGGAAAAAAAAGTTCAATAAAACAAAAGTGCTTTTACTAAACTAGGAAGCAAATTATAGTTTTCTTAGTTTTAATACTACTTGATTACTTATTGAAAATGCGATTGCCGAAATGAGGCTTAGGGGGGTACCCTTGTGGCAAGGGCAATAACTCTAAGACCAACCCAACTGTTTTGCTGTTAACATGCATAAATGGATTCAGCACACTCTGGAGAACATTGTAGACCTATAGTCTGGTGGTGGGGTGGGGGTGGGGGGTGCAAGGTACCCCCAGCTCCTCACCGAGTATATAGAAAGGTGGGGGAAACGTGCCCGTGTTTGATTCCAATTTTCGTTTGTCTTATTACGCTCACGAGACTAGCCGGGCATATCCTTTATTTCTTCGTATTTCATCTAATTCATTATCCTGTGAAGTAGCGTTCTGTTCGGGGGGACAACAGTGGTGATTATTATTCATGTATGATTAACATGTTGTCCTCTCTCACGGATACCATGACCTACAATAAACCTAGGGTCTCACAGAACCCAATATATATATATTTTGTTTTTTTCAAAATGTTTTTTTTTTTAAATTCAGGTATTGGATGACCTATTTCCATATTGCAAGTTTTTTTTTCTGATTTGTAATTCTGGACATTTTTTTAAGAATCAAGTTATTGTTTCAAGAGGGTAATGAAGTGTCTGGGTTTCTTCATGACTTAGCGACCATATATATTCTTGATCAGCATGTCACAACCTATTCATATCCTGAATGTTGAACCGCCAGTGCAAACCTCCGCCAAAGAAGACTCACAAAACCGAAATTTCTTTCCTTCATGTCCGAGCTGTATCTTCATGAACCAGTGGGTAGAATGGCTTCAGGTTTTGTGTGGTAATGTAACATGGCGAGTAATGAAATAAATAATTGCAATACATAAAAAAAGCAGAAACAGGGTCATTTTAGACTAATGTGCTGGCATGTGCTTGTGCATGTATTTGCGTGCATGCACGTGTGTGCGTGTGTGTGTGTGTGTGCGTGTGTGTGTGTGCTCGTGCCTGTGTAGGCATAGGTGTGTGCGTGCGTGTGTGTGTGTGTGTGCGTGTGTGCGCGCGTGTGTGTGTATATGTGTGTGTGTGTGTGTGTGCGTGTGTGTGTGTTTGTATGTGTCACGCGCAACCCCACTTTCTTTATCTACACCCCCCCCCCCCTCTCTAACCCCCCCCCCCCTCCCCTTTCTTTATTCGGGCCGCCACTTTAATTACAATTCAACATCAAACCGGTCGCCAATTATAGGCGCAATCTCTTTGAAGCCCGTTTTACCTTCCCTGTCAGCTTGTGACACCCACATTGGCGGTCTCCCTTTGTTCCCCGTATCTCCTTTCCCGATCACGAGAGGGAGAGGAATGTGACACGTGCCAGTGATGTAACCGGCGCGTGATCGTTCTGTACTAATATGCATAATATTATAGCGTCATCTTCTATGAACCAATCATAGGCCCTCGGGTGTTTAAAATGAAAGGGAGATTTGATTAGTGAGGAAAGTCGGCCTAAACATTCTCTCTCACAAGACTCTAAAAACCTGGCTGAAACAACAGGGTAGAATCAACCTCTCTCCCAGCCAGTCCTAATAGCCCAACTAGTGAGTATTATTGATGGCTGGGATGTAACATAAGTGATTGGGATTTGTTTTTGTTTGATTCTATTTTTGATCTAGATCCTATGTTCAATGATGAATAAAGAGTAGATGTGTCAGTGAAAAGAATTGGTAAACATGGTGTTATAATTATGTGCACTGATTATTTGTGTGTGTGTTTTTCACTTTAACCCTTTTAGGACAAGAACCGGATTTTATGCCTACTAACCCTTTTGTATATTTTTAGTAGGAAGCCTGTGGGTTGCAACCTTGCACTTTATGATAACATTCCTTTCCAGGTGTTGGATGGAGAGTGATGTTGGCTTGATCATAGACTTTGATCTAGCCGGTTACTGAATCATACCAGTTGATTCCAGTACCCCTTTTATGTTTTACTGATTTTAGTTTGGTAACTGAAAGGAAATAATGTTTAACGCCCTCTTTGGGCCTTTCGGCCATGTGGGGCATTTGGTAACTGAAATTCAGGTCATGTGTTCTTAGTGCTATTGTACAAGGGCAGCCTTCTAGCCGGTTGGGATCCACTAATTCCCTGCCGGCTGAAGCCCCTTGTCTCTAAGCCATAGAGATCTACATCCAGCTTCTCCTGTGATTATCAGCAGGGCATCGTGGTCAGGACGCTTATACCCTGACTCACAAGCAACAAGACAGGACCACCGCAAAGACGCCCCACACCCAGAATCCGCGAGGAGACCACGCCTGAACCGTGCCATCCCGCGCCGCCGCAACCGGAACGACTGGGAGCTACTCTACACCAGAGCCAGCCAAGTCAACCCAGCACTCGCCGATCCCTACGGAGAAACTTCAACACAGCTATGAGCTAAGTTCCTAAGACAGTGCCAAGACCAATAACTGGAACCCCAGATACTGGACACTTAGTGACCCTTCCCGCTTGGGGCTAACCTTCTAGAAAGACAAAAGTCTTGTAATCCTCATTGTTTTTTCATTCATATTTTGTTTTGGCGCCATTGAGCTGCTTTATTATTATTGTTGCATAATCTTATGCAGAGTTTGTGAGTAAATAAAATACAAGTGTCAAATAATCCTGAACCCTTTGGTCAGACTGATGAGAGTGGAAGTCTTGTAATTTCATGTAAAACCCTACTTCTCTCTGTCTGCCATTTAGAGCAAACTACCACTTGTATTTCATTCAATCATACGAGCCAGAACCCGGGCACAAATATAAATTTATTAGATGAAAAGGGGCCGGGAAAGTTGCTCATCTCCCATACCCTAGAGAAGTGGGCTAAAGGCAAATTTTCTACTTGAAAATTTAACATACTAAAAGTCTTCCCTAGAGACTTAGCCTTTTAACCCATTCCCTCGTCACAGTGTATGTATGTATGTATGTATGTATGTATGTATGTATGTATGTATGTATGTATGTATGTATGTATGTATGTATGTATGTATGTATGCATGTAAGTACGTACGTATGTATGTATGTATGTGTGTATGTATGTAACTAATATATTGTGTCCGTCAGTGTATGTGCTTGTGTGCATGCGAACATGGGTATTGATGTGATTTGGCTAAATGCATTTTTTGCAGCTAGCCTGGAAATGTGCACTATATAAGCTTTCTTTACTATTATTATTATTATTATTATTATTATAAGGACAAAAAGGTCGCGAGAGGACTTAACACATGCATGTGCTGTATCAATAACAATACTTAAAGTGTCATGTATGTGATGAATCCCTTTCATGTTTTCTACACACCCGCCTTCTTGTATTTCACATGTATTATGATAGTTCATAGGGAAAGCATGCGTTATGTAAATTTGGCATACATAGGAATTGTTCGGAAATAATTAAGGGGAGTAATTTCATGGTGTGTGGGAGTGATCTTGCCTAATTCAATCGGTGAAGCAGGGGAAGTTACTCTACCATCAGGTAGATCCCCAGCTCTCACCTCGTGTGCTTGAGCAGACTTACATCACTTAGAACACCGTGCGTCATTTAAAAATTGATGTCATTTATATTTTTACGTCACATTTTGCAAGTTGTATCGG
>CM065689.1:16511923-16514423 GCA_017654935.2 Phymorhynchus buccinoides | reverse complement strand
TCTCGCATCCGATTTTAGTCGTACGGGTTATCCAGCTGTGAAGACGTTTGTGTAGGCATCAATCTGATTATATAATATTACAGTAAACTTACAAAACCAGGAAATTTGCAAATTTCCCTCCCCCCAATTTCCCCCCAAAAAAAATCGGTAAATTTGCAACTTTCCTGTTTCACTCAGGGATTTTTTAAAATAGTAATTTTGCAAACTTCCTTATTTGGAAATCCAGTAATTTTGCAAATTGTAACTGATCTTCCAATCTTCAGTAGGGTTTTAGAAACAAATGCATAACAAAATTCAGGAAATTTGCAAATTTACTGATTTAAAAAACAAAAATTATTTAAGAAATTTTGCAAGAATCTCCTGAGTGAAACCGGGAATTTGCCAATTTCCTGAAATTGTTAGGAAATTTGCAAATTTACTTGTTTTGTAAATTTTACAGTAACATATATACTACCGTATACATGAACCTCATACAAATCCGACTAGTTTCGAAAGATAAGGGGGAAACCGAAAACTAGAAATATGTCATCAGATTCATGCAAATACAGTACAGATATTTTATTAGTTTCGTATAGTGGGTTCTCCATGGTAACAGTTTCTCTAGACGACGGTCGCCGTGCGAATAACTGTTACGCCAAAAAGGGGTTTAAGGAACACTTTAGAAAATGTTTGCGAAGAAATATTACAAGCTCTTGTCTGATTGGTCAAAAAAAGAAGTATTATTTTAACCAAACTTCATTCAATGGACTAATCAACAACAAGAAACGTATTAACCCCCTACTATTAGTTCCGGATAGTTCGCCGCTTGCTCGGTGTTTGGCAAGAACAAAACGTCACGCGAAAGAACGACGCGAAACACGACGCGAAACTTATCGGCAAACGAAGGGTGTTTCTTAGACTGTTTTTTTGCGGATTTGAGCGAGCGCAACAAAACGTTTAGCCCTTGTGAAACTCGCCCCAGGATTAGTAGTGAAAACGAAACTCATAGGATTTGACCAGATTCATGCAGACGGCAGCACGTAGTCAGATTCATTGTTCCTCCGAAGTCGGAGTGGTGACTGCCCACATGTGTGGCGGACCGTGCCCGGGTCATCGTGTAAAACGGTCGCATACACGCAATGTTCTTATCCCTAGCTGTTGTAGGTGCATTAAAGTAATCTACCGCAGTGAGCAAGGGGCTTTTCGCGGCTGTTGGGATTAATCCCTGTAGTCTTTTAGCCAGGGGTACGGGACCGACGACAACAGCAACAACAACAACGTAACATACTTAACCCTTTCACTGCCAAAGTCCCGTGTTCTCTGTCTCTGTCTCTCTTTCAGCGCGCAGCGACACGCCACACACAACACACTACGCACACGCACGCACACATGTACGCTCACTCACGCACGCACGCACGCACATCCACACACACGCACACACTCACGACCCACACACACACGACACACACACGCACACACACACACGGACGCACACACAAACACACACACACAGCACCACACACACACACACACACATACACTATATTCTATCTATATCTATATATAGACTTGGAAAGTAATTAAGGATAGACCTGTATTTTATATTATGTTACAGAAGAATCCCCCAATACTGCATATGAATTTTGTTTTCTACCCAGGTATATTTAATAGCAACGTTTTGGTTGAAGTGTGGCTGGCGGTGAAAGGGTTAAGAATATACGTCAACAGTTGGAATGACGCGTGGCGATTAGGGCCTGTGATGTTGTAGTAGAGCGTAGCCTGAAAGTGTTTTATTGTGTTAAAGGTAGGTTAGGTAGGCAAGGGAGGGGCAAGTGTTAGTATAATTATGTCAACGTTTACATTTCGGCTGTAGCCTACTAACTAACTGGCCCGTGGCCATTCTTTCATTGACCTCCTTGTGTGTGTTTGGTGGACTTTAAAACTTGTTTCCATCGTCACTGGTATTAGACAGACCCTTTTAACATTAACCCAAAACCCCCCCTACACAAGTCTCGAGTAGTCTGGATAGCTGAAATGATTAGTTTTGGTGTGGGTTGTTGGGCTCAACGTGTGTAGTCCTCCTCATTAAACCATCAAATAATGTTCACTGAAAATGAGTAATAATCATAGCATTAAACGGCATTTTTTTTTCAGTTTTGAAGAGTAGTAAGAGGTCCAAATTGAGTAGAATACTACTCGTAAAGAGTAGAGTAAACAGGTCTGTATTTAGAGCCTTCCTACGAATCTGGGAATAGTGTGTCTTGGAAGGTAAATGATTGTTTTCTGTAGGCTATGTGTGTACGCCTGTCTTCTGTTCTGTTCTTTTTCTTCTTCTTCTTTCCTCCTCCTCCTCTTCTTCCTTCTCTTCTTTTTCTTCTTCTTCTTCTTTCTTTCCTTTTCTTCTTCTCTTTCTTCTTTTTCTCTTCTTTTTTCTTCTTGCTTTTTTTCTTTTCTCTTTCCTTCTCTTCTTCTTTTCTTCTTTCTTTCTTCTTTCTTCTTCTTCTTTCTCCTCTCTCTCTCT
>CM065689.1:16473812-16511423 GCA_017654935.2 Phymorhynchus buccinoides | reverse complement strand
TCTTTTAGGAGAAAAGGGTGTTTTGTACTTTGGGGCGTGTGAAAAGGGCGATATTGAAACATTCTTTCATAACAATTTGATTCAAAATTGTTGAAACCCCGACGTGGAGAGTTAAGCCCGGGGGGAGTTCTAATGGCGGGGGGGGGGGGGGGGGGGGGGGGGGGGAGGGGAGTTGGGAAGTGGTGATAATTAATTTGATTGTAAGCTATTCTACAGAATCGTTTTACTCCCTACTATACCACGGGGCAAGGTGTGAGGAAGTTAGGGAGGTCTCTTTTCAGCTAAAGGGCTAGCCACACTGCATACGATTTGATTCGCTACGATCCAATTTTGACTTTTTTTTTGTGAGGCATGATTGACGTGAAATTCTACTGTCTATATAAATCCGATGATATCGTTCTAGTTACGTTCACTATATTTTTGTTATTAGTCTCCCGTACACGAATCTGATTATAAAAAATAAAAATATATCTTACTGTTGTATATCGGACATTTTATTTAACTCGTGTATTGCTGCCTACATGAGTATATATATTAAAGTGAACGAAAGTGTATAATAGGCCTAGAGTGTTGTTGGGTTTTAATGTTGTTTTTATAACCTTTTTCTTACTTTTTTAACATGAACAATACATAAACTTGAAAAAAACAAAACAAAACAACACAAAAAAACAACACACACACACAAAAACACACACACACCAACAAACAGTAATATACATACATGAAACAACATATAATAACAGATAAATTGAATAATGAATGGATTCATCAATGCATATGTTACGCACAATCTGTGAAATTGTCCAATTCATAAAATGGGCAAAATGACGTTTATCCAATTTATGAAATGGACAATGTATATCTCATTTTTGAATCCCCATTCATACATGTATTGATTTAGATTGATTCAAATAGTATCACATTTTTCTCTACATTGTAGTTGCACCCCTAATCTCTGCCCCGCCCCCCCTCCCCCCCCCCCCCCCCCTCCTTCCCCCCCACAACTCGACCAGATGCTACCTCTGGGGCATGCCTGAGCCACATGTTGATTCAAACGTTTTATCAAATTAAGTCTGAATAAAATAATTTTAGCTCATCTACAGATGAGATTTCTCATTCGTTTGAACCAATTCATTGATATATGTGTGCTAATGAACAAAAACTATATTTCATTCATATTGCCTTTCTCAATTACAAACTATAAATTGTCTGTTTCATGAATTTGGGCAAACCACATTCGCCCATTTCATGAAATGGGCAATTTCTTGGATTGGGTCATAATCAAATATAAATAGATTCAAAGAATAACTAACTTAATTAAAACCAAAAAAGAAAAATAAAACAAAAAACAAAACAAAACAAGAAGGAAAGATGACACCCAAACAAAATGTCAGTCTATGTGCACATGTACTAACCATATTATGCAGATGAGCATAAATATTATCTTGACTGGGAAGGAACAAAAATCAGTGGATATTTCGTTTGTGTGCACATATACATGTACATGTAGTAGAGAAAACTAATCGTTACACACTATATAGGCATGCTCTTAACAATATTATGTTCACATTGTTGTGCGTTCACATCCTTATGCTTAGTGTGTCGCGAAACAGGAATATTTAAGGATACATACACAGGAGTCCACATAGCTTGATGAAAGGCATCATAAGCAGAAAATTAGAAGAAGGAAAAAAAACCAAGCGCGGATTCGCAATCGCTTGTGTGGCGTGCGACAATGTATTGAAAACGAAACATCATTAAATATTTTTAAAGAACAGCTCCCTCGATTTGGAAGTGCAGCCTCGATTTGAAAAAGTTTTTGCAACAATTTTGTCAGCCTCGATTTGAAGTACGACAATTTTGTCAGCCCCGATTTGAAGTGCGACAATTTTGGACAGACAGACAGACCGACAGACAGACAGAGAAATTGAGTTGTAGGTTTGTGGCTTGTGTCCACAAACAAAAAGAAGAAAAGGATCATTTTATACCGGGCCTAGAGTTATTTGTAGACGGGAGTAGTATTTTCGCGTGAATCATGACTCACAGACTTCGTCACAATCGTATCGCGTTGGGGTCAAATCGTATGCGATGAAATAGGGTTTAAACGCCATCTTGGCCTTTCGGCCATGTGGGGCATTTAAATCGTATTGCAATGTGGGCTAGGCCTTTTTTTAAAAGAGCAGAGGCACAGCCCCGTTGCGTGTTAATTAAAGACCAACCACGTCAGGTGTCAAAATCACGGTTTTCACGTTGTTTTCCCTCTTATAGTTGGTAAGAAGATCTTTGTTTTGACCAGGCTCTGACTCCCATATAAAATGCCCCCAAATTCAAACCGAAACATCATTTTTAAAGAGCAGCCACAATTTGAAGATGGGGGGGACATGTGTATGTGGGTCACAGCTAACACAGAAAAAAACAAGGGACTTAATTGTGGTGCGTCAGCGTGTCTTTAAAGACCCGCCAGGTCACGTGTCAAAATCGCGTCAGCGTGTCTTTAAAGACCCGCCAGGTCACGTGCCAAAATTTGCGTCAGCGGTCTTTAAAGACCCGCCAGGTCACGTGTCAAAATCACGGGTTTCGGGTTTCACGTGTTTTTCCTCTTATTATAGCTGGTTAGAAAATCTTGTTTTGACAAGGTTCGACTCCCATACAAATGCCCCAAAATTAAAGCGAAACATCGTTTTTAAAGAGAAGCCTCGAGTTGAAGTTGGGGGGGTGGGGCATTTGTATGTGGGTCACAGCTACCCAGAAACCCCCCCAAATGGACTGGATAATGATCGTGGTGGATCAGTGTGTGTCTTTAAATTAAAGAATGGGGAAGGGTGTCCAACTGGGTGGAGGGGAAACAGAGGGAGGGTGGGGGGTTGTACACCATCGACTGCGAAATAAGGAAAGCGTGGGTGGCGGGGTGGGGAGGGAGAGGGCGGGGGAGGAGGAGGGGGTGTGGGGTAGACCTACTATGGCATTTAGAAGATCAGCAGGTCCACATTATAACACACACCCGGCTGCAAAGCTGGCTATTGTTTTCCTCCTCCGGCCTCACGGGCCTTTTTCAGGTTGCCTCGCCCAGGCGTGACAGACATGCGGCTGCTAGCCCGGTGTCACGAGAAATAAGTACCTACCGTGAAATAAATACCCTTCAAAAGCGCACTAGAACCGTAATAAAATTCGAGGGGTGTCTGCCAGAACGGTCTATCTCAAAAGGAATGAAGAGCACAGATGGGCAGTTCTGGCATTCACCACCTCGCGTTCTTCTTTTTCGCGTGATAAATAAGTCAGCTATTATTTACAAATAGGGGAAGACGGGGTAAAAAGCGCATGGGCGGGTAAGAAGCCCATGCCAATTATCTCATGAAAATAAAGAAAATTTCAGTCAAATTTGGCCCATGAGACGTAATGCTTAGACATTAAACGCTCGTCTCCTGGGCAAAATGAGACTGAAATTTGAGTTTTGCATTCGTCTCATGGGCAAATTTGACTGAAAATTTTCTATTATTTCATGAGATAATTGGGGTGGGGCTTCTTACCCGCCCAGTGCGCTTTTTACCCCGTCTTCCCTATTGATATTTTTAAGTGCTCAATCTACACGGAAAGAACCAAGAAATCAGAATCTTCTCGACACGAAGGGAAGGTCAGGTAAAATGGTTGAAGGGGTGGTTGAGGGAAGGAAGAAGAAGAAGAAGGAAGAATAGAAGGAAGAAGACGAGAAGAAGAAGTAGTTAGTTAGTAGAGCGGGAGGGTGTTAATCTGCATTTGTTTTCCGAGACAATCGATCGTGCAAAAGCCATGTCACTTAGTTTCGTATCTTCCAAAATCATGGCGGACGATGTGAACAACCAACCGTCCGTGCAAACAAAAACAAAAAAAGATAAATATTTGACAAAAATATCCCTGACTTCTATCAGTATTTAATTATGAATCTACTGTTCTTCCTGCATTGCCACAATGGTCAACCTATGGCGATATTTTTCACGCCAGAGGACAGTCAATGCACTAAGGGGTACTAGGGGCTTATCACGCGATTTTCTTACTTTGGCGTAGTGAGAGAGAGAGTGATGGTAGGACCACTCACTGTCTCTCTCTCTCTCTCTCTTTCTTTATCCCCCAACTAATAATATAGAGCGGATTAGCCCCACACGAGCGTCATGCCCTCTGGTGTGAGAAAAATCGCACTAAGTCTCTCATTAGACGCCTCTGAAGGTATTCAGGGGCGAATCTTTCCCAAAACAGCAAGCAATTCGAATGACGAAAACGGGTGAAAAGCTCATGGGCGGGTAAGAAGCTCATGCCAATTATCTCATGAAATAAAGCAAATTTCAGTCAAATTTTGGGCCCATGAGACGATGTGTTAATGTTTAGCATTCGTCTCATGGAAAAATTTGACTGAAATTGTCTTTATTTCATGAGATAATTGGCATGGGCTTCTACCCGCCCCATGGGCTTTTTACCCCGTCTTACCCTATTTATTAAATGGGTAAGATATTTCATGCAACACCCGGTGTGCCCCAACTCCAATACCAGACACCTCCTCCTCGCCAGGCCTCTGCATGGGCACTCGCCAAGGGCCAATAATACATTTTTTTTTAATGTAGCCTAGCTCTCCCGGAACGATACTAGGGGAAGACGGGGTAAAAAGCGCATGGGCGGGTAAGAAGCCCACGCCCAATTATCTCATGAAATGAAGAAAATTTCAGTCTCATTTTGCCCATGAGACGAGCGTTAATGTTTAGCATTCGTCTCATGGGCAAATTTGACTGAAATGTTCTTTATTTCATGAGAATAATTGGGGTGGGCTTCTTACCCGCTCATGCGCTTTTTACCCCGTCTTCCCCTACACCGTGACACCCCCCCCCCCACCCTTTCCCCCCTCTCTTCTCCATCACCCACCCACTCCCGTTCCCGTCCCAAAAAGTCCCTCACAGTGTACTGATATAATGATATGTGACCCAGCACCACGAAAGGGACATTAAGTCGCTGGACTAGTTCTAAAGTCAAATAATAGCAGTTTTTAAAAACAGTTTTTTGCGTCCATTTGAGTTATGAGTAATTTTGTGCGTGTTCTCTGACGGCTTATCTTTCACATTATTTCATGAAGGAAAGTCTTTAATTCTTGGCTCTAAGTCGTCTTTTCAGTGCTTTAGCCCCTTTCCCCGCCAGCCCCATATTTCAGCCAACATTTCCATTAAATTTACCTGGGTAGAGAACAAATCCATCTGCAGCATTGGGGGATTCTTCTGTGACATAGGGGAAGACGGGGTAAAAATCGCAGGGGCGGGTAAGAAGCCCACCCCAATTATCTCATGAAATGAAGCAATTTCAGTCTCATTTTGCCCATGAGACGAGCGTTAATGTCTAGCATTTCGTTCGTCTCATGGGCCAAATTTGACTGAAATTTTGCTTTATTTCATGAGATAATTGGGGTGGGCTTCTTACCCGCCAATGCGCTTTTTACCCCGTCTTCCCCTATATAAAATAAGGTCTATCATTACTTGTCAAAACTAAGACAATAGGGTCTTTGGATAACAGACCCCAATTTGATGCGTTTTTAGTGACATATGTGTTAAATCAATGTGGTGCTAAAAATGCGACTTTGGCGGTGAAAGGGTTAAAAAAAAGTAGGTCAATGCACTTTCTTCAGCTAGGATAGACTTTAGAATGTGTTTTCTCAAAATGGCCGATGCTCACCCTACTAACTTTAAATGCTCATATTAGGTTTATTAGGTTAGGTATTAGGTACTTTATAGTCACAGAGGCGTCTCTGTTAAATTCCTTCGGGTTGCTCCCACCTGGAGGAGCGCGTCGCAGCCAGAGGCGCGCCAACCCATTTTTTATTTTATTTTTTTTTTTTTTTTTGGCATGCGATTTTTTGTCACTGATGATGAGGGGGGGGGGGGGGGGTAAAATTTTTGACCAAATGACAACTTTTTCGTTGCCACTGGGTTTAACGTATGCTGAGTGCATGGGCACACGGGACCTCGGTTTATCGTCTCATCCGAAAGACTCCACGTTCAGACCGTTAAGGCCTAGTGCAGAATGAGAGGAAAAATCCCCTGTACCCAGGTTCGAACTCGGGGTTTACTTGAAACGAAGCGAACGCGATACCTCTGTGCCACTCTAACACACATAAGTCCCGAAATGGGAAAAAAGATAGGGGAAGACGGGGTAAAAAGCGCATGGGCGGGTAAGAAGCCCACCCCAATTATCTCATGAAATAAAAGAAAATGTCAGTCAAATTTGCCCATGAGACGAATGCTATAGGCATTAACGCTCGTCTCATGGGCAAAATGAGACTGAAATATTTTGCTTCATTTCATGAGATAATTGGGGTGGGCTTCTTACCCGCCCATGCGCTTTTTACCCCGTCTTCCCCTACAGAAATGGTTCTTGTATCATCAGAAAGAGAAATGTCCGAAGTTTCTAAGTGTATCAATTTCTCAGAATGGTCTAGTTTGACACTTATTCTTTAACCCTCAATAAAAGGATGATTTTGACTTGACTTGACTTGACTTAATGTCCCTTTCGTGGTGTTGGGTCACATAAAGCTTACTTGAGTGTAGGCCTACAAGGGCTCGATCCGCCGGTAATGAATTTGCTGTGGGTAACAGTCTAGCCTATTGCCAAGACGCTTCTTTAGGCAACATATGTGATGGTGCATGGGAAAAAAACACTACCTAAGTCGCTCAGAATGTTTTTAGCAAAAGCCAAAAATAGTCAACAACCCCCAAAATATCAATTTTCTATTTAGGGCATATTTATGTCTATTTGTATGTGTTCTACCAGTATCCACAACATGAAAGATAATTTTGAATGATTTCTTTGTTTATCCGATTGTTTTCTAAATCCAGTCAATACAAAAGGCAAAATTGTATCTTCTATGCCCAATTTCTGCAAAATGATCTATTTTGAATGCCAAACTTCAAATAATTATGAAATAAAAACTGGACAAGATAACTCAATTCAGTTTTCTGTGTATTAACAAGGAATCTTTGCTCCACCATGAAAAATTAAAAATCTCAATTTATGCCAAAATTCCATTACGTCTGTTTTTCCCATGCACTGTCACATATGTTGCCAGACACAGCACAGCAGAAGATTAATTTGACCCGCATAGCGTTTTATTGGCTACGTTGGCAATGCAAAAAAAAATGCAAACATGATTTTGTTCCAAGCTCTATGATGCGCTCAAATGTGACGATGTCCATTTAATAAGTCGATCGTGGATTAAATCCATCACACAAATGATTAATGCCGGAGTTAATTTTCTCATAGCTATCCAAGTACATTCATGACGCAGCCTCATGTTTGTAACTGAAACGTTTCTGAGTGCGCTTATAAGCTTATAACTTGTTTGTGCTCATGAAATAATTTGTGTACACTGCAATGTATTATGTCAATAAACTTTGTTTAAAACAGTTAATGCCACAGAAGCACGTACTTATGAATAAGCGTTCAAATGTTGTATTGAGACACCTATTCAAATTGGAATAGATCCACTGACAGGACAGACAAACAGGCCTACAAAAGTATCCACGCACGCGCGCGCACATGCGCGCGCGCGCACCGCGCGCACATGCGCTGGCGCGCTTCACACTGTCCACTACACACATACACATACAACACACACTCACACAGAGTCACACACCACACACAGACACAAAGAACACAGACACACACAATTAACCACCACAACACCTACACACACACTACACACACACACGTACAACACACCCACACACGACACGTACACACTAACACACACACACACACACACACACACAACAACAACAACAACAACGAAACAACAACAACCCAACATACAGTATTTATACGGCGCTGAATCTTGATAGAAATCAAATCAAAGCGCACACACACGTTAGCATTAATAACGCAGCATCAAACCGAAAAATGCCATACAAATTAAGCGAACACCACGTACACGTATGAGACATAAATGATAAAACCCACACACACAACACACACGCAAGCAGCAGGGAGGCACGCACACGCCACGCGCGCGCACGCACACAGCGCACGCGCACTACACACACACACCACACACACACACACACACAGACAAAGAGCTGAATTTAATTAACAAACGGTTGAATGTCTACATCAATCGATAACCGTACAGCCTAAATGCATATCGTGTCCATTTCATACAGGCATCAACTGCTATGACGTGTCCATTGCCTCGCACAATCAACTTATCCGTACAGATATATATATCAGTTGATATGGGTCAAGGATTACTAGTCATGTAATCGCAATAGAGCTAACACACACATACACACACGCACGCAACGCACGCGCAACGCACGCACACACACCACACGCGCGCGCACACTTACACACATACACGCGCACATAAAAACCACACGCACACACAAACCACACACACGCACACTCACACATTGGCCTACACACACATAGGCCTACACACACACGCACAGCCACGCACACGAGCACACACGCACACCAAAACACACGGGCCTACATTGTACTAAAGGATAAACAGGGGGAGGGAGAGGAGAGAGAGAGAGATGAGAGAGAGAGAGAAGAGACCCGGGAGAGAGAGAGAGAGAGAGAGAGAGAGAGAGAGAGAGAGAGGAGAGAGAGGGAGAGAGAAAGACAGAAAAAGAGACAGAGAGACAGACATAGATAGAAAGAGACATAGACAAACAGAGATAGAAAGAGACAGAGACAGAGAGACAAACAAACAGACACACAGACAAACACTCTCATACACACATCGCCCACCCACGCGCACACGCACAGAGAGAGAGAGAGAGAGAGAGAGAGAGAGAGAGAGAGGAGAAGAGAGAGAGAGAGAGAGAGAGAGAGAGAGAGAGAGAGAGAGAGAGAGAGAGAGAGAGAGCACTGAACACTGAACGATTTTAATGAATAGGCCATTGGCCTATGAAGAGAGAGAGAGAGAGAGAGAGAGAGAGAGAGAGAGAGAGAGGAGAGAGAGAGAGAGAGAGAGAGAGGAGAGAGAGAGAGAGGGAAGAGAGAGATGGGATGGGGGGGGGGGGGAAGAGAGAGAAGAGAGAGAGAGATCTAGACGCTAAGAGAGAGAGAGAGAGAGAGAGAGAGAGGAGGGGGGGTGGTGAGAGAGAGAGAGAAATGAAATTGAAAACGAGAGAGAGAGAGAGAGAGAGAGAGAGAGAGAGAGAGAGAGAGAGAGAGAGAGAGAGAGAGAGAGAGAGAGAGAGAGAGACAGAGAGACAGATAACCACCTAGAGACACAGAGAGAGAGAGAGACGGACACGGACACACTGACATATAAAAAGACATAAGAGACAGAGATTAATGAGTAAGAAAGGAAGAAAAACCACGGAACACTTTTTTTAAAAAATAATTGAAGATTACTGATTCCTCCATGGAAACGATCACAAAACAAAGGTGGGCACTCAGCCCCTAATAAAAAGTTAATCATTCTCGACCTCTGCCGGTCTGCTGCGTTTGAGAAGGGGTTTGATAGAGCGTTCAGAAAGAAAAACAACAAGATTTGAAGCAACAAGAAAAGATCTCAGCGTAGTGTACTTGGATCTGAACTGTTTCTTTGTGTTGGATTACAACACACCTCTCTCTCTCTCTCTCTCTCTATCTCTCTCTCTCTCTCTCTCTCTCTCTCTCTCTTAGGGTGGAAAGTTGTGGAACGAAATTCCTTAGTGCGTTAAAACTAAAAGCACATTGCTGTCATTTAATTAATTTATTAATTAATACGCTCCTGCATCTGCGTCTCTCTCTCTCTCTCTCGTCTCTCTCTCTCTCTCTCTCTCTCTCTCTCTCTCTCTCTCCTTCTCTCTCTCGGTCCGATCTCTCTCTCTATGTGGAAAGTTGTGGAACGAAATTCCTTAGTGCGTTAAAACTAAAAGCACATTACTGTCATTTAAAATTAATTTTAACCCAAATTTTCAACGCTAGCCATTCCTCAGCCAAACTTTTTTACCATTAAACTTACCCGGGTAGAGAAAAGGATTTCGTCTGCAATATACTGGGGATTCCTCTGCGGCGTGCATAAAATAGGGCCTATCCTTACCTCCCAAAATTAGGAACATTAAGGTCACTGGATACCAGACCCTCATTTGATGCCTTTTCAGTGACATGGGTGTTAAATCACTGTGGTGCCGAGAGGTGACAGTGGCGATGAAAGGGTTTTTAAAAGATGCTTTCATAAATATTTATTCGAAAGGTTTATAACAACTCATTTCTTCCCTTTCCTAACTTATAGCCCATTGGGCGTGTTATAATCCTAGGGGAAAACGGGGGTAAAAAGCCCATGGACGGGTAAGAAGCCCATGCCAACTATCTAATGAAATAAAAATATGTAAGTCAAATTTGTCGATAAGACGAATGCTAAACATTAACACTCGTGTCATGGGCAAAATGTGACTGAAATTGGCTTTATTTCATGAGATAATTGGCATGGGCTTCTTACCCACCCATGGGCTTTTTACCCCGTCTTACCCTAGTAGCTTAATGCTCTTCTTATCTGATATTGTTAAATTATCAATTGATTACTTGTCTAAAGTTTTATGATTCATGTGTGTGAAAGGAAATGTGAGAATTGTTGATTTATATTTCATGTTGTCCTTGTTCTTTGGATTTGTTACATTGGATTGTAACATTGTTTTTACCTTTGAACCGTTTGAGTTTGTTTTGTAATTTTTATTTATTTATTCACTTCTTATTTCATTATTTCAGAGGACCTGATGAAAAGAAGCAGTTATTTATGCTTACTCAATAGTTGGCATGGGCTTCTTACCCGCCCATGGGCTTTTTACCCCGTTTTCCCCTAGGATTATAACACGCCCAATTTCGAGTTTCGAGAATTTCGAGTCTCTCTCTCTCTCGTCCTCTCTCGGGCTCTCTCATCTAATTTCTCTCTCCAAATCTCTCTCTCTCTCTCTCTCTCTCCTCTCTCTCTCTCTCTCTCTCTCTCTCTCTTTACATTAATAGCTTGTTTATTAAGTTTTCTATGAAATGAGCCTTGTATCTAATGAATGTTGTTTAACCCTTTCACCGCCAGCCATATTTCAGCCAAAAATTTCCATTAAATGTACCTGGGTAGAGAACAAAATCCATCTGCAGTATTGGGGATTCTTCTGTGGCATATATAAAATAAGGTCTATCTTCATTTCCCAAAACTAAGACAAAAGGGTCTTTGGATAATAGACTCCAATTTGATGCCTTTTAGTGACATAGAAGTTAAATCATTGTGGTGCTAAAATGCGACTTTGGCGGTGAAAGGGTTAAACGCAGGAGTACAAAATGATTTTGTTGTACGCGTTTAAATTCAGACGATTATTTTCTTTCCCTATTCATTGGTAATTATTATTATTACTACTACCCTATTGAATGTCATGTTATGAGATTGCACGTGGATAGAATGTGTGTATGCGTGCGTGCGTGCGTGCATGTGTGTGTCTGTTTGTATGTGCATTTGTTTCATGCATATGTTCCAGATTTCTTTATTCTGTTTTGATGATTGTATTTTTTATTTGTTATTTGCTTATCGTTTAATTGTTCTTTGTTTGATTGCTTGTTTCTTTCTCTGAGGACCTGATGAGAGAGAGAAAAGCGGTAGGGGAAGACGGGGTAAAAAAGCGCATGGGCGGGTAAGAAGCCCACCCCAATTATCTCATGAAATGAAGCAAATTTCAGTCTCATTTTGCCCATGAGACGAGCGTTAATGTCTAGCATTCGTCTCATGGGCAAATTTGACTGAAATTTTCTTTATTTCATGAGATAATTGGGGGTGGGCTTCTTACCCGCCCATGCGCTTTTTACCCCGTCTTCCCCTAAAGGTCAAGTGTAACAAACAACAAGGTAACGCACACCCACCCAATGCACTAACCCTTTCACCCGCCAGCCATAATATTTCAGCCAGACTGAAATGTCCATTAAATTTACCTGGGTAGAGAACAAAATCCATCTGCAGTATTGGGGATTCTTCTGTGACATAGGGGAAGACGGGGTAAAAAAGCGCATGGGCGGGTAAGAAGCCCACCCCAATTATCTCATGAAATGAAGAAAATTTCAGTCTCATTTTGCCCATGAGACGAGCGTTAATGTCTAGCATTCGTCTCATGGGCAAATTTGACTGAAATTTTCTTTATTTCATGAGATAATTGGGGTGGGCGTCTTACCCGCCCATGCGCTTTTTACCCCGTCTTCCCCTATATATAATAAGGTCTATTCTTAGGCCTACTTCCCAAAACTAAGACAATAGGGTCTTTGGATAATAGACCCCAATTTGATGCCTTTTAGTGACATAGGTGTTAAATCACCGTGGTGCTAAAATGCAACTTTGGCGGTGAAAGGGTTAAAAAGACAAAACACAAAACAATCAATAAATAATTTAACAACAAACAAACAAAATCGTATTTCTAACCTGCTCTGAAGGTGGTCGATGCGGAAAAGTTGATATTCGACTCATGATGATGACGATGATGATGATAACAGCAGATTCATTGCCGACAAATCAGTAGATAAAATGATCCTTGTCGATGACTAGACTAATAATTCAGTTCAGTCAGTCAGTAATTAAAACATCATCAAAAGACATGAATCCAAGTCCTGATTGACACTGAGTTTAGTCTACCAGAACACACGCACAGGTCGAAGTTAGCCGGACTTTTTACGAGTGTCGAAGTGCTTATAGTCTCTGCTGTTCCTGCTTCTAACTTCCTCTGCTAGGCTAGAACCGAACTGCGTGCGTGCATGGTCGAGTTTTTGAACACCCTATAGGCAGGTAGGCTAGGTCCAAAGGCTGGTTAGTTGACTTGTTTTCAGCCAACGACCATGCGATTCATTCAGGGGACACAAGTCTGTCTATATCCTAATCAACGTTCAAACGGGAATCTCTAGTGCTTGGAATCATAGAAGTCTATACTGTGTGTGTGTGTGTGTGGGGGGGGGGGGGGGGGGGGGGTGGGTGTTCGTGCGTATCTCTCTCTCTCTGTGTGAAAGAGAAGATATATTAAGGAGAGAGAGAGGCAAGATAGATAAAACAGGGACAAAGAGAAAGAGAGATTCAGGCAGCAATGACAAACGAAAATACGAACAAACATTTATAGTAATAATAATAATAGGGGATACGTATATAGCGCGATACCACCACATCATGGCAACACGGTGACATGCAAGTCATCTTATGACTGGCATTGATTATCGCAGTGTCAAAATCACGGGTTTCACCTGCTCCCTCTTATATAGCTCGTAACAAATCTTGTTCTGACCAGGTTTGACTCCCATACAAATGCCCCCAAATTCAAAACGAAACATCATGTTAAAGAGCAGCCTCAATTTGAAGTTGGGGAAATTTGTATGTGGGTCACAGCTACCCAGAAAACACACACACACACACACAAGGGACTTAATCGTGGTGGGTCAGTGGGTCTTTCATTAAAAGTTTGTGAGATTTTAATGTCAAGAGGTTTTCTGATTGTTGGTGTAGGTATTGTAGTAAGTCCATTTCAGTGTTTTAAAGATCCATCAGATCACGTGTCAAAATCACGGGTTTCACGTGTTCTCCCTCTTACAGCTGGTAAGAAATGTTGTTTTTGACCAGGTCTCACTACCATACAAATGCCCCCAAATTAAGAGCGAAACATCATTTTAAAGAGCAGCCTCAATTTGAAGTGGGGGGAATTTGTATGTGGGTCACAGCTACCCAGAAAAAAACCAAGGGACTTAATCGTGGTGCGTCAGTGTGTCTTTAATGTGAGTGGCAATCAAAATAATTACAGTGGAACCTTCCTTCCAAGACCTTGAAAAATCATCCAAAATAAGGGGGGGGGGGGAGGAGCTGTAATACTAGGAAGGTAGAGAAGGGGTCTTAGGAAGGGAGGTTCCACGTTCTTGCAGGGAGATAACTTGGGCAAGACTATGTAAGTTTGTATCACGCAAGAGTTGCTTCACTTGGGTGCCTTTTCAAAGTTAGACCTTGAAACCCGATTCTTCTTCTTCTGCGTCAGTTCCCAGGCCATAATGAGTAAGGTACATATGTGTCTGGTTTTCAGTTTTCACTGGTCTCCCCGCTGCGCACAGCCGACACATTCCGATTTCGGAGGAGCTCAAAGGAGAACAAATTATTTGGAAGATTGTTTTTGAAAAAGGGCAGGAGAATGGGTCAATAAGTCAGAAAGATAGTAGATGACAGAAAGCAAAGGAAAAAGGCAGAGTCAAAGAGAGTGGCAGATTAGAGGAAGTTACAAGCACAGAACTTCCAGAAGGTGGGGGAACTATTTTTATGAAAGACCACCCGGTATCCGGCGATTCAATGCGACACTTGCATGAAACCAGCGCAGGTAGTAATGAAATTAAACAAAGGGGGAACATTCTCTTTCTAATTAACTCCCCTCCACCAACAATGGTGTCTGAAATAGGATTTAACCAATATATCTCCACTCCTGAAGGTGACTGGCTGACCACATTTTTTTAAATTTCCAATGTGTATGACATGGTTCTAGGACAACACCCCCGAGATAATCCCCCACCCTGGACAATACCCCCCTCGAGTATCCACCCCCCACTAGTTTTAATTAACTTTCTGTTCAGATTATTCATGAGTGTTTATCAACGCATGCAGTCCGCGTCAAACCATCCAGTGAAAAGGTTTGATTTAGATTTCAGCTTGTCAGTGATGTATTGGTTTTTGCTCCCTTGACGATTGAGCGTTTAACAGGAGCTCAGTTGTGTGTTTACATGGTACATGGGTGACTCCCCAAAATGAAAAAAAAACTAAAAGGCAGGGTTCCAGGGACCCATGGCCCCGGCAGGGTACAGGGGCAGAGCCCCGTCGGACGATTCAGGGGGGCAACTTAAGAGAGAGATATAACGAGACAGACAGTTAAAATGATAGACAGACAGTTTGAGTCTGATAAGCCTTCTAAATTTATTACAGTGCCTTTGTAAACTTCCAAGACAGAACAACTAGACTAAGCCTTGCAAAATTATTACATTGCCTTTGTAAACTTCAAAGATAGAACTAGACCAAGTTCAAAACGCCCCAAATCGCTTGTGGTCAAATTGTTGTTTTTTGGATGAATTAAAAACAAATGAAGTTCAGTTTCTGGTAAATTAAAAATACTGAAATTAAAAAATACTGAAATCAGTGTAAAAATTAAAGAGTAGCACCCATGCCTGATACTCAATGAGGGTAAACCACTGATGCACTGTCTTTGAAAGTGTAGATATGGAGACATTTACGACACAGAGAGAGAGGTGTACCATGCAAAATAATGACGTGTATGTGAAACAAAAGAAGTTGTTACGATGGCTTGGAGTCAAAACGGACTATCTTTAGATAGTCTATTAACATATTATTGAACTTAGTACGAAAACTAGGGGAAGACGGGGTAAAAAGCGCATGGGTGGGTAAGAAGCCCACCCCAATTATCTCATGAAATAAAGAAAATTTCAGTCAAATTTGCCCATGAGACGAATGCTAGACATTAACGCTCGTCTCATGGGCAAAATGAGACTGAAATTTGCTTCATTTCATGAGATAATTGGGGTGGGCTTCTTACCCGCCCATGCGCTTTTTACCCCGTCTTCCCCTAATAACTTGTATAAAAAAAAAGACTGCAGAAATATAAAAAGCAAAACTCCCTTTATATATTTCTGCAGTCATTGTTTGATACAAGTTATTATTTTTTGTAATCTAGGTTCAATGTTAATTTATTAGGTGGAAAGCAAAAATACATTTGAAGTAGGGCATGGTGACGAATGGAGCGTGTGTGTGTGTGTGTGTACGTGTGCGAGGTTCAAAACAATAATACATGCTCGCATGCTTTCATTTCATAAATACAGATTCTCTGTGCGAGTGTGTGTGAGGTTCAATAATACATGCTCGCATGCTTTCATTTTATAAATACAGATTCTCTGTGTGAGTGTGTGTGAGGTTGGGGGTGGATTGTCCTGGGGGGGAATTTTCGCAGGGGGGGGGGGGGGGGGGGGTGTCCTCACACGGTGCGTGTAGGGATTAATGGTAGTGTTGATATTGCATGTCTGTTATCATGCTTTCATTTCATAAATTATACAGATTCTCTGTGCGAGTGTGTGCGAGGTTGGGGGCAGATTGTCCTGGGGGGAATTTTCGCAGGGGGGGGGGGGGGGTCCTCACACGGTGTGTGTGCGTATAGGGATTAATGGTAGTGTTGATATTGCATGTCTGTTGTCATGTTTTTTGTCTGCCATTCAATACCAGCTGCCTTGGCACGCACGAGGCTGTGTCAGACCAGCTGACATAAGCAAGAACACCAAGGCTACATCAAAATGTTGCTAACCTCTGAATGGATGTGCGGTGGGAATTATCTTCAGCCATGACGAGCTCCTGGCATAACATCGTCAAGTCTAAAATCCTCCCAAGTCGGAGTAGTGTGGCTGCTCACGTGGCGGGGTAATCAAAAAACGGTCACACCCGTAATGTTCTCATCCCTAGCTGGTGCATTTGTACCAAAGTGTTCAAGAGCTTCGGCTGTCGGGGTGATCCCTGGAGTCGTGAAGCCAGGGAACAACAACATTGAACATCAAAGGCAGCAGGCAACATTTTTTTTTTTTTAGACCTTTGGAGAGAGAGAGAGAGAGAGAGAGAGAGAGAGCAAATCTGAGAAAGAGAGACTGACATAGAAAAAGAGGAAAATATACAGTTATAAGAGTAGGCCATTACATTTGAACAGAGAGAGAGAGAGAGAGAAAGAAAATCTGAGAAAGAGAGACTGACTAACAGAAAAAAGAGAGGAAAATATACAGTATTAAGAGTAGGCCATTAAATATTAACACAGAGAGAGAGAGAGACAGAGAGAGAGAGAGAGAGAGAGAGAGAGAGAGAGAGAGAGAGAGAAAAGATTTATTTAGACAGTAGAATTTCTCGTGAATCAAGCCTCACAAATGTCAAAATCGGATGGAAGTGAATCAAATCATATGCAGTGTAGCCAGCCCTTAAGATTCAAGAGAAACTGTACTATGAAGATCCCATAGGCAGAGGCAGACTAAAAATAAAAATGGACGCAAGAAATTGTACAACAAGCAAAAAGGAAAACAGAATTAGGAAAGAAAGAAAAACAAAATTAATGTGTGTGTTAACACACACACAGTGTCACACACGCGCGAACAGAGCGTCATTTTCATTTTAAGTCTTTTATTCATTGGATCTCTTTGCTTGTTATTTCACGCGCGGCAGACGATCCAAGAATAGGACCCTCTTCTGAAAAAACGACAGCCATCAAATGTTTCTGAAACAGAATGAAAAAAAAGAAAAAAAACCCATTTAAAGCAAATATTCCAAACACAGTTTGTGACACACACTACAAGCCTGTAAAAGAAAACTGATGCCTTAACCATTTATCAACACCTGAGGGTTTGTTGTTGCTTGTTTGTTGACATACCTTGGATCATCCCAACAGCCGAAGCACTTGCACACTATGGTACAAACGCATCAGCTAGAGATGAGAACATTATGTATGTGACAGGTTTTTTTTATTACCCCACCACGTGGGCAGCCATACTCTGACTTCGGGGGATCCACTTGAGGGTAAAGTTTACACTGAGAAGAAAAGGCCAATCCTCTGCCAGCCATTCAATTCATAATCCCCCGAAATGTGCAAATCCTGACAATTCTGATGTCTGCCTATCCATTTATCAATCATTAACCCCTTGACTGCCGCATAACGTATTATGTACTGACATGATGACATCACTGACGACGTCATCAGACGAAGAGGAATAACTCTGATATGCTGGCTTTTGCTCTGACAGTCAAGAGAGTTATATCCCCAGACCATTTCGCCAGATTGGCTGTATCAGTTGTCTTTTTCATGGCATGATTTGTGCAATGATTTTTTCCTTTCATTTTCTCTGGCAGTCAAGGGGTTAAAGACCGCTGGAAATGACTATATAAAACGAGGTGTGGCCTAAGACTTCTCTCTCCTGGTTGCCGTGGGAAGAATGACAGCTCCACTTTTGAGTTTTCATGATCAAAATAAAAGTATTTAATTGACACTTTACGAATTATGAAATCTTTCAGCACACTCCCAATTCCATAGTTTATGAAACTTGTAATGACCGAGTCACAAAACAGTCCATAAAACGCTCCAAACAGTGAGATTCAAAATAATATTCTTACAGTAGGTATTCCAAAGGGGTTTTGAAAAACATATTCTGCATATTTTTTGTTCTTTCAGTTTGATAGATATTTTGATTCTGATTAAAATGATACTTGAAACAAGTCTGTATGATACTATTAGTGACAGTGAGTGTTGACCCATTTTGACTGAAATTTGCGCAGTCATTCAAAAAGAAAGGGGCTCATGCCAGTACTAAGTATAGCTGCATATCACTGGTCAAGCATCTGGGAGAGAGGGGGACAGAGAACACTGAACAATTTTAATAGGCCATTGGCCCATGTTAGAGAGAGAGAGAGAGAGAGAGAGAGAGACAAAGAGAGAAACAAACTGGATAGACAGAGAAACAGACTGGATAGACAGACAAACAGAGATTCAGACAGTGAGACAGTGTTTAAAATTCTGACGCATTCCGTATTTTTCGGACAATAAGGCATGAAAACTACTGTTCCCAAAAAAAAGGCGATTTTCTCAACCGAGAAATCCTTCCACCCAGATTTTCAGCTAACTCAGAAGTTTGTTGAGGGGGGGGGGAAGTACTCATTTCACATCCTACTTCGCCTTCCAACTGACAACTTTTTGACAAGGTTCATAAAAAGCTTCAAACTCTTTGTCTTTGTCTCTTTTCCGAATAACATCGCCGACTCTTCGGCCAATAACTACATTCTGCAGCCAGTCACTTCTCCAATGATTCACGTACTTTTTCTTTTTTTTACATTTTGGTTTCGCCAACTCGATACATGCGTTCTCGGCGGACGCCATCTTGGAAATGACAATGGCGGAAGAGCAAAAAGGCGCGAAATGAAGATTGTGCAGGTTCGCAGGGAAAACATATCGCCTTATAGTCAGAAAAATACGGTATATGTGCGTCTATGACACTAAAAAACTACCATCAGACTTAACCGAGTTTCAGGTCAGTGTGGCGCTAAATCAGTAAATGTAGCACATTTTCACCAGACGCACAGCTTTAAAAAAAGAAGAAAAGTAAACAGTCATCAAGAGAAGACACCCCCTAAAAAAATCGAGAGAATAATTTGCGTGCTGACTTTGACTCCACCTTTTCTGTCAACTATTATCTTTCTGACATAGTGGCCCATTCTCCTCCTGCCTTTAAAAAAAAAAAATGCCTTCCAATCATTTTCTCCTATGAGCTCCTCCGAAATCAGAATGTGTCGGCTGTACACAGCAGGGAGACCGGTGAAAACTGAAAACCAGGCACCTTATCCGGTATGGCCATATGGCCTGGGAACGCAGAAGAAGAAGTAAAAGAAGACTCCCCCTGATTTCAAAGATAGAATTAGCACTGACACGATCTGGGTGCACAAGTAACTGAATTAGACAGTTGCAAAATTCAAAATGATTTGAATGAGCCACTGATTTATCATGCGCATGTGAAATACACATGTGTAGTTTCTTTGGGCGGGGCAGTATATAAACACCAGACATGGGAATTAGAGAAGACAAAAAAGACTGAAAATTGGGGTCTGGAAGCAGGTATAGGAACAAGGAATTTTAAAAACCCTGAAAACTGTGTGTGTTGGGATACCGCCCCCAGCAAATGAAGCTTCTTCTGTTATCTAAGCCTTAAAAACAGTATCAGAGATAAGACTGATATATTTAGTTCATTTTGCATTCATTTATAACCAAGAACTTAAGTTTTACTCATTGGGCTTCTTTTTTTTATATCTCATAAATGTCCTCTTGGACCATCAAAAAAGCTGAAACTTGCAAAAAAAAAGACTGAAGAGGATCATCAAAAAAGCTGAAACTTGCAAACAAAGACTGAAGAGGACCATCAAAAAAGCTGAAATCAGCCCAAAGACTGACAATTCCCATGCCTGAAACACACTGAGGGTTATACACATAGTGAAATGAAAATAGTGTTACTCACTTGGCAATGATGCCATCCTTCTTGGCCAGTCTCAACAGGGAGTCATCACACTCACCCTGCACACGCACACACACAAAAGAAAATTGAGTAGGTAAGTTGCTTTGAGCTCCTTAACTCTTCTACTACCGTCGGCGGGTTGACCCGCCGGTTTACCGTATGCCGTTGCTAGCCACGGGCGGGTTTGACCGCCAGATACTAGGGAAACCCCGGTGTCCCCCTTTGCGCTATTTATAATCAAGTGACATCACAACCCTTACTTCCGTGACACGCGCAGTTCGCTCAGTAAAGAAAGCCCAACCTTCCGCCATCTTCATTTGTAGGCTGAATTTTGTCATTTTCAATCAATTTTCGTCGCGTTTTCGACGATGGAAACTGACAACTTTTGGCGTGAACCTCTACAAGATGGCGATAGTGCCGACGAAGCATTTACTGTGGAAAAAGTGGCTGAATCTGAACTTAGGCGAATCAAAAAGAGCATCGAAAGTGTTGAAACGATCTTGGGTTTGCAGCAGTAGATCGACAGGTAAATTTAGTGATGATTCGAGCGAGTTTTTTTTTAATGAATTTTTAAAGTGAGTGTGTGCGAAAATCAGTGCAGCGGTAAAAATTACTTGGTGCGCAACAGTAAACAGTCTAAGTAATACTTGGTAGTAGAAGAGTTACAGACCCAGTGACGCGCCACAATTAAGTCCCTTGGGTTTTTGTCTGGGTAGCTGTGACCCACATCTAAATTTCCCCAACTTGAAATTGAGGCTGCTTTAAACTGATGTTATGGTTTGAATTTGGGGCCATTTATCAGACTTGGTCAAAACAAGATTTCTTTCCAGTTATAAGAGGGAAAACACGTGAAACCCGTGATTTTGACACGTGATCTGGTGGATCTTTAAAAAGCACACATCAAAAGCTTTCCCCTAAAATTCAGCATATTACAATTAGTAAGGTTGGATTTTTTAAATCACAATGCAATCACGATCACAGATTGAATTGCAATTAGAAAATCCAACATATATAAACTCATTTACAGTTGGGAATAGAGGTGAGTGACTTAGGATTAATTTTGCATACGCTCAGAACAGAGGTGCAGAACTTTTTCGTTATTGGACTGCACAGTCTCACTTAGTCATTATTAGGCATCAGAATAGTCAAGTCCAATCCTCTGAAAACAGCGGTAAAACTAAAAGGGCTATCAAGGCCCCAGACTGAAGAGGGACAACATTGAAATCAGTTCCCAACATGACCAAAAAGGCTTTATGCAGTGAGAAATCACTTTAAAATGCTATTTCACACAAAGGATAACACTGAATCAAAAGCCAAAACCTCTGACAAGAGAAGCCAATCCTCTGTCAGAAATTCTTAATCCTCTGACAATTCTGATCCCCGCATTATATACCAAAAAATAGAAAACCGGGGCTAAAAGTAAAACTGCAATAAAATAAAACAACGACGTAACAACAGTGATTGAGACCGAGCGAGCCAGATTATTGTTTTATGCGCAGTAATTAACACTCTTGCTCTGCGAACGTTCCGGAACATTCAGAAAAAATATGGATCGGAAAGTTCCAGAACGTTCTGGAACACACGGTCTTAAAGAACGAGTAGCATTAATATCAAGAACACACCACATGTAAACATAACACACATGCACAGACACCTGTACACACACAGTCCTATATAAAACTGAAAATGTCAGAAGAAAAGTCGGTAAAGGTCAAGATGTGCCACCCCCCCAACATTTCTCGGTTAATTGTATTTTTCCGTTATTGCCTTTCTTACCATACATAAAGCTGTATTTTAGGAACATTTGTAGCTAATAACCTTTTTGGAATACTAACCCTATCCCTAACCCTACCCTATAAGATGGAAAAACGCAACGAACCACAACTGTGACAAATTGCGGTGTACTGCAGTACATAGTGGGGGGTAGGGTTAGGCTTAGGGCTAAGGTTAGGGCTAGGGTTAGTATTCCAAAAAGGTTATTAGCTAAAAATGTTCCTAAAATACAGCTTTATGTATGGCAAGGCAAAAAGGGAAAAATAGAATTAACCGAGAAATGCAGGGGGGGTGGCACATCTTTACCTGTACCGAAAAGTCCTATAAAAGCTGAACACTGGCAGAAATAGGCAGGACATTTTGTCCTATTGATTTTCTTATTTCAGGACACTTTGTCCTATCACTTATCCATGCTCTGTACGGTACACAGACCTGCTTACCCCCTACACAAGTCTTGAGTAGTCTGGATAACTGAAATGAGTAGCTTTGGTGCAAAATGTGTAGTTTTATTCATTAAACCATCAAACAATGTTCACTGAAAATGAGTAATTAGAGCATTATTTTCAATTTTGAAGAGTAGTAGAGGTCCAAATTGAGTAGAATACTACTAAAAAAGAGTAGAGTAAACAGGTCTGGGTACATCACCGCATACCACCATATCAGAAGTGATTCTGTGCAGTGGTTGCACATAAAAGTGAAGGGGAAAAACCCCACCATCTGAATTCACAAATGCAATATTCCATCTTCCTACAAAGTACAGTGGAACCTCCCTTATATGACCTCCCATTATAAGACTCCCTCCCACATAAGACCTACTTCTCTGAGACATTGCCAGGGCTCCCAATCGTCCAACAAGGGGTTCCATGGACTCCTTCACTTACAGTATAGAGGGTCCTAGAGGCGGGATAGAGGGTCCCAGTGGCATTGCGAATGCTAAAAATAATTTTTCTAGTGCATCCCTGGGACCCCCTGCACATTCTTTTAGAGGGTCCTTTAGAATCTTAGTGCTTCATAGACCCCCAAATGAGGGTCCCTGGGAGCCCTTCTTATTAAGCATTAAAATTACCTCCCTTATAAGACCACTCCCTTATAAGACCTCATTTTGGATGATTTTTTAAGGTCTTATAAGGGAGGTTCCACTGTATTGAGATCCATCCAGAAGTTTTTGAGAAAATCAACCAACACACACACACTTACAACCTAGTGCGCGTTGCTGTGAGTGTGTGTGTGCTGGTTGATTAATAGCCATTACATCAATAAACCTAGAAATAAAAAGAAAGAAAAAAGAACCAAGGGAACAATTTTTAAGCAAACATACAAACTAACCCCAGAAAGAAGGAAACAGAAATATCAAATTATGATAACAATATGCCTTGGCATGAGGCTGTGTCAGACCAGTTGACAAGCTAGAACACCAAGGCTACATCAAAATGTTGTTATGCTCTGAATGGTTGTGAGGGGGTTCTCTTAAGCCATGACAAGCTCCTGGCATAACATCATCAGTCTAAAATCCCCCAAAATCGGAGTGTGGCTGCCCATGTGGCGAGGTAATAAAAAAACGGTCACACACGTAATGTTCTCATCCCTAGCTGGTGCATTTGTAGTTGTACCAAAGTGTTCAAGTGCTTCGGCTGTTGGGATGATCCCTGGAGTCGTTAAACCAAGGAAAAACAACAACATATCCTACCCCCCCCCCCCCCCCCTCCAAAAGGAGGTGTGAACAGGATAATGCGAGAAAATGGCATCAAATTATTTTTATAAAAAAGAACACCAGCTTACCATTCTCCTGATGGATCCGCAGATGGCGTAGGTCTTGTTGGAGCCGGTCATGCGGCCTGTAGACTCATCCACCTAAATTTACACAACCACAATATTAGTGTGCAGGAGAAAGAAAAAAAAATACATACAAAAATAGGGTAATAATTTCAAATTTTTGCTTTCTCAAGATGGAGCTAGCATTCCAAAGTGAATTTAAAAAATTAAAAAAAATATGACAGTGCATGCCTGGGAAAGACACACACAATTGAATTTTGGCATAAATCGAGAATTTAATTTTTCATGGTGAAGTAAATCACTTGTCACATGGTGTCACTTGTTAATAAATCACATGGCGAAGCAAATTCACTATCTTGTCTAGTTTTTATTTTATAATTATTTGAAGTTTGGCATTCAAAGTAGATCACTTGCAGAAACCAGGCATAGAAGATATACAATTTTTCTTCTTTGTTTCTATTGACTTGATTTAGAAAACAATCAAATAAACAAAGAAATCATTCAACATTGTTTTTCATGTTGTGGATACTGGTAGAACTAGGTGCTCCAAAGTCATTTTTAAATTTTCAGATCTGATAAATTAAAATATTACCAATGGATAGATATTGTAATTCTGTGCACATTGATATAAAAATTATTTTTCTAGCTTAATTAGATAAAAAGTTATGATTTTTTTCCGATTTATTGTAGACGCCATTTTTTTCCGTAAGTAAAATGGTGAAAAGTGCCATTTTTGAGCAGCTGAAACTTAAGTATCTTTCTATCAGCATACTTTATTCTGTTTATACATATTCTACATATAACTGTGTACATAGATTCTTTTTTTTAAGGCTCTGACCCAAACCAATTTTCAGTTATAAGCCTTTAAATATGTTGAAAATGGCAATTTTCACCTGCGGAAATAATAAATTCAGTCAAAAAATCATATTTTCCTTGCTGTTTGACCTACAAAGACAAATAATACACTATAATGCTCAGAATGATGAGATATGTCTGATGCATGCACTTAAAAAGTGATGAAATAAAGATGAAAAACAATCATTTTTTTGGCACCTGACCTAGTTGATGGGTGATTTTGGCACGGTCTCAGAGCAGTTTCCATCATTTTCCTGCCTAAACAAGTATATTTTGGCTTCAAAATTGAAGATTGTGATAGTGTGTGTGTGTCAATGTGTGTGTGTCTGTGTGTGTGTGTGTGCGCACCTGCGTGAGTGTGTGCACGCATGTGCCAACGCATGTGTGTGTGATTCTGTGGGTTATGTTTGAGTGGGAAGAAGAAATAATGTTTTACGCCCTCTTTGGCCTTTCGGCCATGTGGGGCATTGTGTCTGAGTGGGCAAACCAAAATGATTTGTTATGCTCCATGCCATTGCCACAGTATGGCAAAACACTAATTTAATCTCCTTTAGCCAGTCTGGTTCTACATAACAGTACATACTATTTTCTTGAATTTGGTAAACCATTATACTTGTAAATTTTGATATGTGAAATAAAAAAAAGTAATTACATTGGCTCTGGAAAGTGGTTAGTGTGTGTGTGTGTGTGTGTGTGTGTGAGATACATAAATGGTGTATAATAGTGAAAGAAACTTTTTGAAAATAAATATAATTTGTGCATTATAGCCGATGCGAGTCTTTGATCGAAAATTTAGTGTTAATAATAGATTTGTTTATGCTACATCAATTCTGTAAACCAGCAAAGCATTTATGTGCAGTGCGGGGGGGGGGGGAAGCGTAGATGTGTGGGAGGGAGTGGGTGAGCTTTAATTTGATGAAAGAAGACATCACAAAAAGACACAGATACTTGACAATTTAGGAAAAAAAAAGCTATTTATAGTAACAAAGGAAATGCAAGAACTGATTTAATCTTATAAGTACTTGACTTGCTAAAACAAAAAAAGTCCAATGCATGCAAGTTTGAACACAAGAAGAAACATGTTGTTGGCCTATTCAATGAGATCTATATGAAAACAGAAATATCCGTGTAGTTAGACCTGGTTTCGTTTTCACAGGCTTTCATTCAAAACCTGAACAAATTAGGTCATGTGACCGAATTCTTTTGATCATTTCTCATAAATACCTTTGTTAAGACGACAATACAAGTGCTAAACAACTTGTCTGTTCACCTCAAAACCGATTGTAAACAATATTATGGACAGTTAATCAAACGACTTCGATTTATCTGTTAAATTTCCCAAGTATCCGGACTTCGATCTCAGATTTTGTCCTTGAATCGTGCTGTTTCAAGTGTTTGAATGTGGCCGATCGGGTTCCGTAAATGCGATGACAAGTCCTTCTTATTAACAGAAGATAGATCAATAACAATGATTTCACTTCGTTGCTACAATATTTTTCTTACCACTGCATAAATCCTCAAGCAAATAGAGGCCTAATGAGCGCGAGCTAAGATTTTGTTGATCGCCAAATAGGCTACGCAAGCGAGCGTCTCTTCGCGGCGGCCATTTTTGTTTTTAGGCTTGAGTGACAGAGTGGCTACGGAGCTACCATGTCGCACATTTCGGTATTCCGCTACCTGTAGGAATGTTTTACAGTGATGAAAATTGGATATTTTAAAGAAGAAAGCCTGCTGAATCGACTGGATATTTTCAATTTGTTGTACGTGGACCGAAAGTTGACCAAATTTTCGTTCAAAATGTTCAACTTGAAAATTTTCTTACTTGTACTTCATATTTTGTACAAGCGAAAGAATACGAAACGTAGAGAAAAGCTAGCTCTTTCTTTTAAGCTATGTGATGAGCAGCTGTGCGCTTTCTACTGTTAGCGGAACGGCGATTTTTGTGGTAGGTGCGATTCGGAAATCGCCCGCGTCGGACTGCCGCGGGGTATAATTAAGCCATATTAAACTTAATCTTAAACACACTATTCGCTCATAAACATTAACAAAACTCACACAGAATGAAAGAACAAAGTCTCAACTTTTGATTGCAATAATTTTTATTGAGATTGAATTCAAAGCAAATGGACAGGAGCAGATTGAAAAGAGGTAGTGAGCAGCAGAGTTTTTAGTCATGCAAAGAAGGTTTGGAGTACCTAGTAGAACACATACGAATAGACATAAATATGCCCTAAATAGAAAATTGATATCATTTTGATTTCAGTCATTAAACTATTTAAAGCTTAGCACCCAAGATTGAAGAAACCTGGCACAAAAAAAGAAGAGTTTGACTTGGTAGTGGGGGCAAAGTGAGTTTCGCGGAAGAATATCCAACCGATTCTGCATTTTATTTGAAAGATGTCGAATCAAACTAAAATGATGAAGTTGGGCGTCAAAATGAAGAAGAAGAAGAAAAAGAAGCACTAGGATAAAAGATTTTTGTACCAGCCACGGACTAACAGGTTAGTAGTTTTGGCCAGCCTTGATAACATTATTTCATGAGGATATTCATTTTCCCTACATTTTCAGAGCAGGGATCCAACTAAAATTACATTGTCTTGGAAAATTATTGATATTATCAGAATTGACAAACCGTTTTCTTTTCATCATTGTATGATGCAAAGAAAATGAGAAAAACAAATACTGTTAGGATGTCAGAATACGCTTTATTCATTCAAGTTACCTCTGCAATGTTGATCTGGATGGAGGCATGGTCTTTGGCCGCGATGATATTGTTACTCGCGGAGCTGAAAAGGTAAACATAAACTGAACATCAAATTTTATTTCAATGCTTATTTATGAAAAAATTGCAAATAGATATTAGGCACACACAAAAAAGTTGTGGTTAAGGTAACATGGGGGAAAAAACCGGGAGGGTGTAGGTATGCCCTAACTTTTTTTTTTTTTTTTTTTTTTTTTAGGTCAAAATTGTAGGGTCTTCATTCCTAGCTCTTTGACTATTTTGAGATTGCCGAGTGGTGTTGAAAAGTCTAGTTAGAAAGGTTCAGCTAAGATAGCTGAACCACCTCGGCAAATAATTAATGGATGAATGTCCCGGAAAACATCCACGAGCGTGTAAGATGCTTTGAAAGTGATAATCACCCTCGTATTTTCAGAAATATGAGCGCATGGCTCCATTGAAATGGCAAATGACGCCATTTTGCAACAAGTGGACGTTCAGCGCGTTGTTAAGTCCCCTGATGGGCATTCCCCGATTGAACTTGTCTCTCTCTCTCTCTTTTTTTTGGGGGGATGATAGGTTCGGCTGAAAAAAATAGGGTAGGTCGGGATACCGTAACCACATCTATTTTTTGTTGGTGCCTTATTCTGATTATTTGTGTTATTCTTCGTTGTATTAATTTTAGTCACATCATCAAAATCAATACTGATCATTACTGTGCATGTGACTAGCAGGGCAGAAGGGTCAGGAAAATAAAGAAAACAGAGTTCTAAAGAACAGAGAGAAAGGAAAAAACGAGAGAGAGGGGGGTGGGTGGGAGCGTTCATCATGAATGGGGTAACACAGCGACAACCAGCCAGAGAGTGACGTAATTCGCGTGTCACGTGGCAGACGCTATAGCGAGAAAAGCTAACGCTCTGCAACGTTATGGCTTCAGAAACCAACACTCCTCCTGTTGTCACTTTCTCTTGAGCATGAAATTTGCGATCTATGCGTGTCAGTTTCCTGCTTTAGATTGATAGTGTGCGACAGAATATTCTCGTGTGCAAGCGTGTGCTCTGTACGTGTATGTCGTGCTACCCGTTTTCTTTTTCTTTAAATATTTTTCTTCCTTTTTCTTTATAATAAATTTGTGAACACTGTTTCAATTTGTTCTGTGTGTCGCTTGTTGGATTGGAATTGTTTGACAGAAAGCTGTTGATTTTTCTCCTGTAAGGGTCGCACCCTTACATGTATGGTGGATCGCCTCCACGTTAGTAGCAGCCCCGCCTGCTTTAGTCACTAGTGCTGTCGTACAGCAAGGAGACCCTGAGTCATTCTGGGTGCTCAAGGAACGCGGTTCCAGCTTGTCCTTCTTCGTTGAAGTTACGCTGGGCCGTTGTTGTAAATAGTGTCTTCACTGGGGTAGTGGTTAGTATCGTATTGTAAACTTGTTTAATTTACTTGTTTGAATTTATAGATTAACAGAATCATTTCTGTGTTCATTTATTGACCTGTTTATTCGTCGTGTATTCAGTTTAGCCTTTGGAGTTATCGTTCTCGCTTTTTGTTTTCCACTTTCCTACTTCACTTTTATTTACTCCAAAGGGGAATAATTTACTGGCCATACTGCAGCTATACGCTATCTTGCCTTGCCCTGTTCTGGTCGTACCATTGGGGCCACAATTTGTGTTTTGTGTAAAAGATGTGTTAATGTATTTCGTAATGCAATATTTGTGCCTGTGCATGTCGCGTTTTCGTTTAATCACTTTTGCTTGTAACTGAATATTTTGTGTGGCATGACATGGTTGCGCGCGCATTGAATGATATGGTTACGTGCACATTGAAGGGTGAGTGATGCAAGCGTCGTGAGTGCGTATGCTTGAGTGTGAATATATTTGTTAGGATTGGCTTTAGTAAAATGATTGTGTTGCATGTAGAAAGGGGCACCACTCGTACTTTCAGTTTTGGTCCTAATATAATGAATTGTGAGCGAAGGACCAATTTTAAGAAAATATAATTCCAGTCGAAATTTACTATAAACATTTTAATATGTACATTTATTCACAAAGTCAAGACAAATTGACTTCATGTTCATAAATTTTTCAGTAGTGAAATTGTTAAAGTTTGAACACTTTAATTTTTCGAAATTTAACTTTTCAAATTCATACTTTTTCTTCTATGCCTTTTTGGCATTCAAATTTCCTTGGTGCCTTGAGGGACATGTAAACACAATTGTTCGCCGCCGTGGTGAATAGTTGACTGATCCTGGTTGGGTCCAGGCCTTTTTTTTCCTCTTCTTTTTCTTCGTCTTTTCGGTGGCGTTTCATGGATGGCTTCGCCTGGACGATGTGTGTGACCTGTGGCTCAACGCTAACCCCCCTCTTCGCTGAGGGATTGAGGAGTGGCCTGGGCGGCCCAAGAGAGCTGCCGGTTGCAGTCTGAAGACGACCTCTGAGTGGACTTCTTGGTTCAGTCCTCTACTTTTCTTCAGGGGATCAGCTTCTTCGTTGTGCGCTGATGTGTCAAAGTTAAGTACTGTAATAAATTAAGGAATGTGACAATTATTCTGAAAAAGAGAACTCGTGTAAAGTACCTTTTCTACCCACCTTGGACCGGACTGCTAAAGGTAGATAAATCAGGATTCTGAGAATCCCAGAACAAGGAGAGACACTGCCAGCAACATCCTATTATACTACCAAGGAAAATATAAAGACAAAATTAAATTTCCTTCATTTGTTTCTTTTACTACTTAAGTTAAAGTGTTCATTCTTCTAGTTTATTTGAAATTTGTGTATAAAATGAATTTGTTCTTAGTTGTTTTGCAATTGTGAAAGTGGTGCATACAGGTGCTTGTCTTGATCAATGGGGTCATGAGAAGAAGTAGTAAGACAACTTAATCTAAGTTGCCTTGAGCGTTAGTTAAAGCCCAAGTGTTAGTTATTGCGTTTGATATTTGAATGTAACTGGGTTGTTTTTTTTTATTGTTTTGATTGGTATTGTCTGTTTGCAAAATAAATGTCCCTTTTGTATTGTAATTTTGACTGGAGTGGTCTGGTGTGAGTTCCTTCCGGAGAGTTCCTCGAATCTCAGATCAGTCTACCTCCTCAGAACCTTTCTCACTTGTGGAGCTCTGCGTAAAACTGCGAGCACACTTGACATCGCGTGACAGACAAGGGTGCAACCCCCTCAAATGAAAAAAATGTAAGGCAAGGGTCTAGGGATTCATGGCCCCCCGGCAGGGTACAGGGGCAGAGCCCTGTCGGACGATTCAGGGAGGCAAGTCAAGAGAGAGAGCTAACGAGATAAGACAGTTAAAATTATAGACAGAGACAGTTTGAGTCTGATAAGCCTTGTAAAATTATTACATTGCCTTTGTAAACTTCCAATCTTGATAGAACTACCAAGTTCAAAACGCCCCAAATCGTTTGTTGTCAATATTTTTTATATTTTTTATATGAATTAAAAAACCCTGAAGTTCAGTTTCTGGTAAAATTTAAAATACCGAAATCAGTGTAAAACACATGCGTCTAAACAGAGGCCGTTCGCCAGAGATCAAATAGACCCACAGAAGCTGATGAAGGTATAATTTTCAATATTTTTTGCACAATCAAAGTTTTCTCTTCGTTATGCTCTTGTTTACATTTATTCATAATCCTAGCCTATTCGGTAAATATATTCCCTTGCCCTAGCTGGGCCTAACCCGACCGTAAGTTACTTCCACCCTAAGCACAATGAAGTTAAACAATGAATTTTTACTTTTGTTCTCACATGCGGAGTGTTTCTTTCATTTGATTATGTTGTTTTCAGTTCTAACCCTAACCCCTTACCCCATTCCTATCCCTATCCCTTTTCTGGCCGATCAATTCTAACCCTATCCCTGACCCTATTCTGTAATCACGGACTTGGTGAACGGCCTCTGCTTAGACTCAACTGTGTAAAACTGAAAGCGTAGCATCCATGCGTGACAATGTCGGTTTTCAGCGACAGTTTAGAATTTGTGTCTTTTAACCTTTTAATCTGAAATTAAACTGACTCTAACCCTATCCCTAACCCAAACCTTAAACACACAAAATATAAAACTTTACTAAAAAATGGAGTGAACTTCCATGTTTGAAGATGATCATGTGCAGTCTTGAACGCCTAGTGGAATTGAAAAAGTTGGGCTCATCCTTTGCAAGGTTGGTAGGCTGCGAAGATATCGCTCTTTATAACATTTACTGATTCAGACTTTTTGGTATGGCTTCTTCAGCTTCATTCAATAAGTAGGGTATGTTTATTCACCGTAAAATGCCGAAAGGTGAATGCTGGATGGTCACTGTTTGATAGATTTTCACATTTATAGTGTGCACATTTTTCGCAAACATCGCACAAAATGCAGTCGATGTCAGTGTCACACTGCTTACCACAACAGGAGCAAGGATAATTGCTTTTAGGCAATTTCACTTTCCATTGAAATAAATTTGGGGGGGGGTTTCTGTAGAATGTTTTCATAATTCATCCCTACCATTCAGCATTTTATCATTCCACCTTCACCATTCGTCATTTTTCGGTATGTTTTGACTATTCTGCATTCATTTTCCGGCATTTTCTGACCATTCTGCATTCATTTTCCGGCATATTCCGGTGCATAGACATAGCGCAATAAGTATCCTTCAACATTTTGAAGATTCTTCTTCTTCTTCTTCTCTTGAGGGCCCACGGTCAATGAGCTGACCAACAGACCATTTCTTAGCGAGGACCAACCACAAGAGTTATGTCCCTTGGAATAGAAAAGAGTTATCCTTAGTTTCGTCAGAGAAATTGGGCGCTCCACCTATCATTTTCCTGCTAACATTGAGAGCTTACTGACGACCCGGGTGGTAAAAAAGTGACCAATGAAGATCGAGGACACATCAAATTGTCGGAGATTCCTAAAATTAGTGAGGCCTGATGCAGGTGCCATTTTGTCTTGAATGTTTAGTTCGTCAGTTTTGTTTTTTTCTAATTTATGAATAAGTCTCCCAGTCAAGATACTGTTTTTAGTATAGTTTAGGTTGAATTTAATGATTTTAACCTTAAAACATTCAAACAAATTGAGCAGGTCATGTAGAAAATTGTTCATTTTGGTAAATAGACAAAACAAATTGACCTATCTGACCCCATAATTTTGCGCTTAAAATACGTCTTTCGCGCACTTCCGGTAAACGTGTTTACTAAAAGTGAAACTTCTGGACAAAGACAGGTTTTTATCGATTTATATTAGTTTTCTTTAGATTTATATTGACTCTGTACCATTTACAAAACATTGTTCATGGCTCTTGAACGTTTTTATTGCGCTATACTGGTCAAATCATCAAGGGAATCATGGCGCAAAATATTAACATAACTGGCGGGAGTGGCCCTGGGCCTGTCCCACAGTCCTGCTCTGTGTTGTTTTTGATTTTATGAGGCCCTGTACAGTTTTGAGTTTAGGGATACACAAGTAAAGAGTTTAAGAGATGTTCGTGAAACACACATCTACTTATTATGTTGTTCAAGTGGGCTTTTTGTTTGTTTGTTTGCTTGCAATGTCAATGGATTTTTATGTGTGTGTGTGTGTGTGTGTGTGTGTGTGTGTGTGTGTGTGTGTGTGTGTGTGTGTGTGTGTGTCACTGTGTGTGTGTGTACAGGACAAATAGATCTATGCAGTTGGAAAGGCTATTTATTAACTAATAACTCTCAAAAGGCAGTCTTCAAGTGGTGAAGACAAATGTTTTTTCCCCTTATTATCTCCCTTGACAGTATTTTAATGAACATTTTGAAGTAAATTTGTTTTATTTTTTAAGTAACATAGCTGATTGAAATAAAAAGTTAATTAGTTCAAAGAATAGGTTAAGTCACACATTGCTCCAAATTTGCATGGATCATTTTGCATTTGTTGTTGTCTGCCCGCGGGTTGACGTGTTTTTTGAAAAAAACAGTAAAAGAACGTCCTTATTGATTTTTTTCAAAAGGTCATAAAAAATGCAAGAATGACTCTAAAATCAAAATTAAACTTGTATCCACAACAACACATCACAAGCAACCATTTGGCACAATTTTTTTTTTTTTTTTTCACTTTCCACAAATTATTGGTTGATGTAGCGATGTTAGAAAATCGCGCATTGCGCAGGCTCAGCCGTGTTCTATTCTTGTGACCCGCCGCTGCGAGCGTGTCAGAGGGGGTAGGTTTGTTGTGTCCAGATTCTGGACAGCCGAGTGACCTTAACAGGATTTGCGATACTTCAAAATAACGTTGGAACATTCGTTAGCGGTTCCGAGTTGTCATTTTACTTCGTTAACCGGTTCGAAGCAGTTCGTTGATCGACGTAAGTTACCTGTTGTCTTTAGACGTTAAAAAAACCCATTGTATATTTATTTCGTATACATTTTATTTCAGCTCCACAAAGCTAAGATGTGTTTCTAGTACTGTGCAAAATTTGGTGCATGTCAGTATGTTCCAAATATGTAAACTAGCGTCCCAAAGTTTCCTTAGTTTTAGCCTAGATCTGTCATTCAGTGACGCCATCTTGCCTCAGACATGCATTCAACTTCCCCACAGTGTGTTGACATCGTTTCATTTAGCAACAATAAGTGACAATGATTGATGCATTATGCAAAGAAAAAAAAAGTTATGATACATTAAAATATAGGAACAAAAATAATTGATCTCTTTTCTTTTTTTTAAATGTTCCTCACTTTCCAAGGACTTTAGAAAGGCTACTTCTGTTGGGCCTACAGTTTGCTAAGTAACTCTATATTTTGAGTCTGAATAATTATGCAATTCTGTTGTTTGCAGTTAGTATTATTAGTATATTACCTTAAATTATAACTTGTGCTGTTTTGTACTAGACCTATTTACTGGTACTATTTTTTTTTAAATCTCAGCTGCAGCATAGGGCCTAGGTTGATATATTTTTTTTTTATCCCAATAGGGATATAATTGTCTTGTTTGTCCTTTTGCTTGGGGCCTGGACATTGTCTTATGGAGTGCCTAGGGTCAGCTAGTTCCCAGCTTGCTGGGGGCAAACATGAAAATTAGTAGCTGCCGGCAGCTCCCTGTAGTCCTCCCCTCCCCAGCCCGGAACTAGGTCTTTACTTTGTTTGCTACTCCTGATTTTACCCTAGATATTGAAGCTGAACCCAAGTAAAACTAATAGGGTGACATGTGTAGTCCTTTCTTGGAAAACTGATAATGTAATGTGTGTGCTCTTTTCTCTCTTTCCCTCTTCCGCTTCTTTTTCTATGGTCACCCACTAAAGTGTGTACAATTACTTCTGTATAAAGAAGTTGGCCACCACCACAGAAGATTAGAAGAAGAAGAGATTAATATTCAATAGATGTAAAGACAGAAGCAAATTTGTAAAAATAAAAATAAATCACATTTCTAATATGTTTTAACTTTTATAGCAAATGGCTGATACAGTGATAGTAGAGTAGGTTTGATTTTATTCAGATATTCAAAGAAAATGAGTGGAGACAGTGATTCAGACTCAGAGGCAACAATTTCAGCAGACTATTCTTGTAAGACTGTTCTTGTAAGTGATTGTCAACAAATGAAATGTACCACTAAATTCAGTTATAATAACAATAATAATAATTGTACATTTATATAGCGCTTTACCTCAGATGAGCCCAAAGCGCTTTACAATCAATGATTCATCAACAGACAACAAAAACAGCATTAACCAGCAACAGCGCATATACAAAGCAACTCTCTCTCTCTCTCTAACACACACACACGCGCGCACGCACACACACACACACACACACACACACACACACACTAAACACACATATTTATCGACGCCAACTCGTTCATACCCCATTCGGTAAGCCACAGCAACCGAGCCGCATGGATTGACCACATACACCAACACACATACACAAACACCCTCACACAAAAACGTACGCACGCAGACAGACACACAGACACGCACACAAACATAGACACCACACACACACATGCGTGCACACACAACCCACAAAACCAAAACACATACAAGCACACATGTATGCACACATGCATGCTCACACACACACAAACACACACACACACACACACGCATACACACACTCTTTCTCACATAGACACACACCAGTTTCACACAGTATGAATGTGTCAGTACACCAAACTAGCTCACACAGAAACCTTGACATTTTTGTATCCAAACAACACTTAAGGCTTTTGAAAATATTTTTATTTTAATATATCTCATTTTATATTGCAAGTTGGAAGACAAGTTTCCATGTGTGATGTACAAAAGTACAATGCCAATGGACGATAAAGAAACTTATGACTTAAGAATATGTTATGTCATGTCTAGTCCAATTCTCACTTCAGTCATTTTCATTGTGTGTGTATGTATGTGTACACATGTCGATTCTTCTTCTTCCACGTTCTTGGGCCATTTGGCCATAATGGGTAAGGTACATATGTGTCCGTTTTTCAGTTTTCACTGGTCTCCCCGCTGCGCAGTGCCGACACATTCCGATTTTGGAGGAGCTCAACGAAGAAAAAGTATTTGGGAGATTTTTTTTTAAATGCAGGAGAATGGACCAATAAGTAAAAAAAAAAATAGATGATAGAAAGCAAATGGAAAAGACAGAGTCAAAGAGAGGGGCAGATTAGAGGAAGTCACAAACATGTAACTTCCAGAAGGTGGGGGGACTCATGGGGAGGTGTGTGTTAATGAAATTCTGTTTATTCTCTATTTGATTGCACACCAAACCTTGTTCACCTTCCTTTTTGATTTCCAAGTCACAACCAATTTACCAAAAGGCAGTAGGGGTTTTCAAAAGACAGTATTGCTTGTCTGTTGTTGTTTGTTTTGTTTTTTTAAAATAAGAGGCAACTCCAAATCAGCCAATGTAAGAAGTTTGGTGCGCTTTTGTAGATAGAAAGAAAAGCACTGGACAATTGAAGGTTTTTAAAAATTTTATTATGAAGGTTTTATTGTTTCCAAAAAGCCCCTTTCACAATGAAGTATTATTAGTATTATAATTGTTAATACACTTCAGATAATTTGATATTGAATTTTACATTTATTCATTGATTGAATACTTCTTTCTTGTAAAGGGAGTTAATTTTACTTGAGGAGGGCTGATAACCAAGGGAAATAATTTCTTGAATGATTTACTTCCCTTAGTAACAATACCAAATCTTCATCCAAATCATTTTAATATTTTCAAATAAGCTACAAGCACATGTATTTTGTGTTTTACCAGAACACTTTATTCACTGGTGTTATATTTAAATGACATTATTATCAAGGTTTTGCATTACAAAAGAAATAAAAAAAATTTTTTGCTTAGTCTCTGAAGTTGTATTCTGGGGGGTGGTCAATTCATTAATTGATTGGTAGTCATCAATTTAATTTATAGCAAAATTGTTAATGCAAATATGTTCTATATAGAACGACCTATCCACTGATATATAATATGTTGGGATTATTTTGATATTTCTTAAGTTATGCTACTTTTCCTTCATAAAACAAGGAATTTGGTCACAATTTTCTTTCTTTGTTTATATACTTGAAAAAATCACCTCTAAAATGGTGTAGCTTTTGACAGGGTCATCCGATTCTTAAAAGAATTGCACCGTTGGAAAGCTTATGATTTCCTCTTTCGACTGATGTAAATATAATTATGACTTTGATAATTTCAAAAATTTAGTAACATCCCTAGTTGATGCTACATTTCTGGCTACTCTGGCTAAGAGTAGTAAGACTGTAAGAAGAGCTGTGTCAGTGTGTGTCACCTCCCCTCTAGCCTAGGACATAGATGTGAATATGGGGTACAACATTGGGGTACAAAATCAAAAATGTATTGTTTGTCGACCGGTCGACTTAAGTTTAAACGTCGTTCCGTTCTGTTCATAGCACGTGCTTCAGATTCTGGTTTGCTTACCATTTCCTCGGGATGTACATGTCAACGAATTCACCAGCGTCGTTCTGCATGATGGCGACTATTTTCCGCTACCGAACGATACCTGAAACCAACACGAATCGATTAGCAACACAATCTTTTTACATTGAACGTTAAAAGTACGTTAATCAGGCGTTTTTTGGTAGCAGAATAACTCGCATTCAACCTACCTCGAGCGTGTGTAGGAAAGAGGAAGTTCGAGGAGTCTTACTGTGCGCATGCGTAATCCCTGCGTTGTAATAGTTTTATCTACAAAACGGAACCCAGTCAAACATGCTTGAAAAACACATTTTTCGTGTTTCAGTTTTGACGAACAAGTTTAGAAGGTTAGGTCATTAATCTTTGCCATCAGGCTCAATATCAGAATGCGTCTGAAAGAAACAATAGTATTTTCAGGAATTTAGAAGGGGGGGGCGAATCAACAACAACCACACCTAGGATTCTGTTATCTGTTATATGTCCTCTCTTCTGTCATGTCATAAGGTAAAGATGTGCCACCACCACCCACCACCACCCTGCATTTCTCGGTTCATTGCAATTTTCAGTTTTTGCCTTTCTTGCCA
>CM065689.1:16458812-16461312 GCA_017654935.2 Phymorhynchus buccinoides | reverse complement strand
GGATTGCGCACGGGTTTCCGCACGGAATCTCCGCATGTATGTGTACGTACCCTAAGACACGAGCGAGACAGATACAAAAAACAACCCCACTAAAACACACACGAGCCTTGAAAAAAGCATCAGGCCTACTCAGACTGTATACTATACATATAAGATTCAAAGTTTAAAAAAAATCAAAATGATGTAGATTAGATTGACTTAATTTTGTTGTGTATTTTCTTTTCTTTTTTCTTTTTTTTCCTTTAGCTAATAACCTTTTTGGAATACTAACCCTATCCCTAACCCTAGCCCTAAACCTAACCCTACCCCCCACTATGTACTGCAGTTTTTTTCTTTTTTTCTTTTTCTTTTTATAATTTCTTTGTCTTTTGAAGTTTGTTTCTTTTCCGTTCATTTTCTTCCAATTTTTCTTGTTTTATTCCATGTACCCCCAAGGGGCTTTCGGAAATAAACCTTGAAACCTTGAAACCTTGAAACCGCGATTTGTCACAGTTGTGGTTCGTTGCGTTTTTCCGTCTTATAGGGTGGGAGGTAGAGTTATGGTTAGGGATAGGGTTAGGGATAGGGTTAGTATTCCAAAAAGGTTATTAGCTAAAAAGGTTCCTAAAATACAGCTTTATGTATGGTAAGAAAGGCAAAAACGGAAAAATACAATTAACCGAGAAATGTAGGGAGTTGGGGGGGGCACATCTTGATCTTTGCCTCGAAGTTTATCAATGTATTGCTGCTTTGTTATGATTTTCTATTCGTGAATAAATTCTTGTTTAAACCAAAATAATGAAACATTTTAAAAATCAAAAGGGTACAGACAGAAAGAGATTAAAATAATAGCAACTGCATTTACCGTCGGACATCCACCGTTTCCATGGTGAAATCTTCGCCCAAATAGAAACACTTCGGGCTGTTGGGGTTCAACTTGCACACCTGCTCTTCCAAGACTCGCTAAAAAAAAAGGGAAAAAAAAAGAAAACTAGAGTACTTGCGTAAACTGACCCAGTCGCGACACACGCTTTCACCCCTAACCCTAACCCTAATCTTGACCTAAACCCTTAACCGCTAACCCGATTTTGCTCAAATTCGAACTTGTCCAAGCTGTTGACCCCTAGTATCCACCTGTACATTTTCATGTTGATATATCCAAGCGTTCTCGAGTTATCGCTGTCCCAGACAAACAGACAGACAGACAAACAAACAAACAAACCTTTGGGTTTTTTGTTGAAACACACTGATAACTCTATGTGAGGCCATTTTACACCGAAATATGCATTTTGAGCAAATTTGAACACGGACGGACGGACGGACAAACTGAAAACAATACCAGTCTCGCTTCGCGACTGGTAAACAAAGAATGGTAAAGTTCTACTTCACACACACACACTTTTCCTCCTTGGCGGAGGTGCCGGAGAGAGAGAAGCCATTTTGGATGGGGTGGGGGGGGGGGGTGGAGGACACACAGAGTGGTTGAAGCTTTTTTCTTCTTTGTAGGGGAAGACGGGGTAAAAAGCCCATGGGCGGGTAAGAAGCCCATGCCAATTATCTTTTTCTTGTTTAGCATTCGTCTCATGGGCAAATTTGACTGAAAGTTGCTTTATTTCATGAGATAATTGGCATGGGCTTCTTACCCGCCCATGGGCTTCTTACACCAGTCGAGCAAAAAATTAAAAACAAATTGAGCTATTTCCTTTGTTGTGAGCGAAAATGCTTTCGGTAAACTGCAAATACATGTAAAAAATGTTTGCATTGTGGACATTTCGTGATTTTTGTCTAAGCGACTCAGGCGGCCACTGAGAAAAGCTTTCACTGAAAGAATTTGACTTCCAGCACCTCCGCCAAGGAGGAATCGCCGATTTGACGGTTTGATTTCTAGGGAAACCAGAGCAAAGTGAGTGCTGCGATCTCTGTAAAGGGTGTTTTCATGGTGATCTCGACGTGTTTCTTGCAACAAAAAAACTATCCGTCAGGGTGCCCCTTTAAGATCGAGAGTCGTAAACACGAGGGGGTGTATAAACTACAGCTTTTGCCAGAATGGACGAAAACATCTACATGAGCGAGTGCACATGTACATGACCTACACGTAGGGGAAGACGGGGTAAAAAGCGCATGGGCGGGTAAGAAGCCCACCCCAATTATCTCATGAAATAAAGAAAATTTCAGTCAAATTTGCCCATGAGACGAATGCTAGACATTAACGCTCGTCTCATGGGCAAAATGAGACTGAAATTTGCTTCATTTCATGAGATAATTGGGGTGGGCTTCTTACCCGCCCATGCGCTTTTTACCCCGTCTTCCCCTATGTGCGCGCACGCGTGAGGCTGAGCGCACACAAACAGTCCCCCACACACGCATTGTCAAAGACACACGCGTACTGCATCACGTCTCACACTCGGTCATAGAGTTGGATCTATCTGTATGCACCATCAGCAGAAAACAACAACTAGGGGAAGACGGGGTAAGAAGCCCATGGGCGGGTAAGAAGCCCATGCCAATTATCTCATGAAAT
>CM065689.1:16441312-16451312 GCA_017654935.2 Phymorhynchus buccinoides | reverse complement strand
AGGAGGATTCTAAGAGCTTGGTACCAACAATTGTCACCGATAGCGTAGAATGACTCAGCCTAGATTCTGATTCAGAATGCCAGTGTTTTTACCTGCCTCTGTTGTCGCAGAATCGAACAGGGGGCGTTAGCCGCTGTGCAAGAGAGGATTCTAAGAGCTCAGTACCCTCAATTGTCACCAATAGCGTAGAATAGCCCAGATTATGAACGATGCATGAGGCCGAGGACTTCACAATGCCAGTGTTTTTACCTGCCTCTGTTGTCGCAGAATCGGACAGAGGCGTTATCTGCTATGGAGGATTCTAAGAGCTCAGTACTCTCAATTGTCACTGATAGCGTAGAATGACTCAGCCTAGATTCTGATTCAGAATGACAGTGTTTGTACCTGCCTCTGTTGTCGCAGAATCTGACTGGGGTGTTTACTGCTATGGAGAAGGATTCTAAGAGCTCGGTACCCTCAATTGTCTCTGATAGCGCAGAATGACTCGGCCTAGATTCTGAATGATGCATGAGGCCGAGGATTTCAGAATGCCAGTGTTTTCACCTGCCTCTGTGTCACATAATCGGACAGAGGTGTTATCTGCTATGGATGAGGATTCTAAGAGCTCGGTACCCTCAATTGTCACCGATAGCATAGAATGACTTGGCCTAGATTCTGAATGATGCATGAGGCGAGGACTTCAGAATGCCAGTGTTTTTGCCTGCCTCTGTTGTCGCAGAATCGGACAGAGGTGTTAGCTGCTATGGAGAAGGATTCTAAAAGCTCGGTACCCTCAATTGTCACCGATAGCGTAGAATGACTCAGCCTAAATTTCTGAATGATGCATGAGGCCGAGGATTTCAGACTGCCAGTGGTTTTTACCTGGCTCTGTGTCGCAGAATCTGACTGGGGTGTTGACTGCTATGGAGGATTGTAAGAGACCCCCTGGCTCTTTTTCCTCGTCGTCCAGAGGAATGCAGCCACAGGCCTGCACCATACGCTTGTTGACACACTGGTCCTGACAGTTCTGGGTGACACACAAAACAAAGAAACACAAACGGTTGGGCAGACGGACAGGCAGACAGACAGACAGACAGACAAGACGGGCAGACAGACACACGCTGGCACCATTGCCGTGTTTACACTCTGGTCTTGGACAGTTCTGAAAACACGAGACAGATAAGACAGACAGATAGACAGACAAACACAAATCGTGTATCAGTTACAACATTTGCTAACCATTATTTCCATTGAATATTATTACGTCAATAGATGATGTTCTTGGGGGGGGGGCAGGGGGGGGGGGGGGGGCAGATGCTATTCCCGCGGGCTGGGCTAACACTTGTTTCATAGCGGAGATGCCTTGCCCCAGGGCAAGCCTACATTTCGGCCAAATTATACGGATATGAGGACGTATATCAGGCGTTGGGGAAGGTCCCCAAAGGCCAAAGCATCCCTTTTGGTCTGCAGGCAGCACTGGAGCCAGCGCCAACGCCCCCTCCTCGTTTGAGAGTCATAGTCTTCCACAAAGGACATAATAATAAGACTTCAAATGTATCAACCAAAATGGTTCCAGCAAAAAAATAGTATAAGTGCATGGCTTTGTACATCGATTTCTCGGCAAATATGTAGATTTACACCCTCCTGCTCTATTTCTTGGTTCTTTCCGTGGTTAGGGATAGGGTTAGGGTTAGGGTTAGGGATAGGGTTAGGGTTAGATGGTCTTTTCTTTTGCCACAAGCATCTGGTTTTTTTGTCAAAATCATCTTCTTTTTTTTAGCATTAAATCGCTGCCTAATAATAATAATAATAATAATAATAAATAATAATAATAATAATAATAATAAATAATAATAATAATAATAATAATAATAATAATAATATAATAATAATAATAATAATAATTATATAGCGCTTTACCTCCCTGTTATCTGAAGACCCTATTTTCGTAATTTGGGGATGTAAGGATATAGGCCTAATGTTGTACATGTCACAGAGGAATTTGCAATATTGCAGATCTTTTTTTCTTTCGATCCAGGTAAGTTTAATGGTATTTTTTCACCGCCAATGTCACATTTATGCACCACAATGGTTTAACCCTTTCACCGCCAAAAGTCGCATTTTAGCACCACAGTGATTTAACACCTATTGTCACTAAAAGGCATCAAATTGGGGTCTATTATCCAAAGACCCTATTGTCTTAGTTTTGGGAAGTAAGGATAGACCTTATTTTATATATGTCACAGAAGAATCCCCAATACTGCAGACGGATTTTGGTTGTTGATGGAAGTTGATGGAAGTTTTGGCTGAAAGATGGCTGGCGGTGAAAGGGTTAACAACCATGTCACTAAAGAAAAGCATCAAACCAGGACCTGTTATCTGAAGACCCTATTTTCGTAATTAGGGGATGCAAGGATATAGGCCTAATGTTGTACATGTCACAGAGGAATTTGCAATATTGCAGATCTTTTTTTCTCTCTATCCAGGTAAGCTTAATGGTATTTTTTCACCGCCAATGTCACATTTATGCACCACAATGGTTTAACAACCATGTCACTAAAAGAAAGCATCAAACCAGGGCCTGTTATCTGAAGACCCTATTTTCGTAATTTGGGGATGTAAGGACAGGCCTAATGTTGTACACGTCACAGACGAATTTGCAATATTGCAGAACTTTTTTTCCCCCCTCTTATCCAGGTAAGTTTAAACCTTTCGCCGCCAGCCATTTTTCAGCCACAAAATACCATTAAACTTAACTGGGTAGAGAAAATAAAATATCTGTAATATTGCGAATTTCTCTGTGACATGCATAACATTAGGCCTATCCTTACCTCCCAAAATTAAGAAAACAGGGTCTTCAGATAACAGATCCTGATTTGATGCCTTTTAGTGACATGGGAGTTAAACCATTGTGGTGCTAAAATGCAACATTGGCGGCGAAAGGGTTAATCGTATTTTTGTATGAAAATTGGCTGGCGGCGAAAGGGTTAAAAACAGCAACAACCACTCACAGAAATGGTGTACTTGTAGCCAGACACAGCGGCCACAATGCCCCCTTCACCACAGTCTCCGTACCGACCCCCTTTCCTTTTGATTTGAGTCTGTCAAACAGAGAGCGTTCTCTTTTTTTAGCGGTCATTGAACACGCACGCGCGCACACGCACACGCACGCACGCACACGCACGCACACACACGCACGCACACACACACACGCACACACACACGCACACGCACACACACACACACACACACGTACGCACGCACACACACACATACACTGGACTGGACTGGACTGGAACCAATTTATTGTCAGATTAACTATAAAAGCTGTACTAACATTGAAGAAAAGAAGCAAAACAAAAAACATTGAAATTCAATAGATAATAAAGAAAGTCTACAAAACTTGAAATTTGGGGAAAAAACCCACCAAAAAACAACCTCTCTCTCTCTCTCTCTCTCTCTCTCTCTCTCTCTCTCTCTCTCTCTCTCTCTCTCTCTCTCTCTCTCGTCTTTCCCTAATATCACCAAGCTGCTCTCTCTCTCTCTCTCTCTCTCTCTCTCTCTCTCTCTCTCTCTCTCTCTCTCTTTAATATTACCAAGCTGCTCTCTCTCTCTCTCTCTCTCTCTCTCTCTCTCTCTCTCTCTCTCTCTCTCTCTCTCTCTCTCTCTCTCTCTCTCTCTCTCGTCTTTCCCTAATATCACCAAGCTGCTCTCTCTCTCTCTCTCTCTCTCTCTCTCTCTCTCTCTCTCTCTCTCTCTCTCTCTCTCTCTCTCTCTCTCTCTCGTCTTTCCCTAATATCACCAAGCTGCTCTCTCTCTCTCTCTCTCTCTCTCTCTCTCTCTCTCTCTCTCTCTCTCTCTCTCTCTCTCTCTCTCTCTCTCTCTCTCTCTCTCTCGTCTTTCCTTAATATTACCAAGCTGCTCTCTCTCTCTCTCTCTCTCTCTCTCTCTCTCTCTCTCTCTCTCTCTCTCTCTCTCTCTCTCTCTCTCTCTCTGTGCGTAGCTTTCTCTGTGTGTGTGTCTTTGTGTCTGCCTAGTTGTCCTCATGGTGAGGGTTTCTAACTTGCTGTTTAAGCTTGCATGCATTCAGTGCGTTTCAGACGAATATCAATAACAGGATCTACAGTCTTTTCCTAATAATTTCTTACTTATCCATGTGTTCTGTTTGTTTTTCTGTATTGTTGATTCTCATATTATCACACGGTTTAGGCACATTATTTTTCCTATGAAGGGTGTACACTTTTGTGGGTATTTGAGCAACATGCCTAAATATGAAAAAACCACCCTTAAATGATGCAAATTCTTCTTCTTCTTCTTCTTCCGTGTTCCCAGGACATATGGCCATAATGGGTAATGTACGTATATGTCCGGTTTTCAGTTTTCACTGGTCTCCCCGCTGCGTACAGCCGATACATTCCGATTTCGGAGGAGCTCAAAGGGAAAATATTATTTCTAAGACTCTTTTTTATTTTTTTTTAAGGCAGGAGAATGGGCCAATACGTCAGAAAGATAGTAGATGATAGAAAGCAAAGGGAAAAGGCAGAGTCAAATAGAGTGACAGATAAGAGCGAGTGACAAGCACAGAACTTCAAGAAGGTGGGGGAACTATTTTTACGAAAGACCCCCCGGTATCCCCACGGGGTTGAGACTGGTGGAGGGGGCGGGGTCGTCCAGCTCCCCGTATGGAGGCATGAGGCATTCACCCACTGCCCCCAAATGATGCAAATAAAAGTAAAAAATATTTTAAAAAAATGTTTTACCAAGCTGACAGCAATATCAGTCTCAGATCCTGAGGAGACAGTGAATCCTTCGCTGCTGGGGAAAGGCCGGGTGCCGTTTTCGTGCAGCACCACCCGTATCCCGTAGCCTGTCTTGTAGCTTTCGATGAACTCTTCAGCTTCCAGATTCAGGGTCAATTCCAAAGCTGTACATAACAATTGTGCACGGATGTATCAAACGCGGTGATGGCGGGTAATTACCTGCGCGCGCGCGCATGCAAACTCGTAGGCTTGCAATTTCCATCCACAATCATATTTAAGCGATCATATTTTAATTCATAATAACCCCACCCAGCTCTCTCTCTCTCTCTCTCTCTCTCTCTCTCTCTCTCTCTCTCTCTCTCTCTCTCTCTCTCTCTCTCTCATGTAAGCATGTGTTTTGTGTGTGTGGGGGGGGGGGGGGGAGGGGAGGTGTATGAAAACATTGATGTATCTCTTTGTGTTATTGTCATGATAGGGGCTGTTGGCCTAAGTCATTAAACATTCTGAGTCTCTCTCTCTCTCTCTCTCTCTCTCTCTCTCTCTCTCTGACATGTGCTCACTTTCCCCCATTTACCACAGCCCCCTCCCTTCCCCTCCCTTCCCTCTCCACCCTTGGCCTTGTCCCTTTGAGTCCCAAATTTTCACTCACCTGCCTGTCACCGGCTGAAGAAGAACACAAGTTCGAAACCTCTACAATGTCAACTCACACAAATGCAAGCACACATGCTAACACGCACGTATGCATACATACTGGCACGCACGCACACACACGCGCGCACACACACACACACACAAAAAAAAAAGAAAAAAAAAAAACCACACACACACACACACACACACTACGTAAGCACGCACACCCACCACGCACAGACTACAAGCACGCATGCACTACACACACTCGCACACGCACTCACGCACGCACGCACGCACGCACGCACGCACGCACGCACACGCACACATACACGCACGCACGCACACGCACACACACACACACACACGCCCCACACACGCACGCACGGTAGCGCGCACAGTCACACGCAAATACATGTATACATATAATAGGCCTATGCACACAAATGGGCGGACTTTAAAGTTTAATGCCGTTTTCTGCAGGGGTGTTGGCACTTTTGCAAAGACTTGATAAGATTTTAGAATGCCTCGATAATTTTTTTAAATTTTATTGATCACTCTTTCCTTAATATGAAGAAGATTTTATAAACTTTTTTTTATATCTCACATTCTCAGACTTAAATACTCACTCTTTCCTTGTTTATTATGATGGTTGTAGATTAATACCTTCAACAAATTGTTAGATTGTGTACACTAGTTAGCTACCATGGCGTTGATACCACAACAAACACACACACGGCTCAAGGAGAGCAGACTGTCATGGCGTCTTACCAGCTTCCGGTCCGCTTCTCGTGGCCTTGAGATTGGGCTTAGATAGAGTGTAGCAGTTGCCGTAGTCCCGGGACAAGAACGTAGTGACGTTTCTGTCAAAACAGAGGATCAAGGTAAGTGGTTTGTAGAGGGGGGGGGGGGGGGGGATAAACCGGTTTGAACCGAAAAACCGTTGCTAAACATTCGCGGTTCAAAAAACCGTTCGAGTTGCTGTGAACCGGTTTTTTTAAAACTGCAAACTGAAAGTAAGTTTTTCTTAGAATAACGCATTCTTTTCGAAAAACAACAACTGATTTTCAGCGCAGATTGGGTGTTTGTAAACCTAGAGTAGCTGTTTCTAGTTTGTGGTAGTGTATGGCTTTGACTTTGACTTTGACTTTGAGTGTTGAGTTGAGTGTGTGTGTCATAAGTCATAAGCTTCTTTATTGTGTGTGTGTGTATGTGTGCGCGTGCGTGTGTGTGTGTGTGAATATTCTGACAAATAAATATGTGTTTGCATAGGTAAAACTAGTGATGCGAGTAGGCCTACTGGTTAAAAAAAACACGGTTCAATAAAACCGGTTCGGATAGGGGAAACCGGTTTAAGAGTTTTTAACCGGTTCTCAACTCTAGTGGTTTGTGCAGCTCATAATGCTCGGTGTCCATCTGTGTTCTACCGAGGACGCAGCATGTTTGACAATCGTGTGTAAAGGTAGCACACGCCTTGTTGCTTTTGACTTGCTGACAGGTTATGCACACAAGCAGGTCTGCTTCTTTTGGTCTCCCTTCCCCAAGACCCAAACGACATGGGCGGACAGCGGACCAAATGCGTACACAGCGCACGGCCAGTCGGTGCGAATGACATGGCAGCAGGTGTGAGAAAAAACACACAGAATGAAACAAAACAGATGCTATGTATTAGCCAGGGCCTGTATTCACGTTGAGATAGCATGAGACTTAGCATCATGCTAACTTAGAAGCTCTTCCAAAAGTCCTATTAAATCCTATAGGACATTCTAAGTTAGCATCATGCTAAGTCTCATGCTATCTCAACGTGAATACAGGCCCAGGACACGAGATGTACACCGAGCCTTAACTGTACACAAGAAATGCTTCCCCCCTAGTTTGTTTCTTCCGAAAATCGTCTATTGGGACTCGGGATGTTTGGGCCTTAATTTCCTTACATTAAGATTCCCAGATGTCCCTCTTTTGTCACACTCTATTATTTTCGAATCTTTAATTAAGCGGGCGTAATTCTTTCTAAAAACCAAATTTTCCAGAACACGTTTGTTCCACGCACGCGCATACACTAATGCGCGTATGTGTGCTTGTGCGCAAATAATATACACATACACAAGCCTCCGTACTATAAGCAAAGGAACTTGTAGAGCTTATTTTACTTTTAAAAATGATCGACCACACCAGCAACTTGGCTACTGAAAAAGCCATTCTTACCTGAAGACGCATGGACGTCCGAAGATGTAGCAGTCGACGATAAGATCGTTTAACTGGTGGCCTACGTGCCTCCTCAACTCGCTGTTAAAAATAGAAAATATTCAATTAATGAACACAGTTAAAATAAAAAATATATAAAACAAAACCCCCCACAAAGAAACCATAGGGAAATTTCTATTCACAAAATATTACCAATACAAAATAAGTGAGGCAAACAAGTGACAGTAAGGGAAAAAAGACACTGATGCATGTATATTTTTTTTATTATGTTTGGTGGGGTGGGGTTTTTTTGCGGGATCGCTCGCTAGCATGTGTGTGTGTGTGTGTGTGTGTGTGTGTGTGTGTGTGTGTGTGTGTGTGTGTGTGTGTGTTGTGTGTGTGTGTGTGTTTGTTGTGTGTGTGTTTGTGTGTGTTGTGTGTGTGGTGTGTGTTTGTGTGTGTGTGTGTGTGTTGTTTGTGTGTGTGTGTGCGTGTGCGTGTGTGCGTGCGCGTGGTGTTTTTTTTTGCGGGATTGCTCGCCAGTGTGTGTGTGTGTGTGTGTGTGTGTGTGTGCGTGTGCGCGCGTGTGTGTGTGTGTGTGTGTGTGTGTGTGTGTGTGTGTGTGCGTGTGTGCGCGCGCGCGCGCGCGTGTGTGTGTGTGTGTGTGTGTGTGTGTGCGTGCGTGTGCGCGCGTGTGTGTGTGCGCGCGCGTGTAGTTTCGTGTATGTAGGGTGTGCGTGTTCGAATTCAGGAAGTGTGTGTGTGTATATATACACAAAGAAGAAAGTTAAGCACCCCACTACTTTGTTTACTGTAGATGAGATGAAATCGAGATTGATTGCAAATAATCAATAAAGAATGAAATAACATTCATTGGTAAATGAAAGTTTGACTATCTGACTATAAGAAAACGCATAATTAAATGTATAGCTTTACAAATGCATTCTGATATTCTGAAACAAAAAGGGTTGTCATGTTCAATTTTTAAAAAAATACCATGTTTAATTATCAATGTAACAATTTCATATGGCTATATCAAAAGTTAATTATTGTGGGAAAGCGTCATGAGGAGTGTCCAAAACTCATTTGGCAAATCAAAGTTCAGTAGCGTGTGTTTCCTCCCTGTGCCTGGATGACTGCTTCAACCCTGCGTTTCATCCCTCCTGTGAGACGTCGGATTTCCTGCATGGTCAGCTGTATGGTCAGCTGCTACCACTCTCGATGCGAGGCTGCTTCCAGTTCATGCAGATTCGGATCATAAATACAAATTTCTAGATATTTCAAAGGTAAAGGTCAAGATGTGCCCCCCCCCCCCCCCCCCCCCCCCCCCCCCCCCCCCCCCCCTATCTATCTCGGTTAATTGTATTTTTCCGTTATTGCCTTTCTTACCATACATAAAGCTGTATTTTAGGAACATTTTTAGCTAATAACCTTTTTGGAATACTAACCCTAACCCTAACCCTAGCCCTAACCCTAACCCTACCCCCCACCGTATAAGACGGAAAAACGCAACGAACCACAACTGTGACAAATCGCGGTGTACTGCAGTACATAGTGGGGGGTAGGGTTAGGTTTAGGGGTAGGGTTAGGGTTAGGGTTAGTATTCCAAAAAGGTAATTAGCTAAAAATGTTCCTAAAATACAGCTTTATGTATGGTAAGAAAGGCAAAAAACGGAAAAAACACAATTAACCGATAAATGCAGGGGGGGTGGCACATCTTTACCTTTAAGTTTCTATCCTGAGTGTGGGAACATGTATACACGCATTGGCGCAAACATGTGTGTCTGTGTGCGCCTGTGCGTGCGCGAGTGTACGCGAGTGTGAGCGCGCAAAAAAAAGAAGGCATCAGTGTAATGTAAGCGTATGTGCGCCTGAATGTACAATGAATCTACGAGCATTCAAGCGCTTTTAAGCGCGTGCGAGCGAGCACACGCGCGCACATCCATATTATCATTAACCCTTTCACCGCCAATGTCGCATTTTAGCACCACAATGGTTTAATACCCACGTCACTAAAAGGCATCAAATCAGGACCCGTTATCCAAAAGCCTGTTATCCAAAGACCCTATTTTCTTAATTTGGGGAGGTAAGGACAGGCCTAATGTTATATATGTCACAGAGGAATTCGCAATATTGCAGCTATTTTATTTTCTCTACCCAGTTAAGTTTAATGGTATTGTTTTTGCTGAAAAATGGCTGGCGGCGAAAGGGTTAATACAAGAAGGTGAAAAATGGACTGCAGTACATTTTGGAGATACAATGTACCAGTACCTAGTTTTCTGTACCCACCATTATTACGTTGCATCATTAAAGGGGCACCCTGACGGATGAGTTTTTAGTTTTTAAAAAAAACCCACGTCGAGATCACCAGGAAAAGACCCATTGCAACACTCACTTTGCTCTGGTTTTCCTAGAAATCAAACCGTCAAATCGGCGATTCCTCCTTG
>CM065689.1:16429634-16438312 GCA_017654935.2 Phymorhynchus buccinoides | reverse complement strand
TTTTTTTCCCCAGCAGAAACTTGTGGCGGTGCCATAGCCGATGAGGTTTAACCGAGGCATGGTTACCGCTACACCTATCTATATTGTTAAAAACTCGGGACTTTACTGGTGTTGCACTGCCTACGGGCATTGCAGCCAGTATTGTTCCCACCATCTTTGTATTTACAAATGTCCCATATGTGTCTATGACCGAGAGGACGTAAAACTCCACTTTCACCACGCCTCGATTTTTTCATAATTACTTGTAGCGGTTCCATAGCTGATGAGGTTTAACCGAGGCGTGGTTACCGCTACACCTATCTGTATTAATAAAAAAAAATCGGGACTTTACTGGTTTCGTACTGCCTCCGGGCATTGCCTCCAGTATTGTTCCCACCATATTTGTATTTACAAATGTCCCATATGTGTCTGATTCAGACCAAGAGGACGTAAAACACCATTTTCGCCTCGATTTGAAGTGCGACAATTTTGGACCGACCGACCGACAAAGTGAGTTATAGGTTTGTGGCTTGAGCCACAAACAAAAAGATTCTTTTGCAAACAGGACGAACTGTGTGTGTGGAGAAACAGTTTAATCTACCGATACTCGGCCATTGTAAACGAAGACATTAATGGGGACATAGTCGATCTCGACCTGACAGATGAACCTCTGACATCAGTGCCCTCCCTTGACTGCCCCCCACCCTTCAACCTGAGTAAAACTGTGATTCGTATTTACTGTGGAGAGGTGAAAAGCATCACGGTAACTCTTTATTTCAAACTACAGTCACAGGGCACTCTTCTCTGCCAGGGAAAGGATTGTCCTTCGTGGAATCGTGAGGAATGTGAAACGTTGAAACATTTTGTTGAATCATTCCTGTCAAATCAAGATGTGACGGAGCTATCAAAGGCACTCATTGAAACCCCCCTTACCTTCATCCGGACCTATCCTGAAGATGTGTCCCTCCGGACCCCGGACAGTCTGACTTTGCCTACCTTTTCTCCTTGTCAGGCACTATCCCCCCCTGAGCCTGACTCCAGCCTCCAGACAGTCTGACTTTGCCTACCCTTTTCTCCTTGTCAGGCCACTACTTTGCCCCCCCTTGAGCCTGACTCCAGCCTCCAGTCTGACAGTCTGACTTTGCCTACCTTTTCTCCTTGTCAGCCACTACTTTGCCCCCCCTGAGCCTGAGCCTCCAGCCTCCAGACAGTCTGACTTTGCCTACCTTTTCTCCTTGTCAGGCACTATTCCCCCCCTGAGCCTGACTCCAGCCTCCAGACAGTCTGACTTTGCCTACCTTTTCTCCTTGTCAGGCACTATTCCCCCCCTGAGCCTGACTCCAGCCTCCAGACAGTCTGACTTTGCCTACCTTTTCTCCTTGTCAGGCACTATCCCCCCCTGAGCCTGACTCCAGCCTCCTGCGGTGTGAAGAGGGGGCAAAGCAAAATTTTGTCGTTTACCCCCCCACCCCTGCTGGTACGATGCCTGTCATCGACGAGGACGATGAGGACACCGAACGCAAAGACCCCACTACCACCCCCTTCAGTCATACGACTGCTGCCACGATGCCTGCCATCGACGAGGACGATGAGGACACCGAACGCAAAGACCCCACTACCACCCCCTTCAGTCATACGACTGCTGCCACGATGCCTGCCATCGACGAGGACGATGAGGACACCGAACGCAAAGACCCCACTACCACCCCCTTCAGTCATACGACTGCTGCCACAATGCCTGCCATCGACGAGGACGATGATGACACCGAACGCAAAGACCCCACTACCACCCCCTTCAGTCATACGACTGCTGCCACGATGCCTGCCATCGACGAGGACGATGAGGACACCGAACGCAAAGACCCCACTACCACCCCCTTCAGTCATACGACTGCTGCCACGATGCCTGCCATCGACGAGGACGATGAGGACACCGAACGCAAAGACCCCACTACCACCCCCTTCAGTCATACGACTGCCACAATGCCTGCCATCGACGAGGACGATGAGGACACCGAACGCAAAGACCCCACTACCACCCCCTTCAGTCATACGACTGCTGCCACGATGCCTGCCATCGACGAGGACGATGAGGGCACCGAACGCAAAGACCCCACTACCACCCCCTTCAGTCATACGACTGCTGCCACGATGCCTGCCATCGACGAGGACGATGAGGGCACCGAACGCAAAGACCCCACTACCACCCCCTTCAGTCATACGACTGCTGCCACGATGCCTGCCATCGACGAGGACGATGAGGGCACCGAACGCAAAGACCCCACTACCACCCCCTTCAGTCATACGACTGCTGCCACGATGCCTGCCATCGACGAGGACGGTGAGGGCACCGAACGCAAAGACCCCACTACCACCCCCTTCAGTCATACGACTGCTGCCACGATGCCTGCCATCGACGAGGACGGTGAGGGCACCGAACGCAAAGACACTGACACCCCCTGCAGTCAGGCGGAAGCCAACAAGAAACTGACCCCAAAACTCCGGAGACGTTCTCTTTACTTCGGCTCTTCCCATTCCCAGCACCCCCCCGTTCAACGTCCCCTAGCTAGAGAGGAGCTGAAGTACTTGGAAACAGCCATTGGAGCGATTTCGGAGAACCAGAAAGAATGTGTCTCTGAACTAACTTCTTTCATAAAAGATGAAAAATGTGCTGTAAAAAATGAGATACGAGTATACATTCATGAAAAAATTGACAAACTTTCTGACGCATTGCAAGAACTGAACGCAAAGTTACTAGCCTTGCAACATAAATCAGATAAACTTTCCAAAGAAAACCAATCATTAAAAACACAACTCGGCAACCTACAATCAGACGTAAAGAAGTTGAAAACCGCAGCACCTTCTGATTGTCCTAAGTGCAGACACACCCCAACCACCGAACATTCCCCAAATGACAAAACATTGCAGAAAACCAACATGACTGATGTGACTGGCACTCTAGTCACAACATCCACCCACACTGATGAGACGGACCTTGTAGTGACAGAAAGCAGCCAAACTACAGAGACAGAGACTCTAGTCACAACATCCACCCACACTGATGAGACGGACCTTGTGGTGACAGAAAGCAGCCAAACTACAGAGACAGAGACTCTTGTGACAAAAACCAACCAAACTGATGTGACTGACAGTCAGTTGTCAAAACACAACCAAACTGATGTGACTGGCCCTTCACCGACTGACGTTACAGACTGTCCACTACAAAATAAACCCGTACCACCTAAAGCAAATGACAAAACATCAGGCTCAAACCTGACAATGGCTAACAATGACGGAAAGCCCCCTAACTCTTATAAACCATCAGATCCCAACTCAGATCACATTATCTTCACGGTATCAACACACAATCCATTTCAAGTCTTATCTGAAACTCTGGAAGACAGTGGAATCCCAAACAATGAAGATAATCTAGAGCATGCTATTGACAAGGCAAAACGAGGTAATGAACCCAATAGCAAGGGTAACTTGGCCCAGATGTCCTTAGCCGACAATTCAGTACGTCCATCCCCCATCACCTTTCCCCCCACTACCACAGTCCTCCTCATTGGAGATTCAGTGCTAAGGCAGGTAAATCCCAGAAGGATGGCCCCCCGTGAAGAGCACGTGCACAAGGTGTGCATTCCTGGCATTACGGTAAGTCAGTTGACTGACCGTTTGTGTAGATCAGAACCATCACTGTCAGTCAAAACTATTGCCATCCATGTCGGTGTCAACAGTTGCCCCTCTGGCCCTGTGTCCAAAGAATCATGGGCGGAACTTCTGTCAGTGTGTAAGACAGTGTTCCCACAGTCCCTTCTCATAGCCAGCTCAATCATTCCGGCCAAGGGCCGGCATAACTTGAACAACTCGATTATTCCTTCTAATGAGAATCTCAGTTCAGTTTGTAGAGACTTAAATGTTTCCTACATTGACAACCACGACACTTTTACTGCAAAATCAGGAGCCCCAAAGTTGGATTTGTATCAAAATGCTACACACCCCAGTCTTCTTGGTACAGCCAAACTGGCTGTGAATCTGAAGCGGTCCTTCCATTGTTGGGATGATAGATTCATGGGTGACAGGCGTGTAGACAGGTCTGTGGGAGGTCAAGGTTCCTCCTACTACTGGTCGTACTCTGAAAACCCCATGTCCAATGTCCAGATGAACGAGCATGCCATGAGTGGTATGACCACTGCCCAAACACTGACCCCTCAGGATTCAGCCCATAGTGTTTGTCCCCCTCCCACTTCATTAATGCACTTCCCAACCTTCCCCAGACAGGGCAGACAGTCGATGCCTTCAGGCAACAACTTTCCTCCCCAGCATCAGCCACCCCCTTCCCACTATCATCCACCTCCTCCTCAGCACCAGCTACCCCCTCCCCAGCAACCACCCCCTCCCCATCATCAGCCACCCCCTCCCCAGCAACCACCCCCTCCCCATCATCATCCACCTCCTCCTCAGCAGCAGCCCCAGCCACCCCCTCCCCAGCATCAGCCACCCCCTCCCCAGCATCAGCCACCCCCTCCCCCCATCAACCCTCCATCTCAGCCACCCCCTCCCCAGCTTCAGCCACCTCCCTACTCAGCCATCCACCAGCTATCCCATCATCCCATCCTTAATCATCAGCTACCCCCTCCCCCATTAATCATCAGCCACCCCCTCCCCATCATCAGCCACCCCCTCCCCAGCATCAGCCACCCCTTCAATCCACCCCCCTCAGCCACCCCCTCCCCCATCATCAGCCACCCCCTCCCCATCATCAGCTACCCCATCCATCATCAGCCACCCCTCCATTAATCATTAATCATCAGCCACCCCCTCCCCCATCAGCCACCCCTCCCCAATCATCAGCCACCCCCTCCCCCATCAGCCACCCCCTCCCCATCATCAGCCACCCCCTCCCCCCTCATCAGCATCACCCCCCCTCCCCATCATCAGCCACCCCCTCCCCATCATCAGCCACCCCCCCATCATCATCAGCCACCCCCTCCCCATCATCAGCCACCCCCTCCCCATCATCAGCCACCCCCTCCCCATCATCAGCTACCCCCCATTAATCATCAGCCACCCCCTCCCCATCATCAGCTACCCCCCACTAATCATCAGCTACCCCCTCCCCATCATCAGCTACCCCCCATTAATCATCAGCCACCCCCTCCTCATCAGCTACCCCCCACTAATCATCAGCCACCCCCTCCCCATCATCAGCTACCCCCCATCAATCATCAGCTAACCTCACTTCATTATCAAGCCCCTCATGCTCAGTACCAGCCTTCTCCATCCCATCATCAGCACCCCCCCGCTCATTATTGGGCACCATCATACCATTTTCAGACCCACGCTGTTCCTCCCCAGGTCATTCAGTATGCTGACCCCTGTCCAACGTCCTATTCCTCATCCCTAAGCAGCCCAGCCGACACCAGTTGTGCTGCATTGACAGCAGGCACCGGTGATGGTGGCTGGGCACACGGTGCACACAAAGCGCACCACCCTCTTCCTCCTCCGCAGGTCAGTGCGGAAACCCCCCCTCCGCCCGCCCCTGTCACCAACGATGTGTCCACAGCGGGTCCACCCCAGTCTGCTTCATCCAGCAGTCAAGCCAGCCCCCTCAGTGGTCAGCTGCACCCGCTGGCCAAACAGCTATTAAGCATGGCTTCAGTGCTTCTGGCCCAACAGGGCCCAACTGCTTCGTTGCAGGCCTAGATAGTAACAGTCTGTCGACGTGTGCGCCAGTACGCTCGCTTGCATAGAGATTGTTTTATGCATACTTACACATGAGCGTGGGCGATGGAAGTTTAGACTGGAAAACAAAAATCATTGTTGTTGGACGCCGCGCTATTGATTAAGAATTATCATGTTTTTAAATATATACGAAGATGTTATTAATATCCCGAGTAACATGCTAATACGTTGTCAATATCAGCACAAGTGTGCATATTGAAGAGTATGTGTGTGTGTGTGTGTGTGTGGGGGGGGGGGGGGAGAGAGATGTGGTGTGTGTGTGCGTGTGTATGTGTGTGCGTATGTGTGTTTACATTGTGTGTGTGTGTGTGTGTGTGTGTGTGTGTGTGTGTGCGTGTGTGTGCGTGCGTGCGTGCGTGCGTGCGTGCGTGCGTGCGTGTGCGTGTGTATGTGTGCTCTTGTACTTTGTAGATAATGTGGTATCAGGAATGCTGTAGTCAGCTGTCGTCCCAAATTGATGCTTGTTTCCCCCTGCCTTGATCTATACGCGTGATCAGTTTATCTTTGTGTGTACGTAATTATTATATTTCCTTAGATGCTTAGTATTACAGTTACTTTGACGCTTGATAATCTTTCGTGGTAATCAGACGCTTTATGCTGTTTGATGAGCGTCTTACGAGTTGATGTTATATTGATTGAATTTTGCTTCGTTTTTCATATTGGCCTTATTGTTTTCGTCGTGTTTTTGCTCTCAGGTTGCATCCCCCTATTTCCCTCCACCCTTTTCAGTTTTGTATGCTGGGTGACCTTTCATTGTCATTGTTTCCATTTATCAAATCACTTTATTTTCATCATATAGGTGGCATTGTTATCGTGACCACCTGTAATTAGCTTTTCTATTATTTTGCTGTTGTTGGACATTGTGGCATATATGCAACATTCAAGAACCATGTCTAGTTGTATTGTTTCGTGGCCAGTAAAAGAAGGCTTAAGAATAGGCTATTTAAATATTAACCATGTTGTTAACAAATTAGCAGATGTAGCTTCGATTTTGCATAATTCTGGAAATCCTTTTCATATATTTTGTTTTGGTGAGTCTCACTTATCGGACCATATAACGGATAATGACATTTCAGTAAATGGGTATAATATTATTCGATTAGACCCATCACAACAAAAACAAACCGGTCTTTTAGTATACTACTGTCAATCGATCAACTTAAAGCCAATGTCCGTTTTTGAAAAGTATGATGTTGAATGCTTGTGGTTGGAGGTTTATATTAAGCATACAAAGCCATTGTTATTAGGATTTCTATATAGACACCCTTCGGAGCGTGTAGACTGGAAAGACAAATTTAACTCCATGATGGATAATGTGATTTTGGAATCAAAAGAAACGTTAATATTCGGCGATTTTAATATCGATTTAATGAAAACACAAACGCAATGGACACATTTATACGAAAGCTTTCAGTTAACACAACTCATTGATAAGCCGACTAGAGTCACACCAAAATCAGAGACTCTAATCGACCACATATACGTAACCGACAAGAAAAACGTTATTGAGCTTTGCTCACCATTAACTGGCTGCAGTGATCACAAACCAATCTGCATAACATGGAATAAAAAAGGTTCAAAAATCCCTAAGGCTGGGCACAAGACAATTTATTACAGATGTTTTTCTAAATTTAACGAGGAAATATTTCTCTTTGATCTGGCACAGTCCCAGCTTTCATGCATTTATCATTACACTGACCCGGATGAAGCATTAGAGTTTTGGTATAACACTTTCATTGATATTTACAATAAGCATGCACCGATTAGATGCAAAAGAGTAAAGCACAAACCAAAGCCCCCCTGGATAGATAAAGACATTGACAATGCTATGAACACAAGAGACCTACTAAGTGGTTCTATGAAGCAAGACCAATTCCAGACGCAAAGAAACAAAGTTACCACCATGTTACGTAATTCAAAAAAACAATATTTCCAAGATCTAGCAGGTTCTAAAAATGATTCTAAATCCATATGGAAAGCAATAAATTGTATCACAAATAAACACATTTCTAAAAAAACAACCCTCTGCAAAAAACATTTCCACCGACGAACTTAATCACTATTTTGTTAACATTGCAAACCAGATTATTCAAAATGACAAATCAAAAGAAAATGACTTACACGAGTTAAAACAATTTTGCAAAGAAAAACATATCAACACATCATTGACCATACCACCCATAGCTGTGTTCGAAGTTTATAACAGTTTAATCAAACTCAAACAATCCAAAGCAAAAGGCTTAGATGAAATTGACACTAACATTATAAAACTCAGTGCACCAATCATTACAGAGTCTTTAACTTACATATATAATTTATGTATTGACAAAAACTATTTCCCTAAACATTTCAAAACGAGTAAAATTATTCCTCTTTACAAATCAGGTGACCAAAACGATCCCTCTAATTATAGACCCATTTCAATTCTTTCTGTCCTGTCCAAACCACTAGAGCAGCACATCAAACGTAACATCGTACTACATATTGACAAATTTGACCTTTTGCATCCAAACCAGTCAGGTTTTAGAGAAAAACATTCATGCCATACAGCTTTAATAAATCTGGTCGACCAATGGCTTGCTAACATTAATAATGACGAATACACAACAGCACTTTTCGTAGATTTTGCAAAGGCTTTCGACACCATTGACCACTCTCTACTCCTTCGTAAATTATCAATTTATAATTTTTCAGCTGACACTGTTACACTTATATCTTCGTTTCTAAGTTCCCGTCAACAATGCGTTTGTGTAGAAAATAAATTTTCAAATTTCAGTGGTATAACAAGTGGTGTGCCACAAGGTTCAGTTCTTGGCCCTATTCTTTTTTTCTTTATATGTCAATGATTTACCCCTCTCTGTTTCGTCCCCATGTGATCTCTTTGCTGATGATACCACGCTTCACTCGTCACATCAAAATATAAACACTGTGTATGTAAACTTGCAGGAAAGCGT
>CM065689.1:16412134-16417134 GCA_017654935.2 Phymorhynchus buccinoides | reverse complement strand
TTTGTGTGTGCTTCTGTATGTGTATGTGTGCATGCGTGCGTGTGTAAGAGAGTGTGTGTATAATGCATGTGTATATTTGTGTGTATATATATGTGTGTATGTGAGTGTGTGTGTGTGTGTGTGTGTGTGTGTGTTCACATATGCATGTGCATGCATATATATTTGTGTGTGTGTGTGTGTGTGTGTGTGTGTGTGTGCATATATGCGCATATGTATATGCCCGTATATATTTGTGTGTGTGTGTGTGTGTGTGTGTGTGTGTGTGTGTGTGTGTGTGTGTGTGTGTGTGTGTGTGTGTGTGTGTGCGCGCGTGCGTGTGTGTGTGTGTGTGTGTGTGGTATTGTCATGCATGAATGTGTATGCATATATATGTATATGCATGTATATGCACATTATGTATATGCATGTATGTGTGCGCGCGTGTGTGTGTGTGTGCGTGTGTGTGCGTGCGTGCGTATATGCGCGCGCGCGCGTGTTTGTGTGAAATTGTCGTGCATGCATGCATGTACGTGTGTGCATATCTATGTTTCAGGCGTTGTGGTTACTGGGATTTTTGGTGGCCTGTGGCATAATGACCTTTCAGCTGATTCAACTGTTCAAGGTGAAATACTATAATAGGCTATAATTATGTCGTCGTCTAGTAGTAGTAGTAGTAGTAGTAGTAGTAGTAGTAGTAGTAGTAGTAGTAGTAGTAGTAGTAGTAGTAGTAGTAGTAGTAGTAGTAGTAGTAGTAGTAGTAGTAGTAGTCGTCAGTGGTCGCGCTAGGAATGTTGAAAACCAGTCCCATGAGGGATAATGTCCCCCGACAACCGGTGTCAAAACCAGTCCCATGGAAACAAACACCAGTGAAAACCACAATGTCAAAGCCTCTGTTAAACAATTTATCAGTCCTAGCAAAAACATTATCAGCCCCTGGGACTGACAGTTGAAATTTTTTCTTCTTCAGTATTTTGGTTTTGCAATCAGTATTTTATTGATAATTACCAGTAAACGCGATCACTGGGCAGTATTTGATATTTTTGGTATATTCTCTAGTCACAGAGACTTTCTCTGTGAAATTCGGGCTGCTCTCCCCCGGAGAGGGCGTCGCAGCAAGCGCAGCGCCTACCCATTATTTATAGGGGGGGGGGGGGCATAATAGGACGAGGAGGACGAGGAGGGGGGGGGGGGGGCAGCAGACTTGCGAAAACTAGCTATCAATTTGGTCAAACCAAGCAGCGGGATTTCTCCTTGCTCAGACTGACTTTTAAACTGTCATGGGAATATTTGTTTTGCGTGCGTAATAAAGCGCACGGGTCAGACTAGCTTTATGTTCCCCACCCGAAGAACTCGACGTTCAGTTCGATTTTCCTGTCGAACTAGAAAGAAAGGGCGAGGCCGGGATTCGAACCCGGGTCACTCACGCTGCAGTCACGCATTGAATTTGGCAGGCGAACGTCTTAACCACTCACACTCATCTTCCTAGTAGTAGTAGTAGTAGTAGTAGTAGTAGTAGTAGTAGTAGTAGTAGTAGTAGTAGTAGTAGTAGTAGTAGTAATAGTAGTAGTAGTAGTAGTAGTAGTAGTAGTAGTGGTAGTAGTAGTAGTAGTAGTAGTAGTAGTAGTAGTAGTAGTAGTAGTAGTAGTAGTAGTAGTAGTAGTAGTAGTAGTAGTAGTAGTAGTAGTAGTAGTAGTAGTAGTAGTAGTAGTAGTAGTAGTAGTAGTACTAGTAGTAGTAGTAGTAGTAGTAGTAGTAGTAGTTGCTGTAGTTAGCCTGTTCGATTTCATTTTCAAAAGCGTCGTCAATTTTGAAAATATTATTTCACTTCTCTACAAAGACAATCTCCGTCTCTGTTGCGCTGAGCAGGAGTTCTTCTCATACCCCACCAAGACGGAAGTGAATCTGAAGTTCAGTCCCTTGCCTCTGCCGGCCTTGACCTTGTGCAACATGAATCCCGTGAGGCTGAGCTACGCCAAGAACCTCTCCTGCCCGTTGCAGGACCTCTTCAGGATTCCCGACTTCCAACGTAGTGAGGTATGCACACCACAAAAAAAAAATCATCATTGGTTTAAGTTTCAATATCTGTATTGTTAAACATTCGGGACTTTACTGGTGTCGCATTGCCGCCCTCCAGGATCGTCGTTCCCACCGTCTTTATATCTACTACTAATGTCCCATGCGTGTCTGTTCCAGACCGGAGGACTTTGAACAGATCTTCACTGGTTTAAGTCAATCTTTAAAGATATACAGACGCGCCACGATTAAGTCCCTTGGTTTTTTCTGGGTAGCTGTGACCCACATATAGAAATGCCCCCATGTTCAAATTGAGGCTGCTCTTTAAAATGATGTATCGCTTTGAATTTGGGGGCATTTGTATGGTCAAAACAAGATTTCTTTCCAGCTATAAGAGGGAAAACACGTGAAACCCGTGATTTTGACACGTGATCTGGTGGGTCTTTAATAACAATGTTCAAACAATGCTCGGTACGCAATGCAAAAACAGCAACAACATCAAAACACCATCATCAAGCTAGCGCTTAGAGCTTTCACCGCCAGCCATATTTCAGCCAAAAATGTCCATTACATTTACATGGATAGAGAAAAAAATCCATCTGCAGTATTGGGGATTCTTCTGTGACATATATAAAACTAAGCGCAACGCCCCGTACTGGTAACGCCTAGTACTGGTAACGCCTTGTACAGGTAACGCCAAGTACCGGTACCGCTGAGTACCGGTTTCGCCGGGTCCGCAAAATATTATATTTTTACTTTTGTGGCTGAAAATTTAAAATAATTGACCCCTACCACTTTCAAGGCCTACCGATCTCCATGACCTTGACCTTGACCTTGATCGGTATGCAATCATCAGAACAACCATAAGGCAAAGTACCTACATGCCAAGTTTGAAGTCCCTAAGACCAACAGTGTGGACGTTATAGCCCTTTAAAGATTTTCGGTTTTCAAGGTCATACGCCAAGGTGAAGGTCATGACGGCGATAATTTATGTTGATGCCTCCTCTCATGGTGACACGCCACCACACAAAACTGGAAACGATTCGGTAAAGCAGTTCGGGAGATATGCGTGGGACAGTAAAACCCAATCACTTTCAAGGCATACCGATCTCCCTGAGCTTGACCTTGACCTTCATTGGTACGCCATCATCAGAACGGCCATAAGCGAAAGTACATCCATGCCAAGTTTCAAGACTCTAGGACCTGCGGTGTGGAAGTTATGGCCCCTTGTTGTGTTTTCGGTCCCCCCCCCCTCCCCACGACCCCTTTGTGCATGACCTTCGGAGGGTGCCAAGGATGCTTGATGCCAAATTTGGTGTCGATCGGTTGAGAACTGTGGCCGTGCATAAGGGACACACAGACAGATAGACAGACACACAGACAGACAGTGCGGGTTGTTGTGTTGAGACAGATTTCGAAAATATATATAAGATAAGGTCTATGGTGTTACTTCCCAAAACTAAGACAACAGGGTCTTTGGATACTAGACCCCAATTTGATGCCTTTTAGTCACATGGGTGTTAAATCACTGTGGTGCTAAAATGCGACTTTAGCGGCGAAAGAGTTAAAACATTTTTGTTAATGAAACATTCATCAATAGAGTGGTAGTGGTGGTGGTGTTGTGGTGTTTGTTGTTGTTGTTGTTGTTGTGGTTGTTGTTGTGGTGGTGGTGGTGTTGTGGTGGCTGTGTTGTGTTGTTGTTGTTGTTGTTGTGTGGTGTTGTGGTTGTTGGTGGTTGTTGTGGTTGTTGTTGTTGTGGTTGTTGTGGTGGTGGTGGTGGTTGGTGTGGTGGTGGTGGTGGTGGTGGGTGATGACGAAGACGACGATGATGATGACGATGACGGTGATGGTGATGATGAACATGATGATGATGATGAAGATGATGATGATGTTGTGATGATGATGATGATGATGATGATGATGATGATGATGATGATGATGATGAAGGTTGATGATGATGATGATGATGATGATGATGAGGAGGAGGAGGAGGAGGAGGAGGAGGAGGAGACGACGACGATGGTAATGTTGATGACGACGACAACGACAACAACGACGATGACGACGACGATGATGATGATGATGATGATGGTGGACGACGACGACGACGACGACGACGATGATGATGATGATGATGATGATGATGATGATGATGATGGATGAGTGTGAAAAAGATTTAAAAAGTTGTTGGTGAACAACAACAACAACAACAAAGAGACGACGACGATGACGGCCACAAGAACAATATAAATAACAACGAGACGATGATTGTCATAGTCACTGTGTGTTTCTGAGTGTGTATTATATACGTGTATGTTGTATATATTGAGTGTGTATGTCTGTCTGTGCGTGTGTGTGTGTCCGTGCGGGTCTGTTGTGTCCGTGCGGGTCTGTTGTGTGCGTGCGGGTCTGTTGTGTCCGTGCGGGTCTGTTGTGTGCGTGCGGGTCTGTTGTGTCCGTGCGGGTCTGTTGTGTGCGTGCGGGTCTGTTGTGTCCGTGCGGGTCTGTTGTGTCCGTGCGGGTCTGTTGTGTGCGTGCGGGTCTGTTGTGTGCGTGCGGGTCTGTTGTGTCCGTGCGGGTCTGTTGTGTGCGTGCGGGTCTGTTGTGTGCGTGCGGGTCTGTTGTGTGCGTGCGGGTCTGTTGTGTGCGTGCGGGTCTGTTGTGTGCGTGCGGGTCTGTTGTGTCGACGTGCGGGTCTGTTGTGTCCGTGCGGGTCTGTTGTGTGCGTGCGGGTCTGTTGTGTGCGTGCGGGTCTGTTGTGTCCGTGCGGGTCTGTTGTGTGCGTGCGGGTCTGTTGTGTCCGTGCGGGTCTGTTGTGTCCGTGCGGGTCTGTTGTGTCCGTGCGGGTCTGTTGTGTCCGTGCGGGTCTGTTGTGTCCGTGCGGGTCTGTTGTGTCCGTGCGGGTCTGTTGTGTGCGTGCGGGTCTGTTGTGTCCGTGCGGGTCTGTTGTGTCCGTGCGGGTCTGTTGTGTCCGTGCGGGTCTGTTGTGTCCGTGCGGGTCTGTTGTG